>CM061138.1:117648999-118248999 GCA_030789695.1 Scilla litardierei
TCATATCTGCACTATTTTGATCTCTGCATGCATCACCTGCATTCTCATATCATTTTCTTTCATATTTTTTTCCATCATGCATGCATCCTCACCCACCCCGCCCACTTATTGATTTATCTTATGCCACCACGCTTAGAGATAAGCTTGGGAGAAAGGATCCAATGATGTGTGAGAGAGTGGCTACTTAACTGTGCACGACGACCTAAGCTAGGTAATTTTCTATACTCGGTGAGATTACTAAAAGTTATACGAAACCCAGGAATTGAAACCTAGCATGCATTTTATGAAAACCATACCTTTCTATTCTTATTGATCCATATTGTGTGATATTTCTTATACTCCAAATAGAAAGCATTCAATTGAAAAGTGTGTGGTCTATAATTATGTATACCGCTTTAGATGCTTCAGACGATGTTAATTCTAGAACGATTCCATATTTCATATTGTTTTGATATTCTCGGGTTTTCTATTTGAATGCATCCATATGATTATGATATCGAGATAAAAATCTTTGGCATGTGTTTATTATATTCGCCGTATGCTATATGAGTAAGCGATACCCACGTCCTGAGAAAATGATCTAGCACCTCTCTCTTTGCTTTCTTTACTTACTTACTCTCTATTTCTTCCTTTTTTCATTTTTATTATTTTTTCCGTCGGGTTCGCCTTTTACTTATCTTACTCGAGGACGAGTAAGAGGTAAGCTTGGAGGATTTTGATAACTCCATATTTTACACCTATTTTCTGCATGTTTGCATGTCATTTTGATCGCTCATATCGCGTTTTTCACGATTATTCGACAATATTGCGATGCTTTTCACTATTTCTTGTTTTTGACGTATTTCAGGAAATATGGAGCGATTTGGAGCGAATTTGAGATCAAGGGATTTGCACGTGCCTAGGAGTGTCGCCCACGGCTCATTCAAGGGCTTATCAGCGATGGAGGATGAGCGGAAGAAGAAGGAAATCAATAGGAGCGACGAGGAGGCAAAAAGAAGAAGAAACGAGCACAGCAGCACATCACTCGGCCGAGTGGACCACTCACTCGGCCGAGCAAGAAGCCATACTCGGCCGAAAAGAATGGATACGCACACGCAGAATTCAGCGTATACTCGGCCGAACGAAGGAAGCCCACTCGGCCGAGTGAGAAAGCTCACTCGCCCGAGTGGTACAGGGAAATCATCCAAAGAAAGGCCAGAGTTACTGGAAATTTCAGAGATCCTGAAGAGGCCTACTCGGCCGAGTATGAATGCTCAGTCAACCGAATGAAGAAAGCCACTCTACCGAGCAACCCCCCGATGACAGACCCTGAAACCCCTGAAGTTACTGTTTTTATACAGGGTTTGTCACTCGGCCGAGTGACAAGGGTCACTTGGCCGAGTGACCCTCTCCACCTGCTGTTAGGGTTGCGATTTCTGGGCTGCGCAGGGGCAGTTTGGTCATGATTTTTTTGGAAGATTTTAGGGGGTATTTAAACCCAGTTTTTGCCCTAGTTTAGAGAGCTTTTTGAACATTAATTTTTAGACTTTCTTTTAGGAGTTTTGACGGCTACTCTTTGTGAAATCTCAGCTGTAGATTGTCGGCATCTACATTGATTTGTCTATTTCTATTAAAAACTCGATTTTTATGCATTATTTCTCTTTTGCAATGAATTGTGCCGAGTTATTATTGATTTTTCTGAGATTTTCATGATGATTAGTGAGTAGTGCCGTCGTCTTAGGGCATGGGGATGAACCATATGGACCCTATCTCTAAATTGTGATGAATTCATAGATTGTTGCTAGAATTGATTAAGGGTTAGGTTTTGATCGATAGATTACGGGTAGCTAGGAATTCATATCGATTGGGATTTGCAAGAGATTGGATCCCAATTGATAGGAAGGCCTAGATATTCGATTTAGATTAACAATTGGATTTCTTTAGATTTGGTTTGCAAGAGATTGGGCCAACGCTAGGATTTTTAATTGTGATTCTATATTAATATCCATTTGCAAGAGATTGGACGGATAGGAACTATCATAACCTAGGTCGTAACTCGAGTTTGCACGAGAGTGGGCTCGAGATACGATTGAACAATGATGTCGTTCTTCACGCTAGCGGCTTAGGCTAAGGTTTGCATGAGAGTGGGCCTTATCCTAGGTTTGCTATAGACCGGCAATAGCGCGAGAGCGTGAGTTTGGTTCTACATTAAGTTGCGTCTAGTTCACCTATATTCAAGCTTAGTAACAATGAAACTTATGATTCACAAGGATGAGAGAAGGTCCGTAGTGGGGATTTCCTATCCCTGGATGCTTTATTATATTGATACTTTCTAGATATTTGAACGATTGTGATTGCGATATCCAAACTATTCTCACTCTTCTAATAGCTAGATGAATTGAATAATGTACTGTCATTTGTTCCTCCCTGAGTTCGATACCCGCTCACCGCTACACCATGCGCTTGCAGTAAGAGTACAAGTCGTTTTTCGGGTGTACACTCGGACGCGATCAGTGGTTATATGGCTCTGTTGGGGTTGCTATAGGAGAATCTTGGATGTGTCTTCCAGGCCGGATTGGATCATTATGGCCTTGGATTACTCCCTTCACCTGATATGTAATTGATTTGCTCCGCTTGTACATCCGTTCCATCAAAAGAACCTTCAATTGGAGCATACCCTTGCTCGGTATAATCTTCCCGTGTAGCACATATCGGAGCCTTCGAAGAAGTAGGTCTGGCACTCAACCTCTATAAAATGCGAGCAACTTGCTTTAAGAGGATCTTAAGTTGCACATCTAAATTTGTAGCTAGCTTCATCTCAGAATGGCTTCACCGACACTCCTAGAAGATGGTGAGCGATCATCGCTCTATTGTTGATTGTTGGAAGCCATCTGCTCCAAAAGTGATGTGGCCTCCTCCGGTAGCTTAGCCAATAATGCTCCGTTATCAGAAGCATTTATGTTCATCTTTTTGTCTGGCTTTAGTCCATTGTAAAAGATCTGAATAAGATCTCAATCATGTACACAGTAATGCGAGCACTGATTATGTAAGTCCTTAAAGTGCTCCTATGCTTCATAGTGAGATTCCTGAAGGAGTTGCTTGAAGGAGGTGATGGCGCTCCTAATCCTCACCATTTGGACGGTGGATAATATTTATTCACGAAGGCCTGGGCTAGCTACTCCCAAGTCTTGAATATATTAGTAGGATGCGTACTCAACCAATAAGTTGTGTTGTCCCGATGAGTGAACGAGAACAGACGAAGTTTAGTTGCATCTTCACTCCGATCTTTAACTTGAAAAGTGTCACATTTTGCCAGGAATAGATCAATATGATGGTTTGGATTCTCATGAAGATGCACATAGAAGAGATCATGTTGCATCAATTGTATCAAACCAGTCTTTAGCTCAAAGTTACCCGCCACCAGTTGCGGTCTTAAGATAGAAAAAATTAGAAAGATTGGGCTTCATGTAGTCCTCAATGTTATTAGAATGCGGAGGAGATGGAGGAATGTTTTCTATTTGATCCTCCAGAAGTTTCTGCCTTCTTTTAGCTCTGAGCTTCCTTGTTGTTCTTTCTATCTCAGGGTCAAAGTGTAGATCATTGGATCCCTAGAAGAGTGTTCATGCTCAAGCAACAAACTCAGCAAAAATATCAGTAACAAAAGAAAGAGAATAAAAATGTGGTGAGATAAGAAATGGTCAGAGAAACTAACAAGGCTCCAACTAAGAAAAATAACCCAATAAAAAATGTTTGCCTCCTTGGAAACGACGCCAATAGCTTGTTCGAGTCTGCAAGTGCACGGTGTCGAGTCTTTGTAATATAGAAAGATGTCGGTCCGACAAAGAGGTGATTGGTCAAAGTCTTGGGTTTTATCTCAGAGTTGTGTGATCTTGTCAGCTATGGGTGTAACCAAGAGAGTTGTCACAGTATATATCTCACAAGTAATAACAATATAATAGAATCTAGGGCACTAGGAGTCACCACTAGGATCGTCGGATGTCGATGCTAGGTTATAATTCCTATGTTAGATTGGTTTTTGTAAGGAGAGATTGTCGCATCTCAAATGTGGAATTCATAGCCAACTATCGTTTTACTACTCATCTAACATATCCTGCACTTAGCCACATCATCGTGCATGGCCTTGCACGTGATCCGGGCATTAGATTGACAAGTATTCTCAATATCCACTCACACCACTATCGTGAATTAGAGTCTCGATCTATGAATAGATGACTTTCAATGATGCTACTATCGTAGATCACCAATTAGTAATATAGGGCGTCGGTGAAAACCATCAAAGTGTGTGCCACTATCGTGGATCACGAACTTCAATTGAATTCAGTAACGAACCTAATTAAGCTTATAGGATAATATCTAGGATGTGTGCCACTATCATGGATTACAAACCCTAAATAAGATTACTACAAACTTGGCTAGATCAATCAAATCACCTCCCTTATTCACCAACCCAACATAAAAATCACAACTTTACATCTAAATTCTAAGATCCTAGGGCTCATCCATTAGCCCTAGAAGGAACTACTCGTATTCCATAGAAAGAACAAGAGAAACAATGATATCAATAGAATTCAACATTATCGCAAGAATAATCATTAAAACAACGAAGATGAGTACGGAAAACGTTACCAAACCAATGGAAGTAAATAGTCTTCTTCAGAGAAGATCCCGCAGCAAAACAATAACCAAAGATCTAAGATTGGTTCCAATACAAATAACAACAGCTCAAAAACTCTCCAAACTCAACTAAAAACTAATCTAAAAATGGAGTCTCTAACCTAAGGAATAAAAACATGTTTATATACAAGTGGGATGTGACCTGCAAAAATTGTGCAAAACCCCAAACTCATCCCAACTGTGTTCTACCGCGTCGCCTTACTTGACCGAGTGGTAATGCCACTCGGTCTGAGTAGGGCGTCACCGCTCTTCTGGCACTTCAAACCTTCGGCTGGGAGAATAGGTTGCTCGGACCAAGTGGATGGCCTACTCGGTCGAGCTGCAGAAGGCCCATTCTTGGCCAAAAAGTCACTCTGCTTCTTAATTAGCTCATTCGAGTAGCAAGTCTACTCGGTCGAGTGGCTTGGTCTGCTAGGGCGAGCTACAAGGGGTCACATGGCTTCAAAAATCGCCCTCTTGTCGCTTTATTAACTCGACCGAGCAGCAAAGCTATTGGTCGAGTTACCTTTGCTACTCTCTGACCGGCGCCCCGTTTATGGTACGGCGGCGCGGTGTCGTTTACCGCAAGTGCACGGTTAGTGTAGGGTGCGGGAATATCGAACTCAGGGAGGCGAGGTTGTGCTTGGGTCAGGTATGACCAAAATCACCCTGAGGGGCGAGCTAGCCCGAATCGGTAAATGGTTGTCACGAAAGGAAATAAAGGGTATTAACAACAAGAAAGAAAACCCGGGACTTTGGTTTCCAACCCGACGAGAGACTCTCGCCGATACGGCCTACGGGTATGGATAGCGATCGGGATTAGGGACTAATGGTGAGACGTTGCCTCTGAAAGTGGTAACGGCGTCCCATGGGCCCGATATTCCGGTCGGTGCCCAGGATGATACACCGGACTTCCCGGATTCGATCAGTGGGCACTCCCGTGTCCATTAACACTGATCGATCCCGGGAGCACTAAGCCCGCAACGATAACTCCCAACGTCTCATCCTGCCGCTCCCGCGTGCTAGGATTCGACGTCTACGCTATGGGTGTGAGCTATGGCTAGGGAGTCAACCGCCAAGTTTATTCCCCCTTGGCCCAACGGTCAAAGGCGGTCTTTTTCCCGCCGATGACAATGAAACACCCCGCGTAACCGTTAGAATCCTAATCCCTATCGATTTCCTAATCCTATGGACGCATCGGGAAGAGCCCCCAAAGGGGTTTCCACCAAAATCCCAGATTTGGGAAACTACTCAAAAAAATCCATGAAAAAGCGATCTAAATAAAAATTAACCGTTGGAATCATAATCGGACTATTGCAATGCGGAAGTAATAGAGTAGATAAGACAATACTAAAATTTGAGAAAGATCTGAAAACTTACAAAAGAGTAACAATTACAGCCGTCACAAGGAGATAAAACAGTAAAAAAAATAGCAGCCCTCGTTTCTGGAACCCTAGGGGTTCTATTTATAGACCTTCGCATCAACCGATCGGTTGACAAGTCAACCGATCGGTTGATCCGTTACAAATTAATAACAGAAAACGGCGAGCTTTCACACGATCACATGAACCGGTCGGGTGAGTTCTTAAGTGACCGGTTAGATCTTGGAGCAGTCGGGTGAATCGATCGGTTCGACGTCCGTGTCTTCAGCTCTTCTTCTTCAGCTACAGATGAACCGATCGGGTGAGAGTCACCCGATCGGTTGGCATTTTGCTCGAGAAAACAGAGAACAGCCCCCCGCTGAACCGGTCTGTGAACCGGTCGGGTGACTTCCTTATGAGCTGCGGCAGAGACCGGGTGGTGCACGCGTGCATCACCCGATCGGTTGGAGATGACCAACCGACCGGGTGAGGGGATGAAAGATGAATTCTTCGACGTTTGACCCCCTGGATCACGAGTGACTTCTCCCGTTGCTCCGGGGACTTGGGATATCATCGTTAAGCGTCCCCTACGTGGTCAATCCCCTGCAATCATGGATAAACAAAGAAAAGTGAAAGAAAACGGGAAAATACATGAAAACGAATAAGAGACGGCGGAAAAACATGGAGAAACACAAAAGAAAACATGCGTGAATATATGAAATATAAACGCACGTCAAAATCCCCCAAGCTGAACTCTTCCTCGTCCTCGAGGAAGACGAGTGAGAGTAGGAGCTCGGAAGGGAAAAATAGAGAGGAAGAAAGAAAAAGAAAACTCTAAATCCTAGATCGTCCATCAGAGCCACCAAAATCAAAAACGACACACCAAGCAAGCAAACGCCAAATCACACCACTAAACCTAGGAAAACGAGTCCAAATAAGTGTCGTGGGCCCACGCGGTGAAGCGCGAGTGAGCGTAGTAGTGTGCTAGCAAATGGTGTCGCTTTCTACAATGTGCTATGAGGCTCGATATACACAAATCCAAGATATGACCCAAATATCGATTCGAGTTGAATTAAGCAGTGAATATAAGTTCATGCATGCATGAGAAGAGTAAGAATAGAAGAGTATCATGCATCGGGAACTCCACAACTAGGGTTAAGGAAATCACGCCACTATAGCCTAGATACTAGCTAAAAAGTTCCTAAGCCAAGTGTTTTCGATAACGACGGGGGTTGAGATGATGTGGAGTAGGACACTCGGTGCAAATTCTCGCCTTCCCTTTATTCTCGGCAAGTAGGAAAAAAAATATTCACACGGAAATTTTTTTTGGGTTTTGGGCATTTGTATTTTTTTTTTGAATTTTGGGCTATACACAATTTTTCTTTTCTTTTCTTTTTGGGTTTTTCTTTTCTTGTCTCCCTTTTTTGATTTTTGGGTTTTTGGCTATACACATGTGCACTCTCCCAAGTGGGAGAACGGTACACGACGATGGGATTTGCACCAAGTAAAACAAAAAAGAAGTCGAAATCTAAACACTCGGGCAAAGGAAACTATTCTCGCTAAATAGAGCATAGGCTAGATGGGTTATCCTAGTCCTTAATTGTGGAATCCCGACGCATGTGAATTGAAACATACGATATAAATATAGCATGCATATAGTGGAAACAAATACCGCATATTCAAATCGGAGCATGATAATCTAGGGGTCATTCCTGGACAGGTATATAAAGTAAAATCACAAGGCAGAAGCACACCAAATGCTAGTCACGACACACGACTCACAAAAAGCTAAGTGGGCCCACGATGCGTGAAATGCAAGAGGACTCGAAATCCTAGGGTTAGTGAGTGTGATTATCGATGCAATGCTAGGTGTGTGTGACTTTGTGGCGATTCATCATAGGATTCATCTCTAGGAGAAAGAGCTAAAAAGAAGAAAAGAAAAAAAAAGAAAAACACGGAGAAAAACGACTCAAATAAACGAAAAAAAGAACTCAAACGACGCACACAGTGCGACTCCCCCAAGCTGAAGTTTGCATTGCCCTCAATGCAATATGAGTGAGTACGGGAGGGCAATGAAAGCGGGGGAATACGCGCCGACACAAAAAGAAATGAAAACGAGGAAAACACATAGATGGAACTGAAAACACATAGATGGAACTGAAAAAAGGAAGAAAGATCAAAATCAAAATCAAACAATACGAAAATAAAAATAAAAACACAAACACGACACGACACTCAAAAAATGAAAGACAAGCACACACACAAAAATGAGAAAAACAAACAAAACACGACAGCACACCGAAATAGACGTCCCCCAAGCTAGACCAGATAGTGCTAGCGAAATGATATGATCGATAAAAAGCAGAGATGTGCAAGGGGGAGTCAAAAACAAAAGAGGTGAATTTAGAAAGCAACACGCAAATAGTCCCCTCCCTCCGACAGAGACAAAGCAGGGCCCCGAAAAGACAGATGGGCACAAATGTGGGGGGGGCAAAAGTGGGAGAGAAAAATCAAGCAGGGGCACCACCCTCTGGGGGTGGTGACGGGGGCCTGCGATGTGGACCAGGAGTCGTGGGGGGTGGAATGTGGAGCTCGGAGACGTCGGGTGGGTCTTCACGGATGTGGCGAATGAAGCTTTGAAGAAACGGGAGGTCTCGGTCGACGGATTCCTCGGTTATCCGACCACCCTGACCAGCTAGGAGGACCATGGCCGCGAATCGGTCGGCATGGTCATCGGTTTGGAATTGCATCCCATATTCAGGATCGTAAGCACGAGGTGGGGAAGTGGTGGATGGGTTGGAGGTGGTGGGCTGTGTGCGACGGGTACGACGGGTGGGCCTAGGGTTCAAAGAGCCGTCCTCGGTGGGCTTAACACGGCGGGGAGGCATTGTGTGGGTGTCGTTCGTGTGCGTAGGTATGCAATCGTACAATGAATTCAACACAAACACGAAATACGACCAACAATCAAATGTAATATTTGCGGTAAGATTAAAATTAAGCAAAGGAGCGAGTTTACCCAAATGAGATGAAGATAGTTGCCGTTGACGCCCCGATGCTACTGGATGGGAGCACGCTGTGAAGCCGCAGTGATCTCTTCAGCAAGTTTCGAAATTGGGGAAAAACGGGTCGAGGTTAGGGTTTTGTGTGTTGGTGGAATCGAGGAGAATGGAGAGAAATCGGTGGTGGATGGGTAGGGGGATGGGGGAAAAGGCGATTGAGGTTGATTGAAGGGAAGAAAGAGGGCAGGCGCACGAGGGAGAGGTGAAACGGCGGATCCGGATTCGAAAATGGCGAGTGCGTGTCGAACGGGCGGTTTGGGGTATTTATAGGGTTTTAAGTCGAACCGATCGGGTGAGTTGTCACCCGATCGGTTGACGGTTAGGTCGAAATTCTTACCGAAGAAATGCTACAGGCGAACCGGTCGGTTGACTTTTCAACCGATCAGTTGGTCGCTCCACACATTTTCCCGAGAACCTAGGGCTGCTCACCCGGTCACGTCAACCGATCGCGCTCGAACTCAACCGATCGGTTGATATTCCCCAAAAAATTTCCGAGAGTTCTTCCCAGCTCACCCGGTCTGCCACCCAGTCTGTTCATTACTCAACCGATCGGGTCATATGGGGACAGATCTCGGCATGTATCTGATACATCCCAACCGATCGGGTGAGTTGTCAACCGATCGGTTGGGGCTTGTTTCCTGCAAAAACCAATAGATTTGTTTAAGTCCCCGAACAGATGTTCTCGCGGCTGATTTTATTTATAAAAATAGATAAAATAAAGTAAAAAAATAACGCTAAAAATTGGGGAAAAAGTTTAGAACATGGGTTGCCTCCCATGAAGCGCACTTGTTTAACGTCGTTGGCTCTACGCCCGCAAGAGATGTTCATGGTGGTTGATACGGGTGATGCCCGAAGTTCGGCATCTCTTTCTCATTGGAGCTGAAGGCCCTTGGAGTAGTCGGCGGCTGGAGAAATACTTGCTCGACTACCCTCCCCTTGTTCTTGGGATCCGGGGGCTTTTCTTTTGTGTTGGCGCTTCCCGCCATCTTCTTCAGGATCCGGACCTCGTCTTTAGTGAGGTCCATGGGCTCTTTCCCCATTCTCCTCGCAGGAGGATCCTTGGGGAACCCGGGAGGGGTCGTTCTTGCTGCATTTGCCTTTCCAGCAGCTTCTTTGTTCTTGGGGCCATCTCCATCTTCTGAATCCCCCAAGTCATCGGGGGGGTTTCTCAGGAGAATCTCCCAGGAGCTCTCCTCTGCAGCTTTTTCCTCTTCTACCTCGAGCAGATTGCACCGAGGGTCATCAGGGGGATCGGGGTGTTTCATGGATAATCCCAGATCAAACTCAACTTTCTCTCCGCTGACGTTCAAAGAGAGTTTTCCATTCTTCACATCTATTAGAACGCCAGCAGTGGCCATGAAAGGCCGTCCCAGGATAATGGGTGTGTGTGCGTCTTCAGGCATGTCCATGACTACAAAGTCCACAGGCACAAGCACCCCTCTTACATTTACGGGGAGGTCATCCACAATTCCCACCGGATATTTGACCGACCGGTCAGCTAGTTGTAGGGTCATACCGGTGGGCTCCAAATCACCCATTCCTATCCTTCTGTACATCGACAAGGGCATCAAACTAACACTCGCTCCGAGATCGACGAGTGCACGATGAATCTTTACTGCCCCGATCGTGCAAGGAATAGAGAAGCTCCCCGGGTCCTTGAGTTTCGGCGGATTTGCCCTATGAATAAGAGCGCTACAGTCCGCCGTCAGCACTACTTTCTCCTTTCTAGACCCTCTAGTCACCAAATCTTTCAGGAATTTTGCATAGGAGGGGATTGTTTCGATTACTTCTAGGAAGGGGATTTGCAGGCTTAGGTCCTTGGCCATGGCGAAGAACTTTCCATATTTCTCATCAATTTTGGCCTGAGCTAACCGTTGTGGAAATGGCACAACGGGTTTGAACACTTTCGGGCTCCCTTCCTCCTCCTTCTTCTTCTCTTCTTCAGAGACTCCCTCCGGAGTCATAGGATTTGATGACGAAGCACCGGCGTCGTTTGATTTTTCGATCGGTTTCTCAACGACCAATGGTGCTTCCGGGTTGCTAGGGGGCACTCTAGTAGGAATTTGTGTCCCGCTTCTCAGAACGATAGCTGACACATTCGCGTGCTCGTGCACGAGTGCCGATGTTTGGGTTGCTCCCCTCGGGTTCTCCTCCGGTTGTGGCGGCAATTGGTTTTGTGACCTTGCAAGGTTCGCCACTTGTAACCCCAGCTGGGTTACTTGGTCCGTGAGGGTCCGCTAACCCATTTCCAGCTTTTGGTTGATCTTCTCCTGGTTGGTAATATATTGAGTCAAGAGAGACTCAACCGGAGAGACGGCCCTCTGTTGGCCATACTGCTGCTGCTGCTGGAACAGCTGCTGATTCCTGGGGGCGTAAGATTGTTGCTGAGGTTGTTGCTGAAATGGTTGCTGCTGAAATGGTTGCTGCTGAACCTGATTCTGCTGTGGCCTAGCCGGCTGATAAGTTTGTTGCTGCGGCTGCTGAGGCGGTGAGGGCTGAAATGGTGGCCGGTAACTGAAGTTTGGGTGGTTCCGGTTGTTTGGAGAGTAGGACAGGTTGGAATTGGTCCTTGGTGGATACGACGCATTTCCCGTGGGGTTGTAAAATAGTGCGCTCGCCTGATCCAACGGTGGTGAGATGTCACCACCGTCGAATTCCCCAAAGAATTCGGACTCTACCGCAGAAATTTGCTGTGTACCTGCCCCACCGGCTCCTACCATTAGTGCGGAGATCTGGGTCAAAAGCAAGTCGAACTTGCTTGAAAGTTTGTCGACGTCCTCGACTCTGTGTATACCCTCGGATCTTGGTGTGGCTCTCTCGTCACACCACCGCTCATTGTTGGATGACATATTTTCCAGAATATGCCCGGCATCTTCCTCGCTCCTAGACATGAAGGAACCCCCAGCCGCGGCGTCCATAGAAGATTTCAGGTCATCCCTCAACCCATTGTAGAACAGATTAATAATCTGCCACTTCGGAAGCTCATGGTGAGGGCATCTTCTTTGCATCTCTTTATATCTCATCCAAGCTTCATGCAAGGACTCGTGGCTGGCCTGGGAGAAGGAGGAGATCTCACTCCTCAACTTCATGGTCTTCCCCAGAGGAAAGAACTTCGTCAGAAAAGCGTTGGAGAGCTTCTCCCAAGTGTTGAAAGTGTTGGGGTCCTTTCCCCTTAGCCATTGCTTGGCTTTGTCTCGCAAAGAGAAGGGAAACAGCTTCAGACGGATAGCCTCTGTCGTGAGACCATTAATCCGGAAGGTGTCACACTTCTCCAAGAAGGAGTCTAGGTGCTCGATCGGGCTCTCCATGGGTGCACCCGCAAACTGGTCCTGCTGGATCCATGTCACTAGAGACGGCTTTAGCTCAAAGCTTTGGGCCGCAATAGCTGGAGAACGGATGGCGGAAGTCGACTCGATTGATGGCATCGAGTACTCCAGCAGAGACTTGTGAGGTGGGGTGTTCTCCTCCATGGATTCGGGATCTTCTCTTCTTCGCTTCTCGGTGGCCAAACGCCTAAGGGTGGCGTTAATCTCTGGATCGAGGGGAATCAAGTCGTCAAGACTCCTTGAACTCCTGCGCATGAAAAACAACAAACACCCGTGAAGCGACAAGTGGGAAAGAAACAGATAAAATAAGAAATAAAAATAAGAAAAATAAAAAAGAAAAAGGAGAATGCGAAAATTATCGCGAGGTAGGGATGTGAGCTAGACACGAGGGTTCATGAGATCCTAGAATAACAAGCACGTTGCCTCCCCGGCAGCGGCGCCATAAACTTGACCGGCGCCCCGTTTATGGTACGGCGGCGCGGTGTCGTTTACCGCAAGTGCACGGTTAGTGTAGGGTGCGGGAATATCGAACTCAGGGAGGCGAGGTTGTGCTTGGGTCAGGTAGGACCAAAATCACCCAGAGGGGCGAGCTAGCCCGAATCGGTAAATGGTTGTCACGAAAGGAAATAAAGGGTATTAACAACAAGAAAGAAAACCTGGGACTTTGGTTTCCAACCCGATGAGAGACTCTCGCCGATACGGCCTACGGGTATGGATAGCGATCGGGATTAGGGACTAATGGTGAGACGTTGCCTCTGAAAGTGGTACCCGGCGTCCCATGGGCCCGATATTCCGGTCGGTGCCCAGGATGATACACCGGACTTCCCGGATTCGATCAGTGGGCACTCCCGTGTCCATTAACACTGATCGATCCCGGGAGCACTAAGCCCGCAACGATAACTCCCAACGTCTCATCCTGCCGCTCCCGCGTGCTAGGATTCGACGTCTACGCTATGGGTGTGAGCTATGGCTAGGGAGTCAACCGCCAAGTTTATTCCCCCTTGGCCCAACGGTCAAAGGCGGTCTTTTTCCCGCCGATGACAATGAAACACCCCGCGTAACCGTTAGAATCCTAATCCCTATCGATTTCCTAACCCTATGGACACATCGGGAAGAGCCCCCGAAGGGGTTTCCACCAAAATCCCAGATTTGGGAAACTACTCACAAAAATCCATGAAAAAGCGATCTAAATAAAAATTAACCGTTGGAATCATAATCGGACTATTGCAATGCGGAAGTAATAGAGTAGATAAGACAATACTAAAATTTGAGAAAGATCTGAAAACTTACAAAAGAGTAACAATTACAGCCGTCACAAGGAGATAAAACAGTAAAAAAAATAGCAGCCCTCGTTTCTGGAACCCTAGGGGGTTCTATTTATAGACCTTCGCATCAACCGATCGGTTGACAAGTCAACCGATCGGTTGATCCGTTACAAATTAATAACAGAAAACGGCGAGCTTTCCCCCGATCACATGAACCGGTCGGGTGAGTTCTTGAGTGACCGGTTGGATCTTGGAGCAGTCGGGTGAATCGATCGGTTCGACGTCCGTGTCTTCAGCTCTTCTTCTTCAGCTACAGATGAACCGATCCGGTGAGAGTCACCCGATCGGTTGGCATTTTGCTCGAGAAAACAGAGAACAGCCCCCCGCTGAACCGGTCTGTGAACCGGTCGGGTGACTTCCTTATGAGCTGCGGCAGAGACCGGGTGGTGCACGCGTGCATCACCCGATCGGTTGGAGATGACCAACCGACCGGGTGAGGGGCTGAAAGATGAATTCTTCGACGTTTGACCCCCTGGATCACGTGTGACTTCTCCCGTTGCTCCGGGGACTTGGGATATCATCGTTAAGCGTCCCCTACGTGGTCAATCCCCTGCAATCATGGATAAACAAAGAAAAGTGAAAGAAAACAGGAAAATACATGAAAACGAATAAGAGACGGTGGAAAAACATGGAGAAACACAAAAGAAAACGTGCGTGAATATATGAAATATAAACGCACGTCACTCTCTCAGTGAATAAGTCCTTGGAAATGTTTTCTCTTGCACCTTCCTTGACTGAGTAGTCGAACCTACTCGGTTCGAGCGACCGTTCATTGCTTAGGGCTGCTCCGCCTTCCTTTGCTCGATCTGCTCAGACCGAGTGGAATAAATCCACTCGACCGAGCATCTGGGGAAAAGCTGATATGATGGGGCTTCTATTCTTTTGGGTCTTCTTCCTTCTTCTTCTCTATTTTCTTCCTCAAATCTTCTTCTCTACCTTGTCAAGCACCTAGGAGAAGACACCATGGATGCTCTGACGATCTCAAATGTGTCCATAACTCCGAATTGCTCCAAATCGCTCGAAAGTTCATGAAAATCCACAAATCTCTACGAGAATCAAATATATCGTGAAATTCACAATAAAGTATAGAAATGTGAACTTTGGACGATGAAAATGCTATGAAATCATGCAGTAAAAGTATAGAAAATAAGGATACATCAAGAATTAAGGTGAAACTAGACTTGGTTTTGCTCACTCCTAGAGACATTGCTTCTCTGGATGTTCTTGGACCCAGCTCTTCTCGTTCTCCTCCCTAGCCTTCACGTATTAGGACTATGTTATGGGGACTCTCACTTTAGGTTCCATTTTGTCTATGAGAGGTCGATATTTATCTGTTGGATGTTAGTTGCTATGTTAGATAATATATTTAGTTTGTCTCACTTTGTCGTGTATGAGACTGATGATGTATTTGACACATTTTGTTGTATATGTCATCTCTTCTTTATTTTGTTATATGAGCAATATATTTTGTGATGTATACATCTTTATGTATCATTGACTCATTATATGTATATGGAGCTTGGTATCTCTGGAATGTGTCCCTGTGTTTATTTAATACTTTCTCTGATACATGTCCAATATGAAATGTTGGTATTGTCGTCTTATGTCTGTTGTTGATATGTGATGCGATAAATCATTGGGTTGATACAGCTTTATGTTTTATTTTTTATACTTCTCTTGGTAACACTCATAGTTAATCATCTTTCATGCATTTCTTTGTTTTATATTTTCCTTAGCACTAGTTGTTTGTTTTTCCTCTCACGCTTTTTAGATTATAACAAAGGGGGAGACAAATAAACAAGGGTAATAATGATGTGATATAGCTATGTGAATTATAAAAATATTTCTAGAATCGTGTCATTCAAAATTATTGGGTTTCCATTGTATGATTCAGAGGGAGTTTGATATATATGTTTGGAATTTACCTCCATATTCTATCTATGTTGTCACTTTACAATGTATTTGCTATATTCACTCTCATATGTTTCATTTCCCCCATGTGTATTGATCACTCCTTATTTTACACCTATTTTCTCCATGTTTTCATGTCATTTCGATCGCCCATATTGTGTTTTCCAGGATTATTCGACAATATCGCGTTGCTTTTCACTATTTCTTGTTTTTGTCGTATTTCAGGAGATATGGAGCGATCTGGAGCAAAAATGAGATCAAGGGACTTTCACACACACCGAAGCATCGCCCATAGCTTATTTGAGGAGTTAGCAGCGCTAGAGGATGAGCAGAAGAGGAAGAAATTCAATAGAATCGACGAGGAGGCGAGGAGGAGAAGAAAAGAGCCCAGGAGCAGCTTACTCGGTCGTACAGAGAGTTCACTCGACCGAGTAACGGGATGCGTTCGGCCGAGTGAAACAGATATGCATAGCCAATTTTCAGAGTTCACTCGGTCGAGCAAGAAAGTCTACTCGACCGAATGGAGAAGACCACTCGCCCGAGTGGTACAGGGATTTTCTCCCGAGAAGCGGCCAAGTTACTGGAAATTTTGAGAAGCCTACTCGGTCGAGCAAGATTGCTTACTCGGCCGAGTAAAGAAGCCTACTCGCCTGAGTCAAACAGAGCGACAGACCCCCAATTTTTCCAGACTATCTATCTTTTATTGGGTCTGTCACTCGGCTGAGTGACATAGGTTACTCGGCCGAGTGACGCAGTCCGACTGCTACGCAAATTGGGATTTCTGGGCTGCGCAGGGGCAAATCTGTCAGGATTTTTTGGACGAATTTGGCTTGTATTTAAACCTAGTTTTATCCCTAGTTTTAGGAGAGACTTCTATTATTTTTTGACGGTTATTCCTTTTTTAAATCTCAGCTGGAGATCATATGCGACAATTTTGGTTTGTTCTTTCTTGCTAAATTTCTTATTTTTATGAATTGTCTCTTCTCTACAATGAATTGTGCTATGATCTTATTTGTTATTTCTGATATTTCCATGATGAATTGTGAGTAGTTTCGTCGTTCTAGGGAAATGGGGATGAACCCTATGGACCCGATCTTTGAATTGTGATGAATGAATAGAATTGTTGCTAGGGTTGATAAAAGGTTAGGTTGTGATTCATTTACTACGAGCAGCTAGGGATTTCCATCGATTGGGATTTGCAAGAGATTGGATCCCAATTGATGGAAAGGCCTAGATATTCGATTTAGGTTTATAATTGAGATTCTCTAGATTTGGTTTACAAGAGATTGGACCAAAGCTAGGATTTTTATTATAAATCTATACTAATATTCATTTGCAAGAGATTGGAAGAATACGAACTATCATAACCTAGATCGTAGCTCGAGTTTGCACGAGAGTGGGCTCGAGTTGCGATTGGACGATGATGTTGATCTTCACGCTAGTCGCTTAGATTAGGGTTTGCACGAGAGTGGGCACTAATCTAGGTTGCTATAGACCGGCAATAGCGTGAGAGCGTGAGCTTGGTTCTACATTAATTTACGACTAGTTCACATACATTCAATCTTTACAACATTGATATTCATGATCTACAAGGATGAGTAACGGTCCATAGTGGGGATTTCTTATCCCTAGACGCTTTATTATATTGAATTCTATTTGCTATTTGAACGATTGTGACATTACCATCACAACTATTCTTATTCCATCAATAGCTAGGTGATCAACGTAAGATACCATCAATTGTCCTCCCTGTATTCGATACCCGCTCGCCACTACACCGTGTGCTTGCGGTAAAACTACAGTCGTTTTCCGGGAGTATATCTGGGCGCGATCAAGTTTTTGGCGCCGTTGCCGGGAAGGCGACGGCATTTTATTTTCTTTACTTAGTTATGTCTTTTTATTTTTACCTTTTATTCCTCTATCGTGCTAACGATTCTATCGAGACTCTCTTTTTCTGTGCATGTACACGAGATCAAAGGCACATCAAGAAGACATATTATTTGATCCTGAGATCGAGCGTACGACAAGGAGGCTTAGAGCCGAGAGAATACTTGCTATAGAGGGAGGTTATATGACCGCTCCGAAGACACCAGAGGAGTTAGCGGCACGCACGGCTAGGCTTGTCTCTATCCGAGATAGGCTACGGCCTAAGACTACTTCTACTACCTCGTCCATTGTGATGCCGGAGTTGGCGGCGGATAAGAACTTCGAGCTTTAAACGGGACTTGTGGTGTTAATGCAACAAGACCCATTTCATGGGAACTCCCAAGAGAACCTACACTACCATCTACAGTTGTTCTTGTCCATATGTGCTACTTTTAAGATGCCCGGCATGCCGGCCGACGCTATTCGACTGTGCCTCTTCCCATTACTCTTTGAGACAAAGCATTGTATTGGTTGAGGACACAAGCAGAGGGGATCTTCACTACATAGGATGAGTTGGCGAGCGCATTTGTGAACAAATTCTACCCACCATCCAAGACTGTCAAGATAAGAAGCGCGCTAATGTCCTTCAAGAAAGGACCTCAGGAAACTCTATTTGAGGCATAGGAGCGCTTCAAATATCTCCAGCACCAATGCCCCCATCACAGTATTGAAGCATGGGAACTTGTGCATAGCTTTTATAACGGATTGCAACCGGGTACCAAGCAAATTATCGATGCAACCGCCAATGGAGCTATTTTGTCTAAGACGCCGGATGATGCTACGGCCCTACTCCAGGAGATGGCCTCGAATAACCAACAATGGGGTGACGAGAGAGGACATTCTTCGTCATCCTTGAAGCTGACGCGTATTTATGAGGCAAAATTCGTAGCGGAGCTATCTACAAAGTTCGATTCTCTCCACAAGGTAGTGGAGAGATTGGAGAAGTTGATTAGTGAACCGCATGGGCCTCCACCATTTCTACACCAGGGGGAAACATGAGCGATTGGCAAGACCAAGCTTAAGTTATGTTTGTTGGAGGAGAGCAAGGAGAGGGAGCTATAAAGCAAATTCAATATGTTGCGGGAAACACCAGTTATTGGGCGAACCCGGCCACGAGAAATCACCCGGGATTTTCATATGCTAATAATGATGGAGCCTTGAATCCACCACCGCAACAAACTTAAGCTCGGCCTCCACAACAATCCCAATACGAACCGAGAGGGACTCAACAACAAAAATTCCAACCGAGGCAACAAGCGGGACCATATAAACCTCCGGGGTACAATCAAGGGTGGAGAGCGCCTAACCCACCATAAGCACCGCCGATATCAGACCATGAAGCAAGGGTTGAAGAATTCATGGACGAACAAAAGAAGAAATATGCTAGATTGACGGCCCAACAAGACTCTCGCAACACCGTCGTGGCATAATTATCGGAGCAACTAGCATTGCTCAATAAGAACACTCAACAATTGCTAGCTCAACCGGAACAAACCCACGGAGCAATACCGGCCACATCAATGCGGTTGTGGCAGTAACTACTAGGGGTGGGAAGGACACTACCCCGCCATGATTCAAACTGAGGAGCCGAGGGAAGAAATTTTGGATGACAAGGAGCCGGTCAATGAAGAGGAGGGCCCAAAAGAGCCAAAAGATAGTGAAAATCTGAAATTGATAAGCCACAAAAAGAGCGCACTTACATGCCACCGGTACCCTTCCCACAACGGTTGGCAAGGACAAAGTTGAGAAGCGGCTCGCCAAATTTCTGGAGTATTTGCAAGGAGTGAGCTTGAATATTCCTTTCTTGGACGTTATTGTAGAAATCTCGTCATATGCTAAGTTCCTAAAAGACTTGATTGCTGGAAAGAAGCAGAAGGAAAAGATCATGCTCGCCGAGCAAAGCACATGGTTTATCCAGAAGGAGAAGAAGCCTACAAAATTTAAAGATCCCGGAAGCTTTTGCATTCCTTGCATGCTTGGAGGAGTCCCGCTACAAAAATCTTTGGTAGATTTGGGAGTAAGCGTGAGCCTAATGCCCCTAACAATGTTTAAGAAATTGAATACGGGGACCGACCTAAAGCCGACGGACATGAGAATACAACTCACGGACGGTCGGGTCACTAGGCCGATGGGAATCGCGGAGAACATACCGCTCCAAGTACCGGGAGGAATTTGCTTGCCGTGCGACTTCGTGGTAATGGATATTAAGGAGGAGGGCGATACGTCGCTAATTCTTGGACGTCCCTTCTTGGCCACCGCCGACGTGATAGTTGACGTGAGAGAGGGCAGCTTGTCTTTGAACATCAGAAACATTGAGGTCGAGCTTCACATCCCTAAGGCAATGAAGCACATGCCTTGGACAGAGGACGTCGACTACGTGGACTTGCTCGATGAGGTCATTGATGATGCTATGCCTTATGCTATCGGCGCCTTGAACGATGATGGCTTCGAAGAAGGCCAATCTTCTAAGGTTGGAGAAATGTCGGAAGACCCGACGGGTCATTCTATGGTTGATGACAAAGATGACGCTGATGTCGCAAGAATTAGAGAGCTATGCAAGCTCTCTACGGCAAAGAATGCAAATAAAGCTCCGCCGGACAAGAAATTATCACCGTCGACAAAGAAAAAGGACGATAAAAGATCAAGCTTGGGGACTCATTCCCCATTACTACCCATGATGAGGGGAGCCGAGGAATGCCTATGAACACCAACAACTCAACCCAAGTGGCCTTCCCGGCAAATTTGACACATGCATCTCACATGCGTCGAATATCGAGCACTAAACGAGCATCTTAAGGGTCGAGCTCAAGACCTTAAACGAGCGCTTGTCGAGAGGAAACTCGATGGTTCTACCTTATTTTTGGTCAAATTTTTCATTTTATTTTTTGTTTTAGATCTTTGTAAGTGTTTAGAGTCAAGAGTCGATGAAAATCCTTACAACGGGCTCTATTTTTCATGACAGGAGATGAAGAACAAGGAACCATTTGAATGGAGGACGACCATGGAAAAGAAGAGCGCTCCAAGAATGCGTTCAAGCTTCAGGAGAAGGAAGAAACTGACGGCCAGAAGAAAAATAGAAAGTAGAGGAAAAACAGAGAGCTGGAGCTGAGATTTGCAGCCCATTCGGCCGAGTTACTTAGTCGTTCGGCTGAGTGAAGACCCTACTCGGCCGAGTAGAGTACTGATCAGGGAAGACTCTGAAAACCACTCTCTGTATTTTATATGCCGCTCGACCGAGTGACTTAGTCACTCGCCCGAGTGAATCAGACACTTTTTAGCATTTTAAAGCTCTGAGTGGCCTTGCTACTCGGTCGAATGACCTTTGTCTACTCGACCGAGTAGTAAGTTGTACTCGCCCGAGTCGCAACTTTTGCGGGAAAGTTTGAAATTTTTCTTAAAACTGTGGCATTCGGCCGAGGGAATGCGTCACTTGGCCGAGTGACTTATCCTTTATAAACCAAGCGACGCGGGCTCAAATCCCGAAACTCAAAATTTCCCCAAATTTTCCCGAGAGCTCTTCGTCTTCCCCTGTACTCGCCCGAAGCAACCCCGTCGTCGCCCGAGTCACGCCACCCTTTACCCAAGTCGTCGCCCAGCACCGACGGTCAACGTCGACTCCACAGCGCCGGCGCCGCTCCCCCCCTCTGCTGCGCATCCCCAATTTCGCCACAAAATTCCCTTTCTCTCTATTTCTCCATTTCATACGTCCAACTCAACCCCAAATCCAAATTAATCTCTATTTATATCTATTACTCCTGATCTTACCCCATACTTATTGATTTTCATTGATGATTTATAAATTTGTGTTTCAGGCTAGCTTGGGAGAGATACAGGAGCGGATTTGGAGCTTCTCAGAGGAGGTGATCCTTCACACGCGTCCACCGCTTGCACTCACGTCGTGTTCGGTGACACTCATTCCTTATTTATAGCACTTTGCATTTAGGTGGGCACGACACTCGGCTCACATGCCGCCACGCACCAGAGCACATTCGCGGGCACCCGTCTTGAAGCGGAAGAGGACCAGCGAGCCTGGCACCTCTTCCACTAGAGCGGACTCCCCGCCACCTAGCCCGCCATACCCCACACTTTCGCCTCCTACTGCACCTATCCCACCACCACCGGCACAGCCCGCCCCCACCTTTGACACGATGGAGATTACGTTCAGAGATGACGCACACCGCGCCAGATTTGAGCGTATCTCCCATCGTTCGACCGTACCCTCTAGGTTCATGCACCTTGCATATTTTGAGCACCTAGGGGTACTCGAGGGGCTACTCCAGTTGTATGACAACGTAGGGTGGCATGACTATTTGTCGGTGTCGGCGGACACCTACATCCGTCCGACACTAGAGGTTCTGAGTCTATCGCCGGGACTCCTAGGGGTTTCCCTTTCCGTATGATGGACCACAAGTGTGAGGTCACTCTCGGCATGCTCCGAGCCTACTTTCAGTGGCCCCCAGTCCCGGACCCAGACCGAGCCTATAGTCCCACGCACATCCCACCTCCGTCATTCGACACACACGCCTTCTGGACACGTATCACGGGATCTCCTCTCGCCTTTGACCCCAGCCGGGTCAAGGCCTCCACTATCCTCCACCCATGCCTTCGCATTGCACAGCGCCTCATGGTGACCACTTTCCTAGCGAGGTATGATCCGGGGACGATGACGACGCCGGAGCTCTACATGCTCTATGCGATGACTCGATCGAGGGCCTACGAGAGGGGTGGAGATGTTTTACTCCCTCCCATGGAGATTAATATAGCTATTTGGTTCTTAGACCGCATCGTTATCTCTGTCGACGCTAGGACGCCTATCTGTTGCGGCGGTCTGATTACCCTTCGGGCTCCCATGTGCGGAGTAGACCTTCCAGCTGGCTTGTTTAGACCACCGGGCCCCTCTTCACTTTCCATAGATGTTATGGCCCAGATGAGGATGCTGCGTCCTCATGGTCAGCACCACTAGGTGTGGCTGCACAGTCCTTTTGGTGCTGATTACATGGTTCTCCCGAGCCCTGCTCAGACCCATATTGGACCCGCAGGTAGGGAGTGGATTCCAGCAATGGATATCCTCATCCCAGCTGCGTACATGCTAGATCCTGAGGGTGCTCAGCAGGAGCACCTCCTTCCACCCCTAGACCCGGAGATACCTCAGCCTGCACCTGCTCCGTCTGCACCTCCCGACACCTCTGTCCACACTTTTGTCAGTGTCTGGAGTACACTTGCTGAGTTCACCACCACCACCACCACTGTGCCGATATCCATTGATCACATTTCTGCTGTGAGCCCTGAGTGTCCCACCACCATTATTGAGAGCGGTGAGCCCTCTTTTGCCTCCGCAGTGGAGACCCTTTCCTCTTTCTTATTCTCGACCCCTGGAGAGTCATTTTCTACACACTTCACAGCCTCCCCAGCCGTCGACACTTCTGTCCACTGCAGCTGTCTTCACCGAGAGTGTTATGATCTCTGTCCCCATTTCTGTGTCAGTGACCTCTCTGTCCCACTCGCCCTCTGTCATCGTTTCAGCCTCTGCTGCTGCTCCTTCTTCTTCGACCATTCCTGCGTCTCAGCCTCCCACCGAGGCTGAGCGTCTTTTTGCGAGCACATCACCACAGCCCCACCAGGTAGTCGAACCAGTTATTTATGGTAGCCTTGCGAGACAGCCCCGTTCCTCACCCGTTCGACCCTCTGCTCCACCTTCCCCCGACACCCTAGTTCAGCACCTACGTGCTCTAGAGGGGGCAGTCAGTGGACTCAGAGGAGACTTCCAGGCTCTCCCGTCAGTGCCGTACAGTCTCGCGTCGCTTTACTTCCTGGTATTCGGTCTGCCTGAACCAGATTCTTGTGTGACTGTCACAGCCGCCACTTGCCAGTACCCGTACCTCTACCCAGCAGCAGCCGCCACCACCTCCACCACAGGACGGTGCTGGTGCTCCACCACACAGCTAGGCACACTCTGGATGCCTCTCATACTTTTGCTGCTGCTATGCTGTCATTTTGTCTGCTGATTTGCACCCCTCCTCCACACATATTTTGGTCACATTTTGCTCATATTTGTCTATATCATTTTGGGAGAGAGGAGGAATTTTTGGGGACACTTATATTGCACCATCTCGATCTCTGTGTGCATCATTTGCATTTACATCTCATTTTCTTTTATTTTTATTTTTATTTTTCTACATGCATGCATCCTCACCCGTCCCACCCATGTTGTTCTGCTCTGTGTGCCACATTTTGCACATTGAGGATACTGTGTCGTTTAGCTTGGGGGAGTGAGTGTCTCACGCACTTTTCATTTTCTTCATTTTCACTTTCATTTCTTCCACCTTTTTTTTGTTTTTACACTTATTTTCACTCGCTTTTTCATATATTTTTCTCATGCATCACGTTTTCTTACTTTTCATGTGTGCTGCATATGTATAGTAGTTCTTATTTTTCTTTCATCCTTGTTCCCTTTATCCTTTTCGTTAGAGATGAATTTTCTGTGATGATGATGACATGGTATTAGCTTATCTCTATATGCATATTATCTTATTATGCCATCGTTTTTATTTCAGATATCATATTCCATGCTTGCTATGCATTTGAAATAGTAACTTGCACTTCCATTATATGAATGTGAATGAAATTCTTCTATTAGCTGAGTCTGATGATTTATATCGTATACTCTTCATAGAAAACACACCAAGCTTCACGCATTGATTACCTATATTTGGAGTACTGCTTTGCTATCTGATATCACTTCTTACTGCATGAAAATTGTACGCTTCACTTTCAGGTTGATTGAATGTATGCTATGTTGATATAACTGGATTAGTTTACTTTCTAAAATTAAACTGAGTAGATTACATTACTCTGCTGAAAGTTGTCGTGCACATTCTATAGACTGAACTGAGCGTTGCATACTTTTCTTTCTCCACATATCTTGAGCATTATTTCTATATTTAAAATCAATGGTGAATCTCCCTTTAGCGAATCTTACATTGGCATATCCCCCTTGCTATAAAAGTCCATGCACACCCCAAAATCAAAAAGAAAAGATACATGTATATCTCTCTATCTTTTGATTTGGGATCCTTATTGTATATATTGATTGAAAAAAAGAAAAAAAATAAAAAAAGAAAAAAAGAAAAAAAGAGAGAAAAGAAGTACATATATGATCCCATTTCATTTCTTTTTCTTTCTCCCACTTTTTTTGTTATTGGAGTTTCAAAAATGGGGAAAGTCTTATTGTTAAATTTGGTGCCACCACGCTTATAGATAAGCTTGGGGGAGAGGATCCAATGATGTGTGAAAGAGTGGCTACTTGTCTATGCATGACAACCAAAGCTAGGTAATTTATATAATCGGTGAGATTACTAAAAGTTTTGCGAAGTCCAGGAATTGAAACTTAGCATGCATTTCATGAAAACCACTCATTTCTATTCTTATTGCTTCATATTGTGTGATACCTCTTATACTCCAAATAGAAAGCGATCAATTGAAAAGTATGTGGCCTATGATTATGTATATTGCTTTAGATGCTTCAGATAATGCTAATTCTAGAATGATTTTACATTTCATATTGTTTTGATATTCTTGGGTTTCAAGATTGAATGCATCCCTATATGATCATGATATCGAGATAAAAATCCTTGGCATGTTTTTATTCACCGTATACTACTTGAGTAAGCAAGACCATGTCCTGAGAAAATGATCTAGCACCTCCCTCTTTGTTTTCTTTTCTATCTTCTTTTTCCTTTTTCCTTATTTTTACCCGCCGGGTTCGCCTTTTACTCATCTTCCTCGATGACGAGTAAAGGGTAAGCTTGAGGGATTTTGATCACTCCTTATTTTACACCTTTTTCTGCATGTTTTCATGTCATTTTGATCGCCCATATTGCGTTTTCCACGATTATTCGACAATACCGCGTTGCTTTTCACTATTTCTTGTTTTTGTCATATTTCAGGAGATATGGAGCGATCTGGAGCAAAAATGAGATCAAGGGACTTTCGCACACACCGGAGCATCACCCACAGCTTATTTGAGGAGTTAGCAGTGCTAGAGGATGAGCAGAAGAGGAAGAAATTCAATAGAATCGACGAGGAGGCGAGGAGGGGAAGAAAAGAGCCCAGGAGCAGCTTATTCGACCGAACAGAGAGTTCACTCGGCCGAGTAACGGGCTGTGTTCGGCCGAGTGAAACTGATACGCACAGCCAATTTTCAGAGTTCACTCGGCCAAGCAAGAAAGTCTACTCGGCCAAATGGAGAAGACCACTCGCCCGAGTGGTACAGGGATTTTCTCCCGAGAAGCGGCCAAGTTATTGGATATTTTGAGAAGCCTACTCGGTCAAGCAAGATTGTTTACTCGACCGAGTAAAGAAGCCTACTCGCCCGAGTCAGACAGAGCAACAGACCCTCAATTTTTCCAGACTTTCTGTCTTTTATTGGGTCTGTCACTCGGCCGACTGACATAGGTTACTCGGCCGACTGACGCAGTCCGACTGCTACGCAATTTGGGATTTCTGGCCTGCGCAGGGGCAAATCTGTTCGGATTTTTTTGGACGAATTTGGCTTAAATTTAAACCTAGTTTTTTCCTAGTTTTAGGAGAGACTTCTATTATTTTTTGACGGCTATTTCTTTTGTAAATCTCAGCTGGAGATCATAAACGGCAATTTTGGTTTGTTCTTTCTTGCTAAAACTCTTATTTTTATGAATTGTCTCTTCTCTACAATGAATTGTGCTATGATCTTATTTGTTATTTCTGAGATTTCCATGATGAATTGTGAGTAGTTTCGTCGTTCTAGGGCATGGGGATGAACCCTATGGACCCGATCTTTGAATTGTGATGAATGAATAGAATTGTTGCTAGGATTGAAGAAAGGTTAGGTTGTGATTGATTTATTACGATTAGCTAGGAATTTCCATCGATTGGGATTTGCAAGAGATTGGATCCAAATCGATGGGAAGGCCTAGATATTCGATTTAGGTTTATAATTGAGATTCTCAAGATTTGGTTTGCAAGAGATTGGACCAAAGCTAGGATTTTTATTATAAATCTATACTAATATTCGTTTGCAAGATATTGGACGAATACGAACTATCATAACCTAGATCGTAGCTCGAGTTTGCACGAGAGTGGGCTCGAGTTGCGATTGGACGATGATGTCGATCTTCACACTAGTGGCTTAGATTAGGGCTTGCATGAGAGTGGGCCCTAATCTAGGTTGCTATAGACTGGCAATAGCGCGAGAGCGTGAGTTTGTTTCTACATTAAGTTGCGTCTAGTTCACCTACATTCAATCTTTGCAACATTGATATTCATGATCCACAAGGATGAGTGACGGTCAGTAGTGGGGATTTTCTTTCCCTAGACGCTTTATTATATTGAATTCTATTTGCTATTTGAACGATTGTGACATTACCATCAAAACTATTCTTATTCCATCAATAGCTAGGTGATCAAAGTAAGATATCGTCAACTGTACTCCCTGTGTTCGATACCCGCTCGCCACTACGCCATGTGCTTGCGGTAAAACTACAGTCGTTTTCCGGGTGTATATCTGGGCGCGATCATGTATCACCCACATATCATGGTCATATGTATTCATTTAGTTCTGAGCATTAATGCCTATAATACACTATGTCATGTGATACACTGACTTTTACTACACATTGATGCCTCAAATTATAAATGTTTATTTGGACTAACTTAAGTGGCATCAATGCAAAGGGAGTAAGTATTTAATCTAAAGCTCAATTATTATTATTATTATTATTGTTTGTTTGTCATCATCAAAAGGGGTGAGAATGTTGAGTATTGGATTCCTCAATTTGGTTTTGATGACGAGAAAACATAAGTTATCGTGACTAACACCCTATTTTTTAGTAATTGAAAAAGCATAGTCATTATAGATCAAAGCTATATCAATTGCGATGATGATATGATGACATGAGGATATCAAGAGATGCACTCAAAGACTCAAATAGAAGACTTCAAGAAATTTAATAGGAAGTGAAGGAGATTAAAATGTAATACTTTCAATTCTTTACTTCTCTATTTTTTTAGAATGATAAGCCTTGAATAGTCTTGCTAGAAGAACTTCATGTCACACACAACCCCTTAGATCATTCGTGTGTTAATCCCATAGGGTTAGATTGACATTAAGCTCAAATCTGAGCTTTCAGCCTACCAGACGTTTGATGTATGCCATCCAGACGTCTGGCATGCATGTTTTGGAATGCCTTAGAAACCCTGATAGGACAGATGTCTGATAGTGTCTTTCCAGACGTCTGCACAGATGAACAGACATCTGGGAGACCTCCTACAGATGCATGGCATTATTGGTCAGAATTTCAGTAACTTCATCTCTTTCTGACCTGACTATTAAGACGTCTGATGCAGTAGTGCCAGACACTTGAACAGTCGCTTAGACATCTGGTACCCCTTCTTTATTCATCTGATATTTTTCGCCAAAAATTCCAGTAACTCATTTTCCCTCAGACTGACTGTTAAAACGTCTGATGCTGTATAGCCGGACGACTAAACAGTAACACAGACATCTGGGAACCCTTCAGTAGACGTCTATCTTCTAGTTGTTAGAATTCATTTATGACTGTGTCAGCATAGTAACTCAGACGCCTGGTGCATCTTCTCCAGTTACCTGGTGACTCGGATTTTTACCCGTTACAGGCCGTTTCAGCATTTTTATTGTTGCAGATTTGGTGGGCGATTTGGTAGGATTTTTTGCTGTTATAAATAGGGACTTGTTGCATTCAATTCAGAACTTCTTGACCCCTCTTTAAAACACTTAAAGAATTTATTGTAGTGCTTTCAAAGCTCATTCAAGCTTTCTAGTCCTTGTCTTCTACACTTGTCCTTAAGCCTTCAGAGCTCACACTTCAAGCATTCATTGCTTCTTTCTTGAACAAGTAGTAAGTGCTCACAACTCTCATTTTAGAGCACATCACAGACACCTCATTGCCTCACTTCATTGAAAGATTATTCAAGGCATACGTTTGTGTATTTCGTATTGAATATTTTAGTTCATTTTCTCTCTTTCTCTTGTTGAGATGTACTTTCGGTTTGTGAGAGTAGACCATTTCCGGGTTGTGTGTAGTGAGGGTAAAGTTGTATTGGATTTACACTTGTCATTATTTGGCAAGTGGGTCATTAGTGGATTGCTAACACTAGCGAGATTTGCTAGTGGGTTGCTAGAGTAGGATTCTAATGAGTCGGAATTTGACTAAGGGGAATCCAAAACATGGCACATCATATTGTTTGCGATTGCTTTTATGTGTTGTTGTCTCTTGTATTTCTATTCCGCACTGTTGGTTGTAGTAGGGATTTTTATTAGGCGTAATTTCGTTTTTAATTTCATAAAACACTATTCACACAGCCCCCTAGTGTTTTTCCCATAGTTTCAGGTCATACACCCTCCTCCCTTCTCCTCCTCATATTTGGGAGGATATAGGAGGAGGAGGGGGTGGTGCCCCCTCCTCCCATTGTTTTAAGTTTATGACGATGATGCTGATGGAGAAGAAAATGTAGGATGACGAGGGGGGTTTGTCGAAGATGAAGAAGAAGACGACGATGATGTGGTTGTTGTCGTTGATACTGCCATTGGTGTTGCAGGGAGGATGATGGGTTGGGTCAGTCATGGAAGGATAAAGGGTGGAGGTTGATGCGTTGATTGTTCTCAAACGAAGGGGAAGATTTGGTTGGTGGGTGTTTGCGAGATGAAAGAGCTTGTGGGTGTGTGTGGACGTTGGGTGTCACAACTTAGGGTAGTGGAAGAGGATGAGGGGCACTATTAGGATGCTGCAGGTTGGGTTTCCCCCCAACGAAGGAGAGTGAGATTTAATGGGATAGTATGTGTGTCACGGTCACTTTTCGACCATATGTTTTTCGTGCGCGTACCTTCTTGTTCGTACGCATATTTTTGTGACCTCCTCTTGTATCCCGAACGCGTGAAATTATATGTCGTTGTGACGCTCTGAGAGAGTACTTATTTGTGGAATTTTTCATGATCGTCATTTCACGGCTCATTCTTCTACAAAACAGCTATATTTGAAGGGGTGTCTTAACTTTAAACTTTGACGTTTGACCTCTTTATTTTTAATGCCATTTTCTGTTGACCTAGCTCGTGACCGATCATCATAGTCTCGATTCTCTCGTCGACGCGGTCGTCCCGATATTTTTCTTGTATTTATCGTACACCGTTAGACTGATATTTCACACTAATCACTTTTAATCAATAATTAGCCTAGTTGATCCCTAATTACAAACCCCAATTAAAATAATCTAATCTACCTATAGGAATATCACGTATCACATGAATCTTCTCCTAGGCTATTGGCCACACTAAATCTACCCTCCCCCTCTCACGCACTCTCTCTCCAATCACTCTAAGTGCACCCCTTTTTATAACCTATTTAGCAAACTCACCTATCTTACGCACACTAAGGTTTCTCTCCCAAAACTCACGCGCAGCCGTCACCCAACCCTTGCCCTAGCTGCCGACCTTCTCCCTTAGCCGTCGCCATTGCTCCGGCGACCTCTCTCTGGCCATCTCCCCTCACGCAACCACCTAACTCCCTCCCCTCTCTCCACAAAAACTGTCCTTCCCCATACTAAAACTGCCATTCACCCATTAAACCGCCGGCCTCCCCCTAGAAACCGCCAGCTGCTCCTCCCTAACCCCACGGCCAGCCACCTCCCATCGACCACCACGTCCGGTAGACCTTCGCTTTGCCCATAGACCCACCAGCCCTCCTCTCATCTCCCCCTCGCCAAAAACTGCCGCATCTCTCCTATTGACAGCAAACCGCACCCTCCTCCTTTCCTCCACCATTTGCTGGCCATCACCCTCCTTGTTGCCGGTAACCGACAGCCCGGCCTCACCCTATCTAGACCGCAGCAGCCTCCTCCTCCATATGGATCGCCGGCCACCACCTCCATAGATACGAACTCCCCTCCCTTGAAGCAACCGTACACCCTCTCATCCCTTGCCTCTACCTAAAACTGCCTTCCTCCATAAAACAACAGATCAACCCCTAGCACCTTGTGGCTTATAGCAGGCCGAGTCCCCTAGACTGCAGCACCCCTCTCCTGGCCTCCCACTGTCGCAGCAATCGGCCAGTGCCACCTCAGGCTGTCGGCATTCGTGTTGCTCGCTGCCGTACCGTGTTCGCTGTATCGCGGCCATCTTCACCGCAAGCGCACACCGTATCCTTGCTCGCTACCGAAATCCAACCCCTGACATCGCTACCCGACGTCAGTGTATCTTTCGCGTCGTGTTAAGGTAATCCCTGAACCGTAGGAACCCAAACGCCGCATGTTTAAACAAGATAAAAATCGTTAATTTTATTGCTTGGTTAAACAAGATAAAAAATCGTTAATTTTATTGCTTGAGATTAATAATATGGGACTATAGGATTGGTGATTGGTGATTGTGCACATAGGGAGATCTGGACCATCGCTGAACTGAGATTTGTGGTCATCGTTTCAGGCAAGTGAAACTTGCTCAGATTATTGTTAGGCCATGTTTAGGCCACTCTGTGAATTTGTGCAAAAGAGACTAGGCGGGGAAATGATAGTCACCTAGACACACATACTTGATCTAGCTTGACAACGAAGCTAGATCCGACACCATGCTAGATCTAGCTTGACAATGAAGCTAGATCTGACACCCGTGCCATGTCATTTCATGCATATCACATGTCATGTTTATTTTGATATAACCGTACGTAAATCAATATCTGCTCATATTGCATGTCATTTCATGTAATGGAATGTTTGTCGTGATTATGTAGCACATGCTACTATTGAAATATAAGCTGCAGCGATTAGGATCTTGACTATACATCATGTATTGAGGCTAGGTGCACCCCTATGCCAAATCAAGAACAATTCCTGGCTCGTGTTCCTTAAGCACGAAATGTATAAACACTTCCTGGCTCGTGATCCAGAAGATGGGTGCCGGTCTATGCACACGTGGATGGGTAGGGTTAAGCGATCACTCAGCGTAAAAGTGTGTCTGTACAATAACTTCAGCTGATAGGAGTAAACCATGTGCACATCGTGAATACAAGTTAATCGTGAATATTATTTAGTAGCTTTTTACTACGACGTGTCATTCAAATGTTAACTATCATGTTCATCTTAAATTGCTGCATTTATTAAATGTCATGCTCATTTTAAATTGATGCAATCATTGAATATCATGCCATGTTACCATAATTTACGCTGCTAGTTGCATTCATTACTTTATGTTTCCTTGCACAAAAGTCTCTCCATTTTACCTTTTGGAGACTTTTGCTGACATGCGCCCTTTTCTCTTTGGGTGTCGCATGTTAGGTTTGAGCCTGAGTTAGTTGTTGAGGACGTCCAATTTGCTAACGTTCAGTTCAAGATACCGGAGACCAGTCTTAGTCTCAGTTGGAGATTTCTCCTTAGTTGCTGTTGTTTCCTAGTTGTTGCTGCTAGGTTGTTCAGTGCGTAGCACCTTTTCTATGTTGTAGTTTCGACCATGCTTGGGGCCTTCCATTACATACTATGTACCTTCTTTTTATGACTTTATCTGTGGATGTTTGGAATAATGAAATGGATGTTTTTGAATGTTTGTTATTTTATTTCCTGCGTTCATATTTATTATTGTTGTTGTTTCATTGCGATGCAAGAATCTGCGAATGGATGAACACATAGAAGCTTATCAGACTGAAGCTTCACAGCTTCAAGTCTGAGCGGACCTCTTCATGTCTCGCCTTACATACTTGGGAAGCGGGGCGTGGCAGGTTTTTGTGGTGGCCCATGTAGGTCGTTGCACCTGCAAAATATCGAAACAACGATAATAATAAAACATCCATTGAAATATTTGAAATATTCGAGTATAAAAATTGGAGTCTAATTTGGACGTTTCCCTTGTCTTAGATAGTAGGAAGACTTAGATAGACGCCCTAGTTTGATAGTCAGGCGCCTTCATTTTTAGTCGTACTCGTCTTAGGATATCCTAGTAGCCTCTCACCCGGCCCTGACCATATTAGACTTCTAGAGTTTTTCCTTTAGTCGTTCACTTGAGTCCATCAAATTTCGGGCCCAGCAGAACATAATCTTGATTTTCTAAGGACCCATTTCTTGAGACCTCTATTACAGTTTAATTCATTAGAAGGTCTTAGTGCTAATTTTCTCCTAATCTTTAGTCTGCCCAATAATTAAAACCCCTGATTTTTTATCATTTTCCTAATCATTACACTTGTGAGCTTATGACCATAGAATTCTATCATAGCAGATTCACTAAGTTTTCCGAGTCGTATTTATGCTTCGAATATTTGATTCACTTCCTTGCTTTCGATTCACGAGATTCCTTCATGTCATTCATTATCAATAGTTGAATCTTCCCAATTACCATCCTGATCCTTCGAAAGGTATTTTCAATATTTTTTAAATTCCTCTCCAGTTTAAAATTCTTTGAAAACATTTAGCATGAGCTTAGACTTCCTACCCTTCAGTTGACTTGAATTCATTCTTTGAATTTCGAAACTTTTTGCCGAAATCTTTAAATTACTACCTTAGAATATTTTCTAACCTATATCTTTCATACTCATGTGAATATCTTACTTCCTCCATATAATGACTTTTCGATAATCGAATATACCATTTCTTCTCTTATTATATATATACTACTCAGCTTATTTCAAACAACTTATTGTACCGACCTCTAAATATTTTTTTATGCGAAAAAGAACTCTAACTTTTTAGGTATGTCCATTTTTATACTCTTCGTTTTTTCCTACTCCAAAGTTCTTAGTGCAAATCTAGTTCCAATTGCAGAACAGTCACTTCATCTCTATACTAATTATGCTTCCGTCTAATCCCTACTTCGTATTTTTTAACCGATATCATCCACACAATATCTTCATGTATCATATAAGGATATTATTATATCTTTCTTTACCTTACTTATATATTCACAATTACATCTATGTTTCACCTAACCAAGATATCTCTTTATTCACGCCTTAACTGAACCCGTTCATCCCGTCTTGTTTCGTTACGCTATTTGATTTCTGTTCCCTTTCTATTGCTTAGTCATCCTACTAGTGCTTGTCGTTGCCTATGTCAACCTTAGCTTGTGGTGGGCCCATTAGTTTTATTGTGATGTCGTCGTGGTGCATGTATATAGGTAGAGTGTGTGGGCCCATGTGTGTGAACCCCTGCGTACCACTCATGTATGAGTATGCTACCCTTAGTATATTAATGATTGTCTTTTGTGTTATATATGCATACTCAATGTTATCCATGATATATATGAAGTTGTATGAATGATAGTATTTATATATGTGTGTGAGTGGATAGAATACCACTTTAGGGATATCGGTGTATATTAGAATTAGTGTTGGAATATTTACTAGTCGTGTACGTAGTGTGAAGGTACTTGTAAATGCTTGAAATAGTATACTAGTAAGTCATGTGCATGTTAGGTGTAATGATAATAGGTGTACTTATAGTTAAGTGTGCAGGCATAATATATGATCTATATGTTAGTGTAAGGATCCTGGCTATGGGGAAAACACTAGAAGGGTGGTTGAATAGTGTTTATGCAATTTAAAAAGATAGTTACACCAATTTAAATTCCTAACCAACAAAGTAGTGCGGAATAGATATAAACCCAAAATGAAATAAATGCAAACGCAAGGATGTTTCAAGGGTTCAGATTACCCAAGTCACTTCCCGACGTGTTCCCGGTAATCATACGTCCCTTCCACCCGGTTAACAACCGGATACTCAAGTTAGAACCCAAACTTGAGGTTTCCTTAAAACCCACTTGTAGCAACCCTACAAGTGAAATCGAAATAAAATCAATTGACCTTGACTCCCACAACTTGGGAGCAAGTAAACCACTCTCACAACCCGAGAGTAAATCAAATAACGAAAGTTATGAAATATGAAATTAAACAACACTTACAATCACATATGCTTTGAAGTAGAACTTGAAGTAGAAGTGTGTTGTGTGTTGAAAGACTCTCTTGGAACAGAGGAACGCCCTTCCTCGTGACTGCACCAAGTGCCTAGAAGATATCTCTTTGGTTCTAGGTTGGAGAGCAAGAGATTGAAGATTGGAATTCTTAGCGCTTTAGGATATGAGAGCTTTGATCTTGAGAGAATGAAAGCTTGAAAGTTTTAGCCAGTGAGTTGGTAGATCATTAGCCTCTCAATGGAACAGTAGAGGCTTCTTTTATAGGTTTATCAAACCCTTCAAATGAAATCAGCAAAAAACCCTTGAAATTTGTGAGGAAAAACTCAACGGATAGAATCTGCACCCGCGACAGTCGACTATTAAAGAATTCACAGTCGACTGCTGCACAGTGACAGAGGGTAAGTGAGAATTCATAACGGTAACTTACCATGTGAAAAGTCGACTAATAAGGCATAGACAGTCGACTGTTGAACCAACAGGCGACTGTAAATCCTACTACAGGCGACTGGCCGTTAGTTGGGTAAGTTGAAGAAATTTGGAAAACGTCTGGGAGAACAGGACAGACGACTGTTAAACTGAACAAGCGATTGTAATTCCTTCTACAGACGAGTGTTAAAACCCTGAGATTTTCCAGAGAGTTGAGTCATCAAATAGGCTCAAGGACAGATGACTATTGTAGCATTGACAGTCGACTGTTACATTGGACAGTCGACTGTAAATTGAACAATAGTCGACTGGCCAGAGTAAACAGATATATAGATTTTAGGCTATAGATAGACAGGTGACTGATTAACAAAACACAGTCGACTGTCACTTGGACAGGTGCCTGTGAATCATTCATAAGTCGCCTGTGAGAGTTAAAAACTTAGAAGCCCAAAAACTAGACTGTGAAAGTTTGTGCATAACAGGCGACTGTAGAATAAAACACAGTCGACTGTTTTGAGACAGGCGACTGTAAAACTTTCAGCAGTCAACTATTATAATTATGACAATCACAATCTAGATAGAAATAAATTGGAATCTAAGGAATATTGATCTAATGATATCCTAAGACTAAAATGAAGATGTGTGTGCGTGCTCCAACAAAGTTCTACTTCTAAGCTACATACTAGAAGAGAAACAAGAAAGTTACATTTGACAAACTCTCTCTTCTATCCAGCACATGAGCTTGAAGTCTTCTAGGAGCTTCAATCACCATCTACGATCATCCAATCCATTTCATTTGCTTTCAATGATCTTTGAGTGTCATCCATTGCAAGTAGATCTTCATAATAATCTTAGGCAATGGATTAACTGCAGATAAGGATTAGTCACAAGTATTTATGTTTGCTTATCATTAACCCAAGTAAGGAGAAGTCCAATACTCAACATTATCCCCCTTTTTGATGATGACAAACAAACAAAAACAAAAGGATAAATAATTGTGCTTAAAGAAAACTTACTCCCCCTACATATATGCCAATCAAGTTAGACAATAAATATTAGGGCATCTGCATATATCAATTGAAGAAAATGAGTAAGATATGCATGAGTGAAATGAATTCATGACAATTAGGATTTAAAATCCCTATTAATTGTATCTTACTCCCCCTGAATCTAAGGCAACTTTAATATTAGATTCAAGTGTTATTAGTATGTACTTAGCACATTCATTATGAATCTATATGTTTATTTCTCTCCCCCTATGACATTATCCAAAAGGTGGGAGTAAAATAACAACAACAATCGTGCTAAATAAGAACTAGTAACAATTACAAGAGTTTAAATATTTATAAATCAAAAACTCATAAAACCACATCATAAATTTATGTGATTAGAGGAATGGTAGTCCAATATCAACATTGAGATATACGAAGAAAAGCATATCGTCTCAAAACACATCACATGTAGAATATAGCATATATAAAGACAATATCTCAAAATTCACACAGATATGATAAGCAATTACACAATGTTTCAAACAGACGAAGAAACTGCAACATCATATATATATATATATATATATATATATATATATATATATATATATATATATATATATATATATATATATATATATATATATATATATATATATATATAAGAACCACATGAGTACAAGACATATGAACATCACCATGTCCATCAAAAACGATCAAAATACATCATGAAAATCCATACATCATCACCACACAAGATATCCATCATATATACAACAATGAACTACTCAACCCTAACCAAAACTGACAAAAAAATCTAGGTCTCAGGGTGAGTGTCCAAGAATATCAACTGCAGCATCAGTCAATATTGATGACAGTAGGGTCCGAGGGACGACCAGACGAACAGAACATCAGCCTGGCAGAGCGGTAAGTAAGATAAGCGGGAGTCGTCCTCTTGGAAGACGACGCACCTGCGACAGAGGATTCCGCATGAGCATGAGCAGGTGTCTGGACCACAGAAGGACTAGGCACGACACCTGGAGGAGGGGGAAAATTAACATGTGCAGTATCCTCAGACTGAGAAAACAAGGCCTGAAGCTCGGCAGGAATGGGGAACCCATGAAGCATGAGAGACTTGTACTGAAGATCGAGAAGGAGAGTGAGCTTCTCATCCATAGAGGTAGCAAGCTTCTCGAGAGAAGTGACACGGTCACTCAATCTAGCGAGAAGGAAATCACCTAGGGTCACTGACAGAGGAGTATGTGAAGGTTGATCAGCTGGCTGTGAAGAGTGTTCAGCAACATTTGCTGAAGGAATTGTCACGCCCCGCTTCCCAAAAACGTTGAGGCGAAGCATGAGAAGGTCCGCTCAGACTTGAAGCTACAAAGCTATAAGTCCGATAAGCGTCAATCATTTTAAACTGCAGGTCCTTGCAACGCGAAACGAAACAAAGATAATAACGAAAAGAGACAAAAGAAACATCTCAGAATATCCATAATAATAAATCTCAACATCACAGAAAAAGCCACCAGGCTAAAATAAAAGAGTCTAAAAGAGGCCCCAGCATGGCCAACAAAAGTACAAAGTACGAAAACAAAGTAATGGTGCAAGCACCGACAACTAACAGCAACCTAAAGCAAAAGCAACTCAACAGTCACTAAGACTGGTCTCCGGTGTCCTCGAACTCCTCAACGAACGTAGGCTCAGGCTCAGCGTCAGCAAACACCTCGTCCTCAACAACTGTCTCTGGCTCAGGGTCTAACATGTGACACCCAAAAGAGCAAGGGGCACATGTCAGCAAGTCTGGAAGACTTGTGCAAGGAAACTGAAAGTAGGTAAAAGTAAAGCAACCTAGCAGTTCTAGCATGATGCAATGACATGTCAGTTAAAGTATGAGTGCAACAGGTAAAGTAAAGTAAAGTAAAGTACGAGCATGGCATTTAAACATGGCATGAATCATTCACAAGACAAGTACAAGACAAGTAAAGTAAGCACCTCGTGCACAGAGATTCCGCCATTTGGCTAGAGTGGCTGCGCGGGCCAACTCCTAAGCTCAAGTGACCGTTTATCCCTACCCATCCACGTGTATCGAGCCAGGGCCTTACCCCTGAACATGAAATGCTCGCTTCTGGATCACGAGCCAGGAAGTGTTTTAACAAGTATGGCATAGGGGTTCACCTAGCCGGACAAGGAAGTACGAGTACAAGTATTGTAGCGTGTGCTACGAATGCGACATTCAATACATGGATGACATGACATGGCAAGTAGTAAGGCGTACAGGTAAGGAAAGTAAACGTGACAGTTTAGTATGCATGAACAACAAGTTTAAAGGGTTGGATCTAGCTTCGTTGTCAAGCTAGATCAATTAGGTGACGGATCTAGTTTCGTTGTCAAACTAGATCAAGTAGGCGTCTAGCCAGCTATCATTTCACTGACTAGTCTCTTTTACGCTAGAAGCAAGGAAGTGGCCTAAAAACATGGCCCTAAGCAAGATTTGGCACGTTTCACTTGCCTGCAAGTATCACGTCAGAGAAACACCGTCCAACGAGTCCAAAGTCACAATTCCTACGTGCACAAGTCCACCGGCCTACATCCGTTTTTATTAATCTTGATTAGTGATTGCTAAAACATTTAAAATACTTTAAAATACTGATTTTTAGTCTTGGTTAGCATGCAATTGGGTTGGGGGGTCCTAGGGGTGCAAAGCGTTACCTCAACACGACGCGAAAGCTACACCGGCGTCGGGTAGCGACACCGGGGGTTGGAATAATAATATCGCGCTCCAAGTCCAGATTCCAATTAGATTCCTCGCTGGAAATTTCAGAGCAATCAACCGGAGCAACGATTCCAGATTCCAAAGCTAGCACGTGCGACGACGGCCTACGACGTGTCGCAACGTCGTACGCGACGAATCCTCGAAGAGAAAGCACCTAGGTGGGGCCCACAGTAGTCCTAGGGACCTATGGGGGACCCACAATACCTCTGGAGAACTTGGGGGGCCCACGGTGGCAAGTGGTGCGACGGGTGCGGGGTTGCGACGAATGGCTCTCGGTCGTACACAGCCAATGCGGGAGATCCTCTCGGTCGGGTGCTAGGAACGGGCGCTGCACAACGCTTGGGTCGGTCGCAGCAACGGGTGCGGGGCTGTCTCTCGGTCGGTGCGGAAGAGCGGGCCGGTCAGGCGCTTGGGCGGGGCATTGCAACGTTTGCAACGTTGCAACGGAGCGGGCTTCGGCGTGAGCGGGTGGGTGCCTCAGTCAGACACGGGGCGGAGCGGCGCTTGGAGCGGGCGATGCGGGGTGCGGAGATGCGGGCGTGAGCGGGGGCGGTTATCGGTCTGACCGAGAGATCTTCTCGGTCGAACACGGGGGTGCGAGCGGGCGGCAGCAGCGGTGCGATGCGGAGCTTGGTGCGGGGCGGGGCTTCGGTCTGAGCGGGGGAACGGAGCTGTTTTCCTCGGTCGTACGGCAGAAGTTCGTCGCAACGTTGCGACGATTCGTCGCAACGTCAAATTTGAGTTTGGAAGCGGCTTGGGTTATTTTCTTGCGAAAATAGGTCTTCCTAGGGATTGTTTATATAGTGTAGATGGGTTGACTTGGTCTAGGGCTAAATCCAATAGGATTAGAAGTTTAAAATAATTTAAAATTTGAATCTCAACTTCTCCAACTCACACAAGGATTTGACGCGGTCCAAATGAGCTGGAAATTGGCTCAAAAATTCTTTAATACGTTTAAAACTCAAATAAATTTTATTTGGCCGAAAATAATTTAAAAACTAATTATTAAAAATATTATAAACCTTGTTAAAAATATAAAAGTGGTCAAATAAACTCCAAAAATTATAAAATAAATATCGGGGTAATCGTGATGACGAAAGTGAGCTAACTAAGAAGGCGGATCTCAATTTTGACGTCGGACGACGAAACTAAAAATAGAAACGTCTCCCGTCAAAAGTGAAAATCGCAACGTCTCATCAAATAAGATTAAATTGTGGGAAAACGACTCGAGAAACGTCGTTCCAAATTCGTGCCACTATTTAATACCCTCAGAGACGTTCACAACGGCATATCACACAAAAGTGTTCTCAAACAAATAAAGTCTAAAACAAACACGTGCACGGCCAAAAGCACGTGCACGAACAAAGTACAACGAAAAGTGGTTGTTACATCCTCCCCACCTTAGAAATGATTCCGTCCTCGGAATCAACATCAAGCACTGCTCGGGAAAAGGTACGGGAAGCGCTCTCTCATCTCATCCTCACGTTCCCAGGTAGACTCACCAGGGGAACCGTGACGCCACTGCACTCGAACCAAGTCGACGGTCTTATTCCTCAGCTGCTTCTGTCGACGATCCAGAATCTCAACTGGTTGCTGATCATAAGACAGATCCGGACGAAGCATAATCTTCGAGAAATCCACAGCGTGGGATGGATCACTAACGTATCGACGTAACTGAGATACGTGAAATACGTCGTGAACTCCCACAAGCGACGGTGGCAACGCCAAGCGATAAGCCACAGCTCCAACTCTCTCCAGGACATCAAACGGCCCAATGTACCTTGGACTCAGCTTGCCTCTCTTCCCGAATCGAATAACTCCACGGTTCGGAGAAATCTTCAGAAAGACATGATCCCCAGGCTGAAACTCCAAAGACATCTGTTTAGCATCAGCCCAATGCTTGAAACGGTCCTGCGCAATCCTCAGCTTCTCTCAAATATTCCTCACAACATCCACGGCCTCCACGATCATCTCCGGTCCTAACAGCTCCCGATCTCCAATGTCATCCCAGCTCAGTGGCGATCGACATTTCTTTCCATATAGCGCGGCGAAAGGCGCCATTCCAATACTCGCCTGGTAGCTGTTATTGTAAACAAACTCAACGTGATGGAGATGATCCTCCCAAGATCCCTTAAAGTCCAGCATGCACGCTCTCAACATATCCTCCAAGATCTGAATCGTCCTCTCGGACTGGCCATCCGTCTGCGGGTGGTACGCCGTGCTGAAACTCAGACTCGTACCCAAGCTCTTCTACAGACTCTGCCAAAACTGAGATGTGAATCTCGTGTCTCTGTCCGACACGATACTCACGGGGACTCCGTGAAGTCGTACGATCTCCTGCACGATTCACGTTACATCACTATCTAAACTAGGAAAAGGAAATAGAAACGGAGAGTAAACGCATTTACCTCCATGTATCTCCTTGCTAGCGTCTCAGTAGACTGTCCCACTCGGAAGGGAATAAAGTGCGCGGATTTGGTCAATCGGTCTACGATCACCCAAATTGCGTCGTTCTGCTTCGGACTCCGAGGTAGTCCAGTCATGAAATCCATAGTGATGTGCTGCCACTTCCACTCCAGAATCGGAAGCGGTTGTAGCAACCCTGCCGTACGCTGATGCTCCGCCTTTACTTGTTGGCAAACCAAACACTTGGCTACAATCCGAGCCACACTCCTCTTCATACCATGCCACCAAAAGTTCAGACGAAGATCCTTGTACATCTTGGTCCCACCAGGATGCACAGAATACGGCGAACTGTGTGCCTCCACTAATAATTCCTCCCTGATGTCTCAAGCTGGCACACACAACCTGGCTCCAAATCTCAACGAACCATCCTCGTGAATCAAAAAGTCAGTCCGCAAACCGGCTTCCACCTGCTCCCGAATCTTCACAAGCTTAGCATCTCCAGCCTGTCCAGCCTTGATCCTATTCACGATCGTCGACTGTATCTGCATACTCATCAACGAAGAGGTCTCTCCAGGAAGAATAATCTCAATACCAGTCTCGCAAAAATCCTGCTACAATCTCCACTGCGAGGTCACCATCATCACCGCTGGAGGTCTGCTCAGCGCATACGGAACCACATTCACCTTGCCAAGGTGATACTTCAAGTCAATCTCATAGTCTGCCATGAGCTCCAACCATCGACGCTGTCGCATGTTGAGCTCCTTCTGTGTAAAGATATACTTCAAGCTTTTGTGATCGGTGAAGATCTTCACCTTCTCACTCAGCAGGAAGTGCCTCCAAATCTTCAGCGCAAACACAACCGCAGCCAATTCCAAATCATGTGTCGGGTAATTCTTCTCATGAGCCTTAAGCTGACGAGAAGCATACGCAACCACGTGCCCATGCTGGTGCAACACACATCCAAGACCCTTTCCAGAAGCATCACAAAAGATCTCGAATCCTCCACTCCGATCAGGCACAGCAAGTACAGGGGCAGTCATCAATCTCTCCTTCATAATACCAAAAGCCTTCTCGCAATCATCAGAACAAACATATGGTACATCCTTCTACGTCAGCCTGGTCATCGGCTCAGCAATCCGGGAAAAGTCCTTAATGAAACGTCGGTAATATCCTGTAAGTCCAAGGAAGCTCCGGATCTCAGACGCCGACTGCGGAACCGGCCACTCTCTGATAGCCACAATCTTCTCGGGATCCACAGAAATTTCATCACCAGACACCACATGCCCGAAAAAGGCAACTATATCCAGCCAGAACTCACACTTGGAATACTCAGCATACAAACGATGCTTCCTCAAAATCTCCAACATTGTCCTCAAGTGCGAGGCATGCTCTTCCTCCGACCTTGAATAGATCAGGATGTCATCAATAAAGATAACAAAAAACTTGTCTAGAAAATCGTAGAAGACCAGGTTCATCAGGTTCATAAAGACTGCGGGCGCATTGGTTACACCAAATGGCATAACCACGAACTCGTAGTGACCATACTTCGTCCTGAACGCTGTCTTAGGGATGTCGTCCTTCTTCACCTTAAGCTGATGGTAGCCACTTCTCAAATCCAACTTAGAGAACACCCTCGATCCTCCGAGCTGATCAAAGATGTCATCTATCCTAGGCAAGGGGTATTTATTCTTGATAGTCACAGCATTCAGCTCCCGATAATCCACACACATGCGACGCGAACCATCCTTCTTCTTTACCAGCAACACCGGTGCTCCCCACGGAGACACGCTAGGATTGATGTAACCCTTCTGCAAAAGCTCATCCAGCTGCCTACGCAACTCCTCCAACTCTGCTGGAGCCATCCGATATGGCGCCTTAGAAATAGGCTGCGCTCCCGGCACAAGATCGATCGAAAACTCGAGAGCTCGATCGGGTGGCAGTCCAGACATCTCCTCGGGGAAGACGTCGTCGAATTCACGTACCACAGCTGGTCTATCCTGCTCCATCTGCATAGCAACAATCTCCACCGGCTTGGCCCGAAACCTAACAGGACCAAGCGAACTGCTACCACGACTGAACTCGAACACTGGATGTCCGGGGATCTCGAACACCACCTTCTTCCTCCGACAATCAATCGTAGCATAGAAACTTGCAACCCAATCCATTCCAAGCACTGCATCGTAGTTGATGATGTCATGGACAATAAAGTCAGCGTAAAGCTCATGTCCACAGACCACCAAAGGGCAAGAATTGCACCCACGATGCACCGAGATCACGCCATTTCCTGTAACGATATTCCAACTCTTGGGAAGAGGGGAAGTCGTCAAGGAATGCTTCTCCATGAAGCTCCGAGAAATAATGCACATCGATGCACCGGAGTCAAAGAGGACTCGTGCAGGAAATGTGCAAACCAAAATCACACCTATCAAACAATCTAACAATCAGACCCTATTCTAACAAACAATCATGTGCAATCAAACAAACATAAGCTAACGATCAAACTATCTAAGGAAGGAAACAACTAGTTTGAGAGTTACCTGCGATAACCTCATCCACAGCCTCGCTCTCCACTGCCGTCATCAGGTAAGCCTGCCTCCTCGGCTGCACGGCCTGCTGAAAAGCCTGCCTCTGAGGAGCGAGAGGTGCTCCACGACCTGCAGGTACAGATGCTCTCTGCTGCAACGGCTGTGCTGCGACTGGTTCCTTCCAAGGTAGCTTAGACTTCGGGCACTCCTTCATAGCATGAGTAGGGTCTCCACAAATCAGGCACTGTCCCAACATCTTCCTACACTGATCCTTGACATGCCCGGTCTTGCCACAGAAATAGCAAGTCTTCTGAGGAGGCACACCTGGCCTCTTGAACTGCACTGGCTGATTAGGCCTGGTCCCAGGCCTAACCACTCCTCTGACCTGCTCCATAGGCCTCTTCCCAGCTCCAGAAATCAGTCCTCTCTTCTGCCTCGCAATCAGCTCCTGTCTCCGAGCAGCTACCAGCAACTTCTGATATGACTACATATCTGTCGTAGACATCAGACTCTGCAAGTCTAGAGAAAGACCCTGCAGAAACCTCTGAGCCTTCTCCTCAGCATCCTCCACCATCTTCGACGCGAAGCGACTTAATCTAGTAAACTCCTGGTGGTACTGGTCCACCGTCAGATTCCCCTGCTTCAGCTCAATGAAGCGCTGCAACATCTCCCTCCTAGCAGCCTTCGGAAAGTACTCCTCATCGAGCCTGGACTTGAAAGTATCCCAAGGTATGGGGCTCACCAGCAACTCCTCCTCTGCCTCCCACCAGTTTCGGGCATTATCCTTAAGCTGCTTCTTCGCCAGATCAACCCATCCAGCCGGGTTGACCTTCGACATCTTCAGATTATCCTCGGTGTTCCTGATCCACTCCTCTGCAGCCAACGGTCCTTCAGATCCATCAAAGTACGTCGGGCCCAGCTCTCAAAACTGCTTCGCTCCTGGCTCATGGCGAGGAGCACTCTGAGTGTTCTGGAACATGCCCTGCTGCACCTGCATCATCTGATGCATCATCCTCATGATCTCAGCATTGGTGGGCTCTCTATCCGGTACCTCAGCACGATTGGGCCCACTGCCAGATCGGGTCTGTCGTCGTCCAGCCATCTAAGGACATAGAAAACGAACAAACAAATTAGACTCAAAGCTTAATGACTTGGATGTTGCAATTTATTTAATGGATATTCCGTTTATTATCGTTGTTTCGTTAGTTCGTAATCGCAAGATAGGACCTGCATGGGCCACCAACAAAACCTATCACGCCCCGCTTCCCAAAAACGTGGAGGCGAAGCGTGAGAAGGTCCGCTCAGACTTAAAGCTACAAAGCTACAAGTCCGATAAGCGTCAATCATTTTAAACTGCAGGTCCTTGCAACGTGAAACGAAACAAAGATAATAACGAAAAGAGACAAAAGAAACATCTCAGAATATCCATAATAATAAATCTCAACATCACAGAAAAAGCCACCAGGCTAAAATAAAAGAGTCTAAAAGAGGCCCCAGCATGGCCAACAAAAGTACAAAGTACGAAAACAAAGTAATGGTGCAAGCACCGACAACTAACAGCAACCTAAAGCAAAAGCAACTCAACAGTCACTAAGACTGGTCTCCGGTGTCCTCGAACTCCTCAACGAACGTAGGCTCACGCTCAACGTCAGCAAACACCTCGTCCTCAACAACTGTCTCTGGCTCAGGGTCTAACATGTGACACCCAAAAGAGCAAGGGGCACATGTCAGCAAGTCTGGAAGACTTGTGCAAGGAAACTGAAAGTAGGTAAAAGTAAAGCAACCTAGCAGTTCTAGCATGATGCAATGACATGTCAGTTAAAGTATGAGTGCAACAGGTAAAGTAAAGTAAAGTAAAGTACGAGCATGGCATTTAAACATGGCATGAATCATTCACAAGACAAGTACAAGACAAGTAAAGTAAGCACCTCATGCACAGAGATTCCGCCTTTTGGCTAGAGTGGCTGCGCGGGCCAACTCCTAAGCTCAAGTGACCGTTTATCCCTACCCCTCCACGTGTATCGAGCCAGTGCCTTACCCCCGAACATGAAATGCTCACTTCTGGATCACGAGCCAGGAAGTGTTTTAACAAGTATGGCATAGGGGTGCACCTAGCCTGACAAGGAAGTACGAGTACAAGTATTGTAGCGTGTGCTACGAATGCGACATTCAATGTATGGATGACATGACATGGCAAGTAGTAAGGCGTACAGGTAAGGAAAGTAAACGTGACAGTTTAGTATGCATGAACAACAAGTTTAAAGGGTTGGATCTAGCTTCGTTGTCAAGCTAGATCAATTAGGTGACGGATCTAGTTTCGTTGTCAAACTAGATCAAGTAGGCGTCTAGCCAGCTATCATTTCACTGACTAGTCTCTTTTACGCTAGAAGCAAGGAAGTGGCCTAAAACATGGCCCTAAGCAAGATTTGGCACGTTTCACTTGCCTGCAAGTATCACGTCAGAGAAACACCGTCCAACGAGTCCAAAGTCACAATTCCTACGTGCACAAGTCCACCGGCCTACATCCGTTTTTATTAATCTTGATTAGTGATTGCTAAAACATTTAAAATACTTTAAAATACTGATTTTTAGTCTTGGTTAGCATGCAATTGGGTTGGGGGTCCTAGGGGTGCAAAGCGTTACCTCAACATGACGCGAAAGCTACACCGGCGTCGGGTAGCGACGCCGGGGGTTGGAATAATAATATCGCGCTCCAAGTCCAGATTCCAATTAGATTCCTCGCTGGAAATTTCAGAGCAATCAACCGGAGCAACGATTCCAGATTCCAAAGCTAGCACATGCGACGACGGCCTACGACATGTCGCAACGTCGTACGCGACGAATCCTCGAAGAGAAAGCACCTAGGTGGGGCCCACAGTAGTCCTAGGGACCTATGGGGGACCCACAATACCTCTGGAGAACTTGGGTGGCCCACGGTGGCAAGTGGTGCGACGGGTGCGGGGTTGCGACGAATGGCTCTCGGTCGTACACAGCCAATGCGGGAGATCCTCTCGGTCGGGTGCTAGGAACGGGCGCTGCACAACGCTTGGGTCGGTCGCAGCAGCGGGTGCGGGGCTGTCTCTCGGTCGGTGCGGAAGAGCGGGCCGGTCGGGCGATTGGGCGGGGCGTTGCAACATTTGCAACGTTGCAACGGAGCGGGCTTCGGCATGAGCGGGTGGGCGCCTCGGTCAGACACGGGGCGGAGCGGCGCTTGGAGCGGGCGATGCGGGGTGCGGAGATGCGGGCGTGAGCGGGGGCGGCTATCGGTCTGACCGAGAGATTTTCTCGGTCGGACATGGGGGTGCGAACGGGCGGCAGCAGCGGTGCGATGCGGAGCTTGGTGCGGGGCGGGGCTTCGGTCTGAGCGGGGGAACGGAGCTGTTTTCCTCGGTCGTGCGGCAGAAGTTCGTCGCAACGTTGTGACAATTCGTCGCAACGTCAAATTTTGAGTTTGGAAGCGGCTAGGGTTATTTTCTTGCGAAAATAGGTCTTCCTAGGGGTTGTTTATATAGTGTAGATGGGTTGACTTGGTCTAGGGCTAAATCCAATAGGATTAGAAGTTTAAAATAATTTAAAATTTGAATCTCAACTTCTCCAACTCACACAAGGATTTGACGCGGTCCAAATGAGCTGGAAATTGGCTCAAAAATTCTTTAATACGTTTAAAACTCTAATAAATTTTATTTGGCCGAAAATACTTTAAAAATTAATTATTAAAAATATTATAAACCTTGTTAAAAATATAAAAGTGGTCAAATAAACTCCAAAAATCATAAAATAAATATCGGGGTGATCGTGATGACGAAAGTGAGCTAACTAAGAAGACGGATCTCAATTTTGACGTCGGACGACGAAACTAAAAATAGAAACGTCTCCCGTCAAAAGTGAAAATCGCAACGTCTCATCAAATAAGATTAAATTGTGGGAAAACGACTCGAGAAACGTCGTTCCAAATTAGTGCCACTATTTAATACCCTCAGAGACGTTCACAACGGCATATCACACAAAAGTGTTCTCAAACAAATAAAGTCTAAAACAAACACGTGCACAGACAAAAGCACGTGCACGAACAAAGTACAACGAAAAGTGGTCGTTACCGGAATGGGGTCACCGACTACGATATTCAAGAACTCCCAAGACGATGGAGGCGAAGAGGGTACCTGGTTAGTGGGTGGAGGAGAGGGTACATCATCAAAGATGTCGAAGGTTCCTCCAGATGATGAATGACCAGAAGGATCCATGAAATCGAGTGACAGAAGTAAAATCACGCAAGCGACGATAAACGAATGGGCAAGATACCTAAAATTCGTCGATCTACTTACGAGTATCACTCGAGCAACTAATCAAATGAGGAAGATGGTGTTTTGGCTCGAAGAAATCGGAGGAGAGATCGACTGAAAGTTTTAAGCGGGGAAGACGAACGGTTTTCACTCGGAGGAGAGAGAAAACGTGAGGTCGAAATGAGGTGTCTCGAAGATATAACGAAGGGGATAACAAATCTGGGCCATTGGATGAAAGAATCGAATAGATCAAATGAGTGAACCACCACAATAGGAGACAGTCGACTGTTGAACAATAGTCAGCCGACTAGTCGAAGTGATAAGAGATAAGCTTAGATTGACAAACAGTCGACTGTTGAGTAACTTACAGTCGCCTGTCCATGAGACAGTCGATTGTATTATACTCATCAGTCAACTGACTGAGAATCAATAAAATTGATGATAAAACAGCGACTACTGACGAAATTGACAGGCGCCTGATGACTAAAATGTAGTCGCCTGTTGATTCAACAGTCGACTGTAAATTTGTCATTAGTCGCCTGGGCGAAAGATATAATTTGCTAACAGAGAATATAGATTAGGGCAGTCAACTGTCGAAAGAAAGACAGTCGTCTATCCTGGTCCAAAAATGCACAATGAGGTTAAAATCCAGAGGATATGCACAACTCACCTTAAGACCTATACTCTAACACAAAATCAGTATCAAACGATAAATCATTTATAACATACATCTCTTAAAACAATCTGAAAACGCATGTAATCAAAGAAATCTCAATAGCCTTTCTTAAAACTAATATATGATATATCAAATAAAGAGATGCAACATGATGATAAGAGTTCAAAAGATGTTATAACAAGTAAGTTGAACTCCTAAATTTCAGATTCACCCATAATCCCTAATTCTCCACGAAACCTCACAAATGTATCTTCTTTAAGAGGTTTTGTGAAGATGTCGGTAATTTGTTTTTGGGTTTCAATGTACCCTAAGATGATGTCCTTCTTAGCTACATGATCATTGATAAAGTGGTGTCTCACATCTATGTGTTTGGTACGGGAGTGATGTATCGGATTCTTGGAAATACATATAGCACTTTGGTTATCAATCATGATAGAGCAAGTATCACAATTGACACCATAGTCCTTAAGAGTGTGTCTCATCTAAAAAACTTGTGCATATGCAAGACCCGCGACAATATATTCCGCTTCAGTCGTGGACAATGACACCGAGTTCTATTTCTTGGAGAACCAAGAGACTAAGGAATTTCCTAGGAAATGGCAAGTGCCACTAGTACTTTTCCTATCAGATCTGCATCCGGCAAAGTCGGCATCACTATATGAGATTAACTCATATGTTCTAGATTTAGGGTAAAGTAACCCATAATCTAGTGAGTGATTGAGATAATGAAATATTCGTTTAATCGCAATCAAGTGTGACTCTTTAGGTCTAGCTTGATATCTATCACACAAGCATACGGAAAATATGATATCAGGCATACTAACAGTTAAATAGAGTAAGCTACCGATCATACCTCGATATAGACGAACGTCTACATCTTTTCCGTTCTCATCCTTGTGTAGATGGGTTGTCGTACTCATGGGAGTCCTTTTGCTTAAAGACGATTCCATCCCGAATCGCTTGATGAGCTCCCATGTGTACTTTGTTTGATGTATGAAAGTCACATCCTTCATTTGTCGAATTTGCAATCCAAGGAAATAGTTGAGCTCATCCATGTGGCTCATCTCGAATTCATCCTTCATGGACTTAGAAAACTCTTGACAAAGATTAAAGTTAGTAGAGCCAAATATTATATCGTCTACATAAACTTGAATCAATAGGATGTCATTTTCATAATTCTTAATGAAAAGTGTTGAATCAACTTCACCCATTTTAAAACCTAAATCCAAAAGAAACGTCTTGAGTCGATCATACCAAGCTCTAGGAGCTTGTCTCAACCCATACAACGCTTTCTTAAGTTTGAAAACATGGTTTGGAAATTTTTCATGAATGAAACCGGGAGGTTGAGAAACATACACTTCTTCATGGACAATACCATTTAAAAATGCACTTTTAACATCCATTTGAAATAATTTGAAATTCTTATGAGATGCAAAAGATAAAAGCAATCTAATAGCTTCTAATCTAGATACGGGGGCAAAGGATTCTTCGAAATCGATACCTTCCTCTTGCCGATAGCCTTGAGCTACTAACCTTGCTTTGTTCCTTGTGATGACCTCGTTCTCATCGGTCTTGTTCTTGAAGATCCACTTGGTCCCAATAACTTGATGACCACTTGGAAGAGGAACGAGCTCCCAAACTTCATTTCTCTCGAATTGCATTATTTCTTCTTCCATTGCCACTATCCAAGAGCTATCCTCACATGCTTTTTGGATGTTCTTTGGCTTAATGGTAGAGAAAAATGCGCAATGAGAGAATTCTTCAATTCTAGACCTCGTTCGAACACCCACACCAATATCTCCAATAATTTGGTCATGTGGATGGTTGCGAACGGTTGGGTAAGCTTTGGGTATTCCTGCATCACTTGGAACATCTTCAACAATCTCTTTAGTAGTGTTAGTCTCAATAATTGAATCATTAATCTTGAAATTACTAAGAGAATCACATATAGCATAGACACTATCATCAATAACAAGAGAAAAATCAAAATCTTCATAGAATGATACGTGTAGTGATTTCTCGATCGTTGAAGAAGTTTTTTGTATATCCGGTAGGCTTTGCTACGTGTGGAATATCTAACAAAAATCCCTTCATTCGGATCTTGGCTCAAATTTATCTAAATTACCAAAGGTGTTCTTGATAAAACATTTTGAACCAAAAACTCGAAAATATTTAACTTAAGGCTTTTTTTCATAAAATAACTCAAAGCAAGTTTTGTTCGTTCGGAGTCTCACTAGGATCCTATTGAGCACATAACATGCCGTGTGCACCGCCTCTGCCCAAAATTGTAGTCCAAGATGACTATCATGGAGCATAGTACGAGCACACTCAATAAGAGTCCTATTCTTTCTCTTTACAACACCATTTTGTGGGTGCCCGAGGAAAATAAAAATTGTGAGCTATCCCGGTGTCAACACAAAACTTTGTAAAAGACTCATTCTCAAATTCTCCTCCAGGATCACTACGAATAGTGATAATGGTGGATCCTAAGAGATTCTGAATCTTCTTTGCCAATATGGTAAACTCTTCAAAAGCTTCATTCTTATTAGTTAAGAATGAAACCCAAGTAAATCTAGAGAAGTCGTCAACGACAACTAATCCAAAATGAGCATTGCCTAAAGAAGTGATTCTAGTTAGCCCAAACAAATCTAGATGAAGTAGTTGTAACGACCACTGTTCGGTTGTACGAATTTTAGCGCGTATGTCGTTTATAGTGCGTATATCCGTATTTGTTTGTATTATTTTATTCCGTAGCCCAGACGCGTGATCAGGCCCCGTTAGCACGACCCTCTCGGAGGTGCGATCGCCCCGGTGCCTTCCTTTTAATTTTTGGATGTCGGGGCACAAACTTATAATAATCCATTATCATTATTATATTAGCTTAGATATATAAATAATATATATTGATTATTAAACTTTTATTTTATGTTTCTGAAGTTCAGATGGTGGGTGGGTTACGTATTAAAATTTTAATAATCAAAACCTTATAACCTTATAATAACATTAGTTATTAATCTTATTAAACCTTTGTCATTAAAAGACCTAACATAACCCCTTTACGTGCTGTCACCTCCCAATTGGGACCAAATCGAATACTAAACTGTGGATACAACGGAAGAAATCAAAATTTAGTTGAAGGCGAATCCTAAATTCGGTTAGAATCAATACTTATGAAAAAAGAAAGGGAATTCAACAGAAACGTTGAAGCTTTCAACGAAAAGCAACCAATAAAAAAATCAAATTTGTTTTAAAAATCTGAACCGAAACCTGGTAGCATCATCCCAACGGTCTTCCCAAGGCTCACACGTTCTCTCCCCACTTCCCCCTCTCTCCACCCACGTGAAGCCCCTATTTTTAATAGATAAGACCTATATGAAGAGAAACCGAGGCTAATCTTTAACCCACCCTACTGTCGTTCTTTTAAAACCCCAAGAGCTCACCTTGCTGTCCTTTTATATAGACCCTAGGGCCTCTCTTCATTTGTACTGCTCTCACCCCTTCTTATAATGAGCCCAATGCCTGCACAGTAACCTAACCTAAGGGAACTCTGAGAGCACAGCAGCCCCTACCTCTCTCTTTCCCACGCGAGCAAGAGCAACCGCCGCCCGGCCTTCTTCTCGCAGCGCTCCTTTCGTTTGCCTTCCTCCAGTCACTGCTCGGACCCCCACGCCTTCACCCGCGGAACGCCGACAACCCCTCCCAAAGCACCGCCCGGCGCCACCCCCCTTCCGTCCATCACCCGCGTACACGCCCAGGCGCACATGAATCCAGTGCCAGCGCCCCCTCGTGGCAACGACGGCCCGGGATCCCTCTCCTCGCCACTGTCCGCAGCCTCCACGTGATCTCCGGCCAAGAACAGCGCCTAAAGACCTCCACCAGCCACCTGCCATCTCCCCACAAGTCGACAGCGTCTTCTCACCGTAAAACAGTCGTTGGCGATCTCTCCAACCTACAGACAGCCCCCGGACGATTTCCAGTCGCTGTCGATCACCCCTTGCTGACTGCAGACCGTCGACAATCTCCAGACGCCGCTGTCCACTCCTCCCCTCGCTGCCGCGGCAAGTTTTCAGGCCGTGGACACCGCACAAGTCGCTGCCCTCGCTTCGTCCCAATATTCCGCTGCGTATACGGTTAGCAACCCTATCTTTAACCTTCAACCCACACCATAGGATAGAAAACATAATAAAACTGATGTATTAGACGTCGTAGGAGTACTTTTGCAAATCTGTCCGGAACAAGAAACGTGAATTCTGATTTTATGTTCTGCCAAAACAGCGAACCAAACCATCCGTAGTAGTACTCGTCGAGACGATTCCAACGGCACCAAGAACGTCGAAAACAGGCGAGTATTCGATTTTATATGAATTTTTGAAGTTTCGGAACTTTTGTGTCACTTTTAGTTATGGATGTGTAACTTGAAAACTAGATGTGAAATGAAGCATGAAAACGATGCCATGATAATCTGGACGAAAATTGGGATCCAACTGTATATCATACGATATATCCCCATTTTAAACACTAAGAGAAAAAAAATCATTTCTATAGCAAGTTGAACAAAAAGGACGTATTCGTCATTATTTGAAATTTCGGAAACGGTCGTTCGACCCGTTTTTGCTTTGTAGAACTGCCACCATAATACTTTAATATCGTTAACAGAAAAATTCAGTGAGTCCTGACATGTTTAACAATATGGACATCGTGAAATCGTGCGCCTCGAAGGCGGTATCGTGATATCGTGATGTCGTGTGAGTCGACTAGGCCGACTCGTGTTCCGACAAAACTTTTGGGTGGGGTTAGGGTTGAGCGGCCACTAGGCGTATGAAAGGTACTCTCCTCAAGAGCACCACCCGCACGCGGTGGGTTAGCGGCAATCACGGTAAGCCCCGTGAGAGGAACGACCTTCTCATCACGACCTACAGGCGTGAACCCTAGATTAGAATGCTAACACTTGACATGAAAAACTTGAAACGCTAACTTGGTCATCTTGAAATTGAAATGCTAATGAACTCAGAGAATCTTAACCTTAATCTTGCAACCGTCTAGAACTGCATGCTAGGACTGTTCGTTTCTGTTTCTATGAATTGTTAAATGTTAAATTGCTGCAGTCATTTTTCTTTAATTTTTAATGCTTCTTAAATTCATATATCTGTCATATACTTTGCTTTGGGATGCTAACTTTTCTTGCAGACCCCTAGCTGACATACATTCATGTTTGTGGATGTATGTCAGGTTCAGAGCTTGAGTACCAGGAGGATCAGTACGAGACGCCAGAGTTGGAGAGTCAGGAGTTCGCACCTGACGCAGTGCCTCTCCCAACAGAGGACTAGTGGACCCCCGACACTTTACTGTTTTCCTAGTTTCCTTTTCAGACATTGTAGTTGCTTTCGTGTACGTTTCTTTCTTGTTGCTACTTTTAGCCCAGCTGTGGCTTGTTAAACTCTGTGTACGAACTTTATCTCTGGATGTGGCTTTACTTTCCTGGTTGTGTTCTGATTGTTCTGAATGGCAGTTGTAAGGACCTCATCTGTGTTTTTATCACAGACGCTTATTGAACTCGAGCTTCACCGCTCCAGTTCAAGCGGACCGCGTAACGCTCCCGATTCCGGTGTCTTTTGGGAAGCAGGGCGTTACAGGTTTTGTTGGTGGCCCATGCAGGTCGACTTGTAACTGTGAAATTCAGAATAATGAGAACTCTTATCATTAGCCAAACATCCGGAGTAATCGTATACACGGGATTAACTCGGGCTGTCTTTCTCTTTTGCAGGATGTCCGGAAGACGCATCACCCGACACGGGACCGAAGCCGAAACCGGAACCGGAGCTCCTGGAGACGGAGAGGACGACATCCTCCAGATGCTTGGTGTTATGAGAGATATGCTGGAGGTTCAGCATCATCTAGTCCAGCAGGGATGCCAGGCTGTGCCAGCTGTGCCAGCCGCACCAGCTACACCAGCTCCGGGAGCCAAGCAGTTCAGAGAGATGCGTCCGAAGAGCTTTTCCGGACGAGAGGGCCCGCTAGCGGCCGAAGAGTGGCGTCAGAGCACTGAGGACGATTTGGGCCTTGCCCGAATCCATAAAGATGAATGGGTAGAGCTTGCCAGGAAGCAATTGACAGATAATGCCCGCAGCTGGTGGACTGCGGAAGAGGCCAGGCTGACTAAGCCGATTTCATGGGATACCTTCTGCAAGAGGTTTGACGCCCAGTATTTTTCTAAGTCGGTGAAGCAGATGATGGAGAGTCGCTTCATCAACCTGGAGCATGGTACTATGACTGTTGATGAGTACAAGGCGGAGTTCACTATGCTGAGTCGATATGCTCCTGCCATGGTGAAAGAACCTGAGGACTGTGCACATCGTTTCCTACATGGCTTGGATCTGGACATCCAGAGTGTGCTGTCCGGGAATACTTTTTCCACTCATGAGGATGTTCTGGTAGCTACGAAGAATCAGGAGCACGTCGCCAATCTGAAGAAGGCCCGACAGGTGGGCAAGCGCCCGATGGAGATGCTGCGGAGTGCACCTAGGCCCGGTGTACGTCCAGTCCAGACCACCCAGTTCAAGAGGCCAGCTGCACCTGTTTTCAACCGAGCTGAGCTGACTTGCCATTTCTGTGGCAAGCTTGGCCATGTGAAGAAGGACTGCAGAAGGATGCTGAATCAGTGTTTGGTTTGTGGATCTTCTACCCATGTTGCGAAGGACTACCCCAAAGGCACTCGACCTATGCCTGCTGGAGCACCTGGACCTGCTCAGAGACCAGTGCCTGCACCTGGACTTGCTCAGAGACCAGTGCCTGCACCTGGACAGCGAGGACCACCTCTGGTACCACAGAAGCAAGCCTTTCAGCAGGCCAACCCCCCGGTGCGTCGAGCTTACACTATGACAGCCGTTGAGGCTGAGGCCGTCGACGACGTGATCGCAGGTAACTCCTAAACTAGTCTTTCCTTTTATATATATTTGTTTGCTTAGTTAGTTTCTTTGTTTGATATAGTTGCATGATTCCCTTAGGTGTTATCCTAGTCTCTTCCCACCCAGCCTTGACTCTGTTTGACTCTGGAGCTTCCATGTGCATCCTGTCACGGAAGTTCGTAGTCGAACACTCGATACCCACCTACACACTTCCCAAGTGTTGGAACATCACGACTGGGAATGGTGTGGTGAAGGTTGCACTTGGTTGTAGACCTTGCCCATTGGTGGTTAGTGGACACGAATTGTATGCTGACTTTATCGTCCACGACCTATCTAATTTCGATGCAATTCTCGGCATTGACTGGTTAGGAGCTTTCTATGCCACGATCGACTGTCACCGAAAGAAAGTGGTGTTTGAAATTCCTGTCCACCCAGTGTTTGAGTTCGTCAGCGGAGGACGTTCGCTTGGACCTGTCAAGTTCCGGGCCCAGCCGTACAGATTGACTGTCGCATCTATGATAGCAGAGCTGGAGAAGCCAGCAGTAGTGCGAGACTTCGAGGATGTCTTCCCTGAGGACATTTCTGGTTTGCCGCCTGATCAAGCGTTGGAGTTCGGCATTGATCTGATGCCAGGAGCTCAACCGATTTCTAAGGCGCCGTACCGTATGGCTCCAGCTGAGCTAGATGAGCTAAGGAAGCAATTGGACGAGCTGCTACAGAAAGGTTTTATTCATCCCAGCGTGTCTCCCTGGGGTGCACCCGTCTTGCTGGTGAAGAAGAAAGACGGATCGAGGAGGATGTGTATCGACTATCGGGAGCTGAATCAGATCACTGTGAAGAACAAGTACCTGCTGCCCCGTATTGATGATATCTTCGATCAGCTTGGTGGATCGAAGGTGTTTTCGAAGTTGGATCTTCGGAGCGGATACCATCAGGTCAGAGTGAAGAAGGATGACGTGCCCAAGACAGCTTTCCGGACCAAGTACGGGCATTATGAGTTCGTTGTCATGACGTTCGGTGTGACCAACGCTCCTGTTGTGTTCATGAATCTCATGAACCTCATCTTTTACAACTTCCTGGACAAGTTCGTAGTGATCTTTATAGATGAAATCTTGGTGTACTCGAGGAGCGAAGAAGAGCATGCAGAGCACTTGAGATTGGTATTGGAGACGCTCCGCCATCATCGACTATATGCCAAGTTTAGCAAATGCGAATTCTGGCTGGACAGAGTTGCATTTCTTGGACATGTAGTATCAGGAGCCGGCATCTCAGTGGATCCGGAGAAGGTCAGAGCAGTCAGTGAATGGCCTACACCGCGATCGGCTTCGGACATTAGGAGTTTCCTCGGATTGGCTGGCTACTACCGCAGATTTATCAAGGACTTCTCGAGGATAGCTGAGCCGATGACGAGGTTGACTCAGAAGGATGTCAAGTTCAGTTGGTCAGAATCTTGCGAGCAGGCTTTTTCTACTTTGAAGGAGAGACTGACGATTACACCGGTCTTGGCTATTTCGGACAGGAGCGGAGGCTTTGAGATTTTCTGCGATGCATCTGGGAAGGGACTTGGTTGTGTTCTGCACCAGCACAACCATGTAGTCGCTTACGCTTCGCAACAGTTGAAAGTCCATAAGAAGAATTATCCGACCCACGATTTGGAACTCGCCGCTGTCATATTTGCGCTGAAGATTTGGCGTCATTTCTTATTGAGTGAGAAAGTGAAGATATTCACTGATCACAAAAGTTTGAAATACATATTTACTCAGAAGGAGCTGAATATGAGACAGCGCAGATGGTTGGAGTTGATGGCAGATTACGACATCGATCTTCAGTATCACCCAGGGAAGGTGAATATCGTACCGGACGCTTTGAGCCGACTGCCAGAGGTGATGATTCTCACATCTCAGTGGAGATTACAACAGGATCTGCGAAAGATGGATGTTGAAGCTGTTCTTCCGGGAGTCACTTCGTCGTTGATGAACATGCAGATTCAGTCGACGATTGTTGACCGGATCAAGGCTGCTCAAGCTAGTGATGCTAAGTTGATGAAGATCAGGGAGCAAGTGGAAGCCGGACTCCGGACAGATTTTCTGATTCACGAGGATGGATCTTTGAGGTATGGCAGTAGGATCTGCGTGCCTGCAGGAGATATCAGAGAAGAGTTGATGAATGAGGCTCACAGTTCGCCTTATTCCATTCATCCTGGAGGTACGAAGATGTACAAGGATCTTCGTCAGAATTTCTGGTGGCATGGTATGAAGAGAAGTGTGGCACGGAGTGTTGACAAATGCCTGGTGTGTCAACAGGTGAAGGCTGAACATCATCGCACCGCCGGACTACTACAACCCTTGCCTATCCCGGAGTGGAAATGGCAGCACATCACGATGGACTTCGTGACTGGCTTACCTCGGAGCACCAAACAGAATGACGCGATCTGGGTCATCGTCGATCGACTGACCAAGTGTGCGCACTTCATACCGTTCTGAGTAGGACAATCCACGGAAATACTGGCTAGGAAATATATGGAGGTAATGATCCAACTCATCTTTTTATAAATTCCTTCTAGTGCCAATAGTGATGTGAATACGTTGTGTAGGAGATCGTGCGCTTGCATGGAGTCCCGGTGAGCATCGTGTCCGATCGTGATACGAGGTTCACATCTCAGTTCTGGAAGAGTCTGCAGACCAATCTTGGTACCAGTCTGAAGTTCAGCACTGCGTATCACCCACAGACGGATGGTCAGTCAGAGCGGACCATTCAGATCTTGGAGGATATGCTGAGAGCTTGCATGCTAGATTTCAAGGGTTCGTGGGAGGATCATCTACACCTGGTGGAATTCTCCTACAACAACAGTTATCAGGCAAGCATTGGCATGGCACCATTCACTGCTCTCTACGGGAGGAAGTGTCGTTCGCCCCTGAGCTGGGACGACATTGGAGATAGAGAGTTATTGGGACCAGAGTTGATTGTTGAAGCTGTGGACGTTGTTCAAGATATCCGGGACAAGCTTCGGATTGCTCAGGAATGTTATAAGCATTGGGCTGATGCTAAACGACATCCTCTGGAGTTTCAACCGGGAGACCATGTATTTCTGAAAATTTCTTCGAATCGCGGAGTGATTCGCTTTGGGAAACCTGGTAAGCTCAGCCCGAGATACATCGGACCCTTTGATGTTCTAGAGAGAGTTGGCGAGGTAGCCTACCGCTTAGCCTTGCCACCATCTTTGGAAGGTATTCATGATGTCTTCCATGTGTCTCAGCTTCGTCGGTACATCAGCGATCCATCTCACGCTGTTGACTACTCTGAGATCACCGTCCGTCCAGATCTGACATATGACCAGCAGCCGGTGCAGATTCTTGACAGGCGTCAGAAGACACTCCGGAACAAGACTGTCGATCTTGTTAGAGTGATGTGGTGACACGGCTCGCCAGGAGAGTCTACTTGGGAGAGAGAAGATGAGATGAGAGAGCGTTACCCACATCTGTTCCCTGACCCATGATTGTTAGGAATTCCGAGGGCGGAATTTTCCTAAGGTGGGTAGGATGTAACGACCACTGTTCGGTTGTACGAATTTTAGCGCGTATGTCGTTTATAGTGCGTATATCCGTATTTGTTTGTATTATTTTGTTCCGTAGCCCAGACGCGTGATCAGGCCCCGTTAGCACGACCCTCTCGGAGGTGCGATTGCCCCGGGCCTTCCTTTTAATTTTTGGATGTCGGGGCACAAACTTATAATAATCCATTATCATTATTATATTAGCTTAGATATATAAATAATATATATTGATTATTAAACTTTTATTTTATGTTTTTGAAGTTCAGATGGTGGGTGGGTTACGTATTAAAATTTTAATAATCAAAACCTTATAACCTTATAATAACATTAGTTATTAATCTTATTAAACCTTTGTCATTAAAAGACCTAACATAACCCCTTTACGTGCTGTCACCTCCCAATTGGGACCAAATCGAATACTAAACTGTGGATACAACGGAAGAAATCAAAATTTAGTTGAAGGTGAATCCTAAATTCGGCTAGAATCAATACTTATAAAAAAAGAAAGGGAATTCAACAGAAACGTTGAAGCTTTCAACGAAAAGCAACCAATAAAAAAATCAAATTTGTTTTAAAAATCTGAACCGAAACCTGGTAGCATCATCCCAATGGTCTTCCCAAGGCTCACACGTTCTCTCCCCACTTCCCCCTCTCTCCACCCACGTGAAGCCCCTATTTTTAATAGATAAGACCTATATGAAGAGAAACCGAGGCTAATCTTTAACCCACCCTACTGTCGTTCTTTTAAAACCCCAGGAGCTCACCTTGCTGTCCTTTTATATAGACCCTAGGGCCTCTCTTCATTTGTACTGCTCTCACCCATTCTTATAATGAGCCCAATGCCTGCACAGTAACCTAACCTAAGGGAACTCTGAGAGCACAGCAGCCCCTACCTCTCTCTTTCCCACGCGAGCAAGAGCAACCGCCGCCCGGCCTTCTTCTCGCAGTGCTCCTTTCGTTTGCCTTCCTCCAGTCACTGCTCGGACCCCCACGCCTTCACCCGCGGAACGCCGGCAACCCCTCCCAAAGCACCGCCCGGCGCCACCCCCCTTCCGTCCATCACCCGCGCACACGCCCAGGCGCACATGAATCCAGTGCCAGCGCCCCCTCACGGCAACGACAGCATGGGATCCCTCTCCTTGCCACTGTCCGCAGCCTCCACGTGATCTCCAGCCAAGAACATCGCCTAAAGACCTCCACCAGCCACCTGCCATCTCCCCACAAGTCGACAGCATCTTCTCACCGCAAAACAGTCGCTGGCGATCTCTCCAACCTACAGACAGCCCCCTGACGATTTCCAGTCGCTGTCGATCACCCCTCGCTGACTGCAGACCGTCGACAATCTCCAGACGCCGCTGTCCACTCCTCCCCTCGCTGCCGCGGCAAGTTTTCAGGCCGTGGACACTGCACAAGTCGCTGCCCTCGCTGCGTCCCAATATTCCGCTGCGTATACGGTTAGCAACCCTATCTTTAACCTTCAACCCACACCATAGGATAGAGAACATAATAAAACTGATGTATTAGACGTGGTAGGAGTACTTTTGCAAATCTGTCCTGAACAAGAAACGTGAATTCTGATTTTATGTTCTACCAAAACAGCGAACCAAACCATCCGTAGCGTAGTACTCGTCGATACGATTCCAACGGCACCAAGAACGTCAAAAACAGGCGAGTATTCGATTTTATATGAATTTTTGAAGTTTCGGAACTTTTGCGTCACTTTTAGTTATGGATGTGTAACTTGAAAACTAGATGTGAAATGAAGCATGAAAATGATGCCATGATAATCTGGACGAAAATTGGGATCCAACGGTATATCATACGATATATCCCCATTTTAAACACTAAGAGAAAAAAATCATTTCTGTAGCAAGTTGAACAAAAAGGACGCATTCGTCATTATTTGAAATTTCGGAAACGGTCGTTCGACCCGTTTCCACTTTGTAGAACTGCCACCATAATACTTTAATATCGTTAACAGAAAAATTCAGTGAGTCCTGACATGTTTAACAATATGGACATCGTGAAATCGTGCGCCTCGAAGGCGGTATCGTGATATCGTGATGTCGTGTGAGTCGACTAGGCCGGCTCGTGTTCCGACAAAACTTTTGGGTGGGGTTAGGGTTGAGCGGCCACTAGGCGTATGAAAGGTACTCTCCTCAAGAGCACCACCCGCACGCGGTGGGTTAGCGTCAATCACGGTAAGCCCCTGTGAGAGGAACGACCTTATCATCACGACCTACAGGCGTGAACCCTAGATTAGAATGCTAACACTTGACATGAAAAACTTGAAACGCTAACTTGGTCATCTTGAAATTGAAATGCTAACGAACTCAGAGAACCTTAACCTTAATCTTGCAACCGTCTAGAACTGCATGCTAGGACTGTTCGTTTCTGTTTCTATGAATTGTTAAATGTTAAATTGCTGCAGTCATTTTTCTTTAATTTTTAATGCTTCTTAAATTCATATATCTGTCATATACTTTGCTTTGGGATGCTAACTTTTCTTGCAGACCCCTAGCTGACATACATTCATGTTTGTGGATGTATGTCAGGTTCAGAGCTTGAGTACCAGGAGGATCAGTACGAGACGCCAGAGTTGGAGAGTTAGGAGTTCGCACCTGACGCAGTGCCTCTCCCAACAGAGGACTAGTGGACCCCCGACACTTTACTGTTTTCCTAGTTTCCTTTTCAGACATTGTAGTTGCTTTCGTGTACGTTTCTTTCTTGTTGCTACTTTTAGCCCAGCTGTGGCTTGTTAAACTCTGTGTACGAACTTTATCACTGGATGTGGCTTTACTTTCCTGGTTGTGTTCTGATTGTTCTGAATGGCAGTTGTAAGGACCTCATCTGTGTTTTTATCACAGACGCTTATTGAACTCGAGCTTCACCGCTCCAGTTCAAGCGGACCGCGTAACGCTCCCAATTCCGGTGTCTTTTGGGAAGCGGGGCGTTACAGTAGTTCTAGTGGCCTCTTAGAAGTAATGCCTTTTTTATGCTTAAAAGATGATTTACTAAGTGTACCTCTTTGACATAAATCACAAAAGTTTTTTGTACTAAAAGCAATTTTTGGAAAACCTTTGACTAGATCATGCTTAGCTAACATATATAAGTACTTGAAATGAACATGACCAAAACGGCGATGCCATAATAGTTGTTCATTTGTATTAGCAACTAAGAAATGTTATACGGTTTTAGGCAAGCTCAAATATTAAATATTTTTATGCCTAATACCGGTAAATAAAACATGTGAATTAGAATCAACAATTTTACACAATCCTTCTCCAAAGTTAACCTTGTAACCGTTATCACAAAGTTGACTAATGGAAATGAGATTGTGACACAAACCACTAACTAGAAATACATTAGCAATAAAAAGTTTGGAGGAATTTCCGACTATACCTACTCCAATGATGGTTCCCTTTTGGTTACCTCCAAAAGTGACCGTTGCACCGTTCTTGATGCTAATCAATTCGAAGAGTAATGAAGGATCTCTCGTCCTGTGTTCGGAGCAACCACTGTCGAGAATCAATCCTTTCCTTTTAGAGCTAGTTTGACCTTTATAGCTCTCTTTCTCTCTCTTGGGTACCTACATAGTATACCATAAGCTCATGGTACCCAATTTTTGTTTGGTCTAAGGGGATTAGCCCTTTGGAAGCCAAGTCCAAGTGGACTTTTGCTTTCCAATATAATTACCATTATTAATGACATCATGAAAATAGGAATGAACATATGCATTCCTATCATTTAAGCTAGTGTTCTTAGGACCCCAAATGGTGTATGTTTTGGAAGTCCTTTTCCTAGTTGCATGCATAGTTGTTAGATTTCTATGTGGTGCATGCTTCTTAGGAACATGGTTTCTAGCATAAAAATGAGGTGGTGTATATGCATATGACATATGAGGATTATATGTATGCTTGGGAACATGCATGTTGTATGAAATATAGGGGTCATGCATGACATGTGGAGGATGTGCATACATGTAAGAATGATGCGTATGAGCATATGGGTATATAGGAGCACGTACATGAGTATTTCTCATGTGTGGATTTGTACGTGTCCGTGGGTGTGGAGCATAGAAAGTGTCATGAGTATCCACTTGTGAAGTAGGAGATTTCTTACGTGGATGAAGGTTTGTGTACATGTAAGCATGGCTTCTCTTTTGGTTTCCACCCTTAGTGGGTTTTTTGCCCAAAAAAAGGAGATGGTGAAGTAGTGACTTTCTTCGTATGTTTGCTACCTATAGTGTCATTGACACCACTTGTGGATGCACCGGAGGATGGACTCACAAAGTCTATAGTGACACCACTATAGGAGGTGCAAGCATTGGATGCATTTGCTTCCACAAAACTAAGACCAACACGATGTGTGGCCGAAAATTGGTTTGCTAGCAAATCGTCCAATTGTCCTTTTTCCGTATTGAATTTCACAATACGGGAGGACATGAGTTCATATTTCTCCTTAAGAGAAGAAACGTTGGTATCCAAGGTGGACACCCGTGCTTTGAGCTTGTGCACTTGAGTTTTAAGAGAATCATTCTCTAAACCCAATTGTGTGTGTCGTGAAACTAGATCACTATTATCCTTAGGATGTGTTTGATCTAGTTGAGATTTGAGGGTATTCACCTCATTTCTCAAAGTGACATTTTAAGAAACTAAATTCGCTTTCTCAAGTGTTAAAGTATCAACAATGGTGTCACTGTTGATAATGCATGGAATGGATGGATTTCTAACATTCAATTTCTTTAAACTAGTATATCTAAGCATGAAAGATTGATACTTAGAAAATAATTATTCATTAGCAATATGCAATTCATCCATAGTTACCTCGGTATCATTCATGTCGGAATCACTTTCATCTGAGAGTGAATCTTCTCGGGCCATGAAGCACATGTGGGCACTTTCACCCTTCTCATCATCGGATTCGCTTGATGAGTCTTCACTTGAATCATCGAATGTACCTACTAGTCCTTTCTTCTTGTCTTTCTTATTCTTGTCGGGCGTGTGGTACTTCGGAGCCTTCCACTTCTCTTTGTTTCGTAGCATTGGGCAATCCTTCTTGATGTGCCCTGGCTTATTACACTTAAAGCAAAGAGAGAAAGAGTGATTAGTAGAATCAAATCTATTCTTAGAGGGAAATTTACCTTTTCGAAAGAAGCGTTGGAACTTCTTCGCCATTTGGGCCATTTCACCCAAATCCATCTCATTTTCTGATTCTTCACTATCGGATGATGAGGAATTGGCGTTAAATGCCAAAGATTTCTTCTTGGCCTCCGAAGGGTTCATCATAGCTCGAATCTTTAATCGCTTCATCTGCCTTACTTCGTAAGACATGAGAGTGCCGATAAGGTTCACAACTGTGGAAGCCTTCAAGTCGTTGACCTTCTCAATGGTGATAGCTCTTCTTCCCCACTTGGAGGTCATTCCCATTATGATCTTTCTTACCTTATCTTGTTGGGAAAAGACTTGTCCGAGAGCTTCCAATTCATTTGTGATATCGGTAAAACGTCCGTACATCGATGCTATGGTTTCATTTTTCTGCATATGAAACATATCGAAGTTTTACACGGCAACATAGAGTTTAGAAAGTTTTACCTAGTTCGTTCCCTCATGGGTAACGACGAGTTGGTTCCAAATTTGATATGCACTCTTACATGTGCATATCTTGTTGAACTCATATGGGTCCAATGCACAATGAAGAGTGTTCATTGCCTTTGCGTTGTTGACTTCGGCGGATTTCCCGGTAGCCGTCCATTTTTCGAAATCCTCTTTGGTGGGCTCGACGTATTCCTTATGGAGGGTTCTCCAAAGGAAAGCACTCCTTAGGAACGTCTCCATCCGGTATTTCCAATAGCCAAAATTTGTGCCATTGAAACGCGGAGGACGCACCATTGATTGTCCTTCGAAAACTGTGGACGCTCCATCACGATCATGATTGTTGTACAAAGTCGATGGAGGAAAGTTGTTGTTGTTGGATGCTATAGCTATAAATTTGAGCTCTGATACCAATTGAAAGGACCCTGGCTATAGAAAAACACTAGAAGGGGGTTGAATAGTGTTTATACAATTTAAAAAGATAGTTACACCAATTTAAATTCCTAACCAACAAAATAGTGCGGAATAGAAATAAACCCAAAATGAAACAAATGCAAACGTAAAGATGTTTCAAGGGTTCGGATTACCCAAGTCACTTCCTGACTTGTTTCCAGTAATCCTACGTCCCTTCCACCCAGTTAACAACCGGATACTCAAGTTAGAACCCTAACTTGAGGTTTCCTTAAAACCCACTTGTAGCAAGCCTACAAGTGAAATCGAAATACAATCGATTGACCATGACTCCCACAACTTGGGAGCAAGCAAACCACTCTCACAACCCGAGAGTAAATCAAATAATGAAAGTTATGAAATATGAAATTAAACAACACTTACAATCACCTATGCCTTGAAGTAGAACTTGAAGGAGAAGTGTGTTGTGTGTTGAAAGACTCTCTTGGAAGAGAGGAAAGCCCTTTCTATTGACTGCACCAAATGCCTAGAAGATATCTATTTGGTTCTAGGTTGGAGAGCAAGAGATTGAAGATTGGAATTCTTAGGGCTTTAGGATTTGAGAGCTTTGATCTTGAGAGAATGAAAGCTTGAAAGTTTTAGCAAGTGAGTTGGTAGATCATTAGCCTCTCAATGGAACAGTATAGGCTTCTTTTATAGGTATCTCAAACCCTTCAAATGAAATCAGCAAAAACCCCCGTTGAAATCCGTGAGGAAAAACTCAACAGATAGAATCTGCGTCCGCGACAGTCGACTGTTGAAGAATTCATAGACTGCTGCACAGTGACAGAGGATAGGTGAGAATTTATAACGGTAACTTACCACGTGAAAAGTCTACTGATGAGGCATAGACAGTCGACTATTGAACCAACAGGCGACTGTAAATCCTACTACAGGCGACTGGCCGTAAGTTTGGTAAGTTGAAGAAATCTGGAAAACGTCTGGGAGAACATGACATACGACTGATGAAGAGAAGACAGTCGATTGTTAAACTAAACAGGCGACTGTAATTCCTTCTACAAACGACTGTCAAAACCCTGAGATTTTCTAGAGAGTTGAGTCATCAATAGGCTCAAGGACAGATGACTGTTTTAGCATTGACAGTCGACTGTTACATTAGACAGTCGACTGTAAATTCAACAATAGTCGACTGGCCAAAGTAAACAGATATACAGATTTTGGGCTATAGATAGATGGCCGACTGATTAACAAAACACAATCGACTGTCACTTGGACAGGCTCCTATGAATCATTCATAAGTCGCCTGTGAGAGTTAAAAACTTAGAAGCCCAAAAACTAGACTGTGAAAGTTTGTGCATAACAGGCGACTGTAGAACAAAACACAGTCGACTGTTTTGAGACAGGCGACTGTAAAACGTTCAACAGTCGACTGTTATAATCATGACAAGCACAATCTAGACAAAAATTAATTGGAATCTAAGAAAGATTGATCTAATGATATCCTAAGACTGAAATAAAGATGTGTGTGCGTGCTCCAACAAAGTTCTACTTCTAAGCTACATACTAGAAGAGAAACAAGAAAGTTACATTTGACGAACTCTCTCTTCTATCCAACGCATGAGCTTGAAGTCTTCTAGGAGCTTCAATCACCATCTATGATCATCCAATCCATTTCATTTGCTTTCAATGATCTTTGAGTGTCATCCATTGCAAGTAGATCTTCATAATAAGGTTAGACAATGGATTAACTGTAAATAGGGGATTAGTCACAAGTATTTATGTTTGCTCATCATTAACCCCAAGTAGGGAGAAGTCCAATACTCAACAGTTAGTGCGTATGAGCGTGTGCTCGTACGTAGATATGTATGTGCTTAGTCATAGGTAGATATGTACTTACTGTGTGAATGTGCGTGATATACGTAAGGTAATAGGGGTATAATTTTGTATAGTATTGCTTGCCTTTACGGGATGTTGTGTGTGTGCGTGTATACCCCGAGGTATACACGATTATTGTATGTCGTGACTATGTATGGATAGATATATGTAGTAGTATACTAATTATATGTAAATTGCTATGGTGTGAATATATTGTATGTATGTGACTATACGATGTATGCATGTATTGGATAATGTATTATGATTGTTTACGTATACTGATATTTGCAATATTATTATAGTACGTAAAGTGATTGTATTATGGGAGTGATACTTGACTAAATATAAAATGTGATGGATGTTATTGTGTGTATATGATAGCATGTGTTTTTACCTAAATGGTGTGACAAGTAATATGATTACGTTGGTATATATATAAATATAAGAGTGGTGTGTTGGTATAGGTATGAATATCCTGTTATAAATATAAAGTATTTTGGTTCTTGTATGGGTCTTTGAGCCTCACTCATACTTGACTGGGTATACTCTAAGTATATTTTTATATTGGTTTGTGGTTTGTGTGTAGTGCTATGAACATAGTAATGGATGATGTGTGTATAGTGATAGGTTTGGTTGTACATGGTAACATTACGCACATGGTTGTAGGTGACTATACCATTATATAGTTATAGGTGTTGGTCTTGTAGTATAATTATTTACTAAGGTTTTACATATTTGATTGTATATATGCTAGCTAAACTAAGTGTGTAGAATGTGCTAAGTATGTAGTGGTATGAGTGGCATGTATGAATAGTATATTAGTGTGTGTGGGCATGCACCATGCACGGGTAAGTATGTACTTAGCTATAGGTGTTTGCGACTATGGTATGTGTGTTGTGTCTTGAATATAGTTATAGGATTGTATATGATGTGTAAATATGATGAAGTATCTGCTTGTATTTGAATAACTAAATATTTGTGTATTTATAGAAGAGGTGAAGGTATATTAGATACAGCAACATGATTTAATATTGTATGGTGTGATTACATGTATTGATATGTTTGGTGTTGATTATGCACTATGAGATATAAGGGAGTAGTGTATCCATGTTCATTCTGTACATAGATACGTGAAGTACTACGATTGTATTTACTAGTGTGAACTATTTTTATGTATGTATCTGTACCATGGTTACGTGATAAGTGAGTGATAGCTATATAAGGGATATACGTGACCATATGAATGATTGAAGTACGTGTATGAATTTGACTGTCTATGATAGGTATAAGTATAGAATGTGCATATGTATATACATGTTTGTAGTATTAATGTTTGACTACCTAGTGCATATATAGAAGCACTTGTAGTAACTATACATGGTTTGAATTACAGTGTGATGTGATTGGGGTAGTTACTAGAATGGCTAGATATATTTTTTAGTTAGAAAGTCTGAGGATGGACTTTGCTCTAAGGTGGGTAGGATGTCACGGTCGCTTTTCGACCGTATGTTTTTCGTGCGCATACCTTCTTGTTGTGACATCCTTTTGTATCCCGAACACGCGAAGTTATATGTCGTTGTGACTCTCTAAGAGAGTACTTATTTTTGGAATTTTTCATGAACATCATTTCACGGCTCATTCTTCCACAAAACAGCTTTGTTTGAAGGGGTGTCGTAACTTTAGACTTCGACGTTTGACCTCGTTATTTTTATTGCCGTTTTTCGTTGACCTAGCTCATGATCGATCATCGTAGTCTTGATTCTCTTATCGACACGGTCGTCTCGATATTTTTCTTGTATTATCGGGATATCGTTAAACTGATATTTCACACTAATCACTTTTAATCAATAATTAGCCTAGTTGATCCCTAATTATAAACCCTAATTAAAATAATCTAATCTAACCTATAAGAATATCACGTATCATATGAATCTTCTCCTAGGCTATTGGCCACACTAAATCTACACTCTCCCTCTGATGCACTCTCTCTTCAATCACCCTAAGTGCACCCTTTTTTATAACCTATTTAGCAAACTCACCTATCTTACGCACACTAGGGTTTCTCTCCCAAAACTCACACGTAGCCGTCACCCAACCCTTAACCTAGCTGCCGACCTTCTCCCCTAGCCGCTGACATTGTTTCGGCGACCTCTCTCCGGCCATCTCCCCTCGCGCAACCACCTAACTCCCTCCCCTCTCTCCACAAAAACTGTCCTTCCCCACACTAAAACTGCCATTCACCCATTAAAATGCCGGCATCCCCTAGAAACCGCCAGCTACTCCTCCCTAACCCCACGACCAGCCACCTCCTACCGGCCACCACGAGCGGCAGACCTTCCCTTTGCCCATAGACCCACTGGCCTTCCTCCCATCTCACCCTTGCCAAAAACTACCGCATCTCTCATATTGACAGCAAATTGTACCCTCCTCCTTTCCTCCACCATTTGCCGGCCATCACCCTCCTTATCGTCGGCAACCGACAACCCGGCCTCACCCCATCTAGACCGCAGTAGCCTCCTCCTCCACATGGACCGCCTACCACCACCTCCATAAATCCGAACTCCCCTCCCTTGAAGCAACCGTACACCCTCTCCTCCCTTTCCTCTCCCTAAAACTGCCCTCCTCTATAAAACAGTAGATCAGCCTATATCACCTTGTGGCCTACAACAGGCCGAGTCCCCTAGACCGCATCGCCCCTCTCGCGGCCTCCCACTGCCACAGCAATCGGCCAGTGCCACCTCAGGCCCCAGCGTTAGTGTTGCTCGCTGCCATGCCATGTTCTCTGTCCCACGGCTATCTTCACCGCAAGCGCACATCGTACCCTTGCTCGCTGCTGGAATCCAACCCCTGACGTCGCTATCCGATGTCGGTGTAGCTCTCGCGTTATGTTAAGGTAATCCCTGAACCGTAGGAACCCAAACACAGCATGTTTAAACAAGATAAAAATCATTAATTTTATTGCTTGGTTAAATAACTAATTGAGATTAATAATATGGGACTGTAGGATTGGTGATTGGTGATTGAGCACATAGGGAGATCTGGACCATCGTTGAACTGATATTTGCGGTCATCGTTTCAGGCAAGTGAAACTTGCTTAGATTATTGTTAGGCCATTCTGTGAATTTATGCAAAAGAGACTAGGCGGTGAAATGATAGTCGCCTAGACGCACATACTTGATCTAGCTTGACAACGAAGCTAGATCTGACACCATGCTAGATCTAGCTTGACAACAAAGCTAGATCTGACACCCTTGCCATGTCATTTCATGCATATCACATGTCACGTTTATTTTGATATAACTGTACGCAAATCAATATCTGCTCATATTGCATGTCATTTCATATATTGGAATGTTTGTCGTGATTGTGTAGCACATGCTACTATTGAAATGTAAGCTGCGGTGAGTAGGATCTTGACTCCTACATCATGTATTGAGGCTAGGTGCACCCCTATTCCAAATCAAGAACAATTCATGGCTCGTGTCCCAGAAGCATGTATAAACACTTCCTGGCTCGTGATCCAGAAGATGGGTGCCGGTCCATACACATGTGGAGGGGTAGGGTTAAGCGATCACTCAGCATAGAAGTGTGCATGTACAGCAACTTCAGCTGAAAGGCGTAAACCCTGTGCACATCGTGAATATAAGTTAATCGTGAAACCGTGAAATAGTAGCTTTTTGCTATGACATGTCATTCAAATGTTAACTATCATGTTCATCTTAAACTGCTGCATTCATTAAATGTCATGCTCATTTTAAATTGCTGCAATCATTGAATAGCATGCCATGTTACCATATTTTAGGCTGCTAGTTGCATTCATTACTTTATGTTTTCTTGCACAAAAGTCTCTCCCTTTTATCTTTTGGAGACTTTTGCTGACATCCGTCCTTTTCTCTTTGGGTGTCGCATGTTAGGTTTGAGCCTGAGTTAGTTGCTGAGGACGTCCAATTTGATGACGTTCAATTCGAGAATACCGGAGACCAGTCTTAGTCTCAGTTGGAGGTTTCTCCTTAGTTGATGGTGTTTCCTAGTTGTTGCTGCTAGGTTGTTCGGTGCGTAGCACCTTTTCTATGTTGTAGTTTCGGCCATGCTTGGGGCCTTTCATTTCAGATTATGTACCTTCTTTTTATGACTTTATCTGTGGATGTTTGGAATAATTAAATGGATGTTTTTGAATGTTGGTTATTTTATTGCATGCGTTCATATTTATTATTGTTGTTGTTTCATTGCAATGCAAGAATTTGCGAATGGATGAACACATAGACGCTTATCAGACTGAAGCTTCACAGCTTCAAGTCTGAGCGGACATCTTTGCATCTCGCCTTCCATACTTGGGATGCGAGGCGTGACAATGTGTGTGGTTGGGATTAAGGGAGTGAGCTGTCGGTGGGGATCAATATTAAAAGGAAAGAGATATTTACAAATGCACAAATTAGGGTACAACGCGATACGTTTGCATATCAACAGTGATAGAAGCATTCCCATCTACAGCGGGTAACGAAATGAAAGTGCACACAAACCCACTAGGATACATGCGTGATATCAACTAAACATAGCCTATTCTCAAATATATTATTGATGCAGGCGGTTTATGTTGGATCTAGATCTAAGCCTGGAGGGGGTGAATAGGCTAATAAAAATTCTCGTGAACACACAAGCAATCACAGGCAGTTATAATCAGGTGCAGAATAAATATAAAGAAATCACGGAGTGTACATCATATTTACCCTGGTTCAGTCATCCCAACGACCTACTCTAGCCCCAAAAGAAAATACTAGATTAATAATGTTATTGGTACAACCTGTAGCTAGAGCACCTCTCTACACTCACCTGGTTCCCGTACCGCACTCCCAAAGTACTAAACAATACTAATCCTAGTATAAGCTCTCTCTTGACAAGCACCGGCCCATCAAGACCCTCTCGTCTAGCCCCAACTAGACAACACCCCAAAAGAATGAATAAGTAACCTACAAAGATCAATACACCAAGTACACGAATGTAAAGTAATAAGAGTTTAGAAAAGCTCAGTTTGTGTCGGTGTCGTCATCTCTGTCGATCAGCTTGTCGTCAGCTTCGTGCTGGCGCAAACGGTGTCTCAAATCGATGTCAAGATCTCAAGAAATAGCCCTCCAAAGTTCGATGCGCAAATTTGCCCGAATATGGTCTGTGCATAAATCAATTCTTGGTTCTGCAGAATCGGCAGCAGTCTGTGCGTAAAGTATGTTTCTGCTCCGTCTTCCAGAAATTGTAGTAAATCGACCCGAGCTCAGAAAAATCCGAATAAATACTCGTTGGAATCGTGAGACCGGCCCCTTCGACTAAAAAAATAAGAAAGGGCTGTTTTGGATGCTCTTGTGGAGAGAAATTCTCGATCTTTGAAGTGCATCCTAGAGCTTGGAATTTGATCTCGTGGACTTTGCTTTTTCAAAGATGGTGGCCTTGGTTGCTTGCTCATCTAGGTTGAAGATGGCTTATGCTTGGATATCTAGCTTGATAATAGATGGTTCCTTATACTTGCAGCATGGCTTGAAGATGATGCAAAACTTTGGTCATGTTGTAGAGCACTGAGTTGTGATTGTCCTGGCGCAAACGGTTCGTCAATACGAGCTCTGTGGAGAAAGTTATGCACTTTTTATCGTCGTCCGTCGAGCTCCTTATTCTTCCTGCGAATTTGATGATCTCTTTGAAGTTTGGAGGATAAATTCGGCCAAGATGAAGAGAAATGAGTCTAGGGCCGGCCTTGTTTTTTCTTTTTCTCTCTCATTTGGATGTGAGTTTATATAGGTGGTGGTGGAAATCAATTAGGCTCTTGTAGAATCCCATAGAATAAGGAGATTGGATGGAATCCTAACTTGAATAGGATTTGAAATAATCAAATGGAAGATCTCTTTCAATCACAATAGAATTTGGAGTTTAAGTTGGATTTGAAGAGGATTTGAATTTGAATGGCAATGGGATTTGAATAGGATCTCATTTAGGATCTTATTTAATCACAAATTGATTTGCATGAGATTTGGTTCAATTACTTTTGATATGAATGAGATCTCTCGTTATCTCTCCATATTTGACCAAGTCCAAATTGCAAATGAATTGCAACATCTCCAACGCTTTGACTAAGTCTTCTTTGCATATTTCTACATCACTTTGACTAAGTCCTCCTTTGTGTATTTATGAGCTTGCCACTCCTGAAAACACTTAGCACACACATCAAATTGTTCACACATATTTGTTATCATCAAACATGAAGTCATTGATCGTTGTATCCAACTACACGTTGTATCGAACAATCTCCCCATTTTGATGATGAAAAACCAATATAAGATTTGAGCAATAACGATCCAAGTAATATTATTGTGACATGTGTGTGTGAAGTGTGATGGAGGAGACACTAATATATATCCGGCTTTCAGCCACGGACAAATCCGTGGCTGAAAGCCGTGTTTCCATGACTGACAGTTACGGCCATGGAAAAAAATTTCTGTGGTCGAAAATCCGTGGCCGATACCGTAGTGGCTGATACCACTTTCGCCCACGGAATATCTGTGGCCGATAATCTGCTACGGAATAACGCCCACGGATGGCCGTGGTAGATAATTCGAATAAAAAACTATTAAAAAGTATTGGCCACGGACAAATCCATGGAGACTAATAATTTATGGCCATGGAAATGTCTGTGGCTGATAGTTATCTGCCATGAATAATGTGCACAAAGTTGACGTAAACCGTGCACAAAATCGTGGGCGAAAAACTTCGGCCACAGACATTTCCGTGGCCATAAATTATTAGTCTCCATGGATTTGTCAGTGGCTGATATTGTATCGACCACAGTTTATGTGCACAAAATCATCAATTTGGTACACACTATCTGTGGTCGATAACTATCGGCCACGGACATTTACGTGGCCGTATTGAACTATCGGCCACGGATTTGTCCATGGCCGATAGTTTAAAATGAATTTTTTAAAAAATTGCAGAATTTCCTACATACAACAATAACATTTATAACAATAATAAACGTACCTATATATAACAAATTAAAGAAAACAACAAAATAAAATTAAATGCTCGAAAAAAACAATGACATTACTTATTTAATACACGCAGCAGTTACAAATAAACAAATAAAAATAAACATACTGTTTGCTGTTTAAACAAATAATCATATAAAAACAATAAAAATGTTATGAATGCCATCTCCATCGTTGCCATCATCGCCCTCGCCATCGTCACCCGCCCTCGCCATCGTCACCGCCCTCGCCCTCGCCCTTGCCATCGTCGCCATCGCCATCGTCACCGCCATCGCCATGGTCGCCCACAAGCCCACTATCGAACGCCATCATCGCCATAGCCACCATCGCCCCATTCCTGCTCCCATCACCAAGACCACCATTGCTTCCACCCTTAGGTCCTGAAGGACCTCTCTCGCCTTATTAACCCTACCAAATAATAATAATAACTTAGACTGTAAATCAAAAAATTTAATAAACAAGTAAACACACATAATTATATAGCATGAAAAGAAACACTTATAAAATTTGAGTTTGCCCAGAAACACTTCAAAATTTGAATATACCCAGAAACTGGGCAGAGCCAATCGTGCACTTGAGTGCACGTGTGAATGCGAAAACGAAGGGCACGATCTCTGGGCAGAGTATGCCTATAGCACTGGGTAGACTTCTGCCCAGTTCTGGACAGATCACTCTGCCCAGTTAATGGGCAGACTCTGCCCAGCACGTGCGCCCTTCGTTTTCGTATTCACACGTGCACGCTTGGCACGCATTCACACGTGCACGCTTGGCACAAATCAAGGGGAAACTCCACTCTGCGACTCATTCTAACCTTAACACTAACCCTAGCCCTAGCCCTAAATCGTAGCCCATCTTGATATTTTTGTGTGTGTTTTGACTTTGAACCATAGGCAATATGAGCACGGGTAATTTCTAGTGATATATATACGTAGACCCAAACAAAAAGTGTATATACGCAGACCCAAACACAAAAAGTTATAGGTGATAGGCTATATGGTTATAGGTGAGATGTGTGTGTGTGTGTGTGTGTGTGTGTGAGGGGGGGTGAGTAAAGATAGATAATGTCATATATATATATATATATATATATATATATATATATATATATATATATATATATATATACGCGTAAATTATTAAATTTTATTAAAAATAAAGCAAAACCAAAACAAAACATTCACTGTAGGGCACAGATAGGGAGTCAGAAAGAGAGGGGAGAGGGCACAAGCGCCGTCACCGACTACAAGCTAAACTCCCCATCAGATACACCTACGTGCAATATAGTACAAAGATTGCTAACACTATACAAATTATCAAAGCCCAGAGAAACCACAGTTTGCAAAGATTGAAGCGGCTCCCTGATGGTCACGATCCAAGTCACGCAACGAAATATTTACATCCGCCGAGATAGCTTCAAATAGATTTTCTTTACATACTTCTGAACCCTCAAATATTCTGCTATTACGTTGCTTCCAAATATGCCACACCATGCATGCTAGAGCTGTTTTAGCTAAGATGCCAACACAATCCTTCTTATTGTATAGTGAAAGAATGAGATCTCCCAATCCAGAAAGGGAGGATGGACATGGAATGGTAATATCAAGCTTAAGAAGGCTCCTGCACAAAATATACCGGCTGTATGGACATTCAAAGAATAGGTGATTCAAAGTCTCCAATGCCCCTCCATCACATAAAACACAATTTGGATCTGCCGAAACTCCCCATTTTTGAAGGATCTCTCTAGTTAAGAGTTTACCACGGAAAGCGCGAAGAAGGGTAATAGCCCACTTAGGAGTATGGTATCTATGCCAGACAATATGATAGTAGGGGAAGGGGGTACCTCTGGTGCGAGATCCATCCCAAGCTTCACGAAAAGAGCACGAGGGCCCAGGGATCCAAGCCCAAGAATCAGGACCAGGGGTGAGGCGGAATGCATGGAGGTAGGGAATAATTGAAGGTGTGAGAGGCACATCCCTCCAACCATTAGGGGTCCAGTAGAAGCTCACCAGAGCATTCCCCTCATCAAGAGGAACTTCCTGCAGAAGAGAGAGTGGTCCACAAGGCAACCAATTATCATACCAGAAAGAAGTAGTGGTACCGTCTCTGACAACTCGCTTAATTAATTTCTGAGATATGTTCCGATTACGTAATAGAAATTTCCATGTACCAGAGCAATAGGGAGTGGAAACTGCATTGTAAAAAGATTTTCGGCCCTGCAAATATTGGTTCCTCATATAGCATGCCCACGGCCCGTGAGACGAAAGGAGTCGCCAAGTCAGCCTAACTCCGGAAGCCACATTGAGATCAGAGAGCAATCTTAGACCAACACCTCCCTCCTCCTTTGGGGTGCATAAGTCCCTCCAAGCCCAAGTATGCTGATTCCCCCATATGAACCTCCTACAGGCTGAATTAATAGATCGTAGTACAGAGGGAGGAATCCTGTAGGCATACATCCAAAAAGCCACCATACCATATATTACAGTTCGCACCAACTCAATCCTTCCAGAGATGGAAAGGAGAGAAGAAGACCAACCCTGGAGTCTTCTTTTGCATTTGTCTACCAATCGAGCATACATGGATGACTTTGGATAATTTGACGATAAGGGTAAGCCAAGGTAGACAGACAGGGAGGATACCTTTTTGATACCAAGGACGGAAGCAATCGAGCTAGCATCACGCGTTCCCTTGCTGAAGATAACCGAGCTCTTATCCCAATTCACTTGTAACCCAGTATAAAGATTGAACTTTTCTAGCAAGGTCTGTAGGCCCTCGAAAGAGTGCTTATTTGCAAGGCAAAATACCAACAAATCATCAGCAAATAATAAGTGGGAGATAGTTCCTGATCTTCTCATAGGCTGAATTGTACCCAAAGATTCTGCATCCGCCATCAAAAGAGAAAAAGTTTCCATCACAAGGACAAAGAGGTACGGGGACAGTGGATCACCTTGTCGTAGTCCCCTATTTGTTTCAAAGTATCCTGCAGGGGACCCATCTACAAGGACTGAAAAAGTAGTGGATGAGATGCACTTAGAAATCCAGTTAATGAACTTGACATTGAAACCCATTTGGTGCATCAAAAATAGAATTAGCTCTCTGTTGACACTGTCAAATGCCTTTCTGAGATCCAACTTCAGGCAAGCTCTGGAACCCATAGGGTTACTGAAATCACGAATCTGCTCATGGGCTAGAAGAGCACTATCAGATAGCATACGCCCTTTAAGAAAAGCAGATTGATTAGATGAGATAAGCTTATTGATAACCAATTTCAACCTGCTACATAGGATTTTACTGATTATCTTATAAATAACATTGCAGCAGGCAATATGCCTGTAATCCCCTAATCCTGTAGCATTGGAGTTTTTTGGAATCAAAGTGAGGAAAGTATGATTAATCTGGTACAACATATTCCCAGAACAAAAGAAGCTAGATACAGCTGCGCAGACATCTTTACCAATAATACTCCAATTTTGCTGATAAAAATGTGCATTGAAACCATCAGGACCTGGGGCCTTATCCTTGCCCATGCTAAAAACTGCCTCCTTAATCTCAACATCAGATACTTTCCTATCCAGCCAAGTAGCAGCATCCTGGGTAAGCTTATGTTTAGGAATAATATTAGGAAAAACATTCCAGTAGTCAACATGGTTGTAAAGCTTCTGAAAATATATTGGGGCGTCTTGTCTCAACTTCTCTATATTAGAATTTCTGCAGCCCTCCCCATTAATTAGGTGGTTCAAATTGTTGTAACAATACCTAGACTTCATTGCATTGTAAAAAAATTTTGAATTTCTGTCCCCAAGCATGAGCCAATCCTGCCTACTCTTCTGACGCAAATCGGACTCCTCTACATCCATAGCATGTGCAAGTTTAAGAATAGCATCATGTTCAAGTTTTTGCAAATTTGGGCAAGAAGAGATACCCGGCTGTGCTTGAATAGAATCTAATTGTTTTCGGCACACAGTAACACCAACATTATTCCTATGATTCCCAGCAAATTCCCGGAGTTGATCCTTTAGTTTTTTTAATTTATCAACAAGGAGGAACATAGGCCGAATGCCCAAAAAACTTATAGCAGCAGGAACATCAACGCAATGAGTATTATCCCAGAATATTTCCATCATCTCACGAAAGCCAATATACGTGGACCATGCATTGAAATATTTAAAAGGCTTGGGGTAGGATTTTACCTTAGGTAGGAGGTAGATAATCATAGGAGAATGATCACTAGTCCCCGCAGTGTCATATGCATAATAGGAATTTGGAAGAATACGCAACCAATCCGCATTGCAAAGTGTACGGTCCAATCGCGCCGAAATACGACCCGGTCTAATTCTTCTGTTGCTCCAACTGTAGCTTTGTCCCACACTTTTAAGATCCAGTAGAAGACAACTACTAATACAGCTATTAAACTCATCAGTCGTTCTAGCATCAAGACATCTTCCTCCAACCTTCTCCGTAGAATAACGAACACAATTGAAATCTCCTCCCACCAACCAGGGTAGTGAATTAAGCTTAACGAAGTCTTGAGTAAGATTTTTCCAGAGGGAAATACGTTGAGAGGCCAAATTGAAAGCATAGACCACAGTTATCGCCATGACTAATCCTGCTTGATTAGAAAAAATTGCCGAGATATGCTGATCCGAAATGGAGATTGGGTTGCAATTCCAAACATTATTATCCACGAATATAATTATACGACCACCAGCATGGCAAAGTCTGTTATCCATAGATATCCAAGTTTTGGGAAAGCACTTAGTAATCCTTCCCGCATGACACGTATCCACTTTAGTCTCTAGCAAGCAAACTATAGATGGGCGATGCTTTTGAACTCTCTGCTTGAGATCACCTCTCCTAACAGAATTGTTCAGGCCCCTAGTGTTCCAGATAAATACTGACATTAAATATTAGGCGGGGGAGCTCCTAGACCTCCAGCTAGCCGTGCACTCTTACGGGTAGAGGAGGGGGAGACATTTTTCTTTACAGTTTTGTTGGACTTACCGATAGCAGCCTCGTTCTGTAATTGTAATTGCTTCTCCAGCCAGTCTGGATTAAGGATAGCAACCTCATCTGGAAGCGGCGAGTCGCCCGAATCATGCAAAAGAGAGGGGATAGCTCGGCCCAGCTTTAGATTCACATGGCCGGAATTGCCTAAATGCTGTGACTTGAGCGGCTCAGGTACTTGGTTTTGAAACACATTTGAAATGACCACTCCTCCAGGATTCGGTACTGTAGGGGCAGAAATTTTGATATCCAGGTGAGGACCCCTAGATGAAGGTCCTGATGCAGCCGAAGCAGGTGGTTTGCCAAGGGGTTCATCACACGTAACTATACCATCCCCAGAGATAGGATGAGTTGAAATGATTGGGATATTAGAACCACCAGCTAATAGTATAGGAGTATCAGTCAGAACATTGGACGGACACCCTCCACCGGAATTCTCAACATCTACAGCCACATTAGAATCAGCTATTTCAGCAATATTACCAGCCAAGATTTCCCCCTCCTCATTAGTATTCTCTTCATCTGCAGCCAAGATTTCCCCCTCCTCAACTGCCTCAGGTTCTATAACCTGTACTGCTACATTGGTATCAACTACAGTCTTCTCACATTTTTGGATTGAAGAGAGATCTCCTTCCACCTTCTTAATAGAGCACTGGATATCAAAGTGCCCAAAACAGCAGCAAGTATCACACCTTGGAGGTTCGCCCTCGAATATGACATCAACCGATAGGGAAGACCCATCTTCCAATTTCACCAACACCATTTTAGCTAATGGCCTTCGTGCCTCCACTTTGACTAGGCAACGAGCGTATTTGATACGATCCAAGTTTGCGGTTGCGCGATCAAGGCAAATAGGAGTGCCCACTACACTAGCAACCCTATTCAAAATATCAAGAGTCCACATATGAAGAGGGAGGTTGTGAATCTGGATCCACACTGGGACTGCCGTGAGAAAAATCATGATCATGCTTTACAGTAGAACTCCACCGCTGAAGGACAACCAGCCTTCCATCAAAGAGCCAAGGACCTCCATGAAGAATAGTATTGCAATCCTCTTCTTTTTCAAACCGAAAATAGAAAAAACCATTTTCTTTACTGAAAATTTGGAGCCCTCCTTTAAGCTTCCAGAGACGATCTGTCCAAGCTTTTATCTGCCCATAGTAGGGAATATCTCCAAGCACGTAACCGACGAGGGAATTTTTCCAACGGGCAGTGCCAGATACCAACAGAGAGTTGGGCACTAATGCCGTTGCAATACCATCATCTCCAACCACAGGAGGAATATGAGACATAACGAGAGTATCCGCATACTTCCTTCTTGTAGAGCAAATGTCAACCCACGAGCGCTTTCCAGCATCAGGATTGATATGAATTGCAGCCTCAGGTCTCACAGGCAATCTACCAAACACCTTAAGGGCATCACCTTTATTAGAACCCACCTTAGTTCCTCCCAAGCGCTGAGACGAAGGTCTAGTCTCACGAGAAATGGAAATGCCTCCAGATCGATGGCGAAATCCAGGAACGCTGCCGCGAATACCATTGTTTTGACGCCATACCCCTCTCCTATTTCCACCATAGGCTACCCTTGTAGCCCCACCTTTCATGGCCGCCCTCTTCTTCCCATAAGAAACCTCCTGCCAGCCATCGGAGGAAGCAGATGGATCAACAATTTTAATTCCCTTTCCATTGTTAAGATCAATTCCAATGCTAGGGTCTGGCGGCTCCAATGCTACGTCAGGATCGCCAATTTGGGGAGCTCTGCAAAATCCGGCCTTCATCGTTTTTTCAGTATATATATATATATATATATATATATATATATTAATCCAAACATATCAAAATTTGGATATAATTAAGTTGTAGAATGGTATCATACTTGAAGTCCATGGACATATAAACTAAGTCATACTCAAGGAGCGAATATCCTTCAGTCGTAGCACTGCTGTTCTATGCAGTGCAGTGTTGATCCAATAAAGTAATCAACAAATCTAGAAAACAACAAAAAACTAGATTAAAATTAGATAGTCGTGCATGCATTAAGTAAGATATATTGGTTAAAGACTACACTGTGATACAAAGTAGAACTGGGCTTGTTGGGTATGGTATTACTCAAGACAGTTGTACGAAGCATAAAGCTACGGCAACAACTACTGATACCAAGCCCAACCCCCTAATGCCAGGTTAATACAACTACTAATCTCAGCCTCTATTACCTCACCTCAACCATACTAATCACCATCGCGACTTGGCAATGCCAGTCACTCACCTCTCCCTCATTGTGGCCGTCACTGAGGTGTTGATCGGTGAAGTACTAGAGGAGCAGAGGCAAACAGTGAAGAGGAGCTCTCTCACCAACCCCAGCATGGATAGTGATGATTCCAAGGTGGGTGTTGAAATTCGGTCCCCTGTCATGAGCAAGAAAAGGGTTGGGTGGTAATAAGAACTTTGCGGGGATATTGCAAGGAAGGGTTGGATCAGAAGGAAATAATGTGAAGTACGGTTGCGGTTGTAGGTGCAGTAGCAATAACTTTGGGGTTGAAAACACCTAGTAGGTGGAGGATGTGAGCGGTGAGTGACATGGTAGTAGTGAAGTGGTTGTTGAAGTACTAAAGGGTCCTCAACCTGACGATGGGAGGATGAAGGTGGAGCCTTAGGGCTAAGGTTACAGTAATCCATGGATACTATACCGGCAAAAGAATGAGTGCGTTATTAGTTTTCATGGAAGATGTAGACCAAGAAATAATCAGGTAGCACGTATGTTGTCTCGGGTCTCGCATCATCGTATCAGCTACCGTGACTAAGGTTCTAGCACATCAACACATCAACACTTACGTCCTTGGCCATCCTACAGATCGACGTCATGGAACTATCTTGATTAATATACCAGTATCACCGATGCTGCAGCCGAGAAGGACAAAACCATGTCGACGTTGGTAGATAAGGGTTTCCTTACTGAGGAGGCATATGCAGCCATCGGTAGTTGCAGTATGTTGCAAAAAAATTGAAGGCCTTCCTCCTTTAATTTTTGCGCAACATACTGCAACTACCGATGGCTGCATATGCTTCCTCAGCAAGGAAACCCATATCTACCAATGTCGACACGGTTTCGTCCTTCTCGGTTGCAGCATCAGTGATACTGGTATATTAATCAAGATAGTTCAATGACATCGATCTGTAGGATATCGAGGATGCAAGTGCTGATGTGTTGATGGGATAGAACGTTAGTCACGGTACCTGATGCGATGATGCGAGACCTAAGATGACATACGTGCTGCCTGGTTCTTCCTCGGGCTACATCTTCCATGAAACCCCACAACGCCCTCATTCTTTTGTTGGCATAGTATCCATGGATTACTCTAAACTTAACCCTAAGGCTCCTCCTGCATCACACCATCGTCTGGTGGAGGAACCATTAGTAGTTCAGTAAAACAACACTACTACCATGCCACTCCCCATCTATATCATCCAACTACTTGTTGTTTTCAACCCCAAAGTTATTGCTATTGCACCTACAACCTTAACCATACTGTACACTGTTTCCTTCTGATCCAACCCATCGTCGCAATATCTCTGCAAAGTTCTTATTACTACCCAACCTTTTTCTTGCTCATGACAGGGGACCAAATTTCAACGCCTACCTCGGAATCATGATTGTCCATGCTGGGGTTGGTGAGAGAGCTCCTCTTCATTCTTTGCCTCTGCTCCTCTAGTACTTCGTCGATCACCACCTCAGTGGCAGCCGCAATGAAGGAGAGGTGAGTGACTGGCATTGCCAAGTCGTAATGGTGATTAGTATGGTTGAGGTGAGGTAATAGAGGCTAAGAGTAGTAGTCTATTTACCTGGCATTAGGGGGTTGGGCCTGGTATAAGTAGTTGTTGCCATAGCTTTATGCTTCGTACAACTGTCTTGACTAATATTATACCCAACAAGCCCAGTTCTGATTTGTATCCCAGTCTTGTCTTTAACCAATATATCTTACTTAATGCGTGCATGGCTATCTAATTTTGATCTAGTCTTTTGTTGTATTTTAGATTTGTTGATTACTTTGTTGGATCAGCACTGCACTACATAGAACTGTAGTGATGCGACCTAAGGATATCCGCTCTTTGAGTATGAAGTCGTTTATCTCCCAATGGACTTCTTGTATGATACCTATCTACAACTTAATTATACTCAAACTTTGATGTGTTTGGAATAATTAAGATTAAGATATATATGGCATTATCTATCTTTACTCACCCACTCCACCCTCCCACCCACCCACACATCATCATCATCATCTATATGATATTTACATATATAACACATCATCATCATCTATATGATATTTACATATGTGTATATACATATATATATATATACATATGTATATACGTATATACATATGTATATACGTATATACATATGTATATACGTATATACATATGTATATACGTATATACATATGTATATACGTATATACATATGTATATACGTATATACATATGTATATACGTATATACATATGTATATACGTATATACATATGTATATACGTATATACATATGTATATACGTATATACATATGTATATACGTATATACATATGTATATACGTATATACATATGTATATACGTATATACATATGTATATATGTATGTATTAGTCATAACCCGTGCCCGCGGGCACGGTTCATTTAAGATTTTCATCTGCGAAATCTTTGTTCCCAAACATTATTTACACAGTCAAATTTGTGCGGAACAACAAATTCGGCGTAGAACAATAAATTCGGCGAGGGCGTCCTTGAGTCGGACCAATAAATTAGCGTAAAAAAATTTAGCGGGCGCTTTCAACGCGAAGTTTGGAAGTGCATAAGAGTGTGTGTGTATGGTGTGTGGATAAAAAGTGAAATGAGAGGGTTTTTTAGCAAAAGGGCGAAATATGTGGTATTCTGCGCAAATGTAGATTGTGGAGGGTTTGAAAATAAAAGGAAAAAAGTAGTGGCTTTTCCAAACACTCATCTCAACCCTTCTTTTACCAAGATTAAATCCTAGCCATTCTTCTATCAACCTCTTTATACATCATCATGACATCAGCTTGTCCCAGTCAGCCCTAGAATTCAAAAACCTTTGTGTTTTAATGTATAGGTATATTATTTATATATATATACTAGTCATTACACGTGCCCATAGAGCACGGTTTATTTACTGGCTGAGTCCCCCCCCCACAAATATCAAGTTCCCCCAAATTTCAAGTTTTCCCATAAAATTTCAAGTTCCCCCAAAATTGTCATTGCCACTTAGGACAAACTTGCCACGTAGGACAAAGCTTTGTCCTAAAAGGATAGGATTCAAAATCTTCACAGGACTGGAAAAAAATGGTCGGAAGGGGGTAGAATAAAAAGTGTGGGTGGGTGTCTCTTATCCATGTCCAAATTCTCTTATCCAACTTATAACATCCCTCTTTTATATAATAGATATCCAAATTCTCTTATCCAATTTCTCATGTCCAAATTCTCTTATCCAACTTCTCTTGATAACATCCCTCTTTTATGTAATAGATATCCAATTTCTCTTATCTAATTTCTCATGTCCAAATTCTCTTATCCAACTTCTCTTGATAACATCTCTCTTTTATATAATAGAATAGTCATTACCCGTGCCCATAGGACACGGTTTATTTAATGGCTGAGTCCCCCCCACAAATATCAAGTTCCCCCAAATTTCAAGTTTTTCCACAAAATTTCAAGTTTCCCCCCAAATTTAAGTTTCCCCCAGAATTTAAGTCCCCCAAAATTGTCATTGCCATCTAGGACAAACTTGCCACGTAGGACAAAGCTTTTTCTAGTAGGATAAGATTCAAAGTCTTCAAAGGACTGGAAAAAAATGGTCGGAAAGGGGGGAGAATAAAAAGTGTGTGTGTGTGTCTCTTATCAATGTCCAAATTCTCTTATCCAACATCTCTTGATAACATCCCTCTTTTATACAATAGATATCCAAATTCTATTATCCAATTTCTCATGTCCAAATTCTCTTATCTAATTTTGATAACATCCCTCTTTTATACAATAGATATCCAAATTCTCTTATCCAATTTCTCAAGTCCAAATTCTCTTATCCAACTTCTCTTGATAACATCCCTCTTTTATACAATAGATATCCAAATTCTCTTATCCAATTTCTCATGTCCAAATTCTCTTATCCAACTTCTCTTGATAACATCCATCTTTTATATAATAGATATTATATATATATATATATAGGAAAGTTAGCGTGATATTTATTGATCAAATATACAGTATACAAAAATAGCACATATAGACATGTGGTGTCAATAGGGAGAGGATAGGGCACAGGCGCCGTCACTCTCCACTATCAATCCCACATCCTAAATGTAGCTATACAAAGTTTAACAAACCCGCAAAAAGGCATATACACAAAGCTCAACTCATTCCATGGTCATGATACCCCAGTTGGTATATATAGTTGTCTCATCTTTTGTAGCAGGATCTTGGTTGTGCAAAAGAATTCTGAGGTCAGCAGAAATCTCCTCAAAGATGGTGGTCTTGCTTCTCTTTTCCCCTTCAAAAATTCTTCGATTTCTTTCTCTCCAAATGTGCCAAACAGAAGCTGCCAGGGCGGATTTAGCTAGTGTGTCTAGCGCACTTTTCCCTCCATAATGTTGTAAGAAATAGTTCCCAACATCAATAAGTCTAGGAGTAATGAGATTTGTAGCATGTAGCTTTAGAAAAGTTCTGATCAGGATGTAGTTGGAGAAGCTACATTCAAAAAACAGGTGATCTATGTTCTCCACATGGTTGGAGTCACATAAGACACATTGAACAGGGATGTGCATCCCCCATCTACCAATCATATCCCTGGTAAGCAATTTATTCTGAAAAGCTCGAAGTAAAGTAATAGACATCTTAGGCGAGTGATGATTATACCATACTAATTTGTGATAGGGAAAGCGAGTCCCTTGATGTCGCACTCCATTCCAAGCCTGCTTGAAGTCAACCCTCTCTCCTGGCACCCAAGTCCATTGGTCAGGACCAGCTCTCAGCCGGTGTTGCATCAGCACATGTCAAATGGGGTCAAGTGCCGCATCACTAGCCCAATTTTCCCCCGTCCAATAGTCTCAAACCCTCTTCAATTCAGCACCCTACGGAATGTCACAAATCTTGCACAGCCGGCCTCCTGCAGTCCAAGGGTCAAGCCAAAATAAAGTATCCCGGCCGTCATTTACACGCTTCCGGATGAGCTGGTGCGCAACTTGCCGGCTTTTGAGAATTCTTTTCCAAGTTCCTGATTGGAGTGTGGATCCTTTTGCCGCATAGAATTTTGAATTGGCCCCGTATCTCATCCCCATATATTTGGCCCAAATACTGTCTGATGTGAGATACCTCCACGTTAATCTTAAACCCGCAGCCACATTCAAATCTTCAAGAAGTTTGATCCCAACTCCCCCTTCTTCTTTAGGTTTACAAATATCTTCCCAAGCCCATGCTCTAGTAGACCCGAAAATGAAACGCCGGCACATAGAAGATATGGTTCTCAGGATGTTGAACGGGAGATTGAAGGCATGTATCCAAAAAGCAACAATCCCGTAAATAACCGTTCTCACCAATTCAATAAGCCCCGCTATAGAGAGCAAGGTAGAACTCCAGCCCAACATTCTTTTCTTGCATTTATCCACTAACTTACCATAGTTAGCGGTTCTGGGATATTTGGAAGAGAGTGGCAATCTAAGGTAAGTGGAAATTGTGGTAGCAATCCTGATCCCCAACATGTCAGCCAACTCAGTCTTGTTTTTCGCCCCCTTGCTGAACAACCCAGCACTTTTATCCCAATTAACCTGCAGACCAGTGTATGAATAAAAGTCTTCCAACAAACCTCTGATGCCAAGAAAAGATCGCTTATTAGCCCGGCAAAATATCAGTAGGTCATCAGCGAACAATAGGTGAGAAATAGAACCTGATCGACGCATAGGTTGTATAGATCCCAAGTTAAGAGCCCTAGCAATCAGGATAGAAAATGCTTCCATTGTTAAGACAAATAAGAAAGGAGAGAGAGGGTCACCTTGTCGAATACCCATATTCCCCTTGAAATAACCATAGGGGGACCCATTTATCATTACCGAGTAAGTAGGGGTAGTGATGCAAGCTTTGATCCAACCGATAAAATTTTCAGGGAATCCCAATTGCTGCAGAAAATATAGAATAAAGTCCCTATTGACACTGTCAAATGCTTTGCGCAAGTCTAATTTCAGACAGGCGCGCCCACCCATAGGATTGCTGAAATCCCTGATCTGCTCGTGGGCAAGTAGGGTACAATCAGTTAGTAGCCTCCCTTTCAAAAAAGCAGCCTGATTTGGGAAAATGAGCTCTTGTATGACCACTTTCATCCTGTTGCATATTATCTTACTAATAATCTTATATAGCACGTTGCAACAGGCAATTGGCCTATAATCCCCTAAAGAAGAAGCATTGGTATTTTTTGGAACCAAGGTAAGAAAAGAATGATTTACTGATTTGAGGAGGGAACCAGAAGTAAAGAAAGATTTGATGGCTAACGATACCTCCTTGCCAATTAGAGACCAATTGTGCTGATAAAAGAATCCATTGTATCCGTCTGGACCTGGGGACTTGTCTGACCCAATCTGAAATACGGCGGACTTAATCTCCTCATCTGAGACCCTCCTGCTCAGCCAAGTAGAAGAACCCTCAGTTAAAATTCGTTTCGGCACAAGCTTTTGGAAGTGGGTCATGTAGTTGTTCTGATTATACAACTCTTCAAAGAAGGTAGGGGCTGTTCTTTTCAAATCTTCATGGACACAATTGCGGCCTCCATTCAAGTTAACCAAGTGATTTAGGCTGTTGTGACTGATCCTAGCCTTCATCGTCGTGTAGAAAAATTTAGTATTCTTGTCTCCCAAAGTTAGCCATTCTTGCCGACTTTTTTGCCGAAACATTTCTTCTTCTAGTCTCAAAGCTGTACTCAGCTCCTTATGCAACTGACATTCTATTTGTTGAAGAGCAATGTCCTTATGCAAGCTAGGGTCATTGCGGACCTCCTCTAGCTTCTTCTTTAGGTTCTTTACCCTATCAGCAGCATGGTATTCTCCCGCCCAAGCACACAGTAAAGGCTTCAGGTTTTTTAATTTCCGAGTTAGTCTAAACATCGGTGTACCACTCTCATCACCAGCCCAACCTGACTCCAAAAGATTCCTGTAACCAGGGCAATGAATCCAATAGTTAAAAAACTTGAAAGGCTTAGGGTCAGAGATCACCTGGGAATGTAGCTTAACCATCATTGGGGAGTGATCACTAGTTAAAGGATCCATATATTGAGTATAGGTTTCTGGTAACATATGAACCCAAGTCGAATTGCAAAACACCCGATCTAGTTGCGCTGCAATACGACCATTTCCAACCCGACTGTTGCACCAGCTAAGCTTGTTGCCCGTACTTTTCGGCTCCTGTAGTGCGCACCTCCTTATGCATTCACTGAAGTCTTGCAACATAGACTCCTCAAGCTTTCTACCCCCACTTTATCCTTAGTGAAGAGGACACTATTGAAGTCCCCTCCCACCAGCCAAGCAGAGTTGCCTATCAATGATAAATCAGCAACTAAGCAATTCCACAAATGTTTCCTCTCCAAAATAGTATTGCGCCCATATACCGCCGTGATGACACAAGTAAAACCTCCAACATTCATACAAGTAGTAGAGATGTGCTGGTCAGAGCGGGATAATGTAGTGGCCTTCCAAACTGCCGGATTAAATCCCACAATGATTCGCCCTCCAGGAGACAAATCCGAATTATCAAAAGAGCACCAACCCTTAGGAATCCCAGTTTTATTGCAATTAGAAGGAGCCTTGAGCTTAGTCTCCAATAAGATAATAGCTGAAGGATTTATTGAACTTATTCTATTCCTCAGGTCTCGTTGCCGCACCTGATTATTTAGCCCCCTGGTATTCCAGAAAAAAATGGTCATTAATTAACAAAAGCTGGATTGGCCAGCGCCATTAAACGAACCATGGGTCCTAGCACTCCTCCTGATTGTAGCAGAAGTTGGGACTTGCTTCTTCTTACCGGCCTTAATGTCTTCCTTGTGTCGAAGCTGGGCCTCCAACTCTATCTCCCATTCCGGGTTATCAATAGCCAACCCATCAGGCAATCTGTCAATGTCCTCATTTAAAGAGCTATCCACCATATATATATCACCTATAACCGTAAACCATATAGTATTAAATCTGCGTATAATTCAATTTAATCTGAAACCACATTTGAATTTCCCTCTTGAGAAATTATATGGGGAGATAAAGGAATTCATACTCAGCGACTTATAATCTAAATCCAAATATCACTTATAACCCTAAAACTTGTTAGGATTGTTCTTTATCATGCTAGTGTTACAAATCATAAACCTAATGACTAACATGGACGCATACACATAAACAAATATATATCACATATCATAAAGGGAATTGACACAAGAAATTATTACCTGCGCCGCTCTCATGCACCTGATAACCTCCATCTCTGTTGGATTAAGGCCCATACAGAACAGAAACAAGGCATTCCCCTCCTTCAGATTCTGCATATCCTCTTGGACATGTGTTAAGGTCGCCTGAATCTGAGCCATGCCCGAAATCTCGGTGGACTGGGGAGGCTGTGTGACACTCTTCTTCTGTGAAGAAGAACCGGTCGACTCCTCGTAGTCGTGCTTCTCCATGCCTCGCATCCGGTACCGGTTCTTCCTCCTCCCTCCCAGTGTCCCCACAATGATAGAGTCCTCGTCAACCCTAGTGAGAGGCCACATGGCACTCAAGCCTGCCTGGGACTGTGACCTCACCACATCGACAGCAGCATGGACAGCCTCCTGGATTAGAAAAGAAAAGATTTATATACTCCATGCATTAAAACTGCATAATATACTGTAAACATAATCTTGTAATAACCGCCAGCGCCCAATTCTTTGCCAACTTATCGGGATCATTGTACTTTGGGTTGGCATTAGTAAGTGTATGCTCCACCAAAGACTTGATATTCGGGCGGCCCTACAATCAAAAAGGAAAATTTTAGATACATTCTGTAATAACATAAATTTTTATTACAAAATTTCATTAAAACATTTTACATGAAGTACCAACTCGTACCCAATCTGGCTGAAGCTCTTCGAGCTGCCATGATGCTCATAGCATCGAGGCGCACTGTGGCTGGTAGCGGCCGTTGCCGAAATTTTCTATATAATTATACAGTATGTCAGAAAACACATATATAGAATAGGTGTTAAAAATATGAAATATACCTGCCCTTCAGGAGCTTCCCACAGGAAACAATATCCAAAGAACTGCACCGGGTCAGCACGATTGTCCAGACTCCAGTACCGCTCCCAGTCCACAGGGAACCGTTGCCAGTACTTTTTTTTCAATTCCTCATGCCATTAGACAAGTCTGTGCTGAATCTTATCCATGCAGTAGTTCCAGGCCTCCGGGTTGTGGTCTAGGATGAAATGCCGCTATGACAGATAACAAACACATTATATCAGTTAATACCAATTAGGAAACTAAAACTAAAATGTAGCTAACTTACGTTGATCTCCCACCGACAGTGACCAAGGACTCGTGTCGTTGATCTGTCCACATCAGGCAGAGGTTGAAGAAATCTGACCTTTTAGCCTAGGCTACAAGGTAATAATTGAATTTTACCGCCCATGGGCCAATGGGAGTTTGGTGGCTCCACTGTATAACGACCCACTGCCCGTTTACAGGAATCAAGGTCGACATTTTCGTGCCGCCTCGACCCTCCTTCGGCAGATGGTTTGTGCTTGCAAAAAACCAAACATATTAAATAAATGTATACGATTAAAATAAATATGTGTACATTATACCCTGTCATCAAAAGCACTCAGCTTTGGCCTCCATCATCTTCAATGCAGCGTTGGCTGCCAACTGTTCAAAATAAATATGTTTAACACGTCCGGATGCCTCCTATTTGCCTCGTCGTACCTAGCGGCCGTTAGTAAAGCAACACACTCTATTGCCGGGTCATATGGAATGAACAACACCTTCTCTGCTACGCCATGCGGTGGGGCAATCTGAGAAGTGGGGATGGCATGTGACCTGGCCGACGCGGGTCTCTGCTACGTCATGTGGTGGGGCAATCTGAGAAGTGGGGAGGGCATGTGACCCGGCCGACCCGGGAGTCTCAATATGTATATCCTCTAGGCCACCTGCATCCATACACAATAAAACAATTGCAAATTCAATTAGTTTAACCAACAGGAATGAACATTTAAAATAAAAATATATGTACATGTCGTAGTGGGCAGTGGGGTATGTGGGGAAGAGGGGATATGTCCTGCAGTGCCTGAAAATATATAAAGAATGTTATGCAGTTAGTTATACAAACACTTAAAAGGCCCACATTTAGACACATACTAAAACAATAATAAGCGTCATGTCCCAGTGGGCGGGGGTGGTATGTGCCACAGGGGAGCCATGTCCTGCACTACCTGAAAATGTATGAAGTATTTTACCAATAAGTTTTCCAAAAATTTAAAATGTGCTCTTTATACAGCCGTACTAAAACTACAACTTATGCGTACCTGACCCAGAAGACAGGGTGGTATGTGCCGAAGGGGAGCCATGACCTGCACTGCCTGAAAATGTATGAAGCATCTCACCAATTTTTTTCCCAAAAATTAAAATGTGCACGTTATAAAGCGGTACTTAAACCACAAAATATGCGTACCTGACCCAGATGGCCGGTGGATCTGGGGAGTCCCTGTACCTGCTGAAAAAATAGTGTTAAAACTCTCTTCATCTGCACTTCATAATATTTATTAATAAAAAATTGATGCTTAAGTGCTGTAAATAATTGTGTAATTTATATGAAATAAAAGTGATGTAAACAAAATGCAGTAATTCACATTCTTTATTGATTCCAAGCAAAATCATCGTAATGAACATCTTTATACATTTACATATTTTTATAGCTTAGTAATGAAAAAAGTTCAACAATTTGATGTTGATGTTGACACCCTTTGTGATCGAGTTCGAATGGAAGATGCAATGACGTTGGTTATTGAGTTTTTTCGTCTTGTGCACTCCGCTGTTACAATACCCATGCATGTGATCGCCAAATCGGGTATATCCACACGCAACGGTGGATGTCATCAGTCGTTTCATTATCTGTCTCGATTGAAAAATCATCCACAACATCATCTGCTACGAGTACAACATCCTCGTCATCTTCATTTCTATCTTCAGAACCCATTTCATCTGGTGCATATGCTCTAGGTGGATTTCTAAGAACCACCCAATCATCGTCTACCATTATATCTTTAACATAAAAACATTGTTTTGCTTGCAAGGCAAACATGAACTTCTCATTCGGATGATTTCCTTCTTCAGATTAACGACCGTGAAGCCCAAGTCGTCCTTCTTCTTTCCTTGTTCACACCACTGCACCTTACACATAACATGGCTCACTTCCTTCCAAAAGCCATAAAATATCTCAACCACGTCTATAACCTGTCCATAATAGAATATTTACCCTTCTTTTGGTTGTTGATCTCTGGATCTTACATATGACAACTACGTAAAGGATGAGAAGATTCCACTATTTTGGGTGCATCGGTCCTTCTCAACTTCAATGCTATTAAATATGTAACCATTGATAGAATAACCTCCATATCGATGTACTGTGCCATTAGGACCTCTAGCGTATTTTTGGATCACCTCGGATAGCCGTGCACTGTGAACACATTGCTCTGACACCTTTAAGATAAATAAGAATCACTTTCATAAACGCACGTTCTCAAAATTGATTTTGTGATAGGTATGTTACTATCATGAGAAATCAGTGTGCGTACCTTCAGTTTCAGCCATGACGTAAATTCTTTAGAGTGTGCATCGGCAACCTTTTGGTTAAGGGTTTTGGCGTGCAATTTGGCTTGGACTACTTCTGTATGAAGACTAAGGGACAAGTAAAGAAAATTATTATAACTTAGGAATTAAACCACTTACAAAAGCGAATAACTCAGCTTTATTACCTCCGATAGGAGTCAAATATCGATAGATTATTTAGAACATATGAATGTGCTTGTTCAAGCTCAATTTTACTAAATCGTGTGTCCTCTCCATAATCATTATAGAACACTCCATCAGTAACTCTTGTCGGACGATTTACCCTGGTGTCTACACCCTGCAAATAACGAGATATGAACATCAAGGCCTCGTTTGACGTATAATTCTTGGATATTGACCCTTCTGGACGTGCACGATTGTGCAAAAGTTGCTTCATGAACCCTAGATACATGCGGTTCAAAAATCATAAAAATATTCAAATTCATGTTTAATTTTGGTCCCAGCAAAATAGAATAATAGATGGCATCGGTGTTCACCTTTCAACGGGTTACATCCACCATATTGTACAGGCCATGCAATGTGGGCCTCCTGTGCTAGGTGCGTAGTAAGATGAACCATGATGGTAAAGCATGGAGGCGGGAAATTTTTTTTCCATATTACACAGTGCAAGGATAACCCACGCCTATAAATCTTCAAACTCACCAACGTCTATCACCTTCTAGCATACCTGCCTGAAGAACCTATTGTACCGTATCAGAACTTTTGCAAGCTTCTTATCGACATGACGTAATGCAACCAGAAGCAACTGATGTAGAAAGATATGATAATCATGTGTCTTCAATCCAAATATCTTCATCTGGTCTACATGCACACATCTTGATATATTTGAAGCATATCCATCTGGTGTCTTCATTGACTTGAGAAACACACATAGATTATGAATTTCATCTCTTGACAGGGTGACCCAAGAAGCTGGCAGGTCATACTTGTAATTTTCCTTTTGTACAGCCTGCAATTCAGGACGTATAGTCATTTCTTTTAAGTCAACCCGAGCCTTTACTCTGTCTTTTGACTTGTTGGTGTCTTGCATCAAGGTATACAACAGATTTTCACATATGTTCTTTTCGATGTGCATGACATCCAGGTTATGATGTATTTTCAAAGTCCTACAATATGGAAATTGGAAGAAAATACTAAACTTTGACCATCCACTGGGTAGTATTCGAACATCTGCTGTATTAGAATCTGTGCGAGACATTCGAGACGCTCTTCTTTTAGTTTTGCCCTTTCCCTTGCCCTTGCTCTTACATTTTCCCTTTGCAATCTGCCCTCTAACACCAAGAGGGTTCTCTTTACTATATATGTTCTTTCCAAACATCACTCTCTGCAAAGGGTGAAGTGCTTCAAATATGTCCTCTCCGGTTAGCTTCTCTGGGGCTTCTCGGTGTTCGGTTTTGCCATCTAATAACTGTTCATGTCTCCTATAACTATGACCTGCATGCAACCATCTTCTGTTCTGCCAAAAGAAAAACGTACGGCTATATTTTAGGAATGTTCCCTCATAACCTGTCGTGCAAACCGGGCAAGCCATCCTACCTTTCATCGACCAACCCGATAGATTAGAATACGTCGAGAAGTCATTTATCGTCCATAAAACAATAGCATGCATGCAGAAACTTTGCTTTGTCAAGCGTCGAAAGTGCCCACACCTTTGTTCCCATAAAAACTTCAGATCATCAATTAAGGGTTGCATGAAAACATCGATATCATTTCCAGGCGAGTATTTCCCAGGTATCAATAGTGCCAGTATCAAGTATGGTTGCTTCATGCACATATGAGATAGGAGGTTAAACGGGGTCAGCAACATGGGCCAAGTGGACCAACCAGAGCTCATCACTCCAAACGGATTAAACCCATCGCTTGCTAGACCAAGCCTAAGATTCCTCGTCTCCCTTGCAAAGTCGGGATAAATACGGTCGATATGCTTCCCTGCTTCACCATCGGTAGGATGCCTTAATTTTCTGTCCTCTATGTGGTCGATGGCGTGCCATCGCATTGCTCCTGCTAATTCAGCAGATATGAAAAACCTCTACAGCCTAGGTATAATTGTGAAATATCGGAGGACCTTCGTCGGAGTCTGCTTCTTCTTTTGGACTGTAGGACCATCCCTCTCCTTGCATGTTCTTTTTTCAACTTGCCACCGTGGAACATGACACATTGGACATTCGTTTAGGTCCTGGTTGTCTTTGTAATATAGAATGCAATCATTAAGGCGTGCATCAATTTTCTTGTAATCAAGCCCTAACGTATTAACGATTTTGCTCGCTTCATAATGAGTAGCTGGAATTATTTCCTTCCCACCAGGAACTACCCTTCTCAACAAATCCAACAACATCTCAAAATGTGTAATCTCCATTCCGATAAGGGTTTGGATATGCAGCAGTCTAATCATGAATGATAGCCTCGTGAACTCCGTGCATGCTTTGTATAAATCCGACTCATTATCCTGCACTAATTTCATCAATCGATCATAGTCAACGGAGTGAAGATCATCATCTGAACGGTTTCCGCTCGGAGCACCAATATCTTTCAGCATTGTCACTTTGTCATCTGCCCTTTGATCTCCATGCACAATACACTCTTCTGCCCTAAGCATCTCCTCTGTTACGACACCTTCTCCATGGTAACTCCAAAATTTATAATTGGGGGTCGAACCCATGGGACACCAAATGGACACGTACAATGTACTCTCAAGAATCTCATTGTCTTGCAAGGGCACCTGATTTTGCCACTGAACATGCGTAGAGGGTTGGCATCAGCTTACACTAAGAATGCATCTATCCCCTCTACGTATCTTCGGTTTCCATTCATGTTTAGATCCGATATTTACATAAACGTCTTGTTAGTAACCTTCGACATCTATAATTGATGATGAAATTTACATGTAATTGTGTATCAACCATTTATATGTGTGCCAAAATAAAATTTTCAATTATAAATTATGCGGCTATATTGTGATACCGTAAGTGTATGTTTTAACATGGCTAGGTTCTCATTAATCTAAAATTAAAATAAATTCTACTTTTCCCTTGATATCGACAATATATCTAAAATAAATTTTATGCCGCGGTCCTCTAACGAGTGTACCAAGAGTGTCGGAGTGGCTTTGGTTATCATTGTGATACCAAGAGTGTATGTTTTAACATGGCTAGGTTCTCATTAATCGAAAATTAAAATAAATTCTATTTTTTCCTTGATATCGACAATATAACTAATATAAATTTTTTCCACCTAATACAACCACCCCAAAAGTTACCCTAATGTGTTTCTCATGCATCAATATGTCATAGTTACTGGCACACAACAACACAATCCATAACTACCAAATTTGTATGGATGGTTGGCTGTATAATTTGATTAATCTCAACAAATTAATGCCATAAATTGATGGATATTGAAATTGCATCGTGATGCACGTCACATGGTAAACCCTCACCCTCACCCTGACCCTCACCTATACACCTACCCATATCCCTACCCTAGCACCAACCCCTACCCTAGACCCAACCCCAACCCTAACCGAACCCTAACCCAACCCCTTTTTCCTAATCCCAACCCTTATCTCATCCCTCAACCTAACCCTAACCCCTACACCTAACCACCTAACCATAACCCCAACCCCAACCCAAACCCTAAACTACCCCCAACCACAACCCGACGCATAACCCTTTACCCTAACCTCAACCCTAACCTCAACCCTAAACCTAACCCTAACCATAACCGTAGCCCTAACTCCAACCCTAAAACTAACCGAACCTAACCCAAAACCATTTTTTAAACCCAACCCTTACCCAACAACTAATCCCAACCCCAACCCTAAACCCTCACCCTCACCGCTACCCCTTCCCCTTCCCCAACCCCTACCCCAACCCTAGACCCAACCCCAACCCTAAACCCTACCCACTCCTCAACCCCAACCATAGCCCCAACCCCTACCCTAGACTCAACCCCAACCCAACCCTAACACTAACCATAACCCGAACCCCACCCCCAAACCCAACCCTAACCCGAACCCCAACCCCAACCCCAACCCTAACCCTAACCACATCCCAACCCCTAACTCTAACCCTAACCCCATCCCCAACCCAAACCCAACCCCTAACCTTAACCCTAACCCTAACCCTAACCCTAAGCCAAACACTGATGTTGAACGTTTCTCGAGCGGGGGGGTCAGCGGAGAGGGCTGGGTCGGAGAGGGGTCAGAGGTAGGGGTGGCAAAATAGACCCGACCCGGACCGACCCGACCCGAACCCGGCCTCTTGGGTCGGGTATGGGTAGGGACCAATCCGGGTCCGGTCGAATTCGGGTCAACCCGACCGACCCGGATAAAAATCCGGGTCGGGTACGGGTTTGACCCTTCGACCCGGTTGACCCGAATTCGACCCGTATTTTCACTCTTTTCACCCCAACCCGACCCGGACCCGACCCGAACCCGAACCCGACCTTTTTTGAAAAATAATCACTATTTCACACCAAACCCGACCCGAACCCGACCCGTACCTGACCCGTAAGAGAAACCGGGTCGGGTACGGGTCACCCGGGTTACTGCCGGGTCGGGTTCGGGTATCCGAACCCTGACCCGAATTTAATTCGGGTCGGGTTCGGGTTTACCCTTATTCGGATCGGGTCAAACCTGACCCGACCCGAACCCGACCCGACCCGCCCGTTTGCCACCCCTAGTCAGAGGGGGCACATGTAGGGGCTGATGCCCCCTCCGATGCCCTCTCCGACCATTCACGACGGCTGTCTTCGACGACGAAAATTATCGAAAATTAGGGCGAAAATTAGCAAAAATTATGTAACGACCCGCTCTCCATGATACCCGGGAAGTACAAATCCGTCCCAAGTATTCCCAGATCAATGAGTGTTACGTAGAAAGAGAGAAAGGAAGAGAGAAAGAAAACTGCATGTCACTGTGCACGTGCTGGGAAGTACAAGTAAAGCTCCATCACAGATATAACATTGAGAACTAAACAAAAGTATAAACATTTTATTTTATTAATACAATGATACATATTTTACATACACCATACACCATCTCTGAACGGAGTACAAAAGAAGTAAATCGAAAATCCCCCAAGAACCCAAAAAGGAAAACACTCACACTCTACACAAGTATAACTCATTCTCTAACTATCCTTGGAAGAACAACTGAACCAAACTACCCTTTGAGGCTCCATCTATGAGTAGCTCCTGAGTCTAGCTCTGACTAATCCTCTTCTAGACCTGGAAAAGTAAATGGGGCACGTCAACGCGTGACCAGTAGGATTCCTAACAAAGCTAGGTAAGCCTTAGTTTAGAACCGGACTACCTATTTGGGAAGGGTGGTCTAACAAGTAAGGGTCACAATTCTTTAAAAAAGTATTCACAACATGACATGCAAGTATTAAAGGAGAACTTGGAAAAACATGCATAAGTAACCATATTACGACATGCAAGTGCTGAAAGGAAGCAGAGGGACATATTAACATGCGATAACAACAAATAAGATAACATAAGAACAATTAACATGTGGTAGCAGCATTTATGAAATAAATGGCAATTACTTTAAGTTATCACTTTATATATTTGGGAACCCGTGTAAATGATAGGACACTTAAGGAGCTGGACTTCACCCAAGGTGGGTGAAAAGTGGTACCGCAACCAGCGAAAAGGGCACTGGAGGGGCCTCTCGTAACTCCTCAGAAGGGAGTGAGAAATCTCGGTTTTTCTGTGGAAAACGGAGCAACCCATCATTTACCTGTCATGGTGCATCACGAGTACACTACCGGTCTCTCTAACTCTGCCCACTCCCCTTGCCTACTCATGGGAGTGCGAGTGAGAACCAATCTATGTCGACACTTAGCCAACTCTCTCAGGAGTGCAAGTGGGAGCCTCAGTTGTGTCCGCTCCTTAAGACATATTCTTTACACGTGTCCCCCCCCCAAAAACCCACATCTAGAGCTTCACCCATTTTAGAATGGACTGAAGACTCCAGATTCTATCCTCCTCATCTCACTCTTAATTTCATTAGTTCATAGCACCATTGCTTTATAACGATCTTAACACCACTTTCTCATTTCTCATGGATATCCTTTCACATCCATTCATCGTTATCATATGTTTCCTTTCCTTTTTCAATTTCTGATGAAGATCACAAAATAACAACATACATTCTTTTCCCCTTTTTACATAACAAGGTGAATCATGGATTTCATGCTTTTAACAATATTTATAACATTATTACTAGAACAACATCATCATGGGAATCAATGCTTCAACATGGTGGGTTAAACAATATTTCATTGCATCATTATTTTAAATAATGTAGCATGACATTCCTACTTGCATATGAAACATGATTACAACATCATGGGGTTCCTTTCACAACATAGATACTCTTGCCAATGGATGAATTATAACCAGATAAGTAACATTCCTAACATGGCAATTTATCTACAATAAAAGCAATAAGAAAAGCAATACAGCTCCAGATTCTGGTCTGGATCTGTCCTTCAGTTTTGTCAACATACATCAGGCATGTGTCATTATATTTAGCTTTTAGTTAGCACATAGAATTGTAGATAATTTTGTTAGCTTTCCAGATTGTCCAAGATCATAGGATTTGGATATCTGTAGAAAGAGTTATGGCATTTTTACCACAGTGTGCTAAAATCTGTCTAAAACTAACACTATGTTACAAGTCGTCTGTTTACAGCTTTCTACAATAAAAATTAGGCTTTCCTTTCTCTTAAGAATTGTAGCTAACTTCATTACCTTTCCAAAACATCTTGGATCATCAAATTTGGAGTTTTCTACTAGGAGTGATGAATTTTTTGAATATTTAGGACAGATTCTGAAATAAGACACAGCAGCAGATTCAGTGAGAATTAGGCCACACGGCCGTATGGAAAATTCCATACGACCGTATGAAGTTTTATTAACTAAAATTTTGAAAACAGTGACAAGGCCGTATGGTCACGGCCGTATGGTTTTGACCATACGGCCTTGTGAACCAACTTTTCCCTCTATGCGGTCATTCTTACGACCGTATGATGCTGACGACCACCACACGGTCATATGGAAGGAACCATACGGCCGTGTGGTTTCGTCTACTATCAAATTCAACAGCGACAAACTCCAAAACCCTACGTGATTCCAAAATAACCCGATCTAAATTAGTTAGAACCCTACCTTCCACGGTCCATCACTAAAATCTCGGGCCCTTCTTCTCCTTGAAGACCATCTAAAAGCTAGGTATCCTTCCTTATTGAGTTCGGTTTGTGCGGTGGTTTGACTTGAGAAAACAAAATGGCAGCAGGGGGATCTGTGTTTGGTTTTCGGTAGAGGAGCAACAGCTCGTTGTTGTTGTCTGGCTTGTGCATGAGTAGAGGAAGGAGCTTCTCAATTTTCTTTCTTTTTCATGTTCTGGTTTCTTTTCTTTCATTCTTCCCTATTGATCCTCATCATCCCCTAAAGCTCTCTAAGCATGCCACCTCCAGGTTGGGGTAAGTGGGATTAATTCTCACAAAGCTACCTATTAAGGTGGACGTGACCTACTAAGAAAAATTAGAGTTGTTGATTTAAAATAAAATGCAATACATGTAGAAATACATACTATTCTCCAATATACAAGTATTTACCTACGTATACCTCATTTAATGATTCAAAAGATGTTATAAAATTCATTACAAACAAATTTAATATCACAATAATTAAAGAAAATATCCAAAGCCCCCAAAAATCCATACACATATTTATACGTCCAAAGGAAAGTATTAATACCTGTATATCAATTTTGGGGTCATTACAAATTACCTTGCACGGTGACTGTCTTCGTCGGCGTCGGCTGTCTTCGTCAGCGTCGGCGTCCTCTCTCTCTCTCTCTCTCTCTCTCTCTCTCTCTCTCTCTCTCTCTCTCTCTCTCTCAATCGAGATCGAGATCGAGATCGAGATCGGATGAAAATGCTTTACCCAAATTGAGGGGCGCAGGCTCCCCCAATTTGGGTAAATTTTTTTGATTGGCAAAGGCCATTTAGCCACGGACATATATGTGGCCGTTACTATTATTGGCCACGGATATTTCCCTGGTTAAAACGTGACGGCCACAACAAATTTCTTCACCACTAATTCGTGGCTGGAAGTAATTGGCCACGAACAAATCTGTGGTTGAAGGTTCACTAACGGGCACGGAAAAGTCCGTGGCCAATAATCTGTGGTCAATTTTTTTATTCAACCACGGAAAGTTGGCCACTGAGAAATCTGTGGCCGATAGCCTACTATCGGCCACGGATTTGTCCGTGATCAACTAGCCATAGCTGAAGACCCATTTTCTACCAATGAGAAAGTATGCAACAATTTAACAATGATGTTCAAGCATTCAAACATGTATGCATGCTCCCCCTATATTCATGCTCCCCCTTTATTCATGCCCCTTCTTGAACACGTATTCATTAAGCACAATATTCACATATTCACATTATGCATTAGGCACATCAAGCATTAAGCACATCATTCAACCAAAACTTCTCAATATTCTCACCCTTTTGTTATCATCAAAAGTGTACTTACCAAGTCGATTTCATACCACATGCAAAAAGAGAGTATTATAAATTACAACAAACACTTGCATATAGACATTCGTAGAATAAGCACTTCAAATTCAATGAAAGTTATAACATAGACTTCTACACCATCGTGTAAGTGTGATGATTAAACATTGAAGCACATAAGGAGAACTTTTAAGAAATTCAACCAAAACCAATCCACTTTTCCAAGTAACATGATATCATTTAGGATTAATTTTCCCCATCGCATTAAAAATGAGTTCAATTTACCACACCCAAAACATAGCCTATGAGGACTCTTAGATGTGAGGTGGTATTTCTTGACGAGTATAACATCAACGCTAAAGTTTACTCTTAAAGCTTATGTTGAATACTCGTGGATAGTGTCGTTGCCATGGATCGTAACCATTTTTCATACGGAGCTCTTTTCTTTCTTTTTCATTTATGCATATTTTTTTTATTTCAATTATTTTGAGCTCTATTTTTATCCAAGGCAAGACACATCATATCCCTTAGATTTTCAGTTATTTTTTATCCTACATTCACTTTCCAGTATTTAATAAAAGATATCTCCAAATATACAACAACATTTAATACTTATGGAAGTGAAAGTGTCACGCCCCGCTTCCCAAAAATATGGAGGCGAAGCGTGAGAAGGTCCGCTCAGACTTGAAGCTACAAAGCTGCAAGTCCGATAAGCGTCAATCAAATTTAAAACTGCAGGTCCTTGCAACGCGAGCGAAACAAGATAATAATAATGAAATGAGACAAAAGAATAATCTCAGAATATCCATAAATATAAATTCCAACATCGCAGAAAAGCCACCAGGCTAAAGGAAAAGAGACTAAAGGCCCAAACATGGCCAACAAAAGTACAAAGTACAAACGACGGTGCTACGCACCAATAACTAACAAAAGGCCTAAAACAAAATAAAGCTCAACAAAGACTCAAAGAATGGTCACCGGTGTCCACCAAAATCCTCCTGGGCAATCATGGGCTCAGGCTCAGCGTCAGCAAAACACCACGTACTCAGCAACGGTCTCTGGCTCAGGGTCTAACATGTGACACCCAAAAGAGCAAGGGGCACATGTCAGCAAGTCTACAAGAGACTTGTGCAAGGAAACTGAAGGTAGGTAAAAGTAAAGCAACCTAGCAGTTCTAGCATGATGCAATGACATGGCAGTTAAAGTAATGAGTGCAACAGGTAAGGTAAAGTAAAGTAAAGTACGAGCATAGCATTTAAACATGGCGTGGATGACAAGTATTGCATGAATCATTCACAAGACAAGTACAAGACAAGAAAAGTAAGCACCTCGTGCACAGAGATTCTGTCTTTTGGCTAGAGGGCTGATCAGGCCACTCCTAAGCTCAAGTAACCGTTTATCCCTACCCCTCCACGTGTGTCGAGCCAGGGCCTTACCCCCGAACGGGAATGCTCGCTTCTGGATCACGAGCCAGGAAGTGTTTTTAACAAGTATGGCATAGGGGTGCACCTAGCCGGTCCAGGGAACCCGGGCATTGTCTTTTGACCAACACATGAGGCCCGTTTCCCCCGGAAGTAGTTTTCAAGGAGTACAAGTATTGTAGCGTGTGCTACGAATGCAACAATCAACTGGGATGACATGTAAGATGCAATGCATGGCAGTTAAAAGTGCGTACAGGTAAGGAAAGTAAATGTGACAGTTTAGTATGCATGAACAACAAGTTTAAAGGGTTGGATCTAGCTTCGTTGTCAAGCTAGATCAATTAGGTGACGGATCTAGTTTCGTTGTCAAACTAGATCAAGTAGGCGTCTAGCCAGCTATCATTTCACTGACTAGTCTCTTTTACGCTGAAAACAAGGAAGTGGCCTAAAAACATGGCCCTACACAAGAGTTGGCAAGTTTCACTTGCCTGCAAGTACGACGTCTGAGCACACCGTCCAATGAGTCCAAAAATCACAATTATCCTACGTGCACAAGTCCACCGGCCTAAAGTCCATATTATTAATCTTGATTAGTGAATTTAAAACATTTAAAATATTTTGAAAATACTGATTTTATTCTTGATTAGCGTGCAATGGGTTGGGGGTCCTAAGGGTGCGAAGCGTTACCTCAACACGACGCGAAAGCTACACCGACGTCGGGTAGCGACGCCGGGGGTTGGAATAAGAGAACGCGCTCCAAGTCCTGATTCCAATATAGTTTCCTCGCTGGAAAGTTCAGAGCATCGACCGAAGCAACGGTTCCAGATTCCAAAGCTAGCACGTGCGACGACGGGCTACGACGTGTCACAACGTCGTACGCGACGAATCCTCGAAGAGCAAGCACCTAGGTGGGGCCTACAGTAGTCCTAGGGACCTTTGGGGGACCCACAATACCTCTGGAGAACTTGGGGGGCCCACGGTGGTAAGTGGTGCGACGGGTGCGGGGTTGCGACGTTTGCTCTCGGTCGTACTCAACCAAATGCGGGGGCTTGGCTCGGTCGGTGCGGGGGAACGGGCTTGTGCAGCTGCATGTGCGGTGTGGGCCTTGGTGCTCTCGGTCGGTGCGGAGGGAGGGGTCGGTCGTGCGCCTTGGATGCGGGGGAGCGGGCGCTGCAATGTTGCAAGCGTTGCAACGTTGCGGAGGCGGGCGATCCGCTCGGTCAGGCGCTAGCGGATGCGGGACGACAAGGCGGGCGCTGAGCGGGGGCTTGCAACGGTGCGGAGATGCGAGCGGAGCGGGGAAGCCTCTCGGTCTGACCGAGAGGAATCCTCGGTCGGAGCGGGGAGCGGAGTGGGCGACAGCAGCGGGTGCGGACGGGGCTTGGTGCGGGTGGAGCTGCCGGTCAGAGCGGGGAAAAAGAGGCCGTTTCTTCGGTCGGAGCGGCAGCTGTTCGTCGCAACGTCAAATTTGGGTTTGGGAAGAGGCTAGGGTTAATTTCTTGCAAAAATAGGTCATCCTAGAGGTTGTTTATATAGTGTAGAGGGGTTGAATAGGTCTAGGGCTAATCCTAATGAGATTAGGAGTTTAAAATAATTTAAAATTTAAATCTCAACTTCTCCAACTCACCCAAGGATTTGACTTGGTCCAAATGAGCTGGAAATTGGCTCAAAATTCTTTAAAACGTTTAAAACTCAAATAAATTTTCTTTGGCCGAATTTAATATAAAAATTAATTATTAAAAATATTATAAAACTTGTTAAAAATATAAAAGTTGTCAAATAAACTCCAAAAATTATAAAATAAATATCGGGGTGATCGTGATGACGAAAGTGAGCTAACTAAGAAGACGGATCTCAATTTTGACGTCGGACGACGAAACCAAAAATAGAAACGTCTCCCGTCAAAAGTGAGAATCGCCACGTCTCAACGAGTAAGATTAAATTGTGGGGAAAACGACTCAAGAAACGTCGTTCCAAATTAGTGCCACTATTTAATACTCTCAGAGACGTTCACAATGGCATATCACACGAAAGTGTTCACAAACAAACAAGGTCTAAAACAAACACATGCACGGCCAAAAGCACGTGCACGAACAACGTACGACGAAAAGTGGTCGTTACATCCTCCCCACCTTAGAATAAAGTCCGTCCTCGGACTTTCCAATATAGCTAGTCGCTCTAGTAACTACCCCAATCAAGTCATATAATAATTCAACCAGGTATAGTCATTACAAGTGCTTATGTATCCACTAGGTAGTCAAACATTAACACTACCAACATGTATATATATACATTCACGTATGTTATACAGTAATACCTATTATAGTCCGTCAACTTCATACATGTATTTCAATCAGGTATATAAACATACATCCCTTATATAACTGCTACTCACAAAACAATAGTTCAGATACTTATATAGGTATGATCTCATACTAGCAAATACAATCATTGCTCTACGTATAGATAGCTACCTATGCACAAACATCAAGGGTATACTACCCTCTAATATTCATCCAATACCAACATCTCAGCACATATAGTCACACCATACCATTATTAAATCAAATTTCACTATATATATATATATATATATATATATATATATATATATATATATATATATATATATATATATATATATATATATATATTCTATAGTTTCACAATACATAGTCATTCAAATACATGCAAATAGTTCACCATATATTCACATCACGTACGGTCCTATAACTGTATTTACGACACACCACATATATCATAGTCATCAATGCCTATAACTAAGCACATACTTACCCGTGCATGGTGCACACACATACACGCTAACATTTCATTTACGCATACCAATCATACCATTACATTACTAGTACATCTGCACACCTAGTTTAGCTAGTACACATATGTTCACACGGGCAAGTCCTTAGTAATTAACTATACCACAAGACCAACACCTATAACTATATACTGGCGTAGCGACCCACAATCATGTGCGTAACTCAACCAGGCACAAACACTTCTATCACTATACATACATCAAGCATTTCTATATTCAAACTACAAACATACATTCAATATACTTAGAGTATTCCCACTCAAGCTTGAGTGAGACTCAATACACATATTAGAATATTCTATATACGTAACACTGCATTCATACCTATACCAATACCACTCCAACATATATATATATGTCTACCAATACAACCGTATACATACCATAAGTCATTCACACCTAATATTTAGTCAGGTAATACTCACATGGTTAAATCAATTTATATACCATAATAATAGTAATACAGACATCAGCACACGTATAATTATAATACGCTCCCTAATACATGCATACGTATTCATCGTATAGTCACACACACATGTAACTTATATATATATATATATATATATATATATATATATATATATATATATATATATATATATATATATATATATATATATATATATATATATATATATATAGGGGCAAATGTGCCTGAGAACGTGCGCAGGTAGAATTACCTGCGCACGCCCCCTCTGTTCGGGGTTTCTAAATATTTTTTTTTGAAAATTTTTTTTGCAGTAGCTAGATATACTTGTTATGAAGCTCCCCACAAAATTTCAGGTCAATCCGACACCGTTTGAGCCTCCGTTCATCGATTTCAAAAACGTTGCGCAAAACTGTCCAGAATTTGGACAGTTTTGCGCAACGTTTTTGAAATCGATGAACGGAGGCTCAAACGGTGTCGGATTGACCTGAAATTTTGTGGGGAGCTTCATAACAAGTATATCTAGCTACTGCAAAAAAAAATTCAAAAAAAAAATATTTACAAACACCGAACAGAGGGGGCGTGCGCAGGTAATTCTACCTGCGCACGTTCTTAGGTACATTTTTTGCATATATATATATATATTTTGAAGAGTAAATGAAAATCAATATAGAATCAGAAACTGTACAAAGGGACCTATAAAGGGTTAGAGGAAGAGTAAAGAGGGGATAGGGCACAAGCGCCGTCACCTTCTAATACCATTCCTCATCACCACCATAGATCCCAACAAAACCAACCAAACAAAAGACATCAAGTGCCTCCCCTTCCACCCATCAGACCCCAATAGATCAAGGGGGAGTTATCCGAGGCTTCGCTCCTGTCAATGTTGCAAAGCGCGACCTTAATATCTGCCGATATATCATCAAAAACCTGAGTCCTGGATCTAGTGATGCCATCAAATATCCTCCTATTGCGTTCTCTCCATATATGCCAAACCACCGCAGCAATAATAGTCTTGGCCAGGACCCCCAAGCTATCCGAATTCCTGAACTTGTCATTAATGATGTCACAGACTCCCTGGAGAGAAGAAGGGACCGGATCAAGTATTCCCAACTTAAGGAAGCATCTGCAGAGAATGTACTTAGAGTAGTCACACTCAAAATATAAATGATCAACGCTTTCTCCCGATCCATCGCTGCATAACTCACAACCTAGGGCCGTCTCCACCCCCCAACGAGAGAGAACATCCCTAGTAAGCAATTTGCGATGAATGCCTCTGAGCAGTGTAATAGCCATCTTGGGGATGTGCCCTTTGTACCAAACAAACTTGTGATACAGGAATCTAGTATGCCTGGCCCTCGTACCGTCCCACACACTCCTAAGAGAGTCGGAGTAACCCTCTTTCCAAGCCCATTCATCCTCCCCAGGAGAGATCAAGTGCTGCGAGATTAAAGGCCGAACCGCCATGATATGATCATTATCAACCCAGCTGTCCCCGTTCCAATAATCACTGACTTTCTTCATTTCCTCCCCAGCAGGGACATCCCAAGAATCACAAAGAGGCCCACATGGCAGCCAGCTATCATACCAAAACAGAGTAGAACACCCATTCCTGACTGTACGCCCAATAATGTTCCTGGAATATTTACGGCAATAGAGAAGAAACTTCCAAGTCCCAGAATGAATAGCAGTACCCCTCTCTTTAAAGAAACCAGCACCACTGAAGTAGTTTTCCCTCATAAAAGAGGCCCACAAACCATTGTGTGTAAGAAGGCGCCAGGTCAGCCGAACCCCATAAGCCATATTAAGGTCCTCAAGATACCGAAGCCCAACACCGCCCTCAGCTTTAGGCAAACAAATATCCTTCCAAGCCCAAAAGGAGGATTTCCCCCAGATAAACCGCCGGCACAGGCTATTAATAGAGCATAATACTGATTTTGGGATACGGAATGCTTGCAGCCAGAAGGAGATCATACCGTAGATGACGGTTCTGACAAGCTCAATGCGCCCGGAGATAGATAATAAAGAGGACGCCCAGCCCTGGAGCCTCTTACTACACTTATCAACCAATCTGGCAAACATGGAGGGTTTGGGGTAATGCGGTGAGAGAGGAAGACCCAGATAGGATGACAGACCATTCATTCGTCGAACACCAAGAATGTCCGCTAAGCATCCAGGGTCTTTAGCACCTTTGCTAAACATCACAGCACTCTTGTTCCAATTGACATCAAGACCAGTGAAGAGCCTAAAACTGCCAAGTAAGTCCCTTAGCCCCTCAAAGGATCTGGCGTTGGCACGACAGAAAACTAACAGATCATCAGCAAATAAAAGATGGGTGTTGTCCCCCATATGCCGCTTCATAGGCTGAACCACACCACTACAAACACTTCTGGCCATTAAGAGGGAGAATGCTTCCATGACAATAACAAAGAGATAGGGCGAGAGCGGATCCCCTTGCCTCAACCCCCTGTTAGAATGGAACATACCATAAGGGGAGCCATGAATCATAACAGAAAAGGATGGAGTGGATATGCATTCACTGATCCAGCCAATAAATTTGCTACCAAACCCCATACGGTGCAACATAAAATATATGAATTCCATGTTCACACTGTCAAAAGCTTTGCGAAGATCAAGCTTGAGGCAAGCTCTCGCCCCCATAGGAGAACTGAAGTCACGAATGTATTCATGGGCCAATAGAGCACAGTCAGCTAGAAGTCTACCTTTGATAAAAGCAGCCTGGCAAGGGGAAATTAACTCTAACACAACAACCTGGAGTCTCCTGCACATCACCTTACTGATGATTTTGTATAGCACATTGCAACAAGCTATAGGTCTATAATCACCAAGTCCAGAGGGGTTTGCCCCCTTAGGAATGAGGGTTAAAAACGTATGATTGACCTGGCGAAGCATTCTGGAATTCTCAAAGAAAAAGCGGACAGCCTTATTCACCTCATCCCCAATAATACTCCAGGATTTTTGATAGAAGCACCCATTAAACCCATCAGGGCCCGGGGCTTTATCTTCCCCAATAAGGAATACAGCTTTTTTTATTTCCTCATCAGTAATCGGCCGTTCCATCCATGAAGCGGTTTCAGGGGTAAGCTTCCTCATGGGAGTGAGTTTAGGAAACACGTTCCAGTAGAAGTCTTGGTTATAAAGATCTTCAAAAAAATTTGGGGCATCAATTTTAAGCTTGTCAATAGCATCAACTTTAGAACCATCCGATCTGATAAGATGACTGGGATTATTAAAATTCTGTCTAGATTTCATAGCAGTATAAAAGAATTTAGAATTCTGATCCCCCAAGTGTAACCAATTCTGTCTGCTTTTCTGTCTTAGCATACTCTCATCAGAATCAATAGCAGAAATGAGTGCACGAATGAGATTGCGCTCACGGATTTGAAGAGATTCATCATACTCAATATTCGGATTAGCTTGGATAATAGAGAGCTCGGATTTGATCGCACTCGCGCTGTTCATCTTACCGATGCTCTCCGCCAAATCTTTGAAGACTGGCTTGAGGCATTTGAGTTTGGAGACCAGCTTATACAAGGGATTCCCAGTAACCCTAACGTTCCACCCCTTATTCAAAATACTCATATAGTTGCTAGCAGAAGCCCAAGCGTTAAAAAACTTGAACGGCTTGGGGGCGGACCCCATAGACTTATGGAAGTGAATAACCATCATGGCATGATCACTAGTACCGGCTTCGACATAATCACAATATGAGAAAGGAAGGTTCTGAATCCAGACACTGTCACAGAGGGCGCGGTCAAGCATGGCAGCAATTCTAGCGGCACCAACACCCCTATTATTCCAGCTGATAGGAATACCCGTGGTCTTAATCTCAAGCAAAGCGCTGTCATTGACACAGTTATTAAAATCATCGACCGCTTTTTGAACAATAGGCCTCCCCCCAACCTTGTCTCTAGAATAGCGAACACAGTTGAAGTCACCACAAATGAGCCAAGGCTTTGCCTTATAGTTGATTGAATTCCTGATGATGGCATCCCATAAAGATTTCCGATCCCGAGCAATATTAAATGCATAAACCACAGTGAGATACATGGCAAAGCCCGCAACATTCTTGCATCCAAGAGTGATAAGCTGACCGGATATTTCTTCTACCGTACACGACCAAACTAGTGGGTCATAGAAAACAATGATTCGCCCATTTCTATTAGCCATGCGGTTGTCAACAGTGATCCAAGATTTAGGAAAGCATTTGGTTATACGATGACCTTTATCAGCAACAACTTTTGTTTCCAAGAGCCCAACAATGGAGGGTTTATACTTCCTCACCCTCTCCTTAAGCTCACGCCGCCTCACAACGTTGTTAAGACCACGGGTATTCCACACAATAATGGGCATTTTAACCGGTGGGGGGCGCTCCATTTAATCTGGAGCTACGTCGGGACCCTAATGACGTGCTAATAGCAACGGGGTGTCTGATTTTCCTCCCTCTATTCCCTCTACTAGAGGCACTGTTCCTGAACTGCTCTTGCTCAAGCACCCATTCATCGTTAATTACAGTAAGAGTGGACGGTCTATCGATTTCCGAATCGGAGGACTCATCTCCTATTCTATTCTTCAAGGTACTGCAATTACCCTCATGCAGCTTATCAACGGGAGATCGCATGGGTAGTATTCCCGAGGCGGATGGCTCTTTGGGGGCCCGACCCCTGCTACACGGAGAAGGGGCAACTGCCCCTTCCTTGATGCGTCCCTTAATCTTATTAGGATCGTGACTACATCCCTCCCTGGCGTCCTCCGCCGTATTACAACTCAAAGCGAGCTCTCCCCCATCACCCTTAACATTTGGCACAACAAAGCCACTTCTAGCCGCAGCTAGTCCCTTACAATCACCAGGCAGTACGACATTACTCGCCTTATCGATGATAGCCATGCCGCTACCCTCCTTCACGTCAGACTTATCCAGTCTAGGCCTAGGCGCATCCCGCCCCTTACAATCACTAGAGATCTCAGCAGTACAAGCCCCTCTAGGGCCACCTGGGGATTTCACATTCCCCCTACAAGGACTAGAGGCGTCCACTTCTCCGCTAGTCGCAGCTAGCCTCCTGTATACAAAATTGCTATTTGCAATCCTTTCCTCAACATTCCCCTCAAGACCTATTACATCCCTGTCAACAAAAAAAAGAGGATTAACAAGACTCGTCTCCCCAATATCCACAGCGGGTATCTTCTCCATCTTGCTATCGACGTTGATATTCCCATCGAGTATCCCTCCTTCAGGGACTTCATGCTGGATATGTATTGCCCCAAACATCTCCTGTCCTTCTTTCAAACTGTCTATACCCAGCAAGCTGTCGGGCGACTTAACCAAAAAACTCCCCTCCGTGGAGCATTGCTTTGCCACATGACCAAAACACCTACATTCTTGGCATCTTGGAGGGTTCCCTTCGACAATGACTTTAACCTGAATCTCTTCACCCCCCGCCACTCTCACAGTAACAAAGTGAGGGATCTCCTCCATGGCCGAGATTTCAACTAGGCACCTAGCGTATGCCAACCGCTCCATGGTAGCAGTGGCCCTATCCAGGCTCATGGGATTACCCAATACACTAGCAATTCTGTTAAGGATTGGCAACGACCACAGGTTCAGCGGCAACTGCGGGAATTGAATCCAGACAGGGATGGAAGAAAGCATGTCACGGTCATATCCCAACGTTGACGACCATCGCTGCAAAACGACCAGTTTGCCGTCGAATAGCCATGGCCCCCCTCTCAAGACGGCGTCGCTATCTTCTTTGCATTTAAATCTAAAGAAAAAGAACCCGTTATCTCTTGAGAAGATAGACATACCCTGTTTCTTCCATAGTCTTTGTAGCCCAGGCTTTGATTTGTCCAAAGAACGGCACATCGCCTAGGACGTACCCGACGAGGGTGTTCTCCCAACACTTGACGGCATCCTCAAGCAGATCTTCTGAGATAAGGGCCATGGCCATCCCCTCATCATCCATTTCCGGTTGAACGAACTCCATTTCAAGGGAGCTAGCCGACCTCTTCCTATCTGAGCAGATTTCAAGCCAGGATTTCTTGGGAGCCTGAGGATTGATCTTCAGCTCCACCTTTGGTCTCATAGCACGTCTGTCAATAGGTCTGCCACCATACTGGCCTGTGGCCTTCCTCCTAGCATCCGGCCTCACAGCCTCCACCATGCGAGGTCCAGCCTTCCTACGATTGACGACCTTCCAGCCATCAATGCCCTCAGCAACTGTATATAGGTAGTAGGCTATGGTGTGAATATATATATATATATATTCACACCATAGCCTACTACCTATATTTAGTGTACTAACACATCCACACATATATAATTAAGATGTGCAATAGTCGTGTATACCTCACGGTATGCACGCATGCAACATCCCGTAAGAGCAAGCAACATCAATCAAGATTATAATTCTACTACCATATGTATATCACATATATACTCAGGCAACAAAACATAACTACTTACATATAAGCACCATATATATCTACCTACGAGCACATACTCACTCGTACTAATATATGGGTCACACAATAGACCTACTTACTTATCTATATGTTCACCCATTATCATCACACCTAGCATATACATAGCTTTACCAATCATTTTATTTCAACCATTATAAGTATTCTCTAATTGCATACACTCCAATAGACATTCCAACGCTAACTCTTATATACACAAGCATCCCTATTATGGTATAGCTAATCACACATGAATCTATAAATACTAACACATAAACAACTTCACACTATCACGATTAACTCTGAGTATATATATATATCACACAATAGGCAAACATCAATATACTATGGGGGTACACTCATTCAAGCCCACGTACACAACTTAGGTACGTGCACTACGACTACCTCACAAGGTCCAAGGGCCTACTAACACTTAAGGGTTGACACAGACATTGACGGACCCTAAGGCCTAAGCAATGAAGAGAGGTCGAGGTCGAGACGAGGGAAGGATCGATAAGCACGAGTTCAGATAGGACGAATACAAGGAGACGGCTTGGTTAGGGAAAACATTGGCTCAATGGTGATGTTTAGGTTGAAGGAAAAGGAAATGTAGTGATGCTTAAATGGGATACAGAAAAGGGAAATAGGGTGAATAGCATAAGCTAAAATATGTGGATTTCGAAAACTGTTGTACTTCAAAAGTTGAAATCCTCGTTTGAAAAGAAATGTTTGGAGAGCGATAAACGAGTTGTTCAAAATAATTTTGAGTCGAATATTCATAATAGGAGAAAATGGTCTATTGGTTTTAAAATTTTCAAAAGGAAGTAAAATCATTTACACTAATATTAAGGACGTGGTTTAGAAAATTTATACGTCAGTAATTTAATATAATGTTATCAAAAAGTTTTGGAAAGTCAAGAATGAAATCAAATAACGGAAGAATTTAAACTCATATTAAATGCTTTCAAAACTTTTTGGCTATGGCAAATTTAAAATAACCAACATTGAAACTACTTTTAGAGAGCCAGGGTTTGCCAGAAATGAGAAACTGATTTACATAAGGTTCTTAATATACAAGCACAACAAGTCTGGCACGGATATAAAAATAGTTGAAAGTATGTATGGTGCACGGAAAAATAATATTAACTTAGTAGTAGATTTATCGAAATCGAATAGCAAGTCTTTAAAATCAGATCATGGAGGGTCTAAATCAGGAAGAGGTTATGAAAATAGTAATTTTGCAAAAATCTGAAGTAGCAAAAATGACGAGCAAAGCCAACTTGCTGAAAACTGAAATTTCATGTGTCTTGAAAGTATATTAAAGTAAACACGACGTATCATTCGTATGACACAAATACGAAGGAAATTATAAATCGAATTGGGCAAAGCGAAAGTACGGTTCAGAATAAAATTAATATATGTGGGGACAACGCATTTACATAAGTACGAAAGATATAGGCTGGAAAGATATTATAAGCTAGAGTTCAAAATTTCCGACAAAAGTTTTTAAAATTTTAAGTCAACGAAGGAGGTTGAAGTATAAGTACATATACATTAAGATTTGGAACAAGGTTAAACTTCGGAAAGGAGGGGGTCAAAAATACTTTCAAGAGTTTCAAGGTTCGTAATGGAGAGGTTCGAAAATGGACGACGATCGTCATGAGGCGATCTCGTGAATCGAGGCAAGGAAATTGGTCGGAGATCAAAACATTCATACGCCTAGGATTTGAATCAGAAGAGTCTACGGGAAACTCCTACGGTCGACCAACTAAAGATTAAAAACTAAGCGCTAAGACTTCTAAAGGTTAGACGGTAAAGAAATGCGTTCAGCTTGGCCGGAAATCGATGAACCCAAAAGCGAACGACCGAAGGAAAATCTAGAAGTCTAATATGGTCAGGGTTAGGCAAGGACCACTAAGGTAACTCCTACGGCGATCAATTGTTGACGGGGAGCCTAACTATCAATCAGGGGCCTCTAACTAGCAAGCACAGACGTCTAACTAAGTCTTCTTACCACCTAGTGTCGTAAGAAAACGACTAGACTCATGGCTTATGACTCGGATGTTGCAATTTAATTAATGGACATTCCGTTATTATCGTTGTTTCGTTAATTCGCAATAGCAAGACTGGACCTGCATGGGCCACCAACAAAACCTGTCACGCCCCGCTTCCCAAAAATATGGAGGCGAAGCGTGAGAAGGTCCGCTCAGACTTGAAGCTACAAAGCTGCAAGTCCGATAAGCGTCAATCAAATTTAAAACTGCAGGTCCTTGCAACGCGAGCGAAACAAGATAATAATAATGAAATGAGACAAAAGAATAATCTCAGAATATCCATAAATATAAATTCCAACATCGCAGAAAAGCCACCAGGCTAAAGGAAAAGAGACTAAAGGCCCAAACATGGCCAACAAAAGTACAAAGTACAAACGACGGTGCTACGCACCAATAACTAACAAAAGGCCTAAAACAAAATAAAGCTCAACAAAGACTCAAAGAATGGTCACCAGTGTCCACCAAAATCCTCATGGGCAATCATGGGCTCAGGCTCAGCGTCAGCAAAACACCACGTACTCAGCAACGGTCTCTGGCTCAGGGTCTAACATGTGACACCCAAAAGAGCAAGGGACACATGTCAGCAAGTCTACAAGAGACTTGTGCAAGGAAACTGAAGGTAGGTAAAAGTAAAGCAACCTAGCAGTTCTAGCATGATGCAATGACATGGAAGTTAAAGTAATGAGTGCAACATGTAAGGTAAAGTAAAGTAAAGTACGAGCATAGCATTTAAACATGGCGTGGATGACAAGTATTGCATGAATCATTCACAAGACAAGTACAAGACAAGAAAAGTAAGCACCTCGTGCACAGAGATTCCGTCTTTTGGCTAGAGGGCTGATCAGGCCACTCCTAAGCTCAAGTAACCGTTTATCCCTACCCCTCCACGTGTGTCGAGCCAGGGCCTTACCCCCGAACGGGAATGCTCGCTTCTAGATCACGAGCCAGGAAGTGTTTTTAACAAGTATGGCATAGGGGTGCACCTAGCCGGTCCAGGGAACCCGGGCATTGGCTTTTGACCAACACATGATGCCCGTTTTCCCCGGAAGTAGTTTTCAATGAGTACAAGTATTGTAGCGTGTGCTACGAATGCAACAATCAACTGGGATGACATGTAAGATGCAATGCATGGCAGTTAAAAGTGCGTACAGGTAAGGAAAGTAAACGTGACAGTTTAGTATGCATGAACAACAAGTTTAAAGGGTTGGATCTAGCTTCGTTGTCAAGCTAGATCAATTAGGTGACGGATCTAGTTTCGTTGTCAAACTAGATCAAGTAGGCGTCTAGCCAGCTATCATTTCACTGACTAGTCTCTTTTACGCTGAAAACAAGGAAGTGGCCTAAAAACATGGCCCTACACAAGAGTTGGCAAGTTTCACTTGCCTGCAAGTACGACGTCTGAGCACACCGTCCAATGAGTCCAAAAATCAAAATTATCCTACGTGCACAAGTCCACCGGCCTAAAGTCCATATTATTAATCTTGATTAGTGAATTTAAAACATTTAAAATACTTTGAAAATACTGATTTTAGTCTTGATTAGCGTGCAATGGGTTGGGGGTCCTAAGGGTGCGAAGCGTTACCTCAACACGACGCGAAAGCTACACCGGCGTCGGGTAGCGACGCCGGGGGTTGGAATAAGAGAACGCGCTTCAAGTCCTGATTCCAATATAGTTTCCTCGCTGGAAAGTTCAGAGCATCGACCGGAGCAACGGTTCCAGATTCCAAAGCTAGCACGTGCGACGACGGGCTACGACGTGTCGCAACGTCGTATGCGACGAATCCTCGAAGAGCAAGCACCTAGGTGGGGCCCACAGTAGTCCTAGGGACCTTTGGGGGACCAACAATACCTCTGGAGAACTTGGAGGGCCCACGGGTGGCAAGTGGTACGACGGGTGCGGGGTTGCGACGTTTGCTCTCGGTCGTACTCAGCCAAATGCGGGGGCTTGGCTCGGTCGGTGCGGGGGAACGGGCTTGTGCAGCTGCGGGTGCGGTGTGGGCCTTGGTGCTCTCGGTCGGTGCGGAGGGAGGGGTCGGTCGTGCGCCTTGGATGCGGGGGAGCGGGCGCTGCAACGTTGCAAGCGTTGCAACATTGCGGAGGCGGGCGATCCGCTCGGTCAGGCGCTAACAGATGCAGGGCGACAAGGCGGGCGCTGAGCGGGGGCTTGCAACGGTGCGGAGATGCGAGCGGAGCGGGGAAGCCTCTCGGTCTGACCGAGAGGAATCCTCGGTCAGAGCGGGGATCGGAGTGGACGACAGCAGCGGGTGCGGACGGGGCTTGGTGCGGGTGGAGCTGCCGGTCAGAGCGGGGAAAAAGAGGTCGTTTCTTCGGTCGGAGCGGCAGTTGTTCGTCGCAACGTTGCGACGAATCGTCGCAACGTCAAATTTGGGTTTTGGAAGAGGCTAGGGTTAATTTCTTGCAAAAATAGGTCTTCCTAGAGGTTGTTTATATAGTGTAGAGGGGTTGACTAGGTCTAGGGCTAATCCTAATGAGATTAGGAGTTTAAAATAATTTAAAATTTAAATCTCAACTTCTCCAACTCACCCAAGGATTTGACTTGGTCCAAATGAGCTGGAAATTGGCTCAAAAATTCTTTAAAATGTTTAAAACTCAAATAAATTTTCTTTGGCCGAATTTAATATAAAAATTAATTATTAAAAATATTATAAAACTTGTTAAAAATATAAAAGTGGTCAAATAAACTCCAAAAATTATAAAATAAATATCGGGGTGATCGTGATGACGAAAGTGAGCTAACTAAGAAGACGGATCTCAATTTCGACGTCGGACGACGAAACCAAAAATAGAAACGTCTCCCGTCAAAAGTGAGAATCGCCACGTCTCATCGAGTAAGATTAAATTGTGGGGAAAACGACTCAAGAAACGTCGTTTCAAATTAGTGCTACTATTTAATACTCTCAGAGACGTTCACAACGGCATATCACACGAAAGTGTTCACAAACAAACAAGGTCTAAAACAAACACATGCACGGCCAAAAGCACGTGCACGAACAACGTACGACGAAAAGTGGTCGTTACAGAAAGTGTAGGTGTAGAAATCGAATTATTATAATCATTGACTATGTCATGGTTATTTAGAAAATCAAACATGCACATGTAGCCATAACAATAATACATCAATTTCTTCATGGATATGAATGCCATTCACTTATTGCACTTTAATGATTCAAAAGAAAGATAAACATTAAGCACCATTTTTATATCTTTTTGTCTTTTTCATTTGTTGTTGTTTTGTTTATAATGAACTAAACTAGCATGCAAACAAACTAGTACACAAACAAAAACAAATCAAGCACACAAAAAGATATGAAGGTATACATTAAGCTCAAGGAAGAAAACATACATTCGTGTTGTTGTTTGGCTAAGGAACTTTTTAATGAAATGTGACATCCAATCCATATTTCCTTACCATCTCCATCTTACCTACACGGAAGATGTTATGTATGACCTTGGAATCCAACAAGGTCCACTCATGTTAGTCATCAAACTTTTAGGAACCCATACGTGCTTAAACTTTATGTTGTGTTTCTAAATTTGCAATAATGAGAAGTATAACCAACACTACCATATGTAAAGCACTTTGCATGAAAGTTTCTAACTTTTGTAGGCTCATTGTGAATTCTCTTATAATTAGGCTTTTCAGCATATTTCAAACCATATCCAAGTCCATGTCTATTATTACAATATAATTGATTTCCAAGAATAATATCCAAAGATTGTTTTCCAATAGAAAATTTCTTTATGAACAATTCTAGATTCGTGACATTAGATTTCAAGAAGGTATTTTCATTCACATGCAAAGTGTATTTACTAATAAAAGCGTTCTTATTGTCCTCTTCATTCTTTTTCATAATTTCAGCTTTTGTTTCAAAATCAATCATTTTTCCTTTAAGCTTATTATTTAGCATTCACATCTTTTCAATAAGCTTTTTATTTTCAGCTTCTAGCTTAGTAACTCGTTCTTTATGCATGCTAATATATTTTAACAAAGTAGGACATGAAAGGCAATTAACTTTTTCAACATAGCTAGATTTTTCTTTTTTCAACAAATTAATGGTGGAATCACATGCAATAATTTTTTCTTTCACTTCATCAACTTCTAGTGACATGTTGTAATTATCTTGTTGCAGTTCATCATTAGAATTTCTAAACTTCTCTAGAGTGGATTCAAGTTTCTCTACAGTTGATTCTAGGCTTTCAATTTCATCTTGCATTTCAATAACAGTTTTCAGAAGTTGAACTTTGGTTACTTCATCGAGCTTTCGTATCAAGCAGAGGGAGGAGTGGGCAGTCTTCTCCTCAGTTTCATCTTTGCTATCCATATCCCACGTTATTGCTAAAGATTTTCCTTTCTTCTCCGCAGTGTTGCTCTTTGGTTGTGGCTAATCCTTCATATAGTGTCCCTGTGTTTTACATTTAAAACATTGAACATTATCGGTAGTATTCTGTTCATAGGTATGTCTAGCAGGATTAAATTTGTTATAGCGATTAAACTTTTGCATTTCAGCTCTTCCTTGAGGAGTCTTGATGTATCTTTTGAAACATCTGACGATCTGTGCTTGCTCCTCATTAAGATCGTCATCGTCATCTTCCTTAGCTTGTAAAGCTAGTGGTTTGGAAGCTTTGGTCTCTGGTTTCTCTCTTTCTTCGATGCTCTGCAGCTCAAGCTCATGTGACATCAAGTTACCTATCAAGTCCTCCACTCTCATCTTTGATAGATCTTTAGCTTCTTGAATGGCAGTGACTTTAGGACGGAACGAGCTTGGCAGCGCCATCAAGATTTTCCTTATCTGCTCCAAATTTAAGTATGGCTTTCCTAGAGAGCTGGACTTGTATACGATGTCTGTGAATCTTGCAAACATCTCTTTGATGGACTCAGATGGCAGCTTGCGGAAGCTTTCGTACTCTGTGCTTAGCAAGGCAAGTCTAGACTCCTTGTAACGACCCGCTCTCGGGGGCCCGTTACTTATTTGATGATTGCGCAGGTTCTGCAGTTAACCAGTGAAGTCAAAATAGCCACGATGCAGAGATGTACAAAAATACCCAAATAGTGTCCAATTATTACAATCCAACCGTACAAGATGTCTCAACAGATATACATGACAGAAGAAAAGTACACAACTGAAAATAGCCCTGAAAGCTGCGGTCTCATGGTCGAAGTCTGGCGCTATTAACTCAAGAGCATCTGCCTCCATATGTATTTCGTCTGCGGTGCCACGGAAATGGAACCGTAGGTAAGTCACAACAATTCTAAATAAAGAAAGAGAGGTACTGTACAAGTATGATAAAGCAGACCAAAGTGAAAGTAAAGTACGGTGCAGTGTCTGTACAAGTGTAGAAAGTAAAGTGTAGGTGTAACAGGCTACCGCTGTAGCTAAAAGTACTACAAGTAAAGTACGGTGACTGTACTGGCAAGGAAAGTAAAGTGCATGTACTGTAAAGAAAGTAACTGTGCAAGTTACACTAGAACTACGTGACTCAAGTCGGAGAGTACAATATGTGACCGTTCAGTTCGTCTCTTGCCTGGGTGCTACCCAGACGAATGCCGGTACCCAGGCAGCAGTATGGTTTGCCAAAACACAGGCAGCAGGACAGGGCGCCGAAACACAGGCGACAGGACAGGTAGACCAAACTCTAGTCACTCCCGTACTCTCGCAAACTATGAGTTACCCCAAAACCCGGTGTTGTGTCAAGTACAAGTTCTTCACAAGATTGTTCCACATGATGTTCCACATGTTAGTCACACCAGGTCAACTGGTTGACTTCCTCATTGAAAACCAGCAAGTAGGATAAAGACAAGTCCAACACCAAAAGCTGTTACTTCCGTGCTTTGAGCACGTGGTAGTGTGGCTAGCACACAATTTACCCAAGTTGAAAGTTGGCAAAGTAATCTTTGGTAGATTACTTTCCTTTTAGTTCTCTAGTTTGGTTTAACTCAAATAGCCGTTCGGGGCTATAAGTGGTGAAGTGTCACAAGTTCATGCAAGCACAGTAAACTAGTTTTCTAAACTTAGAATCTGTCGTGACTTACGATTTTAGAGCTCGTCGTGGCAAGACGAGGTTGGAGCTGGAAGAGCTGGTGCACGAAGATTGGTACCTGCAAACACAAGAAACACTTGGTTAAAGCGCACCCTATTTTCTATTTATTAAACCCGATCGTTTTGATTTTCAAAACTAGTTGAAACGTTGTCGAACAGCGTTCTAAATTTTTATATAGCCTATATATGATAAAAATAGTTTTACTGCAAGAGGGAATATTTTTCTGAGGCTTATAGTAATTTTTTAGGATTTTTAAAAGCTCAAAAACAATTTAAAATCTATTTTTCAATTAGTGACGTATTTATTCAGGAATTTATTCTGGATGCAATCTACATCGGAATGTTGCAAATGAGGTGTCAAAATGACCGTCTCGAAGAGTTATATAACATATATTTTTCTCACATTTTAATGTACGTGAAAATAACAAGTTATGGATTTTTGAACGAAAATCAGGTATTTATCTTTTAAGGTTAAAAATTAATTCTGGAAAAACTAAGCGTCGGATTGAGACGAAACTAGCGCCATTGGGTTCAGAATGTCATTTCTGATTTTCTGGGACTAGTCACTCATTTTTCTAGGCTCTATATTATTTATTATGAATTAAAAACCAATAAATCCATTTTATTTATTAATTAAAAATACGAAAAACGAAAACTTCGTTATATTTACAAGTTTGCCATTTCGAATTTAAACTTACGCTGCATCGTTCGAGCGCTGCATGGGGGTGCGGGGTCGTGCGGCCTCGTCGACGGCGACGAGAACAGGCGGCGGGGCGGGGTGACCTCCGGCGATGAAGGCGAGGCGGTGGGGCGAGGGTGCTCACGGCGGCGGCTGAGCTCCGGGGGCGGTGGCGCTCGTTGGCGATGTGGCGAGGCCTCGTCGGAGATGCTCGGGGATGGCGACGGCGTCGGAGATTCCCGGAGCAAGTGGCGGCGACTCCGTCTGCGTCGGAGAGGGGAGGAGGACGGCGAGGCGGAGCTGGGGTCTGACGGTGGAGGCAACGTCGAGAAGACGACGCCGGCGAGAGGAGGAGGTGGGGGAGAGGGCGTGGGTGAGAGTGGGGAGAGCGGTGGTGGCGGGCGGCGGTGAGGGTGGACGACGGCGAGTCGAGGCGGTGGGGGCGGCGACTCAAGGCCGGAGGGCAGAGGGAGAGACTGAGAGCGGGGGAGTGAGTGAAAGAGGGAGAGAGGGGGCGGGCTTGGGTTGCCTCTGCGAATGAGAAGAGAGGGAGAATGCCTTTGATCGGGGGAGAGAGATGAGAGACTGTGGGTGTGTTAATACAAAGAGGGGGGTTTAAATAGGTAATTAGAATGGCAAACTTGAAATTAGTGGGGTAGATGAAAAGGGGTAGATGAGGGGTTAGTTAGCTGAGAGGAGGGAGTTAGATGGGGATTAACGGGTAGGTAAAAATTAGGGTTAAGTATATAATTAAAAATAGGTAAAACCCCTTTAGTGAAAGACATTAGTGTAACAAAATTACGAAAATGCCCCTACTAATGAACGTGTCCGAAAAATTACGAAAACATACCCACGGGATCGTATCGTCACGAGGATCGTGAATACGAAGACCGTTCTAGGGTTTGGACTATGGAAATACTAGTTTTAGGCCAAAACGTTTAGAAAACGGGTTTGCGGGTTCTCTATTGAAACGATATCAGAAAATTACGAAATTAATGTGGGAAGCCCCAAATGATCATAGGATGCTACTGCAGAAGTTTGAAAATGTTTTGAAGACGTTTGAATAGAAAATAAATTCGTTGACCCAAAACTGCAATATCTGAAAATGAATTTTTATCAGATCTTTTAGAGGTATTCGATGAAATCCAACCTTACTAAAATACTCCATAACTAGTTTGGTACTCCAAAATATTTTTATAGGAAATTTTTGAAATCAGTTTAAGACTCCTAACAAACCATTATACAATACAATTAAAATTGAATTTTCTTTAAATACTTAATTTGAAAGTATTGGAAAAATACAGGCCGTTACACTCCTTCACCTGCGACGTTCCCTCATGCGTCACCTCTAGCGTATGCCATATTTTCTGCGCAGTTAAACATTGTGAGATACGATTAAATTCAGCTTTATCTAAAGAGCAAATAAGCACATTCATAGCTCTACCATTCAGAGAATAAAGTCTCCAAACAGCATCATCCCATTTATCTTCAGGTTTAAGAATTTCAGTGTCTTCAATTTTAATCATAGGTGGTTTATATTCTTTTTCAACAATATTCCACACTTTATAATCAAGAGACATTAAATAAATTTTCATTCTAGATTTCCAATAAGCATAGTCTACACCATTAAATTTAGGGGGTCGTGATATAGACCGACCTTCAGCAAAAGCAGAATCAAAAGTATTCATGGTCAATCTAGCCTAGATCCTCTAACCTGCTCTGATACCACTTACTGGATCTGGATCTAAGCCTAGAGGGGTGTGAATATACTAATAAAAATTCTCGTGAACACAAAAGCAATCACAGGAAGTTATAATCAGGTGTAGAGTAAATATAAAGCAATCACAGAGTGCACAGCAGATTTATTCTGGTTCGGTCGTCCCAACAACCTACTCCAGTCCCAAAAGCAAATACTAGATTAATAATGTTACTGGTACAACCTGTAGCTAGAGCACATCTCTACACTCACATGGTTCCCATACCGCACTCCCAAAGTGCTAAATAATACTAAACCTAGTATAAGCTCTCTCTTGACAAGCACCAGCTCGTCAAGAACCTCTCGTCTAGTCCCAACTAGACAAGACCCCAAAAGAATGAATAAGTACCCTAAAAAGATCGATACATGAAGTACACGAATACAAAGTAATAAGAGTTTAGAAAAGCTCAGTTCGTGTCCGTGTTGTCATCTCTGTCGATTAGCGCATTGTCAGCTTCACGCTAGCGCAAATGGTGTCTCAATTCGATGTCTGGAACTTAAGATATAGCCCTCCGAAGTTCGATGCACAAATCTGCCCGAATCTGGTCTGTGCGTAAATCAAGTCTCTGTTCTGCAGAATCGGTAGCAGTCTGCAGGTAAAGTATGTTTCTGTCCCATCTTCCAGAAATTGTAGTAAATCGATCCGAGCTCACAAAAATACGAATAAATACTCATTGGAATCGTGAGCCCGTACTCTTCGACTGAAAAATAAGAAAGGGACGATTTGGATGTTCTTGTAGAGAGGAATTCTCAGATCTTTGAAGTGCATCCTAGGGCTTGGAATTTGATCTCTTGGACTTTGCTTCTTCAAAGATGGTGGCCTTTGTTTCTTGCTTCTCTAGGTTAAAGATGGCTTATGCTTGGATATCTAGCTTGATAATAGATAGTTCCTTATGCTTGCGACAAGGCTTGAAGATGATGATGAACTTCGGCCATGTTGTAGAGCACTGAGTTGTGATCATCCTGGCACAAACGGTTCGTCGATCCGAGCTCTGTAGAGAAAGTTATGCACTTTTTAGCGTCATATGTCGAGCTCCTTTTTCTTCCTGCGAATTTGATGATCTCTTTGAAGCTTGGAGGATAAATTCGGCCAAGATAAAGAGAAATGAGTCTATGGCACCTTGTTTTTTCTTTTTCTCTCTCCTTTGGATGTGGCTTTATATATGAGGAGGTGGAAATCAATTAGGCTCATGTAGAATCCCTTAGAATAAGGAGATTGGATGGAATCCTAACTTGAATAGGATTTGAAATAATCATATGGAAGATCTCTTTCAATCACAATAGGATTTGGAGTTTGAATTGGATTTGAAGAGGATTTGAATTTGAATGGCAATGGGATTTGAATAGGATCTCATTTAGGATCTTATTTAATCACACATTGATTTGCATCAGATTTGGTTCAATCACTTTTGATATGAATAAGATCTCTCCATATCTCTCCATATTTGACCAAGTCCAAATTGCAAATGAATTGCAATTTCTCCAACGCTTTGACTAAGTCTTCTTTGCATATTTCTCATCACTTTGACCAATTCCTCCTTTATGCATTTACGAGCTTGCCACTCTTGAAAACACTTAGCACACACATCAAATTGTCCAGACATGTTTGTTATCATCAAACACGAAGTCATTGATCATTATATCCAATTACACGTTTATCCAACAATTTATACCAGGTCGCTTCTGGAAATATAAAATGAAGATAGTCATAAAGACCAATGATACTAAGATGGGATAGAAGCATTTTTAGCGTACTCTGACATTAACACTACACGAGTGTCAAGTTATGATAGTTACTGTCCTTGCAAGAATTGTTAGTACAATTTTAAACATCATAAGGTTATTGTTCATTTCCATTTGTTTGCGAACGGCTTCAACGTACAAATTTTAGGTAGTGATTGAACCGAAAAAAATATCATCCGAGAAATTACCGCTCAAAGATAGCTGATCACTCCTTATTTTACACCCTTTTTCCGCATGTTTGCATGCCATTTAGATCGCCCAAATCATGTTTTTCACGATATATCGACGATATTGCGATGCTTTTCACGCTTTGTTGTTTTTGTCGCATTTCAGGCGATTTGGCGCGATTTGGAGTGATCATGAGATGCGCTCACGATAGACGGCCACCGATGACCTCCCCGAGGGGTATTTTGCTATTGGAGAGGAGCGGAAGAAGAATGGACGTCGCCGGAGCGACGAGGAGGCCAAAACGACCAGTTTGGGCATTTTTTGTGTCCCACTCGGCCGAGTGGAGGAGCCACTCGGCCGACCAGCGAGACACTGCTCGGCCGACCCATTCAGACACGATTTCCATGAGTACTCGGCCGAGCGACGGAGACCACATCGGCCGAGTGACGATACCACGTCCGCCCGAGTGGCGCCCAGACGAAGGCCCTCAAAAAGATCGAAGTTACTGTTTTTCGGCCATCTGAGCTTCAGAAGACCCACTCGGCCGAGTGGAAAATCCCGTCCGCCCGAGTGAAGTGAAGCCATCGGCCGAGTGACGACAACTCACTCGGCCGAGCCACCCCCGAACTGAAGACCCCTGAAGCCCCCGACTTACTGGAAAATTGACAGGGTTTTCACTCGGCCGAGCGACTTTTGTCACTCGGCCGAGTGCGATGCGCAGCCTGTAGCGAAATTTGCGGAAAACAGGCTGTGCAGGGGCATTTTGGTCAGGATTTTTAGACGATTTTTGGGGCTATTTAAGCTCTGTTTTTACCCTAGTTTGAGGAGCCACCTCTCAGATTTTTTGCAGCTTTTTGAGTCTACTTTTTAGTTTTATTAATTGTGATTGGAGAAGAGAAAAACTTGGATTTTTGTTGGGTTGATTGAAGATCTACATTGGTTTGCACTTTTCTTCCCCAAAAACTCTATTTTTATTGTTTATATCGTTGTTGTGATGAATTCCATTATCTATTTCATTGCTAATTATTGTGCTATTGCTATGTTTAGTGAGTAGTCTCCACGTCTTGGGGCGTGGGGATGAACCCTACAAGCCCAATTTCGTATTTGTGTTGAATTGGTAGAAATTGAGCTAGGACTGTTATTAGGGATTAGATTGGGATCGAATTACTACGGATAGCTAGGTATTCACATCAATTGGGATTTGCAAGAGATTGGATCCCAATTCGACGGGAAGCCCTAGAAATCTGAATTGGGTTGAGGTCGGATTTTCGAAGTACCGGTTTGCAAGAGATTGGACCGATGCTAGGATCTCCGGTTGCAATTCCGTGCCGATACCCGTTTGCAAGAGATTGGACGGGTAGGAACTATCCTAATCTAGATTGTGGACCGAGTTTGCAAGAGATTGGGCTCGGTGCGCAATTGGACGATGATGTTGACCCTAATGCTAGCTTCCCTAGGCTAGGGTTTGCAAGAGATTGGACCCAAACCTAGGGAAGCTATAGACCGGCAACAGCGCGAGAGCGTGAGCTTGGTTCCACATTTAGTTGCAACTAGTTCATCCAAATTCTCATCCTAGCGATTTCGATACCGGCGAACCATAATTGTGAAATACGGTGAGTAGTGGGGATTCCCCATTCCCTAGGCGTTCTCTATTTGATTTGATATTTCGCACTTTTGTCTGACGATTGTGACAGGATCGGCCAAGGCAATTATCCCTCTAAATAGCCAGGTTGATTAGGAGCAAGCACGGTCATTCGTCCTCCCTGTGTTCGATACCCGCTCGCCGCTACACCGTGCGCTTGCGGTAAAACTACAACCGTCGCCTCGGGACGTGTACGCCGGGGCGCGATCAAGTTTTTGGCGCCGTTGCCGGGGAGGCGATTGCGTTTGATTCTTTTTCACCTTAGCTATTTCTTTCTTTTATTTTCTTTTTATTTTACCTCTTTTACCATTATTATTTCCTTTGCTATTCTTACCTAACCCTTCCACGGTGCTAATCATCTCTTTGAAACTCTGTTTTCCCTGTGCATGTACACGAGATCTACGGCGGACCCCGAAGCCTTATTATTCGATCCCAAGATCGAACGTACCGCGCGGAGACTCAGAGCGGAAAGGAGACAATATCCGGAAGGGCAGTTTATGACCAACCGGGAAACTCCCGAAGAATTGGCGGCGAGAATGGCGAGAATAATTTCTATTCGCGATAGGCTTCGGCCTAAAACCTCTTCTACTACGTCATCCATCGCCGTGCCGGAGTTGGCGGCCGACAAGAACTTCGAGCTAAAGACGGGATTGGTGGTTTTGATGCAACAAGACCCATTTCATGGGAACGCTCACGAGAACCCCCACTACCACATCCAATCATTCTTGTCGAAGTGCGCCACTTTCCAAATGCCGGGGGTCCCGATCGATGCCATCAGACTGCGCCTCTTCCCCTTCACGCTAAAGGACAAAGCACTCTATTGGCTGAGGACGCAAGCTGACGGAGTTTTCACCTCTTGGGACGGGTTGGCGGATGCATTCATTGATAAATTCTATCCACCATCCAAGACGGTGAAGATCCGGAGCGCTCTCATGTCCTTCAAGCAAGGACCACATGAGACGCTCTATGAAGCTTGGGAGCGATTTAAGGATTTGCAGCACCAGTGCCCGCACCACAGTATAGAAGATTGGGAGTTAGTGCATAGCTTCTACAACGGTCTCCAACCGGGGACCAAACAAATTATTGATGCCGCGGCGAATGGTGCAATCTTGTCAAAGACTCCCGAGGAAGCTACGGCCCTAATTGAGGAGATGGCCTCTAATAACCAACAATGGGGCGATGAGCGAGGACACTCTACGTCCTCCTTAAAGCCGACTAGCATCTATGAGGCAAAGGCCGTAGCGGAGCTTACGAGCAAATTTGATTCTCTCCACAAGGTGGTGGAGAGATTGGAGAAATTCATCACGGAGCCCCAAGGAAGCCCTTCCACCTCCGCGCCGGCAAGCCAAATGAGTGATTGGCAAGACCAATCTCAAGCCATGTATTCGGGAGGAGAGCAAGGAGAAGGATCCTTGGAGCAAGTGCAATATGTTGCGGGGAACCAAGGTTATTGGTCCAATCCGGCCGCAAGAAATCACCCGGGATTCTCCTACGCCAACAATGAAGGAGCTTTGAACCCGCCACAACAACCGCCTAATCAAGCTCGACCACCACCACCCCAACAACAATTCTATCCGCCGAGGGGACCTACACAACAAAACTTCCAACCAAAGCAACAAGTCCCACCTTATAGGCCTCCCGGATACAATCAAGGGTGGAGGAATCAAAACCAAAACCCTCCGCAAGCTCCACAACGATCCGATTTCGAAACTAGAGTGGAGGCGTTCATGGTCGAGCAAAATAAGGTGAATGCTACTTTGAAGGCGGGGCAAGAATCTCTCAATACCGTAGTGGCTCAAATATCGGAGCAATTGGCATTGCTCAACCGGAACACTCAAAGATTGCCGGCGCAACCGGAGCAAAACCCACGGGGCAACATGGGCCACATCAACGCCGTAGTTGCCGTCACTACTAGAGGCGGGAAGGACACCACCCCCGCCATGATTCCTATTGAGGAGGCCGTGGAGGAAAGTTTGGAGCCGGTTGAGCCGATAGTCGAGATTGAAAAGGAGAAGGAGCCACAAGACAAGGAGAAATCTAGGGCGGAGCTATTAATTGAGGAGAGGCGCTTCATGCCACCGGTCCCATTCCCCCAAAGACTAGCGAAAGCGAAAATGGAGAAAAGGCTAGCGAAATTCCTCGAGTATCTAAGAGGAGTTAGCCTAAATATTCCCTTCCTTGACGCCATCATCGAGATCCCCACATATGCCAAATTCTTGAAGGACTTGATTTCGGGGAGAAAGAGGAAGGAGAAGATCATGCTAGCCGAGGAGGGCTCTTGGTTCACCAAGAGAGAAAAGGAGCCGGCAAAATTTAAAGATCCGGGGAGTTTTCGGATTCCTTGCACTTTGGGCGGCGCGCCTCTTCAAAAGGCGTTGGTCGATCTTGGGGCTAGTGTGAGTCTCATGCCCCTCTCCATGTTCTTAAAGCTTAACACCGGGACAAAGTTGAAACCCACCGACATGCGCATTCAATTAGCCGATGGACGGATAACAAGGCCGGTGGGGATTGCCGAAGACATCCCACTTCAAGTCCCGGGTGGAATATGCTTGCCATGTGACTTCGTCATCATGGACATTAAGGAGGAGGGAGACACCTCATTGATACTTGGGCGCCCATTCCTCGCCACCGCCGGAGTCATTGTCGACGTGCGCGAAGGTACCTTAACCTTGAACGTCGGAAACATTGAGGTGGAGCTCCACATTCCTAAGGCTATGAAGCATATGCCTTATCACGAGGAACTCGATTACATGGACCTCCTTGATGAGGTGATAGAGGAGGCGATTCCTCACTCAATTGGTGCCCTTTTTGATGAAGAATTTGATGAAGGCCCGGATTTAGGCCAAGATGAAAAGATTGAAGACGATTCCCCCGACTTCTCCGCTGATGAAGATGAAGGCGACGCTGATGTCGCAAGGATTCGAGAGCTCTGCAAGCTCTCGAAATCAAAATCTCCAAAGAAAGCTCCGCCAGTACGGAAATCGGCATCGCCGGTTAAGCCGTTGACCGGGGCAAATGCTAGCTTGGGGGAGCCTCCCCCCAACACCATTCGGGACAAGAGACCTCCGAGGGAGACCGCTACGCCGCTACGTTCGAATCCAAGCGCGCTCCCCGGGAAGTTTGACGGGTGCATCTCATACGCACCAAACATCCCGCATTGATTGAAAACTATAGGGGGTCGAGCTCACGACCTAAAACGAGCGCTTGTCGGGAGGCAACCCGACGGTTTTTTTTTTTTTTTTTGACTTATTTTTACTTTTTCTTTATTTTTGTTTTAGAAATTTTTAGTCACCCGACCAAAATTTTGTGATAACGGGTCCTATTTTTCTTGACAGGAGAGAAGATAGGTAGATCATCATGAGGAGGATGAACGAGACGATGAGGAGCGCCCCAAGAAGGCGTTCGACGCTTAGGAGGAGCATGAAATCGACTGGAGAAGGAAAGACGGAGTTTAGAGCCCAAACGAAGACAAACAGCAGAATACAAGGCTCACTCGGCCGAGTATACTAGTCACTCGGCCGAGTCCAGAAGTTCGTCCGGCCGAGCCGCTCACGAACGAGGGAAGTCTGCTGTACCCAACTCTCTGTTTATTTTCTTGATTTCGATATAACTGCTACTCGGCCGAGTACATATATTCACTCGGCCGAGTAAAACGGATACCCTCCTAGGGCGAGTCTTGCCGAGTAGCTTGAGTTACTCGGCCGAATGGACTTACTCCACTCGGTCGAGCATGGCAAAGCCACTCGGCCGTAGTGATATCGGGGAGAAATTTTTATTTGCCTCGCTCGGCCGAGTGAGTAAAGTCACTCGGACGAGTCGTAACTTTTTAATATAAAGCCAAGGGGGGGCGCAGTTTTCGAAAACGAAAAAAAAAAAAAGAGCTCCCTTCGCCCGCGCCCCCTCAACTTCCCCTCGCCCGATCTCGCCTCGCCCAACGGCCACTCGCCCGCGCGCGCCGCCGCTCGGCCTGCCGTCGCCGGCCGACCATCGCCGGACCCCGCCCGAGTCGCCGCCGGCAGCCCCGCCTCCGATCAACTCCGGTTCGCTTATTTTCACCGTTTTCTCCTCTCCTCGTGTATTTTTTGAGGATCCATGTGCTAAACGCCCCCCTAACCCAAATCAATTCCCATATCTATCTGTTATACCCCTATTGCTCCATACATTTTGATTATTACTCGCTGATATCGCTTTTCCATGCGCAGGTTGCTTTTTGGAGCTTAGGGGAACTCAGGGGAGCTTCTACGGGCTGTTTTGGACTTCGTGGAGGCGCGGACTTCGCACGCTTCCACTGCTTAGCACTCGCGGCGTGTTTGGGTAAACTCTTTCCACTCCTTGTGCACACGCCGCACTTTTCACTTTTCGGCGCGCGCTCGGGGCAGATATGCCGCCCCGGACACGGCCGCGGTCGAAGAGAGCTTCCGCCAAGCGGAAGCGGTCGGATGATGCCGGCCCCTCCCACGAGTTGGAGGACTCTCCTCCACCGTCCCCCACACACACCGCACACCCAGCACAGCCTGCAGGCCCCGCACACCCCGCACAGCCTGCAGTGCACCCACAGCCCGCACAGCCTCTCCCTGCCGATCCACAGCCACCACCACCGGCTCCACTGGTCGGGCCGCTCGGGATTACGTTCCGAGACGACGCACACCGCGCCGTCTTCGAGCGTATCTCCCAGCGCTCGATTGTACCCTCCAGGTTTGCACACCTCGCTGACCTTGGACGCCTGGGGGTACTTGAGGGGATACTCACGTTGTACGACAACGTGGGGTGGCGCGACTTCCTTCAAGTGTCGGCGGATACTTTTACCCGCCCGACACTTGAGGTTTTGAGTTCGATCGCCCGGACCGATGAGGGATGCTCATTCCGGTTCATGGATCGAGAGTGCCAGGTCACTCTCGATATGATGAGAGCATTTTTCTCATGGCCCGCCGTCCCCGGAGCCGATCGCGGTTACGGCCCTACCCACATCCCCCCACCTTCTTTCGACGCCGGCGCCTTCTGGGCCCGGATCACAGGCCACCACGCTGCCTTTGACCCTAGTAGGGCCAAGGCCTCGGCCATAGTCCACCCCTGCCTACGCATTGCCCAGCGCCTCATGGCGACTACCTTTTTGGCCAGATATGAGCCGGGCACGATGTCTACGCCAGAGCTTTACATGCTCTACGCGATGACACGTCCCAGAGCTCTGTCTAGGGATGGACTCGGGCTTGTCCCCGCCGTCGTGATCGACATTGCGGCTTGGTTTCTAGACCGTATCATTGTGTCGGTGGGCGCTCGCTCACCGATATGCTGCGGCGGTCTGATCACCTTGCTTACCATGATGACCGGCGAGGACCTACCCGACGACCTGCGACGCGTTCCGGGCCCCACTTCCTTGTCGATAGACGTTATGGCCCGGATGAAGATGCTGCGTCCGCATGGTGAGCGTCACTGGGTCTGGTTGCACGGCCCCTATGGGGCCGATTACATGATTCTCCCGAGCCCTGCTCGGACTCTGATTGCACCAGCCCACGTTGACTGGATTCCGGCGATGGATGTCCTCATCCCCGCCGCCTACGTGCTCGAGGCCGAGCAGGCCCACGCTGCCCACGCTGCCCACGCTGCTCCCGCAGACCCTGTTGTGCGCCCTGCCGAGCCTGCTGTCGCCCCTGTGGCCCCTCAGCCCACACCTGACATTTCCACTGCTCTTGACACTTCTGTCCCCACCTCTGCCTGTGTCGAGAGTACTCCTGCTGAGCCCACTTCCACCACTGTCACCACTTCCGAGGCTGTCCCCACCACTCCCGCTGCCACCTCCGGCCCTCTGTCCGTGGAGCCCCTTTGCTCCGCTCTCCCCCAGCGCCCGCAGACCTTTGTTGAGAGTGGAGAGCCCTCGTTCACCGCGGTCGTGGAGACCATGGTTAGCATGATCTCCGCTGGGGTTACACCTTTTGGACCGCACACTTCTGCCCCAGCGGGAGATTCCTCTGTCTCCACTGCCGCCGTTTTCTTCGAGAGTGTCGTGGCGTCTGTCCACACTTCTGTGCCACAGACCTCTTTGGCCACCTCGTTGCCTCTTTTGCACGCTTCCTTTGCTGCCGCCGCCTCCACTTCTCGCCAGCCGGTGTCCCGGCCTCACACCGAGGCCAGGCCCACTTTTCCAGGCGCGGCACCTTTTGTCCCATTCCCTGCTGAGCCCGTTACATACTCCACACGCGTACGCCAGCCTCGCCCTGCGCAGCCTAGACCGGTGCGTCCCTCTGCACCACCCCCGCCCGACACTACACTGCAGAGCATACGTGCTCTTGAGTTGGCGGTGAGCGGTCTTAGAGGAGACCTTAGGACCCTGTCCTCCACCGTCTCTGCGATGGCTGGACGCTTCGACCTGATACCCCAGATCCACTACTGCCTTACACAGGTGCTGGAGCGTCTCCCTCGCGTACCCCAGCCCACCCAGCAGGTCCCCACACACACTTCCACACACACTAGACCTGCTCCCGCTTCCACCCCAGCTCAGCAGCCCACCCCACCACCACCACCACCTCCGCCTCAGGACGGAGACGGCGCGGCACCGCCTTCTTAGGCACTCTTGATGCCTTTATCCATTCCTGTCGTTGTGCTGCCCGTCTCTGCTGGGTCCTGATGCACTTTTGCCCACCCCCCCCCCCCCTCCCCTCACTTTTTTGTGATTCTCATTTGCCGTCTCTTTATATATCTTTTTTGGGAGAGAGGGAGAGCTTTTGGTGACCCATTTATACTCGTATCACTCATATCTGTGCATGCATCATATCCGCATCATATTTTTGTTTCTTTATTTTGCGTTTTATTATCTTTTTTCTTTCCATCATGCATGCATCCTCACTTGCCCCTCTCATTACCTGTCTCTCTGTGTGCCACACTTTGCACATTGAGGACACTGTGCACTTTAGCTTGGGGGAGTGAGTTCTCACGTTCTTTTTTCGATTTGCCACCTTTATTTTCATTTTTTTCCACACCGTTTTTCATTTTTGCACTTATTTTTCATTTATCTTGCCATGCATCACGTTTTTCCTATTTTCCTGTGTGCCGCATTGCATAGTTCTATTTTTCCTTTTATCTTTACTTCGTTTCTTTTTCATCTCATGCTAGAGATGAATTTTCTGTGATGATGTCTACGTGGAGTTAGCTTATTCTATATGCATGCTATATTTGTCGTGTCTTAGATCTCATTTCTGATATCATATGCTATGACTTGCTTTACATTTAGAAATAGTAACCCACACTTTTTCCTCATGAAAATGGATGAAATTTTATTATTAGCTGAGCCTGAATATTCATATGTATGCTATCACAGAAAACACACCAAGATTCACGCATTGAATGCCTATATCTGGAGTACTGACTTCTTTTCCTTTATCACTTCTATATGCATGAATTGTACACTTCACTTCCGGATGATTGAATGATGATTAGCTAAGATATATCTGGATTAGTTAGCTTTTTTGTGATCGAAACTGAGTAGATTAGATTACCCTGCTGAAGTTGTCGTGCATGTCTTATAGAGTGAGCCGAGAGTTACATTTATTTCTTTCTCCACAAATCTTGAACATCACTTCTCTACTTTTAAAATCATTGGTGAATCTCCCCTTAGTGATTCTATTTTGTGGCATTTCCCCCGCTATTAATTCCTAGCTCCAAATCTCTTGTTTCAAAAAAAAAAGAGGAAAAAAAAAAGAGAGAAGAGAAGAATAAAAGAGAGAAAAACATTCTTGTATATCATTACCTCTCTCTGAGTTGGGATCATTGTATATGTGTTGCTTATTTTTTTTAAAAAAAAAGGAGAAAAGAAAAGAGGAAAAATCCTTAATAAAAGATCCCATCTCGCTTACTTTCTTTCTTCTTCCCCTTCTTTACCTTTGGAGCTATATAAAAATGGGGATGTAAATATTTTTGTGCCACCACGCTTATAGATAAGCTTGGGGGAGGAGATCCATTGATGTGTGAGAGAGCGACTACTTGACATTGCACGACAACCTAGGCTAAGTAATATTCTATACTCGGTGAGATTGTTTCTAGCTTTACGAAACCCAGAAATCTAAGCCTAGCATTCATTTCATGAAATCCATGCTTTTCTATTCTCTCTATTCTATGATGTGATACTCTTATACTCCAGATAGAAAGCGTTCAATTGAAAAGTGTGTGATCTGAGATTTGTATACCGCTTTAGATGACCCAGGCGATGTTAATTTTAAAATCATTCCGTTTTTCATGATTATACCGTTGTTCGTGGGTTTTCTATTTTCTACTTGCACTATTCTACTATGATATCAAAATGAGATTCTTTGACATGTATTTCTCACTCGGTGCATGCTATAAGAGTAGGTGAAACCCACGTCCTGAGAAAATGATCTAGCATCCTAGCTTTCTTTCTTTCTTTCTTTATTTTCGTTTGGTTTTCATTCTTCTTCGTTTTTCATTTTTTTTCGTTTTTCGCCGTTTTCGTTTTCCGAATCCACCGGGTTCGCTTTTTACTTATCTTCCTCGAGGACGAGTAAGAGGCAAGCTTGGGGGATTTTGATCACTCCTTATTTTACACCTTTTTTCCGCATGTTTGCATGCCATTTAGATCGCCCAAATCATGTTTTTCACGATATATCGACGATATTGCGATGCTTTTCACGCTTTGTTGTTTTTGTCGCATTTCAGGCGATTTGGCGCGATTTGGAGTGATCATGAGATGCGCTCACGATAGACGGCCACCGACGACCTCCCCGAGGGGTATTTTGCTATTGGAGAGGAGCGGAAGAAGAATGGACGTCGCCGGAGCGACGAGGAGGCCAAAACGACCAGTTTGGGCATTTTTTGTGTCCCACTCGGCCGAGTGGAGGAGCCACTCGGCCGACCAGCGAGACACTGCTCGGCCGACCCGTTCAGACACGATTTCCATGAGTACTCGGCCGAGCGACGGAGACCACATCGGCCGAGTGACGATACCACGTCCGCCCGAGTGGCGCCCAGACGAAGGCCCTCAAAAAGATCGAAGTTACTGTTTTTCGGCCATCTGAGCTTCAGAAGACCCACTCGGCCGAGTGGAAAATCCCGCCCGCCCGAGTGAAGTGAAGCCATCGGCCGAGTGACGACAACTCACTCGGCCGAGCCGCCCCCGAACTGAAGACCCCTGAAGCCCCCGACTTACTGGAAAATTGACAGGGTTTTCACTCGGCCGAGCGACTTTTGTCACTCGGCCGAGTGCGATGCGCAGCCTGTAGCGAAATTTGCGAAAAACAGGCTGTGCAGGGGCATTTTGGTCAGGATTTTTAGACGATTTTTGGGGCTATTTAAGCTCTGTTTTTACCCTAGTTTGAGGAGCCACCTCTCAGATTTTTTGCAGCTTTTTGAGTCTACTTTTTAGTTTTATTAATTGTGATTGGAGAAGAGAAAAACTTGGATTTTTGTTGGGTTGATTGAAGATCTACATTGGTTTGCACTTTTCTTCCCCAAAAACTCTATTTTTATTGTTTATATCGTTGTTGTGATGAATTCCATTGTCTATTTCATTGCTAATTATTGTGCTATTGCTATGTTTAGTGAGTAGTCTCCACGTCTTGGGGCGTGGGGATGAACCCTACAAGCCCAATTTCGTATTTGTGTTGAATTGGTAGAAATTGAGCTAGGACTGTTATTAGGGATTAGATTGGGATCGAATTACTACGGATAGCTAGGTATTCACATCAATTGGGATTTGCAAGAGATTGGATCCCAATTCGACGGGAAGCCCTAGAAATCCGAATTGGGTTGAGGTCGGATTTTCGAAGTATCGGTTTGCAAGAGATTGGACCGATGCTAGGATCTCCGGTTGCAATTCCGTGCCGATACCCGTTTGCAAGAGATTGGACGGGTAGGAACTATCCTAATCTAGATTGTGGACCGAGTTTGCAAGAGATTGGGCTCGGTGCGCAATTGGACGATGATGTTGACCCTAATGCTAGCTTCCCTAGGCTAGGGTTTGCAAGAGATTGGACCCAAACCTAGGGAAGCTATAGACCGGCAACAGCGCGAGAGCGTGAGCTTGGTTCCACATTTAGTTGCAACTAGTTCATCCAAATTCTCATCCTAGCGATTTCGATACCGGCGAACCACAATTGTGAAATACGGTGAGTAGTGGGGATTCCCCATTCCCTAGGCGTTCTCTATTTGATTTGATATTTCGCACTTTTGTCTGACGATTGTGACAGGATCGGCCAAGGCAATTATCCCTCTAAATAGCCAGGTTGATTAGGAGCAAGCACGGTCATTCGTCCTCCCTGTGTTCGATACCCGCTCGCCGCTACACCGTGCGCTTGCGGTAAAACTACAACCGTCGCCTCGGGACGTGTACGCCGGGGCGCGATCAATAGCTCCTGGGTGAAGCTATTCTACAAATACAATCTCACACCAAAAATGAAAAGAAAATCAAAAAAATATCACCGTGGTGTAGATCATGTATTGTTGATTACGTAGGCGTAAATCTTGCTTGATTCTGACGTTTGTAGAAAAAGATATCAACTTTTCTGCTTCACATCTGCAAATCTTCTTCCTTCTTCTTCTTTGATGAACTCTTAAAGCTTGGATGGAGAAGATGAAGATGGCTAGCAAGGATGATGGATCTCTGGAATTTTTGGCTAGATGCTTCTACTCTCCAAGGGATGGCTCTCTCTTTTATAGGGGATTAAGAGTTTCTCTTCAATTAGAATCCTTGATCTCCTCCAATATTCAAATCTTCAATCTAATTTGCATTGATTTTAGTAGATCTCTTTTAATTAAAAGCTTCCAATAGAGTGGGTCTTCAACTTCAATAAAAACTTCTCTTAATTGATGGAAGTCAAATCTGGGCATTTGACTGGTCAAACTGGTCAATTCTGGTTTATTCTGGGATTCTACATGTATGGCACGGCCGTGTGCCAATCGACACAGACGTGTCATATGAACATCAGCTTCATCATAACTTCTACAAATGTGGCACGGTCGTGTGGCAGTCTGCACGGTTGTGTCAGCTAACTGGTAGCCTTTTCCCATTTTTCGCAAATATGACACGGCCTTGTGACACTCGACACGGTCGTGTCGGCTCTGTGTCCTTCTTATGCAAGTGCGGCATGGCCATGTTAGTCCCCGCACGGCTGTGTCATTGTGAAACTTCTTTGACATTGATCTTTCTGATATGCATGCCTATGTCATCTAACACGCAAGGTCGTGCAAGCCATGTTTTGCATATATTGACATCGTTTGACTTCTGTTCGAATTGAAAACACTAGATAGTAATATTATACCCATATGACATATTTGTCATCATCAAAATTAAGTTTTGACCTCAGTTAGTGAGCTAACTTAGGCCAACATCTCATATATGTTAAAACGTTTCCTTCAATTTTCATGATGAGCCATTATCGATGTGAGACTCTAAAAGTCCGACTCATACTTCGTTAGTGACTCGAGCATACTCTATGATCGTGTCATAGGTACGACAGTGACACAAGCTACCTATAATGACCACTCATATCGAAATCATCATTGTCTGGTTAGTGTGAGACTTGATTCTCATTTGAACCAAAATTAGGCCTATCAGTGGGCTACCGTCAGTCTGGTCCTTTCGTCATAACTATGTTGCTAAGATGTTAAGAGTATGAAAATATGTCAAACCCCAGTAACACCTTAATGTATTAATTATGTCGATACCATAGTCATAGATGGATCAAACTTATTACTCCAATAAGTTTGTCCATTCTACATTGGCTAAGGGTTTATTACCATGGATTCATACTAACTCCATGCGATACAAACATCCTATACAGAGGAGACGAATCCCGTCATGACAACCACCTCCCTTAACACACTTTGGACTATACCCAGTGAGTATTTAGCAACGATCACTCTCATTGTTGGTCGATAAAAGCTAAAGTGTGGACTCACACATGCAAGTTCTTTAGTGGGTCTTAGGTCAAGAGACGACCAAGCATATGTGAACGGCCTCACGGTGTCTTCACATTGAGTGGCAATGAGACCAAACTCTACCATCTCTATAATAAAGATCAGTATGCACCGCGGTCTACCCGGAATATCAATGTCACGTCTTGATATTCATATGACCAGGAAGATTTTGGATTTGTACTTAAGCTGATCGATTAGACCTCATTACCATGATCTCATCCTAATCCTAATGTCCATACACAATGTAGTGACTTCCATGCAATTATATAACTATGAACACATAAATACTCAAATGAATAAATAATTACACAGATAAAGATAAAAGTTGTATCAAATAGCTTATTATCATTAATGTTAACCGTGATATAATTGACGTAATGGCATACAGTTCCCAACAATGGTATCATGAATATTCTAATCCATCGTATTTGTATAGCTTTGGCAAGTGAAAGTCCTTGGATAATGGTGATTCAAGTACTTCCTTGGCGAATGGATGATCCTGAAGCCTAACAGAAAAGTCCCATGTTTTTTTTTCTATAGCTTTGGCAATGTTCAGATCGACACAGACATATAGCACAAATTATAACGTAGGGAGATGATGGATCTTTCGAGGCTGAGGCAGGCTTGCCTTTGGACGGTCGCATGGTCTGTCGAAACCGAGGTGAGAGCGCCAGGCTTCCGCTCCTCCAATGCTCAAGTTAAAAACATAAGAAAGATACTATTATAAAAGGACAGGACACTCCCTATAAGCACTTAATTTATTACTCAAACCTCGGGCCTAGAACATGGCGTTATCCAAAAAAAAATCCAAGGCACATAATTGAAATCTCCTGTAGAGGACAAAATGATAGGCAACACGACAGGCCGGGTTAGGGGCCGGGGCCGGGGCCGGGGCCGGGGGGGGCGGGGTGTGGACGGGATGTGTTTGTTTGTTTGTTTTGAATTGCTTGAGGAGGCAACCGCGGATCATACCATTTTTTTTGGTGGGGTATCCCCTAATGCTGTGCGTGCACGCGAAGCATCCGTCCTCTGCGGCTTTGGATAGAGTAGTGGTGGTAGTAGCGATTAAGCAACGTCACACATGTGGGCTTGCTTCTAACACCCGAAAATTGAAAGCATGGATTTAAACCCAGCAACTGATGCAACACGTAATCCTACTTGAATTAAAAGAACATGCATCCCTCATTTCTTACCGCAACGGTTGATGCATGGATTCATGCTGGACCGAATCAGGCCGCTGGACGCATGTACCGGTCCCGGGGGATGATCGGGTCTGGCCGACACCTCGAGCCAGGTCGGGAGGTCTCTGCTGATGGGCCTCATCCAACATGTGGGGAGGTCCCTGCTGATGGTTCCATCCGACACATTGGGCCAGGCTCCGCGGCCAATGGACCAGATCAGACGGCTGAAACCGGTATTTACAGTAACCTCTGAGAACTTTAAGATGGTATGAGAATCATCGAAGAACAAATCAAGTTGGTGAAATGTAAAATTTGGTGAGAACATAGGAAGTCAGCGAGATCATAGAATATAAGATAACACTTTAAAGATGTGAGTTTTGATTAGGATTTAGGGAAATTCTATACATACAGATCCAATACAGATCCAATTGTACCCAAAAAAAAAATATTATTTAAAAGGAAGTTTTATTTTACTTTACACACATATCTCGAAATTACCACTCTCCACTTCCTCTCCTATCCGCGCCCTCCTGCTCTCCCGTCTCCACCTCTCGCTCGCTCGTTGAAAAAGAAGAGGAAGAGTTGAGCTGAGGTATGAAGGACGAGGGTAAAAAAGAAAAATTTTGAATGGCCACCTTGTTGCAAGTAAATGTTAAGGGTGAAAAGCAACTAGGTCTGTGTATGTAGCAACTCCATAGTATTTAGTGGGGGATGCTTTTCAAGGGCCCACGTATTTTATTTTTAAATTGAAAGAAAACTAACAGAACGTTATAAATAAGTGCTGCTGAGAAGTGAACCCGTTATCTGTTTATGTATAGCGAAAACCCCATCAAGAAGCAAGAGAAAGAGGCGAGAAAATCCAAGCGGAGAGAGAGGGGGAGGCATAGAAGGATGATATTGGAGCTGGGCGTCTGGCTGATTCCTTTCACTCTCGTCGTAGCGCCATGGCGACGGCTGGTGATTCTCGTCTCCAACCTCCTGCAGCTTCGCGACGCCATCGCCAGGTCCGTGTCTTCAGCCGAAGCCATATCGAGTCGCTTGGCCAGGCTCCAAACCCTCACTTTCGTACTGTAATTACTTCAAAACGCCGCCGCCGCCGCTGCTGCGGTTAGTAGTTTGATCTTGCGAGATCTTGTTCCATTGCTCTTTGTTCTTGATTTCAGCGAGTGATTTTTCTCCACAAAGTGTGCGTCAGTGTATTATTTCTTTATTATTGTTTATTGTTGTTGCTGCCGATGTTGATGCGACGGGCGTTGACGATATTGTATCTTAATCAACGAACCCCGGAGCGGAGACGCTCCAAATTAATCAATGAATCTAAAGGCTTGTTCTTTTGCGCGGAATAGTGGTGGGAATGGGAATAGAAACACTGTTCATGCACTATTCACCATATTCCAATGTTGTATTCCAAGCGGTTGTTCTTTTGGGCGTGGAATAGAATCCTATGTGGCTATTCCAATTTGGTAATGATGAGCACTTTTCTATTCCAAGCTTTTTGCTTGGAATACAATGGAATCCTTAGGAATGGTGGGCCCCACTCTCTCATCTATCTCTATCTCTCCCTTCCAACTCATCACCTTTCCACTTTTTCATTCCAACTTCACAATCTCAAAAGAACACAAGAATAGAATGTGGACCCCACTTTCTATTCCAAACCCCACTTTCCATACCCTATTCCACCCAAAAGAACACAAAACTCCATTTTCTCTCTCCTTGGAATACAAACTTTCCCCTATTCCATTTTTCCTATTCCAGCAAAAGAACGGGCCCTAAATGGCTTTGGGGACTTTTTCAACTGTGACATGTATATCGGGTCGGCTCCCGCATGCGGGTGTGCAGCCGAGCCAGACCCAAACCCGGTAAATGGGACTGCGATCTTGTGTTAAATCTCTGTTTGACCCTAGGGTGATTAGTTCGTAGTTGAAGAGAAGGGTATGGTCTTCGCCGGAATAAGGAGACATAGAGTCTCTCCTGGCCCAAGCCACCAAGCTGGAGCCTGGAGGCGTCACTTCTAGAAATTAGAGAGATTCGTTCACGAAGAAAACCGTGGGAGTTGAACAATGTACAATGTAGAAGCGAACTTTCGCATACGAGCAAAAGAACCATTGCACTTGGAAAATAAATGTATGGGCAGTATTCGATTGAAATAATTACTCACTGAGATTCCGCCCACGGATAATCTGTGGGCGATATTCTGTGGCTGTAAAGGAACTTCCAGGAGCGGGGAACTAAATTAGTTGCTGTCAATTGATAATCCACACTACAAAAAAACCTACTGTTAGCAACGATTTTTTGCAACTACTACTTTATGGTCGTTACTAAAAGTAGCAATGGTAACAATGTAAAAAATAGTCGTTGCCATAAGTCGTTGCTAATACTCAAAGGCTATGGCAACGATAAAATGTCGTTGCTATAGACATGAGACATCAATGGCAACGAAAAAATTTGTTGCATTTGGCTTTTAAATTAATGCCAACGACATTTTGTCGTTGTCATTGCCCTTTATAACAATAACAACGAATAATTTTCGTTGTCATAGCCTATATAAACAATAATAACGACTACCGTTGCTGTCATTGCTTGATGGAAAAGTTTAAATGGCGATTCTGTAAATTCATAATGGTAAACTTGTAAATAAATGCATCACTCGTATCATTCCGTGCGAAAGAAATTAAAGGAAAAGTGACGTACTGTGAGGTAAACTTGTAAATGAATCCGTCCAAGTACCAAAAAAGGAATCTGTCCCACAAAATTATTTACCCCACAAACCAGATAGAATTAGGGTACGCAATTCTCTCACCAGGCAATTTTTTGCCGCGAAAAGAAAATTCCCCCCGCGAAATTAGCAGCGGCATGCAAATCTAGGTCAAAAATCCGATCCCCTCCCAGTTGATTTTGCCGCCGCTCAATTCATTCACCAATTTTTTTCCTTCATCCCCTGCACTCTATCGCCTCTTTCCAATAATCTCTCCTTCTCCCTCAATAATCGGCAACTAATTCCAGCCCTAAACCATCTTCTCCCTCCAACAACCGGCAACTTCCCGCCCTAAACCCTCTTCTTCCTCCAACAATCGGTAGCTTACAGCCCTAAACCCTCTCCTGTGAGTCCCCACCCTTTCTATTTCTTCTTCCCTTTCTGATTTGGTTTGGGTCTTAACCAATTTGATTTGATTTTGTTGGGATGATTTATTTTGTTCTGTTTCGTTGATTTGAAGGCAAAGCAATCGAAGAGAAAGGTCACGGACGAATTTCGTGTTCGGAGGCGGCGCTCCGGTCGGAACGCTAACCTCGCTCGCTGAATCCGTCTACAGTGAGGTTTGTTTTATTTTCTTGTTATTTTTTGTTGTAAATAAACAAAAATTGACTCTAAAGTTTGAATCTTAATCATATCTGAGTTACATGTTAGAGATCTTTCAGATGCCACTTCGGCCTTGTTCGAGCATATTTGAGTTGAATCTTGATCTCATTTAAAGGATAAGTATTTTTGCAGTTTTTTGTTTTGGTAGGGCTTTTTATTTCAAGGAAATGATTTTAGATATTGATTTGGATTAAAAATGATGTTGTTGTTGGAAAGTGATAGGACTCAAGAGAGAGAGAGGCAAACTTTCTAAGCAAAAAAATGAGTAACCATGGCACTAGGCCATGGTTCTCTATATATTCATGTAGAGATGGGAGATGGAGGGCCTCAAGGAGACCAAGGGTCCCCATTATTCATAGTAATGGGGACCAATGAAGTGGGTAATGAAGGAGGGGAGGCCAAAGGCCTCCCTCATTCATAACACTCCCCCTTACACATTCATCACTTTGGTCTCAGCATCTGAGGCAAAGAGGGCTGGATACTTCTGGATCCAGAGTAAGTGTGTTTGCCTCGTTAAAACCTTAGCTGTGGAAAACCCAGTGGAAAACCCCAACAGCTTAAGGAAAAAGAGTGCAACCCACAGGTTACTCCCCCTGATCCGTACAAGCTTCAGGCTTGCAGGTCTTTCAATTGTCGCATACCAATGTTCTTTACAAGCTTTACAAAAGTACATTTAGGCAAAGACTTGGTAAAAAGATCAGCTAAGTTGTTGCAGGACTGGATCTGTCGAACTTCAATCTGCTTGTCGTTCTTTTGCTCGTGCGTCCAGAAGAATTTGGGAGAAATGTGCTTTGTCCTATCGCCTTTGATGTAGCCCTTCTGAAGCTGAGCAATGCACACGGCGTTGTCCTCAAATAGGGCAGTAGGCTCCAAATCACCGGTCTTTAGGCCAGTGGATTGGAGAATGTGTTGGACGACGGAGCGTAACCACTGCTTGCTTCATGGATCGCGATGAGCTCTGCATGGTTGGAAGATGTAGCTGTTGTGGTTTGCTTTACCAATCTCCAGGAGATAGCAGTACCTCCTTAGGTAAAAACAAAACCTGTTTGGGATTTTACCGTATGCGGATCTGAGAGATAACCTGCATCAGCATAACCAAATAACTTGGGGGAGGCACCTCTCTGGTAGTAAAGTCCCAGATCAATTGAACCCTGGAGGTATCGCAGAAGATGCTTTACTACGTTCCAGTGGCGCTTTGTGGGCGCTGCACTGTGTCTGGCTAGGAGATTAACTGTAAACGCTATATCGGGACGCGTACAGTTAGCCAGATATAGAAGTGATCCAATGGCACTGATGTAGGGTACTTCAGGACCCAGTATCTCCTCCTCCTCTTCCAGTGGCCGGAAGGGGTCCTTATGTACATCTAGTGATCTTACGACCATAGGATTACCTAAAGGATGACATTTATCCATATGAAACTTGCGTAGAAGTTTCTTTGTGTAATTAGATTGGTGTAATAGGATTCCACATCTTAGGTGTTCTATCTGTAAGCCAAGACAATACTTTGTTTTACCTAGGTCTTTCATTTCAAAAGTATGTTTTAGGCTTTCAGATATCTCATTGATCTCTGCAGGAGATCCTATGAGATTTAAGTCATCTACATATACTGCTATGCTGACGAATCCTGTTCCCGTTCTTTTGATAAAGATACACGGGCAGACTTCATTATTCGTGAATCCTTGCTGTGCAAGGAAATCAATAAGTCTGTTATACCACATCTTGCCTGATTGTTTTAGACCATATAATGATCTATGTAGCCTTACAGAGAATACGTCCCGAGGCATCTCTTTCATCTCTGGGGGCAGATTAAACCCATCAGGAAGTCTCATATAGATATTTTTATCTATATCGCCATATAGATATGCAGTCACAACGTCCATGAGCTGCATTTCTAGGCTTTCCAAAGAAGTTAGGCTTATTATAAATCGGAATGTGATCGAATCCATGACCGGGGAATACGTATCTTCGTAATCAATCCCTAGTCTTTGGGAAAAACCCTGGGCTACAACGCGTGCCTTGTAGCGAACGATCACATTATTTTCATCTCTTTTTCTTATGAAAACCCACTTATATCCCACAGGCTTTACACCTACTGGTGTTTGGACTACTGGTCCAAAGACTTTGCGTTTCAAGAGTGAGTCCAGCTCTACTCTTATTGCCTCGTCCCACTTTGGCCAATCATCTCTGTGTTTACATTCCGCTAGAGATCGTGGTTCGACGTCATCGTCATATTCAGTGACGTGAACGGCAATATCGAACGCAAAATCGTCGTCGTCGACTATGCTATTTCTGTCCTGTACTTCTCCAGTACGTACAAAATTTAATGATGTTTCTCCTATTGTTTCCTCTGCAGGGGAAATCAGGAGGGGAGAAGTAGCTGGTCTGAGCTCAGCATCCTGTGGAGGGATAATCTTATTATCTCCAGGAGTCTTCCTCTTTCGAGGGACTTTATCTTTTGAACCTGGTGGGCATCCTCTTTTCATTTAAGGTACAGCCAATTCTGCTACCGGTTGATTGCATCCACCTATGGGGATGTCAATCCTAGCTGGCGTATTGGCAGCAGGGACGTGTGAATGGACAATCTTTTGGTTGTCCGTGAACTTATCCAGCAAAAGATGTACTGTATTCTGGATGTGAAGGATCTTCAGGATCTCATCTTCACACAGATTAGTACGCGGATCATATAGGGACAAATACTTCTGGTCCCAACTAATGGTCTCAGGAGCTTCTAGCTTCTTAGACTGTGTGCCCAGTTTAGGGAAAATTTTCTCATTAAATTCACAGTCAGCAAAACGTGCCTTGAATGCGTCACCCGTCAAGGGTTCAAGGTATCTGATAATAGAGGGCGAATCAAACCCAATATATATACCTAGACGACGCTGAGGACCCATTTTGGTCCTCTGAGGTGGTGCTATTGGGACATATACCGCACAACCAAACACTCTCAAATGAGAGATATCCGGAGGTGCGCCATATGCTAGTTGCATCGGGGATAAAGTATGACCTCCAGAGGGTCTTATCCTAATAAGTGATGCGGCATGTAAAATAGCATGCCCCCAAGCATCCACCGGCAACTGGGATTGCATAAGCAATGGACGTGCAATCCATTGGAGTCTCTTTATAAGGGACTCAGCTAATCTGTTTTGGGTGTGAACATGTGCTACAGGATGTTCAACTTCAATACCCGTTGCCCGACAATAGTCTTCGAAGACTTGTGAAGTAAATTCTCCCGCATTATCAAGACGTAGTTTCTTGATATGGTTATCGGGGAAATGAGCACGCAACCTTATTATTTGTGCCAATAGCTATGGTAAAGCTAGGTTGCGGGTGGACAAGAGGCACACATAAGACCATTTGGTTGATGCATCAATCAGTACCATGAAGTACCGAAATGGGCCACTTGCGGGGTGAATAGGCCCGCAAATGTCACCATGAATTCTCTCAAGGAAGCCAGGAGAGTCTAATCCCACTTTCAGGAGGGATGGTCTCGTTATAAGTTTTCCCTTGAAACAAGGGAGACAAGGAAATTCACCCTTTTGAAGAATCTTCATGTTCTTCAATTTGTGTCCACGGGAGTCAGTGATGATGTGTCGCATCATTGCTGTTCCAGGGTGAACAAGTCTATTGTGCCAGAGTTGGAACTCTGGCAGTGATTGGCACGTCTGGTGCTCAGTCATATTGGCTTCAATTGGTTGAATGTATGTTTGGTAGAGACCCGACGGGAGTCCCTTGAATCGCTCGCAGATGATCTTCTGGCCATCTTTATGACGAGTGACAATCAAATATTCAACCTTATTTTCATCTCTGGTCTCTAAGTGATATCCGTTCTCCAAGTAAGGAAGAACAGAAATGGCACCCAGGTTTAATCGCTCTAACTTTTTTCAGTCTTCTAAGAAAACTTATGATCAGAATGCTACTAATAGAATGACTTGTTTTAAATGCAAGAAAAGAGGACATCGAATGAGGGATTGCCCATATGAGACAGCTCAGGTAGCTAAAGAAAAGGGAAAATCCTAGGTGCTAACTTGGGATATGGACAGCGAAGCTGAGAGTGAGGAGGAAGAACATGAAGCCCACTCATGCATGGCATTGATGGGAATACACGATGAGGTAATTTCTGGTAGTAAAACTGAACTCCTTACTCTTTGTAAAGAAATGCAAGATAAAATAGTAGAGCTTGAATCCACTATAGATGATTATCAAAATGAGAACTTTGAAATGCAACAATCTGAATATGAAATGTCTAAAGAGATTGAAAAACTCAAAATTGATATTGTTGCTCGTGACTCTACTATTGACACTTTGAAAAAGGAAAAGTCTAGTTTTAATGATGAAGCACCTTGCCTCTCTTGTCCTTCCTTGATGAATAATATTAGCATGCTTAACTTGATTTTATTAAGCTCGAAACTGAAAAAGACTATGTGATTAGAGAGCTTAATGATAAATTTTGCATGTTGGATAATGATTTTAAAAGAAAAATGATTGAATTTGAAAAGAAGGAAGAGGAAAACAAGAGAGCTTTTATAAGTAAATGCACATTGCTTGTGGAAGAAAATAAATTGTTGAAATCCAAAGTCTCTAATCTTGAATTGGCCATTAAGAAATTCTCTAAGGGAAAACAATCGTTGGATACTATGTTAGAGAATCAACTATATGACAATAACAGAAGAGGACTTGGATTTGGTTTGAAAAATGTCGAAAAGCCAAAATTCAAGTAATTCCACAATGCACCCTCTATTGCAAAGAACAAATATGCAAAGTGCTTTACTTGTGATAGTGTAGGCCACACTTCATATTATTGTAAATTTAGGAACACAAATATCAAATTTAAACAAGTGTGGGTTCCTAAAACTATATTGGCTAACACTAGTGGACCTTGTTGGATTCCAAGGTCACACTTAACACCTTTCATGTAGGTGTGATGGAGTTTTGGCAAGGAGCGTTAAATTCAATGTCTCATTCTTTTAGCTCCTTCGTCAAAAAGCGACGAGAAGGCATAATTTTTATCCCTCTTTGCATTTCATTGCATACCTTCATAGATTTGTTTGTGTGCTTGATTTATTTTGATTTGTGTGCTTGCATGCATGATTTTTTAAATGTTTTTATTTCTGAAAAAAATATGAAAAACCAAAAATCAAAAAATTGTGCTTATTGATTATCCTCTTATGAATCTCTTAAGTGGTATTGTATGAATGATCAATCTATCCCTTGTAGAAGTCAATTCATTATTGTTGTAGCTACATGAACATGATGTTATTCTTTTTAGTAGCCATGACATGTCTCATAAGTTTTAAACTTGACTTCTACACCTACATTTGCACTTTCACGATATTTGACTTTTTAGTACTTTTGGAGATTCTTTTGAAGAATAATGGAAAGTGAATGTAGGAATGATTAATTTCTGAAATTTTCTAAGGGATATGAAGTGTTTAGCCATGAATAAAAATTGAGCACAAAAGAATTGCAAATGAAAAAAAATATGAAAATTGCTCCGTATGAAAAATGGATACACTTCATGGCTAATACACAACCCACGAGTATCCAGCTTGTGCTACATGGGTAATCATTAGCGTTGGTGTATATAACTCGTCAAGCAATGTCACCCCACATTTAAAAGTCCTTTTAGGCCATGTTTTGGGGTTCGGTAACTTGAACTCATCTTTGATGAGGTGGTAAAAATCAATCCTAGTGATATTCATGAAAAATTGTAAAATGCGGATTGATTTGGTTGATTGTTCTAAAATTGAATCTCCCTTAGTACTTTATTGTTTATATCATTACACTTACACAAAGGTGGAGAAGTCTTGTTATGAAATTCCATGAGCTTGAATTGTCTATTCCTTGGAAAACTCATGCAAATTGCACGCTACATTTAATAATGGTTTATTTTTGCATGGAATATTTTTGTGACTTCATTAATCCACTTTTGGTGATTACAAAGGGGGAGAAAGAAAAGAAAGATTTGTCGGTATTATTTTCTGAAGGGGGAGCATGAATGTTGAAGGGGGGGCATGGGAAAATACTTGAATATATGTTGAAGGGGGAGCATGCTTTTTTATATTTCCTAATTGTTGCGCATGCTTTGTAATGTTTGAATGACTCATCCATACATCATATATCATTACACCCTTCAACACACTTCACACACCCATACTTATTGCTCAAATCTTTTATAGGTTTGTCATCAAAAGGGGGAGATTGTTGGAAGCAACGATCTAGGCTCTTGGTTTGATGATGACAAACGTGTCGTTATATCTAACGTGTGTGCTTAGTGTGTTTCAGGCTTGGCGAAACAATATACTTCCACTATTTGGCGGAATTGCTATTCGTATAGCATATTGGGAGAAAGGGAGTGTGTGCACAAAGAAGTTTGACTTGGTCAATGGAGAGCAAAGTTGGACTTGATCAAATTGGTGATTGGATCAATTCAAATCTTTTTGAACTACACATCAAATCAAATTGATTGATTCAACCCAATCCCTAGCCAATTACAAATTTCCTAGTTGGTAGTGTCCTCATCCTAGCCAAACTTATTCCTAGCCATATTTCTATTCAAACTCCTAATCAAATCATCCAAAATCCCAACTACTTTGTATCAATCCCCTAGCACATCCTATAAAAGGCCATCATCAAAAACCCTAACAAATATCACGGCCTACAAAGAAGAAAGTGTGTGCGGCAATCAAAAATATTGAGGAAGGCTACGAAAATATTTTCTTACGGCCATACAAAAATTATTAGTGCGGCTGATACAAGGAATAGCTTGCGGCAATCAAAAATTCAAGAGAGGCTGAAAAAGTTTTCAGCAGCCAATTAAAAAAAGGGAGCAATCAAAAGAAGACACAGCCAAAAACCAAAATGCCTCAAATACCTATAGTTATCAAACTCCTTGCCGCAAAAAGCCGCATTGCCTATCTCCATCCTATTGTGCAACCCAACTTAGTCTAAGCTTTGGAACTTTTTGAAACATCAACTGCCGCAATCCTGACGTCCTAGCCATAACGACATCGTCTATATCTTCTCGCCGTAGGTTGCCAACGTGAAGAAGATTTGCTAAAACGAAGCTGCCGTCGGTGAGCGAAGCAGCGCCGGATACGTTGCCGTCGAAGTCCACAGGAGCTCCCAAAGTCGAAGGACCGCTGCTGTCAAAGCGAAAGCCGTCGGCGATCGCTGCTGCACGACCAAGAAGACACCGAAGCTATCACCGGAGTTCCCGTCGCCGTTGCCGAAGATGAAGCATTCCGCTGCACGAAGTCGTCGCCATCAACGTTCGGAGAAACCCAGCACGCTGCGAACGAAGCCACCGAACAACGCCGTCGACATCAGCCCTCGCCATCACCGTTTGTAGCAAAGAGACGTCGTCTTCTTTGGTGCAGCCATCGACGTCGGAGTAAAAGACGTCGTCCATCGTCGAAGCTTTACATCGCCATTGTTGAAGCTCTCGACGCCGTGCCTCAAAGCTACCATTCCATCACCGTGGAGGCGTCGAGACGAGATCGAGAGTCGCTGCCGAAGTCACCGTTCATCGGAGAGATCACCGTCGTCGTCATCATCTGAACAGAGCGGAGGCCGCCGCTGCTATCATCGAGGAGAACTCACCGCTGCAAGAACGTCGTTGCCGTCAAGACCGCTGAAGGAGCAGCGCTGCTGAACTCGGTCACTGCTCGAAGAAGTTGCGCTGTCATCTCCATCAAGCAGATCGCCGTCGTTCAGAAGCTCGCTGTCGAAGAAGCTGCCGCCGTCGTTGCTAAGTTGGTCGCCGGAGTAACCATTGAAGTCAGAGACCGCTACATTAAAACGCTGCTGACGTGGGCGGAGCGAAATCAACGGCGGAGATTTTACATGGAGGCCGCGTGATCACGTGAGGAGAGAACGAATCGTAAAACCGCATGCTGACGTGGCTTGGGGAAATTTATTAGAGTTGCTCTGCGCACAGGCCTCTGAATTAAAAGAATTAAACTGCTTTACTATGCACACCGACAGCCAATTTAAAAGGAGTTGCTGAGCGCACAGACCAGCCAGTTTATAAGGATTTGAACTGAATTGCTTTACGCACAGACCAGTGCATAACTTGACATCCAGGAGTCAGATTGAGACACCGTTTGCGTCAGATTGGAGCTGACGATGTGTTGATTGACAGAGACGCCTACACGGACATAAACTGAGCATTTCTAAACCCTTAAACTCATTTATTTGTGTCTTAGTTAACGTTCTTTGTAGGGGAAACTTTACCTATTTTTTTGTGTGACTATTTTGGGACTTGTCTAGTTGGGACTAGACAAGTGGGACCCAGCTAGTTTGGGACTAGCTGGTAGAAAGCTTTACTAGGATTGATAGTGAGAGAAAACACTGTGTGTGGGGTACTGAGAGCCTGGCGAGTGTAGAGACGTAGAGGGTGCTCTGAGCGTGCTCTAACTTGTGGTTTTGTACATATTGCGCTATTCAATACTAGTTCTGCTTTGGGGGCTGGAGTAGGTCGTTGGGACGACCGAACCAGGGTAAATCTGTTGTGTACTCTGTGTCTGCTTTTTATTTACCCTGTTGCTGCTATAACTGCGTGTGCTTATCCGTGGGTTACACGAATTATTTTTATAAGCCTATTCACCCCCCCCCCCCCTCTAGGCTAGGATCCAGATCCAACATATATCGTGCTTCCAGCGCTGTCCACGGGTCCTTTGGGTCCTCAACCGTTAAGTATTCGGCCTTTAAGGTCCGATCTATATGTTTCCTAATGTAGATTATGGCTTTCGCCTTATCTACATCAGATACAGTGGTTGGAGAGCTGTTGCTAGATGTAGCAGAAGCTTCGGCCGCTGCTGGGGCCGAGGAAGGAGCCAAAATGGACCCAAGGAGGGCCATCGAACGCAAGTGGAACTTCAGGTCCACTCGCCAACTCAGGTAATTCTTCCCTGCAGAGTCAAGGACTTCGAATTCGACGCTTGCCAATTTAGCCATTTATCTACGCAATTTAAAATAAGCATGAATTAATATAAATTAAAAATTCATGCATAAAGAAATAAACAAGTAAAAATGCGGGGATCGGCCAGATACCCAAAAAAAATACACAGTCCAAAGTTCGTTTACAGTCCATAAAAGAAAAGAAAAATACAACTTCAGAAACCCATGGTGGGTCCCTATATCTGCATTTTGAACCTTCGTCTTCATATGCTGTTGCACCGAGCTTTGACTTTTTATACAAATTTCCTCACTTACAAATTCTCTCAAAAGAAAATAAAAGTGCAAGGAATGTAAATAGGTATACAATGGCCGATCCCGAAAGACACATTTTTACTTATTTAAACATCCACGCAGTTCTAAACATTCTACAGGCATAAAAATAAACAACCACGCATAAGCATAACATATGGTAAAGGAAACTAGAAAATATAATTATCTCGTAGACCACGTGGAAACGTCATACACCGTTAGGTTAGTTGACTAACGGCAGAGCGGTCTCAGGATCTTTAAGATAGTTATATTTTGAAAAATAGAATCCTAGTAAACCATAGATAATAATTGCAAGAGCGATGTTTAAATAAATTTTTCAACATGGCCTATATAAATTAATTGTGATTTTACAAAGTTTTCTCCGAGTTTAAATATGCCAATTTTATATCCCGTTAAAAAAATACAAATATTTCTTATATTTCAAATGCCGAATTTATAAATTATTTTGTGGTTTCGGGCCAAAAAAATAGTTTTAATTATATGGGCTTGTGGCCCATGCCGCAGTTACGCATAATCATTTGCCTCTAAATTTTGGCTTCGGGCCAAATTAGAGTTTTAGCTTTTAAAAATAAATTTGTAATTTTATGGGCTTGAAGCCCAACTTGCTGAAAATTATAACCCAATGGCCCATAGGGTTTATTTTGTGAAAACCCCTAATCTCTAACCAACTGGTTAGAGATTAGCCGTCATGCCCCTTCACCTTCTCCTCAATGGTGGAGGGATGGGGGGAGAGCATTGCCGGAGCAAGATGCCTCCCCCCACCCCTAAAATTGAAGGAAAAAGAGCCCCCCTTCCTCATTGGTGGGGGGGTGATCGGCCGTGGAGGCACCCCCCCTTCAGGGGGGATCGGCTGCAAGGCGCCCCCCCCCCCCCCCCCCCCCCCACCCCTGCAGGGGGGTTCGGTCGGGAGGCGCCCCCCTTGTAGGGGGGATCTGCCGCGAGGTGCCCCCCTACAGGGGGGATCGGGCACGGAGGCGCCCACCAGCAGGGGGGATCGGCTGCAAGGCGCCCCCCTGTAGGGGGGGTTCGGCCGAGAGGCGCCCCCCTGCAGGGGGGGATCGACCGGGAGGCGCCCCCCTGCAGGGGGGTTCGGCCGGGAGGTGCCCCCCCCCCCTTGCAGGGGGGGATCTGCTGCGAGGCACCCCCCTGCAGGGGGGGATCGGGCATGTGCGGGAAGGCCCCCGGCAGGGGGGGCGCGGCCGCGGGAGGAGCCCCCCCTGCAAGGGGGTCGGTGTACGGGAAGTCCCCCCCTCCCGGCGGGGGGGTGCGGTCGCGGGAGGCGCCCATTAGACCCCCATCCCAAGGGGGGGTCGTTCCGGTTCTTCTTCCCGATGAGAAAAAAAAGAATTTCATGGCAATATGAAGAAATTACTTTGTAAAAACAAATTTTTCTTTGTATTATTTTAATTTTTACTTGTATGCAAACATGGTAAAAAAATTTATGTATAGTCCGTTGTAATCTACGGGAATAAGACGTATACCTCTAGATCAATGATCTAGGGACGACCGTAGAAAAGATCCGTAGAAATAAAGATCCGAGCTCCGAAACGCTTTGGGAATGCCGCAACGCTCCAACGAATCACCACAGCAACCAAAGGTTCCTTGCGCGTAGGGGGTCAATTTTGTGGGGATTTTAGGCTTGGATTCTTGCTCAAGGAAGAACACGTGCTGATAACGTGTTGGAAAGTGATAGGACTCAAGAGAGAGAGAGAGGCAAACTTTCTTAGCAAAAGAATGAGTAACCATGACACTAGGCCATGGTTCTCTATATATTCAAGTAGAGAGGGGAGATGGAGGGCCTCAAGGAGACCAAGGGTCCCCATTACTCATAGTAATGAGGACCAATGAAGTGGATAATGAAGGAGGGGAGGCCAAAGGCCTCCCTCATTCATAACAGTTGTTCTATTTTTCATTATATATATTGCTTATTGCATGCATCTAGATCTCATCTTCTCTATTGTTGCTTTGATTTGTTGATCTGTTGATTTTCTTGTTTAGTTTTGTTGAATTTACTGATCTCATAATAGGTTCATTTTTATGAGGAGTTGACAAGTCACATGTGACATAATTGGCTTCTCTATTTGTGATCTTTATATGATTATGCCTATGTTTATAATGAAAAGTTAACTTTTTATACTGTTAGCATATCTTATTATTCATTACTTCTTCGATACTTAAATTTCTTGATTATTTGTAAAATATATTTAATTATTTAGGTGATTTGTTAAAAAATTTGTAGTTTATCACATATATTATAATATGATATACACTACGATATTTCACCAACATGATATACGATACGTGACAAATTTTGTTACTTGGTGGTAATTAGGACTGAAAAAAGTTTCTTACAAGAGAATAAACATGAAAGTCTTCAATGTGTACGCCACATAAACATCGTTTATCCTGTATTTGAAAAATCCAAAAGTATATGCATATCAAACAAGCAAAAGCTGAGTTGAATCTTGATCGAGTATATCTGAGTTACATTAATAGTATATATTACTAAAAACTGCCCAGAGCATGCATGCCTTATAATCATTGGTGTCCATTAAAGTAACCTTGAAGATCATACTAAATATCCTGTTGCAGAATTTACATAACCATCCTTGCCTATTTCCAAGTCATGAAATCAAATCCATCACAAAAAACGGATGCCATTTATATTGGCATTCCATCATGGTCAATATTCATAATGTCCCATTAGCTTTCTACTCAGTATATTGAAATATTAATAGAACATATCCTCCCCTGACATCCCCAGCCCCCTCCCCCCTCCCCCCTCCCCCCCCCCCCCGAATAAAAATACAGACATAAATAAATAAACCTCCACCACACACACACACACACACACACACACGAAGCCACAAATGGATAGCATTATAACAATACTTCATTGTCATTTGGTATTTCCAAGATTTCCAAGCATTCAACTTAAATTCAACTTATAATCAATGGCAATGACGTGTCGTTGGCAATGTTGTTGCCATTGCCAGCAATGGCAACCACTTGTGTCATTGTCATTGCTGTCAATGGCAACAACTTATCTCGCTGCCATTGAGATTAACGGATCGTTGCCATTATCGTCAACGGCAACGACCTGTGTCGTTGCCATTGCTGGCAATGGCAACTTACCGTCAACGGCAACGACACAGGTCGTTGCCTATGCTTCACACACCAATGGCAACGATGCCTTAGCACAAGTCCTGAAAGCCTTTCACAACGACAAATGTCGTTGCCAAAATTGCCTATTGCAACGACTATTTTGTCGTTTCCAATACCTTTGGTAACGTGGGTTATATCAATGACAAATTGTCGTTGCCATAGATATCAATGGCATCGACTTTGGGCTTTCAGCAACGACTTTTGTCGTTGCCAATAATTAGTTTTTAAAAAAACCTGCGAGCGGACCTATTTTGCTGTAAGAGGACTTATATCGACAAAACTAAAGTTATTGCAATCACTCTAATGCCACGTCATTCTTTCACTTTTACCATTGTTGTCCCATGTCCCCTTGCCAGCCCCTCAATCCAATGCAGTCTCCTCGTTGCCAGCACCACTACCCCTCCCCCTTTATCTCTCTATCACCTTTTTGCTCTCTCTATCCACCCCCTCACTCTTAACACCCTTCTCTCTCTCCCCCCATGTGTTCTCTCTTTGTTGCGCACTCTCTCTTTCGCAGCCTCCTCTCTTCCAACATTGCCATTGTCAGCCTCCCGTTTCTCTTTTGCCCCATCACCGCCACATGAAACTAACTATTCTCGCTGCTCCTTTGAAACTGCTATCCCAACTATAAGATATTTTTAAAAAAAATTACTTTTTTCTATTGTAAACGGATGTTGACAAGTGTTTGTATTGGGATTACGTCTTATCCACAGGATGTGACCATATCTATTGTAACCCTATCCTTATACGTAAAGGGCTGGGATCTCCCCCAGATTTGATGCTTCACAACACGTTATCAGCACGATCCTCTAAAATTTTTCAACAAAATCCGATCGTTGCAAAAGCGGAGGAGAAGGCGGTAGATCCATGTGCGCGGCTTCGTCCACTACGAACGGGCGTCGCTTTACACTCATAGGCTTCGTCAATCGTCGCTAGATCTGAAGGACGGATCTAGTTGTATAATCCTTAAAAATTTTATTTTTATCATGATCATGACTGTTTTTCCATCGATCTCGCAAGATCGGAATGAAGATTGGGTTGATATTCTAAAACGACGATTTTTAATCATCGATTTCATGTTTTTCGTATCATTTAAAACCCTATTTTTAGGGTTTATATTGTCTAAAATATTTTCGATTAACATGAACAATTAGCGGCATACCCCCTCTCGGCAATCTCGCCGTGCACGCCGCTGCAACCGCCCTGAAGGCAGTTTCCCCACCACCCGACATCCCCCGCCTCATGGCGGGATCAGCCCACCCCCACCCCACCCCGACCCCTGCCTCACGGCGGGGTACCCCTTCGTGTGCGGACCCATCGCTCTGCGACACCGAATGGAGCGACAGCAACAAACCCTAGCCGCCCCTCCCCCCCCCACTTTCCCGCAATATTACGTAAAAAATTTTACAACTCTGCAGGCCTGAAGCCCGCATGCTGACCATTTTACGAAAAAATAGAAGTCACATGCCTGAAGCCCGCAGCTTCATTGCGGGCCTCAGGCCCGCAACCTACCTTTCCAAAAAAAACTATTAAATGATGCGGGCATGAAGCCCGCAGCCACATTGCGTGCTTTAAGCCCGCAGACTGCATTATACTGGAAAAAAAGAAAACGATAAAGGGGATGGGGATATATATAAATAAATAGGTTTTAGGGGGCCTAAAAATTCTAGAAAATTTGATTTAAATAAGGGACTAAAAAGGGATCATATGGGGATATTTGGGGACTTTTGGGGATTATTTGGGGGTATATAAAAAGAAAACTATTTCCTTTTTCATGAAGAACAAGTAATTTGGGCATCATTAAAATTTATTTGGATTAGCTCATAATGCACAATATACTGCATATTTGATCCCCCTTTTAGGATCATACTTATATGCATTAACATCACATTCTATGGCTCATTATTTGGATAAACTTATGCTTGGTTGTGTGGTATTAACTTAATAATTAAGAAGATCATGCGACCACTCTGTCGTTAGTCACCTAACCTAACAGTGTATGACGTTGCCTAGTGGTCCAATAATTATTAAGTATTTAAATCGTTATGTTTATCCTTCTGTGAATCTGTGATGCCTGTGATGTCTGTGATGCATGTGATGAAAATATTTGATGAGCGCAAATTTTTGCATGGAGGGGTAATTGTGGTTTGGATCGGCTGTTTAGTCCCACATTTTACTTTTCATGTATTTTTCTTTTCTTTTTGAGAGAAATTGTATTAAGGAAATTATATAATGTCCAAGACCGATGACTACTTTCCATGGAGGCGAAGGCCACTCTTGAAGCTGAAGAATTTAAATATGGGACCCATGAGTTTCCAAAGTTGTAATTTTTTGCTTTCATTTGTGTAATATATAATATGGAATTTGGACATTATTTATTTTATGTGGGACTGGTCGATCCACACAATTAGCTTATTCATTTAACAAAATTGTCTTCGCATGAAAATGTTTAATGTATTATTAATTCATGCAAATTTTGTTGAGTATTGGTGTTTCATACCAATGTTATTTTGATGATGATCACAACATTATGTTGTTGCTAATGACTCTCTTGTTTTAGTCTCATAGTTCATTTCAAGAATATCATTTTTGAAAACTAAACACTTGGTGTAAGGATGGACATCAAGTGGAGAAGGGCCAAAGCTTAGACTCAAGGTGTACCAAAGCTTGGAGATGATGGAGAGCATCAAGGCATCAAGATTGAAGCCATAGACTCTAAGGAAAGCAATGTAATCAATGTAATATTTCCTTTATTGCCGTCTCTCTCATTTGAGTCTAGGTTTATGTAATGCCTTGATAGACGGTCTACTCATACATGCACATGCATTTAACCATCTTAGTGAGCCTTAGGATTATCATAGAATCCAACCCAATAAGCTCATCTTGACCAAAGACTCATTTGGAGTCTCTGGTTCTCCAACAGTCGCCTGCTGAAGGATTCACAGTCGACTGGGTGATTTCCAGTCGCCTGTCGATCCTTCTACAGTCGACTGTGATGCACGGCTCAATTCAACATTTCTATTGATTTTACTTGAGCTTTTTGCATCATTCGACTGATGCTCAGCTTACAGTCGCATGTGAACTGGTCAACAGTCGTCTGAGTAGCGTATGTGTATATACTGCTTCTCTCTGTTTTTCTCCATCTCCTGCAGCAGTCGACTGATGAAGGGTTTACAGTCGCCTATCTATTTTACAGTCGACTGTATTATTGTCATCAGTCACATGTATGCTTATCTGGAGAAAGAGCGCAGCTCTCTGTTTATTCCATCCCCTGCAGCAGTCGCCTACTGAAGGTTTTACAGGCGCCTGTCCTGTTCACAGTCGACTGTATCGACTTCATCAGTCGACTATCGTGGCTCAAATTATAGCCGTTGGGTATTTTCTAGCCGTTGGAGAGTCGACTGTCATTTGTTCATCAGTCGACTGTCAATGACATTTCTGCCCAGAAACTAGTCGTTGCAGCTTTTTGTTTTTAGTTGTTTCCTTGGGTTTTGAGGGTTTGTATATGGTTCTTATATATTTGAGAGGGCTGAGTTCATAGGATCTTCTTGATGCTATTGCAAATCATTAGAGATTGATAAAGACACTCTCAAACTCTCTCATTTCCCTTCTTTGATTTCTCATTTATCTTCATGCATTGAAGTCCAGCTCAAGGAAAATCATCCAAGTGCTTTCAAGCAAATCTCAACACTTGGAGATCATCTTCCAAGCCTTGCATTCATCTATGAGCAAGCATATCAAGGCATAGGTAAGAGTATTTATTTTACTTGATATTGCTTTGTAACACTAATTCTCTTGTAGGAATTAGTCTATCTCTCTTTGTGGGAGTATCTCTCTTTGTGGGAGTTTATCTCTTTGTGGGATTAGGATATCCTCTTAGTGGAAAATAATTCTCTTTGTGGGAGTAACTCTCTTAGTGGGAGTTTGATGTCCTAGTGTAGGGTAACCCTAATTCTCTGAGTGGGAGTTAGTAATTCTCTAGGTGGGAGTTTGACCCCTGTGTAAGGTTGGTTGGGTCCTTGTGTAGGGCAAAATCCTCTTGGTGAGGTATCTCTTTGTGGGATTTGTATTCACTTCTCTTTGTGAGATTATAGTGAATATTGGTATGGCTGGACGTACCCATGTTTGGGGAACCAGGGTAAAATCTTGTGTTTGCGTTTGGTTTGATTGTGTCAATTATTTCCTCTTGCATTTATTATTCTGCATTTGCAAGTTTAATTTTAATTGGACAATTTATTGCCATTACAATATTCACCCCCATCTAGTGTGTTGTTGTTAGTATTGCAAGGGTAAGGCGATCCTTACAAATTTGTGTGCTGCTAGATAAAATGGCAAAAATTGCAAGCGTCGATTTCGAAGTGATGGATGCATCAGACAGGAATTGCTTGAGCTGGGAACTCGATGTTAAAATCCACTTGCAGGCTAAGTCCCTCATTTCTGATGTGACAAAAGATGGTAAGGCGACTGACATTGAAAAGTCGTAGGCCATTATTTATATTCATCGCCATGTGAACAAGTCCCTAAAGGCTGAATACCTTACGGTCGAAGATCCACTTGAGATGTGGACTGCCTTTGAGGAAAGATATAAACATCAGAAAGATGTTATACTTACAAGGGCACAATATGAGTGGGAGAACCTAAGACTGCAGGACTTTAAGTCCATAGCTTAGTACAACTCAGCTCTTTTTAGCATCACCTCACGCCTGAAGTTGTGTGGTGAAAAAGTCTCAGAAGATCGCATGCTAGAAAAGACGTATACATCTTTCCACGAGAAGGATGCGATACTGATGCAATAATACCGTGAACAAAAGTTCACCAAGTATTCTGTGACGTTGTCATGTTTACCCATGGCTGAAAAAACAGAGAGCTTCTCCTCGCCACTCACAACATGTGCCCCCTGGAACTGTCCCCCTCCCATAAGCTCACAATGCATTTTCTTCTAAAAATAAAGCTAATAAAAGAAAAGGAAGACCACAGAATGGGGGACAAACAAGAAGGCCAGAGGCCAAGTCCAACAGCGAAGAAATGAAGGGAGGCAGAAGTTCACAGGGCGAAGAAACGACGACAACAGCAGAAACGATGCACCCCACCCAAAGAGGGAATGGGAAGACCAGTGACATAGCTGTGGCATAAAAGGTCACTGGTCTTAAGTGTGCAGAACTCTGCCGCATCTCCAGGAATTGTATAAAGAGAACTGAAAAAGAAAGCTGAAACAAACCTGGTGACCACAAATGCTCTAGTCAAGTTCACAGCTGACGACTTTGAAAGAGATGATCTGCTTGATTAGCCATTTTTTATCTTTGTATTTGTTTCAGAACAATTTATGTTATGAGAGCTAGTTGAATATTCTGAATCTGTTTTGAATGAAATTTGATTATGTTCCTGAAAAGTAAATGTTTTTATCCATCTTTTATAAATGGATCGCTCTCATGACTGCTTAGTAGACAGTGCTTCGACACATACGATCCTTCAATATAAATGCTATTTTCATAACATTATACAATATAAAAGCCCTGTAAATACAATTTCAGGGCCACCAAATATTATTGAAGGTTCTGGAAACGCAACTCTGTTGCTCCCAAATGGAACAGAAATAAAAATAAAAGGATGCACTATTATCTCCAAATTCCAATAGAAACTTACTAAGTTTCAAGGACACCCGTTTAAACGGATTCCATCTGGAAACAATAAATGTAAACGAAAAATAACTTCTGTATGTAACGTCTCAAGAAAAAGGAGTAAAATCAATACTTGAACGTTTTGAGAGCCTTTCATCAGGCCTCTATCATACAAAGATTCGGATAGAGGAAGCTAATTTAATGGAGCACCTGAAGTGCCCGACATCAGCCAAGTTTTTACTTTGGTATGATAGACTTGGCCACCCTGGATCATTGATGATGCACCACATCTTATCTCAATTATATGGGCATGACTTGAAGAACCAGAAAATTCTTCAGAAGGGAGAATTCCCTTGCATCCCTTGCCTCAAGGGAAAATTAATAACAAGGCCATCACCACTAAAAGTGGATACTAAATCTCCAAGCTTCCTCGAAAGAATACAAGAAGATATATGTGGACCTATCCACCCACCAAGAAGGTCATTCGGTACTTTATGGTACTGATAGATGCATCCTCAAAATACTCGTATGTGTGTCTATTATCGACCCGTAACTTAGCTTTTCCAAAGCTACTGGCACAAATAATAAAGTTGCGGGCATATTTTCCAGACAACCAAATAAAGAAAATACGTCTGGATAATGCTGGAAAATTTACCTCCCGGTCATTTCAAGAGTACTGCCTTGCAACAGGAATAGAAATTAAACATCGAGTGCCATATGTTCATACCCAAAACGGGTTAGTAGAGTCACTGATAAAAAGACTCCAATGGATTGCACGTCCATTGTTAATGAAATCTCAGTTGTCGGTGGATGCATGGGGACATGCAATTTTGCATGATGCATCATTGATAAAAATAAGACCATCTGGATGTCAGAGTCTCTCTCCAATGCAACTTGCATATGGAATACCACCGAATATATCTCACTTGAGAATATTCGGTTGCGCAGTTTATATCCATATTGCACCACCACAGAGGACAAAAATGGGTCCTCAACGTCGCCTAGGTATCTATGTAGGGTTTGATTCACTCTCAATTATAAGATATCTAGAACCCCAAACAGGGGACGCATTTAAGGCAGGTCTTGAAGACTATGAATTTGATGAGACGAGTTTCCCCAAAATGGGCCTAGATACTGAAAAATCTGGATCGAAGCAAATTATATCGTGTGATTCAAAAACTTTGACCCACTATGATCTGGTAACGAAACAATGTGAAGATGAGATCTTGAAGATCCTCCACATACAGAACATTGTTCACCAATTACCGGACTCATTTACTGATAACCAGAAAATTGTCAGATCACACATCCCTGGTGCAAATACTACAGCCATGATTGACATCACTGAAAATGGATGCAATCCACCTGTAGCCAAAGTGGCTGCTCCTCAACAGAAAAGAGGCAGACTACCAGGCTCCAAGGACAAAAATCCAAGAAAAAGAAAAATCCAAGAAAAAGAAAAATACTTGGAGACCTTGGGACGATACCCCCACAGAAAAATGAGCTAATGTCCATACCCTCATCCCTCCCGGAATCCACTACAAAGGAACTGCCGGGAGAAACAGAAATAACATTAAAGTATGTATGTACAGTGGAGGTGTTGGACAGAAAGAGTATAGTCATCGATGATGGCTTCGCGTTTCATATTGCCATTCACGTCGCTGAAAGCGACAATGATCATGATCCACATTCCGTTACTGAATGCAAACGAATAAATGATTGGCCAAAGTGGAATGAAACGATAGAAGCAGAGCTGGACTCACTCGAGAAACGCAAAGTCTTTGGGCAAATTGTCCAGACACCAGTTGTTGTCAAACCTGTAGGATATAAATGGGTATCACACGCTTTAAAGCAAGGCTTATAGCACATTGACGTACGTTTATATTTTATATATTCACGCGCATCTTCTCCGTAATTTCCCATCATTTTTCGTTGTTTCGAATCCATTCCCTTGTGTTTTTTAGTTCCTTTTCACTTTCGTTGTGTTTGTGCGCTTTTGCAAGATATTGCTGGCGCAGGAGACATACAAGGCTAACATCATGAGTCCCCAGAGTATCGGAAGGTGTCGCACGAGATCCTGAGAGCAAATCATCAAGAGAAACCACGTATCAGCTCTCAACCGATCAGGTGGACAGTCCCACCCGATCGGTTCGTGTGGCCGTATCAGTCCAGAGGAAGAGACAACTCCACCCGATTGGTTTAGTGATCGGGTGGATGCGACACAGTTCTCTGTTTTTAAGAGCCGAAGTTCACCCGATCGGTTAACTTGTCAACCGATCGGGTCACCTATAGCCGCTGCCTCCCAAGCTCGAGAATTCAAGGACTCACCCGATCAGTTCATCGATCGGGTGAGGTTTATCAGAGCCGAAGACCAAGTCCAACGATCGTCTCACCCGATCGGTTGAAGTTTCAACCGATCGGGTGGGCGTTTATTTTTGTCTTTTAGTGGGAATATTCCCTAGCATCTTGCCAAAATGTAAAATAGATCTAAGTTTTCCAGAAAACCTAATCCCCATCTTCTTAAGCTGTTTTAGGGGTTTTTGCTGCTCTGAATTTATTTTCATTTATAAGTTTCTTGATCGTTTCAATACTTTAATATTGCGTTTATATTACCATTTGCTACAGTAATCTATTGCTTGATTCTCATTTTGATGGCTATAATCTGTTTTATTGCATCTCATGCCATAATTAGTGAGTAGTTCTTAAATCTGAGACATTGGTGGAAGCCCCTTCGTGGGTTCTCCCTAGAACGACCATAGGATTAGGGATTTGATAGGATATAGGGATTTAGATGGTTACGCAGGGGCGTTTTATTGTCACTGGCAGGAGAAAAACTGCCTTTAACCGTCGGGCCAAGGGAAAATAAAACGGGAGTTTGATTCCCTAGCTACAGCTCACCCCCTAGTGTAGACATTGATTCCTCGCGCGTGGGAACGACTTGGATGAGATGTCGAGAGCAATCATTGCGAGCTTAGTGCTCCCAGAGTCGGTCGATGCTAGACATGGGAATGCCCATCGTTCGAACCCGGGTAGACCCAGCGTATCATCCTGGGCATCGACTGGAATATCGGGCCCATGGGACGCTAGGTACCACTATTAGAGGCAACGTCTCACCGCTAAACCCTAGAATCCGATCACATTCCTATCGTCGGTCGTAATAGTGAGAACTTGTGATAGGGCGGAAGCCAAGGTCCTAGGTTGCCCTTTTTATCTCTTACACCTTTTCCATTAATTTACCATCGTGACATCCAACAAGCGATTAAGCTAGCTCACCCACCGGGTGATCTGGATCCCGATTGTTCACAAGCACAACACACGCCTCCCTGTGTTCGACCCCCAAGCCAGACTTCGACACCATGCGCTTGCGGTTACAAATTTTAATCCTAGTATCCCCGTCCCGATTTGAGTGCCAAACAGACAGGCGGTCAAGCTTTATGGCACCGTTGCTGGGGAGGCAACGTGCTTGTTACATTTAGGACCCTATAATCCCCGAGACTAGCTCATATCCTTACCCTGTGTTAATTTTTACATTCTTCACTTTTATTTTTATTTTTATTTTTTATTCCTTACTTTTTTATATTTTTCATTTTTTGTTTTTATTTGGCATCATACCATACGCGCTTCACGGTATATCTTGATTTTTCATGTGCAGGAACTCGAGAAGTCTTGACGACTTAGTTCCTTTAGATCCCGAGATCAATGCCACACTGCGGCATTTGAACGCAGAGAAGAGAAGAAGAGAAGAAATTACCTCCATGGCAGGAATATCACTCCTCAAAAGTCTTTGCTCGAGTACTCGATGTCGTCCATTCCACATCCAGCATACAACCTCCGGCCATTACGACCAGAAACTTTGAGCTGAAGCCATCACTTGTGGCTTGGATCCAGCAGGACCAATTTTTCGGAGGTCTTATGGAGAACCCGATCGAGCACTTGGACTCTTTTTTGGAGAAGTGCGAGACGTTCAAGATCAATGGCGTATCACGAGGCTATTCGGTTGCTCATTCTCTCTACGGGACAAGGCAAAGCAATGGCTGAGGAGGAAGGACCCCAACACGTTCATAACCTGTGAGCGGCTCTCAAATGCATTCTTGAATAAGTTCTTTCCTCCGGGGAAGACGATGAAGCTGAGGAGCGAAATCTCCTCTTTCTCCCAGGCAAGCCATGAGTCTCTGCATGAAGCATGGGTGAGGTACAAGGAAATGCAGAGAAAATGTCCTCACCACGAGCTCCTCTGCTGGCAAATCATCAACTTGTTTTACAATGGACTGAGGGACGACTTGAAGTCCTCCATGGATGCCGTAGCGGGTGGATCCTTCATGGCAAGAAATGAAGTGGATGTCGGAAATATTTTGAAAAATATGGCATCCAACAATGAGAGGTGGAGCGACGAGCGTGCTACGCCAAAAGCTGGAGGAATGCATCGAGTTGAGGAAGTAGATAAACTGTCAAGCAAATTCGATTTGCTTTTGACTCAGATTTCAGCATTCATGGTTGGAGCCAGTGCCGCTAACCAACAGCATGTAGCGGCGGTGAATACTGAAGTAATGGGAGACTTCTATGTTGGAGACATCTCAGCGCCCGTGGATCAAGCTAGTGCCCTGTTTTATAATCCCACGGGAAATGTGCCATATTCATCGAGGACAAGTTTCAATCTTGGATATTCTCCCAACAACCGAAACCATCCAAATTTCATCTACAAGGGGCCCTACCAGCAACTTCAGCAACCTCATCAGCAACAACTATATCAGCCTCCTCCGCCTCAACAACAAATGTATCAGCAGTTTCCTCCTCGAAATCAGCAACCTCCGCCCCAACAACAACGAGTGGTCTCTCCAATTGAGAACATCCTGACTCAGTACATTGCAAATCAGGAGAGGTCACTCATCAACTACAGCTTGGGCAGAAGGCCTTGGCCGATCAAGTGACCCAGCTGGGGTTACAAGTGGCCAACCTCCAGAAGGCACAAGGACAACTGTCGGGTCAACTGGTGGTGAACCCTAGGGGACCAAGCCAAACGCTAGCCTTGACACACGGTCAAGCGAATGTCTCCGCCATTGTCCTGAGGAGTGGGAAGAAGATTCCGGCACGGGAGGCCGAGAGAGATATTGAAGAACCATTTGTCAATGAGAAACCGAATATGGAAATGGACAACCATGGAGCTTCTACATCGAGCCCCGTGACTCCGGAGGGAGATTCTGGGGAGAAGAATAATAATAAGGGCGACGACTCGATGGTTTTCAAACCTTCAGTACCATTTCCACAAAGGCTTGCCAAGGCCAAAATTGATGAAAAGTATGGCAAGTTCTTCGAGATGGTGAAGGACCTAAGTCTGCAAATCCCGTTTCTAGAAGCGATCGAGACTATCCCCTCGTACGTGAAGTTTCTTAAGGACCTGGTAACGAAGGGGACAAGAAAGGAAAAAGTGGTCCTTACGGCAGAATGTAGCACCCTAATTCAACGAGCAAATCTGCCGAAACTCAAGGACCCAGGAAGTTTCTCTATCCCGTGCTCCATAGGGGAGGTATCTATAAATAGAGCGCTTGTCGATTTGGGAGCGAGTGCAAGTTTGATGCCTCTATCGCTGTACAAAAGGATCAATATGGGTGAACTTGAACCCATGGGGATGACATGCAGCTCGCAGATAGATCAGTGAAGTACCCGATGGGAGTCGACGACAACTTGCCAGTCAATGTCTGCGGTGTGCGTGTGCCGGTGGATTTCATGGTTATGGACATGCTCGAGGATAATCACACTCTGATTATCCTCCGAAGACCTTTTATGGCAACCGCCGGTGTGCTCATCGACGTAAAGAAGGGAAATTGTCCTTAAACGTCAGAGATCAAACAGTAGAATCTGACTTGGCGCTGTCGATGAAGTTACCACCAGAGGAACCCAAATGCAACCTTCTGGAGATAGAGGAAGAAAGAGTAAATGAAGCAGGAGCTTGGGAAGTTCTTTCAAGGAACCCCCTGAAGACTTGGATGGAACAAGGAGCAGACTAGGCTGGATGGAGAGAAAGTTCTTGAGCCAGAATGTGTCTCACAGTCAACCCCCTCCCCCGGACCTAGAAAGAGAGCTCGGACGAAGAGAAAGGGGAAAGAGCCTCTGATGCTCACCGCTGACGAAGTTCAAATTTTGAAGGGAGTGGCGAGTGTCGCAAGTACAAAAGAGAAGCCCCCGGATATCACCAGTGGGTGAGTTATTGAGACCGTCCATTTGTCGCCACTGTCTACAACCAGAATTTCTGCCCCAACCGCTGAGAGGACGCCGACCGTTGAGCGTCACCCGTACAAGCCACCCTGAATATCATTTCGGGAGTCGAGCAAACGCCTATAAACAACAACGCTTCATGGGAGGCAACCCATGTTCTGAACTTCTGTCAATTTTAGATAGGATTAGTTTACTAATTTTTGTGAATAAATACTGATGTGTGGATTTTTGTTAGGACACTTAGAAGATTTTTACTTTTTGTGCAGGAATTGCCTCACCCGATCGGTTTATACATCAACCGATCGGGTGGATCGTTTCAGAAAGTAACCAGCTTCAGTCGGAGAGTGAACCGATCGGGTGATAAAGTCGGCAATTAGGTCGCTGATCAGGTGATGAAAATAGAAGCTTGGGATGTTTTTGGAGAGCGGTCAATCGATCGGGTGAGATCTCACCCGATCGGATGACCTACAGCCGCTGATCCACAGAACTTTTTTGAAAAGTATTCCAAACGATCAGGTGATTTTCACCCGATCGGTTCACCCAACCCTATATATATATCACCCCTCCCCCCGACTTCATTTCACCCGACCTCCATAAATTTCATTTGAACGGTTCGTTTTCCCTTCTTCCAAATCGATCTCCCACATCACTCCCACTACCCCTAATTGCACTCCCCCACTTCCTCCACCACTTCCCCACCATCAACCTCCTCCGTCGACCACGTTCAAGCCGCAACCCACTCAAAACCCTAGCCATAACCTCCAGATTTTCAAAAAGTTCTGTTTTCTTTGGATTAGCATGCGGCGGCTCCCCGAATCACTCCTTCGTGTATTGCGGGATCTTTTGGGAGCTAGGAGTCGCATCATTGCTGGGTGAACTCGCTCCATAGCTTGATTTTTTACATTGCCCAGGAATTTTTATTTTGTCACTTTGTCATTTGTTGCATGCATCCATATATTATCCTACATATCACACCAAATCGCCACAACATCATGGCAAAAGACAAAGATAAGGCTAAGCAACACATGGTGGAGGAGGAACCGTCTTGCAAGAGACAACGTTCCACACGTTCTGCGCGTGGATATGTTCCTCCACCACTGCATACCCAACCACAAGCCCAATCTGTCGTACCTGTGGTAGACCCACTGCTTAGATCGCAGGGAGTTCGTTTTATGAGCCAAGCACATAAAGATTTCTATTCTCGCCTCAGCCGACGTTCTCACCTAGCCACCAAGTTCGCACATGATCAAACCCTTTACGATCTCGGTGTTTTCACCGAAGTCGAATCCCTATTCACAAACTTAGGTTGGCTTGGTTTCTTCCACTCCCATGCCTATCCTACCCCTCTCTCACTCTATAATTTCTCCCTACTATCAAAATTGAGACGGGGTCAAATATCGATTTTCGCCTTCGAAACTGAAACTTCCGTGCCCCAGTGACCAACATCAACGATATTTTCGATTTCTCCAATCTTGAGGGCAGCATCCTCCCCTATGAATTGCATGCCGACTTTGATGTCAACCTCTTTTGGGGACGCCTCACATTACACGATCATTATCCTAGAGGCAAAGCCAAGGCCTATTCTATTATCCACCCGGTCTTCCGTCTCGCCCATCGCATTATCTCTAGCACCTTCTTTCCATGGGATGAGTCCGGCACTGTGACCATCCCAGATTTATTCGTTTTATGGGTGATGACCTTTCCTTACATTCTGGGTGCTTACGGGATTACTTTCGAGGCACTACATATACGCATCAATACCGCTGAGTAGCTGATTCAAAAGCTTATTAATATTAGCCGCGCAAACAAAGGAAAATATTGCTGTTGTGGCCTCATCACTATCATTGCACTACACCCTCCCTTCAACATCGTGATTCCCCCCGATTTGCCTCGTGCCCCAGGATCCACCTATCTTGACATCGATGTCCTGAGGCACACCCATATGATCAAATCGCTAGGCGACGGTCGGTTTGCTTTCCATTATGGCCGTCCCCCTGCTCCTTACACCATTCTCCCTAACCCTGACTGTATCACCATCGCGCTTCCAGGAGATTGGTCTTTTCCACCAGGTCCTAAGTTTGTGGGGGGGCTACACCTTCAGTTTGTTCTCCCTGACGCTCCTAGACCACCTTCCCCTGCAATCCACTTGGGCGAACAAGATATCCCTGAGTTCAGAGGAGACCCCGGGACTGGACCTAGTGTCACCACCCCGGCTGCTGCTGTCGTTTCTTCCGAGGCCCTGATCACGGCCCTGCATGACCTGGCCTCTCATGTCGACACGACCATTGCTACCGGCACACACTCTGCCGTGCGCCGTGCTACTTCAGCTTGCCTCACTCTCGAGGCCGAGATGGCTGCCTTGCGTGCTGGCGCATCCTCCTCCACCTTCTCAGATCGATCTACTTCTGTCCTATCACATCCATGTTTCCTCGCTCTCGAGCGAAACGTCGCCTCCATTCTCCGCCTTCTTACCCATGTCCATGGTCCTCCACCACCATCTCAACCCCCATCACCTCCCCCATCGCCTCCTCGACGATCTTCCCCTCCCTCCACCACTACCGTTGACCCTCCACTTCCACCACCTTTCACTTCTATCACCACCGCCTACTCGCGTAGCAGGAAGCAGATCGCTGTGCATGCGAGATCGCTACCCACACCCTCCTCGTCAGTCGTCGTATCCTTACCACCTTCCGTTACCACCGACACCCCACCCATCATTCACACCCCCACCGAGCCCATCCGTCCACCATCTCCACCCCTTTCTCCACTTCTTCGCACGCCCATCACCTCTCCCGCCCACACCCCTCCAGTCTTCCGAGGAGGATGAGGAGCCTGCCGCTCCTGCACATTGATTTCCTTTTTTCTGATTTTCCCCCTAGCCATTTGTTCTGCATCACCTTGATCATATCTTTTTTCTAGCATTATTGAGATCAGCTTGGAGGAAATAAATATTTTGTGATTGTCGTCGTGTCTCTTGTTTGTTATGTGTTTGCTTTGTTTTTTTGTGTGTATGTCTTTTGTATAGCTCGTTTCGATATTTATTTTCTTTATTTTTCTATGTCTCTTTTTGTGTGTTTTTCGTGTTTTTCCCGTTTCTTTGTTGGTGCGTACTTCCCTCCCATCTTTCGTTGCCCTCCCGCATTTACTCCTATTGCATTGAGGGCAATGCAACGTTTAGCTTGGGGGAGTCACACTATGTGCGTCAAGTCGTGTCTTTTTCACCGTTTTTGCGTCGTTTTGGTCGTGTTTTTCTTTTTCTTCCCTTCCTTTTATTCTCCCTCTCCTAGAGATGACCCCGCATGATGAAATTGCCACTCAACCACACACTTAGCTAAGCAACGATCCTATCTTCACTAACCCTAGGAAGCCGAGTTCTAATTATGCTCCGTGGGTTCACTTTGCCTTTTGTGTGAGTTATGTGTTGTGACTAGCTAGTTGGTGTGCTTCTACGTTGTGATTTTGTTTTATATGCTTGTCCTTGGATGACCCCTTGAATATCATGCTTCAATTTCGAATATGCGGTATATTGCCTCCACTGTCTGCTTCTTTATGCATGAATCATCTATATATTTACGCTTCAAATCGCATGTGTCGGGACTCTACCAATAGGACTAGGAAAACTCATGTTGCTTACGCCCTGATTCGCGAAAAATTTCCTTTTGCCCAAGTGTTTAGAATTCGAATTCTTTTTGTTTTACTTGGTGCAAATCCCCTCGTCGTGTACTGTTCTTCCACTTGGGAGAGTACACAATTATACTCAAAAGAGAGAGAGAGAGAGTAAGGAGAAAAGAAAGAATATTTATAGCCAAAATTCAAAAAAATATATTCAAATATCCAAAACCCAAAAAAAATTCATGATGTTAATATTACTCCTATCCGCTGTGAATAAAAGGAAGGCGAGAATTTGCACCAAGTGCTCTCCTCCACACCTACGCAACCCCTTTCATTTTCGAACTCACTTGGCATAGGAGCTTTCTAGCAATCATCTAGGCAATCGTGCGGTGATTTCCTAGTTTCTAGTAGTAGAGTCCCTGACATATGAAATGTTTCTATTCTTACACTATTCTCATGCATTCTTGAACTATTATTCACCGCTAACTCGAATTGATTTGATATTTGGGTCATTCCATGGGTATGTGTATATGGAGCTTGATTGCACAATTTAGATAGTTACACTGTCTGCTAGCTCATGACCTCACTTACTAACGCTTCACCACGTGGACCCACGACACTAGTTGGGACTCATATTCCTGGGCTTAGTGATGTGCGTATCACATGCTTGCTTAGTGTGTCGTGTTAGTTTTCGTTGGCTCTAACGGGTCATCTAGGATTTCCTTTTCTTTTTCTGTTCCTTTCTTTCCATTTTCCCCTCCGAGCTCCTATTCTCACTCGTTTTCCTCGCGAACGAGGAAGGGTTCAGCTTGGGGATTTTGACGTGCGTTTATATTATATATATTCACGCACGTCTTCTCCATAATTTTCCGTCGTTTTTCATTGTTTCGAATCCATTCCCTTGTGTTTTTTAGTTCCTTTTCACTTTCGTTGTGTTTATGCGCTTTTGCAGGATATTGTTGGCGCAGTGGACATACAAGGTTAACATCATGAGTCCCTGGAGCATCAGGAGGTTTCGCACGAGATCCTGAGAGCAAATCATCAAGAGAAACCACGTATCAGCTCTCAACCGATCGGGTAGACATTCCCACCCGATCGGTTCGTGTGGCCGGTATCAGTCCAGAGGAAGAGACAACTCCACCCGATCAGTTCAGTGATCGGGTGGATGCGACACAGTTCTCTATTTTTAAGAGCCGAAGTTCACCCGATCGGTTGACTTGTCAACCGATCGGGTCACCTGTAGCCAATGCCTTCCAAGCTCGAGAATTCAAGGACTCACCCGATCGGTTCAGCGATCGGGTGAGATTTATCAGAGCCGAAGACCAAGTTCAATGATCGTCTCACCCGATCGGTTGAAATTTCAATCAATCGGGTGGGCGTTTATTTTTGTATTTTAGAGGGAATATTCCATGGCATCTTGCCAAAATGTATAAATAGAGCTAGGTTTCCCCGGACAACGTAATCCCCATCTTCTTAAGCTGTTTTAGGGGTTTTTGCTGCTCTGAATTTATTTTCATTTGTAAGTTTCTTGATCGTTTAAATACTTTAATATTGCGTTTATATTACCATTTGCTACAGTAGTCTATTGCTTGATTCTCATTTTGATGGCTATAATTTGTTTTATTGCATCTCATGCCATGATTAGTGAGTAGTTCTTAAATCTGGAACATTGGTGGAAGCCCCTTCGTGGGTTCTCCCTAGAACGACCATAGGATTAGGGATTCGATAGGATATAGGGATTTAGATGGTTACGTGGGGGCGTTTTATTGTCACTGGCAGGAGAAAGACCGCCTTTGACCATCGGGCCAAGGGAAAATAAAACGGGAGTTTGATTCCCTAGCCACAGCTCACCCCCTAGCGTAGACATTGATTCCTCCCGCGTGGAAACGGCTTGGATGAGATGTCGGGAGCAATCGTTGCGAGCTTAGTGCTCCTGGAGTCGGGCGGTGCTGGACATGTGAATGCCCACCGTCCGAACCCGAGTAGACCCAGCGTATCATCCTGGGCATCAACCGGAATATCGGGCCCATGGGACGCTAGGTACCACTATTAAAGGCAATGTCTCACCGCTAAACCCTAGAATCCGATCACATTCATATCCTTTGGTCGTAATAGTGAGAACTCGTGATAGGGCGGAAGCCAAGGTCCTAGGTTTCCCTTTTTATCTCTTACACCTTTTGCATTAATTTACCATTGTGACATCCAACAAGCGATTAAGCTAGCTCACCCACCGGGTGATCTGGATCCCGATTGTTCACAAGCACAACACATGCCTCCCTATGTTCGACCCCCAAGCCACACTTCGACACCGTGCGCTTGCGGTTACAAATTTTAATCCTAGTATCCCCGTCCCGATTTGAGTGCCAAACGGACGGGCGGTCACACATGGATTTTCCCCAAGACCAGGTATAGACTCCAAAGAAACATATTTCCCGGTAATGGATGCGATCACTTTTCGATTCTTAATAAGCTTAACAACAAAGGAAGGATTAGATATGCAGCTAATGGATATTGTGACTGCATATCTATATGGTAATCTCGATAAAGAAATTTATATGAATCTTCCTGACATCTTTTCAATGCCTGCTGAACTAAAAGATAGGCCTCGGGATGTCTACTCTGTTAAGCTTCAAAGATCATTGTATGGTCTTACACAATCGGGAAGAATGTGGTACAACAGACTTAGTGAATTCCGTGTACAACAAAGATTCAACTATAATGAAGTCTGCCCTTGCATCTTCATAAGAGTAAATGGAAATAGATTCATCATAATAGCAGTCTATGTAGACGATCTGAACCTCATTGCATGTCCTGAAGAGATCGCTGAGATATTTGTAAGCCTAACAAAAGAATTCGAAATGAAAGACCTAGGCAAAACGAAATTCTGCATTGGCTTGCAGATTGAACATCTAAAAGATGAAATCCTGCTACATCAAACCATATATACAAAGAAACTGTTGCAAAGATTTCATATGGACCAATGTCATCCACTAAGTACACCTATGGTGGTACTATCTCTGAATGAACATAAATACCCCTTCCGGCCGCTGGAAGAGAGGGAGGATATACATGGTCCAAAAGTCCCTTATCTGAGTGCTATTTGAGCACTTTTATATCTGGCCAACTGCACGCGTCCCGATATAGTGTTCGCAATAAATTTACTAGTCAGATATAGTGCAGTGGCTACACAGCGTCACTGGACTGGGGTTAAGCACCTTCTGCACTACCTCTAAAGATCAACGGATTTGGGACTATTTTACAAAAATGTATTATCCTCAACACTTGTTGGTTATGCTGATGCATGTTACAGGTCTAATCCCCACAATGAAAAGTCGCAGACATGGTACGTGTTTACCTATGGAGGGACAGCCATTTGCTGGAGATCCGTCAAGCAAACTATGACGACAACCTCATCCAATCACTCAGAGATCCTCGCCATCCATGAAGCAATCAGAGAATGTGTTTGGCTATGCTCAGTTGTACATCACATCATGGTGACGACCGGATTGAAGACTGGGGACCTTGAACCTATTACTATGTTCGAGAACAACGATGCTTGCATCGCTCAGTTACGAGGTGGCTACATCAAAGGCGACAGAACGAAGCATATTTCACCAAAATTCTTCTAGACGCATGAGCTACAAAGAGATGGCGAGATCAACGTCAGACAAGTACAATCATGTGACAACTTGGCAGATTTGTTCACTAAAACTCTTTCTACAACTACTTTTAGGAAGTTTGTACAAAAAATTGGTATGAGGCGCCTAAGAGATCTGAAAGACTGAGTGCTTGTACAGATCAGGAGAAGTTAGAGAGAGTTTGTACTCTTTTTCCTTAGCTATGGCTTTTTCCTACATGGGTTCACATAGCCAAAGGTTCTAACGAGGCAAACCTCTCAACTCTGGATCCTGAAGTATCCATCCCATGTGAGACTCATAAAACACTCAGAATCTTGAAGTATTCATGAGCAAGAGTCCACACATATGGCTGGATAAGGAGGAGTGTTGTAAATGGATGTTGACGAGTGTTTTTATTGGGATTACGTCTTATCCACAGGATATGACCATATCTATTGTAACCCTATCCTTGTACGATCTTCACTCTACTATAAATAAAGGACTGGGGTCTCCCCCCAGATTTGATGTTTCACAACATTTTCCATTTAGAGTGATAATTAATTAGTATTTAATTTTGCTAATTTCAGATAATTAAATTTATGCTAAAAGTTTGTTGATTTTTTAATATACAATGAATTCTTAAGTTTAGATTGAAAATTAATTTTGTTAATTTTAGATTGATTTGTTGTTAATTTTAGAATTAGATTACTTTTGTTACTTTTATCTTTTTAAAATTTCATAGTATATTATTTTATTAAATTTAGATGTTAATGCTGATGGGCTGTTAATTTTTGACAATTAATATTGTTAATCTAAATAATGCTATTATTGTTGTTAATTTTAGATTGAAAATGATTGTAATGTTAATTTTTTAATTAATAAAATATTGCTTTATTTAGAATTAATTAGGAAAAATAAAAACTTATTTAAATTTATTTAAATTTCACAAAAAAAACAAAACTTAGAATTTAACTATATATGCGCATAATTAAAAAATAGAGATACATAAAAATCTAATTATTGCAATTTACTTTCATTAAATCTACACAAACTCTCCCATGAAAACTCGAAATACATGTTCGAGCCATATAATTCTCTAATAAATAAATAATATATGTAATCTCCTTATGCAATCATCACATACGTGCACAGAAAGGTTGATAAATTTTCAACAAACATGATCGAACTGAATAATTGTTTCGTATGCATATGTGATTATAAGTTTACATATAAATATTTATTAGATTTGTCTAGTATTAACATGTTAGGTACGCAAATGTGTTTCGTGAAAGTTTCAACAACGCTTATATGATGTTCTCCATATGCGAATATAAGATGGATTTGCAACTGTAAGTGCTTTCTGCTATAGTGTACTCGAATAACAACATGTGGATGCTGCTGAAATTTTCACAAAATGAAACTTCGTATGAACATACAAGGATTTATAAACAAAACGTTTGCATACCTAATGGGAAAGCCTTCCATTTGACAGCAAGTCATGTAGCACACATGTCCTAAATTAAACATGATATTAAGGGATACTCAGCTCCTTCCACAATCCATTGCAGATGCTGGTTGTACCTAACAAATTATTCATGAACATTTGGCATAACTATGTATCAAGTTAACTGTGAGTCTCCCTAGTTTTGACAATAACAAACGAAATGTTGAGAATCGATATCTATGGTGGAGGCCATAGACTATATTTATATAGAGTAACTATTACAAAGAGAAGAATACTAAGGGGCTTTACATTCATTGTTACATTCATGGGTGGATACCAAGGGTCTTGTATGCCAAAGGTCCCAAGACCATTCATAACACTTCCCCTTAGAGTTAGGGATAATTGTGATTAGTCAAAGTATTTAGCGGTGGATACTTCTGGATCCAGAGTCAATGAGGTTGCATCGTTAAAACCTTTAGCTATGGAAAACCCAGTGGGAAAAACCAATAGCCAAGGGAAAAGAGTACAACATTTCATTTGACTCCCCCTGATCTGAACAAGCTGCAGGCTTGCAGATCTCCTAGGTAACTATACATCAATCTCTTACAATATTTCAAGAATAAGTACAAAATACAAGACATCGCTCATCTATACAAGTATCGCTCATCTATACAAGTATCATTCATATATGGCAACTACTGAATCTGAGGGAACTCTTCTGAAGAGGAGCGGTCTACAGACTCGGTAGGTAGCTCCACGTCTTTGATCCAGTCGTCACTGTGTCTGCGAGGTACTGCAGGACCTGGCTATGCATACTCATGATTTGCTTCTTGGATGATGAGCCTCTCGGGATGGTAGGATTGATGTTGCCTTGGAAGCACGTTTTGCTGGTCTCCAGGAGTTGGTCGTTCCTTTATTGTAGTCATCGTAATGATCTGTAACCTGTATCTGCAAATACATTTAACATGTTGGATTATCCTTGACCCTTGGAGGTAGCGCAGAAGCTACATATCTCTGGTCCAGTGGTGCGCTACAGGCGAGTGAACGGAAGGGGTTGAGACTTGCCGTATTTTGAAAATTATACAAAAACAAACGAACCACCCTCTCCCTGTCGATCACCTGGCCTATGCAGTGAGGCTGCGTCCCCAACTCCGTTGACCCGTGAGGCTTCGGCACCCCTCCTCCGATGTTTGGCCTTGAGGATCCGTGTCCTTCGTCAATTGGCCATGGGGGCTCAGCCCCATCCCTATTTGCTCGGCATATGGAGGGATTTGTTTATCCGTCCAGGGGGTTCATGGGGCTACTCTCAGATGATCGGATTGATGATAGGAGATTGAAGGGCTTAGCCATTGGGATTCAAGCCGTCCCTGTGTGCAGGGACGTTGGACTTTGACCAATTAATATTTTTGGTATTGAATGGGTCATCCAAATTAATTGCTTATAGTAACATTGGGACATATAATGTTTAATTTAATTATATGTTACATGAGTCATGCTTGCTGCCATTTATTATTCTTGTTGTGGTTATAAAGGCCAAGAAAAATGCTTGCTGTTGTTATTTAAAAAAATAAAAAGAAAAGAAAAAGAAAAAAGACAACTTATTTTCTTTTTAAGACATGGGCCTGAAGCCCACGGACATTCATCAAAGGGAAAAGCCTAACTGACCTGAAGCCCGTGTGCCTAAATTATTTTATTTTAAAAAAAATCTGAAATATATAAATAAATAAATTTATATATATTTCTTCATGTGATGACATTTTTTGTGCATACTATTTTGCTTAAATGTTTTATATTATATGCATGATATGTTTATTACATGTTATCTAATTCATGCAAATGCTTATAACTATAATTATGTATAATGGCACACAAATAAAAAATTCTTCAAAAGATTAAATATCATATCTATTCTGACAATTGAACCTGAAGTTCAAATTTTTATGTCAACACCCTTTTGCTCAACTAAAATGAAAATAAAAATCTTTTTATGCCATATTACTATGGTCTAGATAGATCGATACGGACACCAGAAGTGTGCCATAACACCGCTAAAACTCTTTTAGAGCAATCTCACTTTACAAGGAAAGATTCTTGAATCTAGCATTGCATATATGTTCACGCCTGAAGTCGTGACTTAATATATAAGTGAGAAATACATTATGAAATTCGCACCCACGTATTTATTTCCATTTAGCATGTTTCTTTATCCACATAAAACCTGAATGACTCAAGAATATAATGGCATGAAGATCGTACGTGTAGTTAACCTTAATAATCTATTTTTTGGACGGCTTAACTATGATCTAATTATGTCTTTTGCATTCAATTGTTGAGAATCGATATATAACACAAAACATTTAGTGACTAGCATTTTTTCTACATTTACATGACAAAAGTTACTCATTTTTTAGATCAATGCAACCATTATTCATAGTTTATTTGTTTAGCTTCATTAATTGAAGCTTGGTTATATTATTTTTAAACCTATTTATGTAAGCCCAAATAAATATTTTAGCTTGATTCTTTTTTTTAATACTTCGGAAAGCATATTTTAGCCTTATTCAATAATATGTTTCAGCTGTTGTGAGTGGAGGAGGCTTTTGGCCTCCCCACCATTTATCCCCTCATTACTCCACCACTCTTAATGTGGTGGAGACCTTTGGTATGCTCTAAGGCTCTTGGAATACCCATATGAATTTATAAATAAATCACCATGGCTAGTTGCCATGGTTACTTCTCTCCAAGAAATCCTTTAGCACGTTATCAGCACGTTTGCTCCTATGTTTTGATTTTTTTCTACCCTCCAAAATCCATCCCCTAATTTGTTACGCTCTTCTAATTTGTTACTCGAGTTCCTCTTGGGCATATTAGGAGCGTGTAATTTTCTATACGGATCTTCTAATCTTTCGATCTTCCCTAGATTTTTAATCTAGAGGTAATATCTGTCGATCCCGTAGATAGTTATAAACAAATTTTTATTTTAGCTATGATTTTTTACTACCTATTTTAGGCTTGTTTCAAATCTGCTGAATACAATATCAAATATTGATAAAATACAAAATACAATAAAATAAAATATAAAAATATAAAAAATAAAAATTATTCCCCCCCCCCGAAGGGATCTCTGTCCTGCGCCCCCCCCCCCCCCAATCGACCGGGGGGCCTTGTCGTCGTCGCCGCGTCGATCCCCCCCAGTCGGGGGGATCTCTATCCTACGCCCCCCCAATCGACGGAGGGGGCCTTGTCGTTGCCGCCGCGCCGATCCCCCCAGTCGGGGGGGATCTCTGTCATGCGCCCCCCCCCCAATCGACAGGGGGGCCTTGTCGTCACTGCCGGGCCGATCCCCCCAATCGGGGGGATCTCCGTCCAGTGCCCCCCCCCCCCAACGGGGGGGTGCTTTCTCGTCTCTGCCCCCCCCCCAGTCGGGGGGGACTCTGGCGCCTATCCCCCCTGGCGGGGGGAATCTCTTTCCAGCGCCCCCCCCCCCCCGACGGGGGGACATTCCTCCGGCGCCGGACCCCCTCCCCCCGGGGCGGGGGGGGGACCTCTGTTTATTTTGACCTGCGCTGACGGGGGGGCATTCCACCGACGTCGTTCGCTGAAACAGAGGGGAGGGGGACTGGGGTTTGACAGGGGCTTGGGTATTTTTTGGAAGTTGAGGGGCCATCCTCTGTTTTGGGGATTTTTTGGCATTCCACAGCCCAAAAATGGGCTTAAAGGCACTATTCTGTTTATTTTACATAAATTAGATAGCCTATTTGTTGGGCCAGCAGCCCATTTGTAACATTGTTAATAGTTTCTATGGGCCTGCAGCCCCATTTACCTAATAATTATTTTTGCCTACCAAAAACGGGCCTGAAGCCCAGTAATTCTTATTGCAATCTTTAAAGTATTAATTAAAATTTTGACACTGGGCCTGCAGCCCAAATGTTAATTTGACTTATTAGGGCCAGAAGCCAAGTAAATTCTATTGCAATAATTAATTTGTTAGTTCTTGGCAAATGGGCATGCAGCCCAAATATAAATAAAACATTACATATGATTAATATCAATGGGCCTGCAGCCACATTCAAATTATTAATTTATTTCAATCCTTTGTTATGAGCTTGTCGCGTCATATTGCTAAAAATTATAACACTATTGCATTATTTTATTTTATGGAATTTTAGGATTTTTTTTCAAAATATAATTATCTTAAGGATCCTGCGACCGCTCTACCATTAGCCAACTAACCTAACGGTGTATGACGTCTCCCCGTGGTCCGAGAGATTATTATATTGTATAGTCTATTTTTCCATATTATATATGCTTATGTTATATACATGCGTGGTTATTTATTTTGTGCATGTAGCATTTATAAACTGCGTGGATGTTTATATAAGCTAAAATGTGATTTTTGGGATCGGCCAATTTGATACCCTTTATATTCCTAGCAATTTTATTTTCTTTTTTGATAGAATTTGTAAGTGAGGATTATATGTATTTATGCCAAAGACCGGTGTACCGACAAATGAAGACGTAGGCGTAAATTGGAAAATATAGGGACCCATTCCGGGTTTCCAAGTTGTATTTTTCTTTTCTTTATGGACTGTATATTCGGACTTTGGACTTTGTACATTTTAGGGTATCTGGCCGATCCCCACATTTTACTTATTTTATTATTTATGCATGAATTTCAATTTTATTTAATTCATGCTTATTTTAAATTACGTAGATAAATGGCAAAATTGGCAAGCGTCGATTTCGAGGTCCTTGATTCTGCAGGGAAAAATTACTTGAGTTGGCGAGTGGACCTGAAGTTCCACTTGCGTTCGATGGCCCTCCTTGGCTCCATTTTGGCTCCTTCATCGGCCCCAGCAGCGGCCGATGCTTCTGCTACATCTAGCAGTAGCACTCCTACCACTGTCTCCGATGAGGATAAGGCGAAAGCCATAATCTACATTAGGAAACATATAGATCGGACCTTAAAGCCCAAATACCTAACGGTAGAGGACCCAATGGAACTGTGGGCAGTGCTGGAAGCACGGTATAAACATCAAATTGATGTAATATTACCGCGTGACAGTTATGAGTGGGAAAACCTCAGACTTCAGGACTATAAGTCCGTCGCTGAGTATAATTTTGCACTTCATAACATCACATCACGCCTGAAGTTGTGCGGTGAAGAGGTGACAGAACATCGCATGTTGGAAAAGACATTTACCTCGTTTCACGAGAAAGATGCAATCCTCATGCAACAATATCGTGAACGCAACAGGAAATTCTCTGATATGATCTCATGCCTACTTAGGGCAGAGCAGAATCGAGACTTACTGCTCGCCACTCATAATTTACGTCTAGCTGGCACTGTCCCTATCCCTGAAGCCCACCACGTTTCTCCCCAGAAGTGGAAAAACAAGAAGAAGGCTAAAAATAACAAAGAGAAAGATGAAATGAAGCAACCAAGAGGTGCAGCACCCCAGACAAACAAAAACAATAAGGGAAAGAGAAACTTCACATGGAAGCGAAAGAACACTGACCAAGTGTCACTTCCTAAGAAGAACTGGGAGGATAAATGCCATAGATGCGGCAGGACTGGCCATTGGTCCAGAAACTGCCGCACTCCTCGCCACCTCCAAGATCTATATCAGGCGATCCAGAAGTCTCTACCTGAAACAAACTTGGTGGCTGTTCAGCCGCCAACGATGTTTACTACAAAAGACTTCGAGAACGACGACCTGCTCGATTAAGCTTCATCCTTTATCTATGCATTTAAAATTCCATGTATCTTCATCTTTTGTTGGCTTTAGTTCGAACTTTTATTTATGAATGTCATTTACATTTACTCAAATAAAATTTCATTTTTGTGTATATAGATGAAGTATGAGTGCCTAGTGGACAGTGCCTCGACGCACACAATCCTTCGCGAACATTGCTATTTTAATAGCATAAATAAATATGACGGTCATGTTATTACAATTTCAGGACTATCCCAAATAATCGAAGGATCTGGTGAAGCAATTATATTGCTCCTTAATAACACAAGACTTCAAATAAAAAATGCATTATTCTCTCCTAAATCAAATAGGAATCTCGTAAGTTTCAAGGACTTCCGTTTAAACGGATATCACTTAGAAACCAGAGATGCAGATAAGATTGAATATTTGTATGTAACTCGTCAAAAAGATGACCCGAAGATCATCTGCGAGCGATTCAAGGGACTCCCGTCGGGTCTCTACCATACATACATTCAACCAATAGAAGCCAATATGACTGAGCACCAGACGTGCCAATCACTGCCAGAGTTCCAACTCTGGCACAACAGACTTGGTCATCCTGGATCAGCAATGATGCGACGCATCATCACTGAATCCCGTGGACATAAATTGAAGAAACTGAAGATTCTTCATAAGGGTGAATTTCCTTGTCCCCCTTGTTTCAAGGGAAAACTTATAACGAGACCCTCCCTCCTGAAAGTGGGATTAGAGTCTCCTGGCTTCCTTGAGAGAATTCATGGCGACATTTGCGGGCCTATTCACCCTGCAAGTGGGCCATTTCGGTACTTCATGATACTGATTAATGCATCGACTAAATGGTCTTATGTGTGCCTCTTGTCCACCCGTAACCTAGCTTTCCAAAGCTATAGGCACAAATAATAAGGTTGCGTGCTTATTTCCCCGATAACCATATCAAGAAGCTACGTCTTGATAATGCGGGCGAATTTACTTCACAAGATCGAAGACTATTGCCGGGCAACGGGTATTGAAGTTGAACATCATGTAGCACATGTTCACACCCAGAACGGATTAACTGAGTCTCTTATAAAGGGACTCCAATGGATTGCACGTCCATTGCTTATGCAATCCCAGTTGTCGGTGGATGCTTGGGGCATGCTATTTTACATGCCGCATCACTTATTAGGATAAGACCCTCTGGAGGTCATACTTTATCCCTGATGCAACTCGCATATGGCGCACCTCCGGATATCTCTCATTTGAGAGTGTTTGGCTGTGCGGTATATGTCCCAATAGCACCACCTCAGAGGACCAAAATGGGTCATCAGCGTCGTCTAGGTATCTATATTGGGTTTGATTTGCCCTCTATTATCAGATACCTTGAACCCCTAACGGGGAACGCATTCAAGGCACGTTTCGCTGACTGTGAATTTGATGAGAAAATTTTTCCTAAACTAGGCACACAGTCTAAGAAGCCTGAAGCTACTGAGACCATTAGTTGGGACCAGAAGTCTTTGTCCATATATGATCCGCGTACTAATCTGTGTGAAGATGAGATCCTGAAGATCCTTCACATTCAGAATACAGTACATCTTTTGCCGGATAAGTTCACGGACAACCAGAAGATTGTCCGTTCACACGTCGCTGCTGCTAATACGCCAGCTAGGATTGACATCCCCATAGATGGATGCAATCCACCAGCAGCAGAATTAGCTGTACCTCAATTGAAAAGAGGACGCCCACCAGGTTCAAAAGATAAAGTTCCTCGAAAGAGGAAGACTCCTGGAGATAATAAGATTATCCATCCACAGGATGCTGAGCTCAGACCAGCTACTTCTCCCCTCCTTATTTCCCCTGCAGAGGAAACAATAGGAGAAACATCATTAAATTTTATACGTACTGGAGAGGTACTGGATAGAAATAGCACAGTCGTCGACGACGATTTTGCGTTCGATATTGCCGTTTACGTCACTGAATATGACGATGACGTCGAACCACGATCTCTAGCGGAATGTAAACGCAGAGATGATTGGCCAAAGTGGGACGAGGCAATAAGAGTAGAGCTGGACTCACTCTTGAAATGCAAAGGCTTTGTACCAGTAGTCCAAACACCAGTGGGTGTAAAGCCTGTGGGATATAAGTGGGTTTTCATTAGAAAAAGAGATGAAAATAATGTGATCGTTCGCTACAAGGCATGCCTTGTAGCCCAGGGTTTTTCCCAAAGACCGGGGATTGATTACGAATATATGTATTCCCCGGTCATGGATTCGATCACATTCCAATTTTTAATAAGTCTAACTTCTCTGGAAAGCCTAGAAATGCAGCTCATGGACGTTGTGACTGCATATCTATATGGCAATATAGATAAAAAATATCTATATGAGACTTCCTGATGGGTTTAATCTATCCCCAGAGATTAAAGAGATACCTCAGGACGTATTCTCTGTAAGGATGCATAGATCATTATATGGTCTAAAGCAATTGGGCAAGCTATGGTATAACAGACTTAGTGATTTCCTTACACAGCAAGGATTCACGAATAATGAAGTCTGCTCGTGTATCTTTATCAAAAGAACGGGAACAGGATTCGTCACAATAGCAGTATATGTGGATGACTTAAATCTCATAGGATCTCCTGCAGAGGTCAATGAGAGATCTGAAAGCCTAAAACATACTTTTAAAATGAAAGACCTAGGCAAAACAAAGTATTGTCCGGGCTTACAGATAGAACACCTAAGAGGTGGAATCCTATTACACCAATCTAATTATACAAAGAAACTTCTACGTAAGTTTCATATGGATACATGTCATCCTATAGGTACTCCTATAGTCGTAAGATCACTAGATGTACATAAGGACCCCTTCCGGCCTCTGGAAGAGGGGGATGAGATACTGTGTCTTGAAGTACCCTACCTCGGTGCCATTGGAGCACTTCTATATCTGGCTAACTGTACGCGTCCCGATATAGCATTTACAGTTAATCTCCTAGCCAGACACAGTGCAGTGCCCACAAAGCGCCACTGGAACGGAGTAAAGCATCTTCTGCGATACCTCCAGGGTTCAATTGACCTGGGACTTTACTACCAGAGAGGTGCCTCCCCCAAATTGTTTGGTTATGCCGATGCAGGTTATCTTTCTGATCCACACACAGCAAAATCACAGACAGGTTTTGTGTTTACCTACGGAGGTACTGCTATCTCCTGGAGATCGGTAAAGCAAACCACAACAGCTACGTCATCCAACCATTCAGAGCTCATTGTGATCCATGAAGCAAGCAGAGAGTGTTATTGGCTACGATCCGTCGTCCACCACATTCTTCAATCCACTGGCCTGAAGGCCGATGATTTGGAGCCTACTGTCCTTTTTGAAGACAACGCTGCGTGCATTGCTCAACTTCAAAAGGGCTACATCAAGGACGACAGGACGAAGCACATATCTCCCAAGTTTTTCTGGACACACGAGCTAAAGGAGGACAAGTAGATTGAAGTTCAGCAGATCCAGTCCTGCAACAACTTAGCTGATCTTTTTACCAAATCTTTACCAAAATGTATTTTTGTAAAACTTGTAAAAGGAATCGGTATGAGACAACTGAAAGACCTACAAGCCTGAAGCTTGTACGGATGAGGGGGAGTAACCTGTGTGTTGCACTCTTTTCCCTTAAGCTGTTGGTTTTCCCACTGGGTTTTTTGCAGCTAAGGTTTTAACGAGGCAAACACGATTACTCAGGATCCAGAAGTATCCACCCCCTTTAGCCTTATACGCTAAGACCAAAGTAATGGATGGATAAGGGGGAGTGTTGTGAGTGGAGGAGGCTTTTGGCCTCCCCACCATTTATCCCCCATTACTCCACCACTCTTAATGTGGTGGAGACCTTTGGTATGCTCTAAGGCTCTTGGAATACCCATATAAATTTATAAATAAATCACCATGGCTAGTTGCCATGGTTACTTCTCTCCAAGAAATTCTTTAGCATCAGCCTATTTATTGTAGCCCATATATTTGAAGCATTATTGGATATTGAAGCCTAGAGAATCAAGACCATTTCAATTTTCAGTCCAACTAAAGTTCTAAATCGTTATGATTTTGTAAGTCCACATTAGTGGCCCACTAAATTACCTCTTGTCAATGTTGTCATTCAACAAAAGCGGGCGGCGTGTGTGTAGAAAATGATAGAAAGGGGTCAACCTCCTCAGCCCAAACCAATTGAACTTGGGCACACTGTAGAGCTCAAAGAAAGATAGTAAGGTACAATATATTTTATGTTGGCCCAATAGTTTGGGCCTTCAAGTGGCCTTGGGTGCAGCCCACAAGAAGTGGGAACGGGCTTGTTTGTTTGTTTTTGTTTGTTGGAGGATGAGCGGTAGCAGCCCACAAGTGGTGGGCTGTCTAAATTTTTAAAACCCATTTGTGCTTGTAAATGGGTACCTTAACTTTTTGTGTTTTCAATGGACAGCATGCCTGGCCAAAGTTTGATCCAATCCCCGAGCTTGGTTTTTCAGTTCATTCGGGAGTCTGAAAGAAGGTAGCAAGCCAAGCCCATCTGGAGTTTTGTTCGTAATATTTGTATATGTATATGTTTTTAAGGGTGTTTTGCATATTCATTCCTTAAAATGTGTATTTTGATATCTATCCTTTAAATATGAGTATTTGCTCTCATGTCCCTCAAATATTAAATGTTAACCTTAATCGTCCCTCCATCCTATATTCTATTAAAGAGTTAACTGAACTTATATTAATTAACGCTTAAATAATGGTTAGAGTTAATTAATTAAGAATTAAACACTAATTAACAATTAGCCAACCCCCAAATCACCCCTCATTCGTTTTGGGTGGAGAAGGCGGTGTCGCCTCCCCCCAGTCATTTTTTGGGGCGGAGGAGCACCACTTCCTTCCCCTCATCGTTTGAGTAAGGGGAGTGTAAGGACCGTCTTACCCTTGCAATACTAACAACACACACTAGATGGAGAGTGAATAGTGTAATGACAATAAATTGTGCAATTAAAATTTAACTTGCAAATGCGGAATAATATGTGCAAGAGAAATTAATCAACACAATCAATCCAAACGCAAACACAAGATTTTACACTTGTTCCCCAAACTTGGGTACGTCCAGCCACACCAATATCCACTATGATTCTCACAAAGAGAAGTGAATACAATCTCACACAGAGATACCTCACACAGAGGATTTTGGAGTCTCACACAGAGAAATCCTTGCTCTCTGATCGCGTCCGGATATGCACCCAGAAACAATGTAATTTTAACGCAAGCGCATGGTTAAGTGGTGAGCGGGTATCGAATCACGAGGAGGAACTGTTGGTATTATATTGGTTACTTAGCAGAGATGGAACAATGGTGGAGGAATATACGATGTCACAAGCGTATAAAATGTTGGTAGTAAATTCAATCAATAAAAATGTCTTGGGTTAGGGAATCCCCACTATAGATCTTTAAGCATCAATGTGAATATGAACTTCCATATTACTACTCTTGATTTAGGGTGAAATTGTCGCAACCAAATTGGAAACCAACGCACGCTCTCGCGCTACGCAAGTCTATAATAATCTAAACTAGAAACTCACTCTCGCACAAACCTAGTTCAAATTATTAGCATTAAGATCGATAATATAATTCAATTCCAACTCAAGTTCGCTCTCGCGCAACGTGAATCCGAATCTAGATCATGGTGGTTCGTACTCGCCTTACCATCGTACAGACGAATATAATTATAGGAATATAATAAAGATGCTAGCTTTGGTCGCTCTCTCGCACCAACTCTAGAGAATCTCGATTATAGATCTAAATCGGATATCTAGGGCTTGCTATAGATCAAGATCCTCTCTCAAGCTCTCAAGATCCAATAGAAATCCCTAGCTATCCGTAGTAAATTAACCATAATCTAACCCTCAAATAAGTTTAGCAACATTGGTTTTCAATAGATTTCACATATCCATACGGTTCATCCCCTTTGCCCTAGAGCAAAGAGACTACTCACAATTCCAACATGATCAAAGCAATAGAATTGGTAAATGCAATAGAAATCATCTTAGACAAGAAATATAAACATAAATTAATCATAAAAATTAGAAATGATAGGAGTTTAGACAAACCAATTGTATTCCAAGCTTCAATCCACAAAGAAAATCAAGAACTTTGCACTCCAATTCTTAAGCAATAGAAAAATAAAATAAACCTTCTCCTTAGAACTCTAGATGTTTCGTCCTCGCTTTGATGGCTCTCAAAACTACATATTTATAATAACTCAAAATCTAAAAAAAAAGCTGAACAAAATACCATCAACCTAAAGCAAACCCTAATTCTCAGATCTGGGTCGGCGGTGCACTCGACCGAGTGAAACTGTCGCTCGGTCGAGTGTAATTTTCTGCAGAAAGTCTTCAAAAATCAGCATTATGTCTTCTATGGCCACTGGGTCGAGTGGTCGGCTCACACGGTCGAGTGGGTTTCTCACTCGGTCCAGTGAGATCTCCTGCAGACTTCTTCAGAAACAGAGGTCTGCCTCCATCTTTCTTCTCTCCACTTGGTTGAGTGGGCTTCTCACTCGGTCGAGTGAAAGTTTCACTCGGTCGAGTGCATTTGACATTCTTCTTTGGCTGAGGCTGGGGCGTATCTGCTTCACTCGGTTGAGTGGGCTGTGCCACTCGGCCGAGTAGGCCGAGTTTTCATCTTTTTCTTCTTCTTCTCGATTCCTTCCTTCTTCTCTTCTCCTCCTTTCGCTTCTTGACCTCTTCAAGCACCGTGTGCTCCTCGATGTCGTCATCATTGATGCTCCAGCATGCGTTTATATGCTTCTAGCTCCAAATTGCTCCCGATTGCTCCATATTTCCTGAAAATCCAACGAAACCTAGAAAAATTGAAATTTGTAGTGAAATCGTCGTTTAAGCTTTAAATTCGCGATATGAGCAATCGACATGGCATAGACATATGCAGAAATAAAGTGTAAAATATGATCATATCAAAATCTCCCAAGCTTACCTCTTACCAAGGTTGTAGCGCCTAGCGCCAAGATTAATCGGGGAGTAATACCGCCCAGACACCGCCCAGAATGCCTGTTTGCTGGCCGCCTAGAGAACAGAGCCTCTTACTCATTCTCAAGGAAGATAAGTAAAAATCGAATTTAGAGAATAAAAATAAAGAAAATCAAATAAATTGAAAAGAATGCGAAGAGGAGAAATGCTAGATTATTCTCTCAAAAATCGAATTCACTCACCCAAATGCACCAATAACGAATATAAACATCACTATCGCTTTTATTTTGATATCATTTCATAAAAGGCACACTAGATATAAACAATGTGGATCTAATCAAATATGAAATCATTTTAACGTTAAACTTTGTCTAAGGCATATAAAATGATATACATGTTCATAGACAACACACTTTTCAATTAACTGCTTCTACTTGAAGTATAAGAGATATCACGCAATTTATACAACGAGAATTGAAAGATGTGGTCTCATGAATTTCATGTCTATTTTTCAACTCATATATGTTTTCATACTCAAAGTCATCTTCCTAAGTATTAGAGAGCACCTAGCTTTGGTAATCATGCACATATAAGTAATCACTCTTTCACACATCATTGGATTTCATCCCCTAAGCTTATCTATTAGCATAATGGCATCAAAGGTATAGCATATGATTTTTCCCCAGCATTGTGGCTCCATGGAGGAAAAGAAAGGAATGGAGTGTGTGTGTGTGTGTGTGTGTGTGTGTGTGTGTGTGTATGAGAATAATGTAGAAAAGGTGGCACCTGATCTAATAGATCAGGTGCCAAGACACATGAAGTTGGAAAGTACAAGCCCCACATGGGCTTGTACTTGCCATGGGACCCTCCTTTTTATGTCTTGCACCTGATCTATTAGATCAGGTGCCACCTGATCTACATTGTTCTATATATATATGCAAAAAATGTACCTAAGAACGTGCGCAGGTAGAATTACATGCGCACACCCCTGCTGTTCGGCATTTCCAAGTATTTTTTTTGAATGTTTTTCGCAGTAGGTAGATATACTTGTTATGAAGCTCCCCACAAAATTTCAGGTTAATCCAACACCGTTTGAGCCTCCGTTCATCGATTTCAAAAACGTTGCGCAAAACTGTCCAGAACTTGGACAGTTTTGCGCAATGTTTTTGAAATCGATGAACGGAGGCTCAAACAGTGTTGGATTGACGTGAAATTTTGTGCGGAGCTTCATAACAAGTATATCTACCCACTGCAAAAAAATTCAAAAAACACACTTGGAAATGCCGAACAGTGGGGGTGTTCGCTAGTATCTCTGTCTGCGCACGTGCGCAGGCACATTTGCCCCTATATATATACACACACACTAGTCATAACCCGTGCCCATGGGCACGGTTCACTTAAGATTTTCCCCCGCGAAATCTTTGTTCCCCCAAAAATTATTTCCACAGCTAAAATTTAAAAGAATAATAATTAGCGTAAAAATATTTAGCAGCACGAGCACTTTCGGCGTGTAACAACAAATTCGACGCAGACGCCTTCGACACGGAACAACAAATTCAGCGCAGGCGCCTTCGACGCAAAACAAAAACTTAGCGTAGAATAACAAATTCGGCGCGGGCGTAGAACAAAAAATTCGGCGTCTTTGGCACGAAACAAAAAATTAGCGTAAAAAATTTAACGGGCGCCTTCGGCGACCGGTGCGCAGGCGTCCTAATAATGACGTCATGCAGGGCCCAGTGTGAGTCAAATGCCCGAATAGATAAGGATGATTTGAATAGGCAACATATAATTCATTGATAATATTACTTTTCCTTATTTTTGTTATAAATATTATTAATTAAATCACATAAATGCATGGTTGTTCAACTTCCATGACCTCTTAAATTCAAAGATCTCGAATTTCACAAAATTAAATGAAGATTTATTTCTCCAAAAAGTCCACCCCCAATACAAAAGTGTTCACTCCCAAAATTTTCACAAATTCTCATCTCAACCGTTGATTTTTCAAGATTAAATCTCAAACATCCTTCTATCAACATGCTTGTCCTAGTCAGCCGTAGGATTCAAAAAAGTCCTCAAATATAATATAGATATATATATTTCTTTTTCTTTTTGTAATCCATATATACACAAGAACAATCCCCAAAGAAAGATATATTCTTTTGTGTTTTTGGGATCATGGAGCTTTTTGGCCCTTCTTTTTTTGGTAGTATGGGAAAGATGCACAAATAAGAGTCACTTCAGGGGAGAATTTCCAATGATAATATGTATAGAAATGTTTTCAAGATATGTGGAGAAAGAATATATCATGTCACTCAGTTCACTCTTTGTATGTGCATAACTACTTCAGCAGTGTAATGTCATCTACTCAGTTTGATTTCTAAAAGCAAACTAGTCTATTCATATCAAATGACATTCAGTTCATTTAACTCAAAGTTTTAGTACACAATTCATGCAAATCAGAAGTGATATAGAGATAGGAAAGCAATACTCCAAATATAATGTAGTCAATGCGCGAATCTTGGTGTGTTCTCTACAAAGAGTATACAATAAGGTAATTCTCAGACGAGTCAATGTTAAAATTCATTCATGAACAATAAATATCACATTAGAAGCTCTTTTTCTCAAGTGCACACAAGTATATCATGAATGATATCAGAAATAAAGACAATAGTGTTGCGAAAGATATGTGCACATGTAAAGTGAAGTTCAAGCTAATTTCATCACAACGAATTCATCTCTAGCAAAGAAAGTAAAAGAAGTAAGGATAAAATAAAATCTAACTATAAACATGCAAGCACTCTAAAAGTAAAGAAAATATGATGCATGAAAAAATGTAAAAAAGTGTGAAAATAAGTGAAAAAATGAAGAAGATGAAAATAAAGATGAAAATAGAGAAAATAAAAGTGCGTGAGTACACTCACTCACCCAAGCTAAACATCACATTGTCTTTAATGTGCAAAGTGTGGCACTATGATATAAAAGAGAGGGGTGGGCAGGTGTGGAGATGATGCAAAATGAAAAGTAAGGAAAAATAATAAAAGAAAAACCTGATGAATCTACATGATGGTATATACAATAAAGATATGCAAGGCAAGCATGTAAAATGATGGGATGGATGCAAAGGTGATCAAAAGTACTCTTCCCAAGCTGGAATCTATGGTGCACTGAAAAGTGAAGACAGAGGGGCAATCAAAATAATGGGGAGAGAAGGGAGCAAAAGTACAACAAGCATCAAGTGAAGTGCCTACTCAGGTGCATGGCCATCACCTCCCTGTGATGGGGGTGGTGGTGGCAGAGGGGCTGGCTGCTGCTGCTACTGCTGCAGGTGATGAAAAATCTGGTTCAGCGTCAGTTGAATTCCATGGATAAGGGCTACATAGGTATGCTAGGCAGCAACGGCCTGGGTGAGAGCTTGACCGGCGCCCCGTTTACGGTTTGGGCGCGGTGTCGTTTTACCGCAAGTGCACGGTTAGTGTAGGGTGCGGGTATATCGAACACAGGGAGGTGGATGGCTTGAGTGGCTACTAACCTCGCCTAGGTCGTGTGCTAGCTACGCGGATGATATGGGTGGAAGTGTAGAAATAAAAGAAAGAAATAAAAATGACACAAAATGAATCCCCGCTAACACGGGCTAGAGCACTCATGACACTTGGCATTTGACTTGATCCAGGGTGAGACATTGCCCCAAAAGGTGGTACCTAGCGTCCATGGCCCGATATTCCGGTCGGTGCCAAGCACGCTAGGCCTACCCGGTTCCGGACGGTGGGCACTCCCGTGTCCATAAACACCTTCCGCAACCGGGAGCATTAAGGCCACAATGATATCTCCCAACACTTCGTCCAAGCCGCTCCCGCGCGCGAAGACTCGATGTCTACGCTGGGGGCGTGAGCTATGGCTAGGGGGTCAACCGCCAAGTTTATTCCCCCTTGGCCCGACAGTCAGAGGCAGTCTTTCTCCCGCCAATGACAATGAAACACCCCCGCGTAACCCTAATGGCCAAATAGGTCAAATGTGATTTCTAGCAATACATCGAAGCGGATCTTGACAAGACAAGCACCGGACCCCAATCCCCAACACATCTAGTGTGTCGTCGTACGAATTGGACCCAGATTGCTAGAAATCCCCATTGACACATTTCATCGAACACGTGCCATGCAACCAAGTCTAATGTAAATTTCCAAGCATCAATCTTACCCTAACCCGTATTAGGGTTCATCAATACTACTCCATGATGAAAAACATATAAACAAACAACACAAAAGACATACAAACATTCATCATGAAGCAAAAGAAATACAACACAAAAAATGGAGAACAAGAGAAAGAAATACTTATCTTGAGTTTGAATCTTCAATCCAATACAAGATTTATTAACAAAAAGACCTAATCTAATCTAACTTAAAGCTCACAAGAGAAAGGGGCAAAAGCCCTAAAAAACGGAGAAGAGCTCTCCCTTCAGTCGGCCAACTTCGAGTATTTATAGCCCCACTTCGAAACCCTAATGGTTCGGGTCCAAACCCGCAGAAAAAACGTCACCCGATCGGTTGACAGGTCAACCGATCGGGTGATCCGTTACAAATAGTAAACAGAAAACGGCGGAGCTTCACCCGGTCAGATGAACCGGTCGGGTGAGTTCTTGAGTGACCGGTTGGATCTTGGAGCGGTCGGGTGAATCGATCGGTTGGATGCCCGTGTCTTCAGCTCATCTTCTTCAGCTACAGATGAACCGATCGGGTGAGAGTCACCCGATCGGTTGGAATTCTACTCGAAAAAACAGAGAACAGCCCCCCGCTGAACCGGTCTGTGAACCGGTCGGGTGACTTCCTTATGAGCTGCGGCAGAGACCGGGTGGTGCACGCGTGCATCACCCGATCGGTTGGAGATGACCAACCGACCGGGTGAGGGGCTGAAAGATGAATTATTTGACGTTTGACCCCCTGGATCACGCGCGACTCCTCCCGTTGCTCCGGGGACTTGAGATATCATCGTTAAACGTCCCCTACACGGTCAATCTCCTGCAAACACGGATAAACAAAGAAAAGTGAAAGAAAACGAGAAAATACGAAAAAACGAATACAAGACGACGGTAAATAACGGAAAAACACGGAAGAAAACGTGCGCAAATATATGAAATATAAACGCACGTCAAAATCCCCCAAGCTGAACCCTTCCTCGTCCTCGAGGAAGACGAGCGAGAGTAGGAGCTCGGAGAGGAAAAATAGAGAGAAAGAGAGGAAAGGAGAACTCAATATCCTAGATCGCCCGTCAGGGCCAACAAAATCAAAAACGACACACCAAGCAAGTAAACGCCAAATCACATCACTAAACCAAGGAGTACGAGTCCAGACGAGTGCCGTGGGCCCACACGGTGAAGCGCGAGTGAGCGTGGTCGTGTGCTAGCAAACGGTGTCACTATCTACATTGTGCAATAAAGCTCGATATACACAAATCCAAGATATGACCCAAATATCGATTCGAATTGAATCAAGCGGTGAATATATGGTTCAAGCATGTATGAGAATAGAGAGAGAATCGAAACATATCATGCGTTAGGGACTCCACAACTAGGGTTAAGGAAATCACCACACTAAAGCCTAGATAATTGCTAAAAAGTTCCTAAGCCACGTGTTTTCGAAAACGATGGGGGTTGAGATGATGTGGAGTAGAACACTCGGTGCAAATTCTCGCCTTCCCTTTATTCTCGGCAAGTAGGAAAAAATATTCACACGGGAATTTTTTTGGGTTTTGGGTATTTGTATTTTATTTTATTTTTTTGGATTTTGGGCTATACAAAATTTTTCTTTTCTTTTCTTTTTGGGTTTTTCTTTTCTTTTCTCCTTTTTTGGATTTTTGGATATTGGGATATATACATGTGTACTCTCCCAAGTGGGAGAACGGTACACGACGAGGGGATTTGCACCAAGTAAAATAAAAATGAAATCGGATTCTAAACACTTGGACAAAGGAGATATTTCTCGCTAATCAGAGCATAGGCTAAATGGGTTATCCTAGTCCTTGTTTGTGGAATCCAGACACATGCGAATTGAAATATACGATATAAATATAGCATGTATATAGAAGCAGATAGTAGAAGCAAATACCGCATATTCAAATCGAAGCATGATAATCTAGGGGTCAACCCAGGATAGGTATATAAAACATAATCACAAGGTAGAAGCACACCAAATAGCTAGGCACGACGCACGACTCACAAAAAGCTAAGTGGACCCGCGATGCATGAAATGCAAGAGGACTCGATATCCTAGGGTTAGTGAATGTGATTATCGAAGCTGTGCAAGGTGCGCGTGTGATTTTCGTGGAAATTCATCATAGGGTTCATCTCTAGGAGAAAGAGATAAAAAGAAGAAAAGAAAAAGAAAAAGAAAAACACGGAGAAAAACGACTCGAAAAACGAGGAAAAAGAGACAAATGACGCACGAAGTGCGACTCCCCCAAGCTGAAACTTGCATTGTCCTCAATGCAATAGCAGTGAATACATGAGGGCAATGAAAATGGTGGGGAGTTACGCACCGACACAAAAAATGAAAAACACGAAAAACACACGAACGAAACTGGAAAATAAAGAGAAAGAAACATACAAAATAAAAGATATAAAACGCAACGAAGGACTCAAAAACACAAACACACGACAACGACACACGAAAACATGCACACAAAAGTCGATTTCCCCCAAGCTGAACATGACAATGCCAGCGAAACGATATGTCAATGTGATGCAGAAATATGCAAGGGGAAGATCGGAAAAGAAAAGAAAGAAATCAAAATGCAGGAGAGACGGTGTGCTCATTCTCCTCGGAAGAGGATGTGGGGTGAAATGATAGAAGGGCACGACATGAAGGGTTATTAAGATGCAAAAGCAAATCCTAGATACGCTCCCCTCGCTAATGAGAGGAGACGAGATTATTCAAATCTAAACTAGAAAGCGGTAAATTTTTACACTACTGGATTAGGATACACCTGAGCATAGGCGGATCCAAGATCTGAAGTGGGGCAGGTAGCTGCTCTAACTGCTCCTTCTGTGGCTCCGCCAGAAGCGTTGTGCCACGTGTTCCAATGGACCCAAGCAATGCACCTCCAAGCATCCTTAGTAGGTAACCACCTGTGACCTGTAAAGGATGAGGTGCATTAGTCCATGGCAAGAAATTATTTCCCAAAATAAATGTATCCCAGAGATAGTCGCCGGTAAATGATGGTAAAATATATGAAATGTGGCGAACACTCCCTGGAAATGGTATGCTATCCTCTGTGCTAGCGACGATCAAATCCCCGCTCTCCATGTGAAGTTGCTCTCCAGGCGGTGACACACCGCAGCATACCTCAAGGGAAGTCGATCCTGTGTCCTGCGAGAGATATGGCGTGTCAAAAATATATGAGTCTAAAGAAATAGGACGTGAAAAGCGAGACTCAAATGTGGAGTGAGAGTGAGTATGAAAATCTCCCTGAATAGGGGCAATATGCTCAAGTAGATGCTCAGCCGCAGAAGAAGTGGAGCGTGACGGTAGAGGTAGATGTGGCTCGGGCTCCATGAAGTGGACGATCGTATCCAAGCCCTCATGCACATCCTCCTCGACGATATGCTCATGCTTCTCCATCTGCTCGATGTCCTGAATGACATCCTCATGGTTGACCACCGACCAAGGAGGAAGCTGTGACAGAGATGGCTGTGGAGGTGGATGTGGAGCAGACCCCTCGTATGTGGTCGTGGTGTCGTCGTCCTCACGCACATCCTCCTCGTCGGTATGCATAAGCTCTGTGGTCTCCTCGGTGCTCTCATAGGACTCATATGGGGTATCCAAATAAAGATGACAAGTCTCTCCCACAGATCCTAGAGAAATCTCCCCATCCTCACTATCATCATCAAAAAATGCTTCGTCATCCAAGTGGTAGTGTGGGAAAATTGGGGCATCGGTATGAGATGTGTCTATGGTGGCCGATGAGATGGTGGTCTCAACCATGAAAGTGGGTATATCCTCTCCTTCATCCTCTCTCCTCGGTGTAGGCTCGGTGATTGGTACCATCAAGTTTTGTAACATTTGGCCTTGGTTAAACATGGCACTTTCAAGGAGAGACACGAGGCTTGATTCTTCTTGTGTTGGTGGAGGGATATAAGGTTGAGGAAATGGATGGGAGGTGTTTGGGCAATGGTTGTGGGAAAATGTATGGCCTTGGTGTAGGGGGAGGCTCTCAAGCGTATATGGGCAATCATAATACACGTGCCCCGTCATCCCACAAGTCTCACAAACCACAACTGGATAAGGATCGTATCCTCCCATCTGAGCATCGAAATTTGATCTCCACATGTTAATATCAAAGATACCTGGACAACAAAAATAAGAAAACTAGAGAGGAGCGTCAATAGCACAAGAAAATAACAAAAAGATAATATAATGGTGGGGGAAAATTTTCTTGATTATTGAATATATTTTTTTTTTCAAAAATTTTTTTTGTTTTTATGCGTAGTCTAACAAACCCAAGCTAAGCTAATATCAAACCGAACGCCTCCCCGGCAACGGCGCCAAAAACTTGACCGGCGCCCCGTTTACGGTTTGGGCACGGTGTCGTTTTACCGCAAGTGCACGGTTAGTGTAGGGTGCGGGTATATCGAACACATGGAGGTGGATGGCTTGAGTGGCTACTAGCCTCGCCTAGGTCGTGTGCTAGCTACGCGGATAATATGGGTGGAAGCGTGGAAATAAAGAGAAGAAATAAAAATACACGAAATGAATCCCCGCTAACACGGGCTAGAGCACTCATGACACTTGGCATTTGACTTGATCCAGGGTGAGACATTGCCCCAAAAGGTGGTACCTAGCGTCCATGGCCCGATATTCCGGTCGGTGCCAAGCACGCTAGGCCTACCCGGTTCCGGACGGTGGGCACTCCCGTGTCCATAAACACCTTCCGCAACCGGGAGCATTAAGGCCACAATGATATCTCCCAACACTTCGTCCAAGCCGCTCCCGCGCGCAAAGACTCGATGTCTACGCTGGGGGCGTGAGCTATGGCTAGGGGGTCAACCGCCAAGTTTATTCCCCCTTGGCCCGACGGTCAGAGGCAGTCTTTCTCCCGCCAATGACAATGAAACACCCCCGCGTAACCCTAATGGCCAAATAGGTCAAATGTGATTTCTAGCAATACATCGAAGCGGATCTTGACAGGACAAGCACCGGACCCCAATCCCCAACACATCTAGTGTGTCGTCGTACGAATTGGACCCAGATTGCTAGAAATCCCCATTGACACATTTCATCGAACACGTGCCATGCAACCAAGTCTAATGTAAATTTCCAAGCATCAATCTTACCCTAACCCGTATTAGGGTTCATCAATACTACTCCATGATGAAAAACATATAAACAAACAACACAAAAGACATACAAACATTCATCATGAAGCAAAAGAAATACAACACAAAAAATGGAGAACAAGAGAAAGAAATACTTATCTTGAGTTTGAATCTTCAATCCAATACAAGATTTATTAACAAAAAGACCTAATCTAATCTAACCTAAAGCTCACAAGAGAAAGGGGCAAAAGCCCTAAAAAACTGAGAAGAGCTCTCCCTTCAGTCGGCCAACTTCGAGTATTTATAGCCCCACTTCGAAACCCTAATGGTTCGGGTCCAAACCCGCAGAAAAAACGTCACCCGATCGGTTGACAGGTCAACCGATCGGGTGATCCGTTACAAATAGTAAACAGAAAACGGCGGAGCTTCACCCGGTCAGATGAACCGGTCGGGTGAGTTCTTGAGTGACCGGTTGGATCTTGGAGCGGTCGGGTGAATCGATCGGTTGGACGCCCGTGTCTTCAGCTCATCTTCTTCAGCTACAGATGAACCGATCGGGTGAGAGTCACCCGATCGGTTGGAATTCTGCTCGAAAAAACAGAGAACAGCCCCCCGCTGAACCGGTCTGTGAACCGGTCGGGTGACTTCCTTATGAGCTGCGGCAGAGACCGGGTGGTGCACGCGTGCATCACCCGATCGGTTGGAGATGACCAACCGACCGGGTGAGGGGCTGAAAGATGAATTATTTGACGTTTGACCCCCTGGATCACGCGCGACTCCTCCCGTTGCTCCGGGGACTTGAGATATCATCGTTAAACGTCCCCTACACGGTCAATCTCCTGCAAACACGGATAAACAAAGAAAAGTGAAAGAAAACGAGAAAATACGAAAAAACGAATACAAGACGACGGTAAATAACGGAAAAACACGGAAGAAAACGTGCGCAAATATATGAAATATAAACGCACGTCAGAGCTCGAAAATCGACTCTAAGTCCAGTGACTACCGACTCGACTGCGCACAGGCACAAGTCTCCGTCGTTAAGAGTAGAGATAGAGGAACGTGCACGTATACAAACTAGACTCGCACGGCCTCCAAAAACTAGTAGGGCTACTATGGGGTGTGTGCGCGAAGAGGGGCTCATAATAGGATGCTCAGCCTCCAGGTGAGGCTGAGACATAGGAATACTCGCTGAAATGGGTGCAACAGATGATGTGAGCGGAATATCGACAGAAGTGGAGGAGGGTGAAGAGGTCATGTCAATAGATGTGGTGACAGGCACCACGACACTCTAAGAGAATACGGTGGTGGTAGAGACAGGAATATCGATAGGTGGGGTGGGTGTGAAAACTGAAGATAGGGTCACCCCAGAAGTCGGTATCTCAAATGATGTGAGGGTCTCTATGGTCGCAGGAATGGAAGGATCAGCACTCTCAGGAATGAATGGGGCAGGATCAGACACAGCCATGGTACTCTCGGGGATGGGTGTGGACACGGAACTCTCAGCATGAACAGAAGTGGAGACAAATGTGCTGGGTCTAGGAAGTAGATCAGAGGTAGGCTGAACTATGGGGATCTCATGTGGGTGAAACTCAACGGAGTGCTCCTGCTGCCCCTCATCGGGCTCTAGCACATATAAGGTGGGATAAGAAGGTTCATGGGGAACCTCCACTCCGCACCTGTTGGTCCTAGTGGGTCTGAACGGGGTTTCGAAGCACGATATAATCTGCAGAAAAGGGACCATGTAGCCAGAACCAATGGCGTTGTCCGTGTGGTCGGATCATGTGCATGCAAGTCAGAACATAGTCAGAAAGGGTAGTGGGGCCCGTAGAATGACGTAGGTCAGCGGGGAACTGGATGTCTAAAATAGGGGCCAGGAGGGTGATCAGACTGTCACAACAAATTGCATTGGTGGAGGCGAGCGTGGAAATAATGCGGTCGAAGTACCGATTGGCGACATCAATAAATATGGCAGGGACTAAGATGTCCCCACCAGCATCATAAGCTCTCTCATGTGTCATCGCCCAGAGCATGAATATCTCAAGTGTGGACATAGTCCCAACCTCTGGCCTAGCTAGGATGGTGGTCTCTAGGAGGCGCTGTGCTAGATGCAGGCATGGGTGGACTATGGAAGAGGCCTTCGCCCTACTAGGGTCAAAGTGTGGTATGCCTGTGATCTGCTTCCAGAATGCATCAGTAAAAAGGACGGAAGGGGTGAGGTGGCTAGGGCCATATGCTCTATCAAGGTTTGGGACAGTGGGCCATTAAAAGTATGCATGGACCATGTCATGCGAGATCTCACACTCCCGATCTATGAGTCGAAAGGAATAGCCCCTAGCTATGAGTCCTACGAATAGAACTCAAGAACTCGAGTGTTGGATGAATGTAAGTGCTCGCTGACATGTACAAAAAATCACCCCAACCGACATTATCGTACAACTGGTGTAGGCCCCTGTAATACCCCTAGGTGCTGTAGTGTCTGAATGTGAGCAAACCTAGTGCAGATGATCTGACGCCTACAGATCCTCTCAAATTTGGCACAGTGTGTGCCGTCTCTGAAAGTGATCTCATACGTCTCTATTGGTGTAGGTGGCTGTGTTGGTGGTGCAGGAGGTATAGGTAGTGCATGGATGGGATCGCTATGTGGAGAAGGAGGCGTTGTCCCAGAGGAAGAAGGACCAGGGTCACCGGCCTTCTTCCTCTTGGAAGCGGGCCGCCTACCACTAGATCTAGTGTGCGGAGGCATCGTGTAGTGCCGTAAATATGATGCACTCTATGAGAAATGCAAGAATATCGCTCAAAAATAATAAGAAACGAGTGTACCGAGCGAACGATGCGACTCCCAAGCTAGTTTCTGAGTGTAGGGTGGCTCCCCCAAGCTTCGTCTTCACAATCGTCAAGAAGGATCTCCCCCAAGCTTTCCTGTTGCACAAAAATGTTGATTAGCTTTAAGAATTCGAAATAATTGGGGTTAATCGATATAAAATGGAGATTAATAGGGTTGATTTGGATCATGGGTTGGATTTTGGTCTTACAAGATGAAAATGAGAGGAGAGAGGGTGAAATAGGGCTTGATGGAGGAGGGGGGTGGTCGGACTCAGTTGGAGGACGGCAGCGGGAGGCGGCCGGAGTGATCACCACGGCCGAGTTGCTCGGGAGCTCGGGTGGACGGTTAAAAGGAAGGGAGAGGGGGAGCTACTAATGATTTGGGTTAAAAGCCCTCGAGTAAGTCGGTTCCCTTTTTATAAGGGTTTTGCTTCCTTAAGTCACTTGGCCGAGTGGCCTTGGTCACGCCCAATGCGGCTGCAAGTTGTGTTTTAGGGTAGCAGCTGAGTCGAGTGACTCGGCCGAGTGAGTTTAGTCACTCGGTCGAGTAAGAAGATGGGACAGAACACCATTTTTAGAGCTTTTTGCTACAGTCTCCCCCTTGATCGAGTGGATTAGTCACTCAGTCGAGTGAATTAATGCTCAGTCAAGTGGAGAGGCCTTACAGAACATTAAAATTTTGGTTTCTGCTACAGGGATCCACTCGGTCGAGTGACATAGTCACTCGGTCGAGTGGTATAAATGTATAGAATGAGTTTTTAGTACTTTCCTGATTAGTGATGTAACTCGGTCGAGTGAGTGATTCACGAGTGAGTGATTCACTCGGTCGAGTGAAAAGTCCACTCGACCGAGTGAGACCCATTTTTCCAGCTTTTAGTTTCTGTTTCTCTCCATCTTCTTTCTCTCCTTCAGTCTTCAGGTTCCTCCTTTTCTCGTTCAAACATGTCCAGCGTGGCTCACCATCACCATGGATACTCTCTATTAGAATGGCATCCTCGTGTATTCTCGATGCAATTAAAAACATTGCCCAATGTTAGTTCTTTTCCTACCTTTTGATCTATCGAACTAATAAAAGTCTAAAACAAAATAGAAACTAAGAATGAACTAAAACTAAGATAGAAATGTCGGGTTGCTTCCTGATATCGTTTATGATCTTGAGCTCGACCCCTCATGATTTTACGTTTGATGCATGATATTCGGTGCATAGGAGATGTGCGTGTCGAATTTGGTGAGGAAACCGGTAGGATTTGTACGCTCCATGTTCTCTTGTTTGGCCTCATCAATTGGTGCCTCCTTTCTCATAATGGTGGGATATGACTCCCCACAAGTTTTGCTCTTGGCCTTCAAAGGCTCCGTATTCTTTTCCGGTGATGTCAAATTTTTCACTGGCGGCGCATGCTTTTGTTGCTTCACGGAAGAGAGTTTGTAGAGCTCTCTTATTCTCACAACATCGGTGTCATTCTCCTCCTCTTCGGTGAGAGAGTCCGGAGTGTCTTCAAGTTGGGGGCTATTTTCAGAATTTGGCTCCCCATCAAAACTATACACATGCAAATCATTGATGGTATACGGCTTGGCTTCCTCAATGGCCTCTTCAAGTAGGATTGACAAGATTTTAGTCTAACCGTCTCTAAGGTAAATGCTCTTTATTTCACCTGTAGGATCTCCTGCGAAGTAGTGCTTTAGTATTTTTCCCATTAAACTTGAATGGTGCTCCGTCATTTCCTTCGATCTCAATAGCTCCTCAGGGAGGTATATGGTGTATGGTGAATGGCCCCGACCAACGGGATCTCAACTTTCTAGGAATGAGTCTGTTGAGTATTGGTGTTTCATACCAATTTTATTTTGATGATGATCATAACATTATGTTGTTGCTAATGACTCTCTTGTTTTAGTCTCACAGTTTCATTCCTAGAATATCTTTCTTGGAGACTAATCACTTGGTGTAAGGATGGACATCAAGTGGAGAAGGGCCAAATCTTGGACTCAAGGGGTGCCAAAGCTTGGAGTTGATGGTGAGAATCAAGGCATCAAGATTGAAGACATAGACTCTAAGGAAAGCAATGTAATCCATGTAATATTTACTTTATTGATTTCTCTCTTATTGAGTCTAGGTTAATGTAATGCCTTGTTAGATGGTCTACTCATACATGCATATGCATCTAACCATCTTAGTGAGTCTTAGGATTATTCATAGAATCCAACCCAATAAGTTCATCTTGTCCAAAGACTCATTTGGAGTCTCTAGCTTTCCATCAGTCGCCTGCTGAAGGATACACAGTCGACTAGGTGATTTCCAGTCGACTGTAGATCCTTCTACAGTCGCCTGATATGCGCTGCTTAAGCTACATTTTAATTGACTCAAACTTGAGCTTTACGCACAGTCAACTGCTGCTCAGTTTACATTCGCCTGTAGATTTACAGTCGCTTGTGAATTGGCCAACAGTCGTCTGAGTAGCGTAAGTGCAATCTCTGCATCTCTCTGTCTTTTATCCATCTTATACTGCAGTCGATTGATGAATGTATTACAGTCGCCTGACTATAAGACAGTCGATTGTATTATTGACATCAGTCGCCTGTATGCTTATCTGGAGAAAGAGTGCAGCTCTCTGTTTTATTCAATCCCCTACAGCAGTCGCCTGCTGAAGGTTTTACAGGCGCCTGTCCTGTTTTCAGTCGACTGTATTGTCTTCTTCAGTCGACTGTTCTGGCTCAGATTATAGCCGTTGGATATTTTCTAGTCGTTGATCAGTCAACTGTCTTTTGACTATCAGTCGACTGTTGATGTCCTTTTCACCCAGTTTCTAGCCGTTGCAGCTTTGGACTGATGGCTGTTTTCTTGGGTTTTGAGGGTTGAGATAGGGTTCCTATATATATGGGTGTGCTGATATCTCTAGAACTTCTTGATGCTATTGAAAATCACAATAGATCTTTAGCCACTCATAAACTCTCTCAATTCCCTCATGTGAACTCTCATTCATCTTCATGCATTGAAGTCCAGCTCAAGGGAATTCATACAAGTGCTTTCAAGCCAATCTCAACACTTAGAGATCCTCTTCCATGCCTTGCATTCATCTATGAGTAAGCATCTCAAGGCATATGTAAGAGTATTTATTTTACTTGGTGAATTTGTAACTCTAATTCTCTTTGTGGGAATTAGTCTTTCTCTCTTTGTGGGAGTTTATCTCTTTGTGGGATTATGATATTCTCTTAGTGGGAATAACTCTCTTTATGGGAGTAAATCTCTTTGTGGGAGTTTAGTTTCCTAGTGTAGGGCTAACCCTAATTCTCTGAGTGGGAGTTAGTGATTCTCTTGGTGGGAGTCTTGATCCTCGTGCAGGGTTGGTTGGGTCCTTGTGTAGGGCATAAATCCTCTTGGTGGGGTATCTCCTTGTGAGATTTGTATTCACTTCTCTTTGTTGGAATATAGTGAATATTGGTGTGGCTGGACGTACCCAAGTTTGGTGAACCAGGGTAAAACTTTGTGTTTGCGTTTGGATTGATTGTGTCAATTATTTCCTCTTGCATTTATTATTCCGCATTTGCAAGTTTAATTTTAATTGGACAATTTTATTGCCATTACACTATTCACAGAGTGAGTTACATTTATTATTCCGCATTTGCAAGTTTAATTTTAATTGGACAATTTTATTGCCATTACATTATTCACCCCCCTCTAGTATTGCAAGGGTAAGGCGATCCTTGCAATTGGTATCAGAGTGAGTTATAGCATACTGCAACGATGGCATTCAACGCAACATCCACGTCTCATGAAGAAGGTCATTCAACCGTCTGTAGGATTCTGTCAAAACAACGATGTTAGGATCGAATGAAGAGGAGAGACTTACGCTTGCGTACGCGGCACCGTAATCTCTGAACTTCGCCATCGGATTCGCCACAACGGTCGGTACTTCGTCACGGAGGATCGAAGCAGCGTTTCACCGTCTAAATCTCTATTTAGAAGAGAATTTTAATGGAAGGGAGAAGAAGAACACAAGTTGCCTTATGCAAACTTATGGCATGGTAAGATTAGTGTAAATGCCTTACCCTTGGGTCCTATTTATAGGCTTTAGGGGTAGTTATTGTAGGAAATAACTAAATATAAGCTTATTAGCCTATATTAGCACATTCACTTATCATCTTCTTCATTCACTTATCAAGTGCCTTTTTGCACTTATAAATTGACTTTTTCCACTTATCGAGTGGTCCTTTTCACACGAGAAAAGGTTCCCTTCGCGCACGCTTTCGTGCACGCGACATCTGAGGTCCATATGCCCTCATACATCCCCTCATGGGTGTATATATGTCGTCCATATCCAACATCTCCCACTCACACTTGAGGGGATTGTAAGGAAACATCTTTTCCTTTAGTTCTTCTGTTTATCATACCAAGAAATAGACCGTGTGACCGTCATGCGCATAGAGTCCGCTGTTATGCACTTGTTAGAGATACACAACACTCCTCGAGGTGCAAAGTTGAGTAGATTAACGCATGCTTTACCCTAGATTATTTCTTCACATTTCTTATACTTTATATTCAACAATTGAATCCCATCTGGATTACAATTGGCTGGCCAGCTTTGAATCTCCAAAGTCCAAATGTGAATATGAAATTAATCTTCCTCTTCTTGCGATCCTTTCGATCTTGACTTGACTCGCTTTTCTAACATGCCCCACCGGACCGAATTTACCATAGTCCATAAGCAACATGCTAAGATAGCGATCACCCAGTCAAATCTAAAGGAACCAATTAGAGTTCATAAGGGTAAGTAGTTAAGACCCATGTGGTCTTTGGGTCTCACATAATAGTAAACACAATTACTATTCTAACCCAATGGTCAAATGCATACGTAGTATGAATACGTATTACAACATCACTCCTTTCCCAGGGAGCGTATGTCTTTAATGATGTTGTAAGGATGATGATCAGACACCACAATGTCTGATTTTGAGTCCCCTTTACTACTCAGTAATTTTCTGGACCCACATCCCGCATAAGACAGATAAGATTTAAAAATCTTTTTAGATCTTTTGTAAGCATCCATATGATGCCGATCTTTTATACGACCATTTTGTTCAAGTCATAACTCTAAATCATCCGTCTGACGATTTTGACTTTAAACAGGTCTCATCTTTATCTTATCCGTCTGATAGAATAAAGGCGGTTGCTCATGTGAGAGAGCCAACCTCAATCTATCCGACATACTAGAAAATACAGCTGAGATATAAGAAATGTACACAAACATTTTCAAGAAACTCATATGCAATGTCGAAAAGAACTTATTCTTTTATTAAATTTGATCATTCATAGACATGGGAATATACATTGGTACAACTCAGCTCTTACGCAATCCTTGAGATGATAAGTGTTTGTAAAACACATCTCTGGGAATCGCCTTCGTAAGCGGATCCGCTATCATCTCATGCGTAGATATGTAGCTAATGTCTACCTTCTTGGTTTTATCATAGTACTTTGCAAATTTGTAGCGGATATCAATGTGTTTGGTCTTACAATGGAATTTTGGATCTTTGACATAGGCTATAGATGCTTGACTGTCACTGTGTATTGGTACAGCACCTGAGTCACTTGCATCAATTAGCCTGTCTAAGAACTTCCTAAGCCAAACAGCTTCTTGGACTGCCATGCTAAATGCTACAAACTCGGCTTCCATAGTTGAAAGTGCGATGCAGGATTGTTTCTTGCTACTCCAGGATATTGCGCCAGATCCGAGTAGAAAAACATATCCTGAGGTCGATCGTCGCTCATCGAGATCACCCGCCCAATCAGCATCAGTGTAGCCTTCGAGCCTCAAGGCATCTCCTTGATAGCATAAAGCATAGTCTGCAGTTCCTTTAAGATACCGCATAGTCTGCAGTTCCTTTAAGATACCGCATTATCCTCTTAACAGCTTTCCAGTGTACTTGCCCTGGATTGGATTGGTAACGACTTACCATTCCAATGGCAAAACAGATGTCCGGTCTTGTACACATCATAGCGTACATAAGACTACCAACTGCACTGGAATATGGAACTTTTTCCATAATTTCCTTTTCTTTTTGGTTCTTTGGACACGATTTCAGACATAAATTATCACATTTGCTTATAGGAGTATCAATGGACTTGCAGTCCTGCATATTAAAACGTTCTAGAACCTTCTTTATGTAAGTCTCTTGTGAAAGAGAAAGAAGTTTCTTCAAACGATTCCTTGAAATCTTAACTCCAAGGATATATGCGGCTTCTCCCATGTCTTTCATCTCAAAAACTGATGAAATCCAAGCCTTGATATCCATCACAAAGCCCTTGTCATTTCCGGCTATTAAAATGTCATCTACATATAGAGACATAATAACATACTTGCTCTTAATCCTCTTGATATATACACAGTTATCTTCATCAATCATGGAAAAATCATTTGATAAGACAACTTCTTGAAATCGTATATACCATTGCCTCGAGGATTGTTTAAGACCATATATGGATTTACGAAGTTTACAAACCTTATGTTCGTTTCCTTCTTTTACAAACCCTGTTGGTTGTTCTATATAGATCTCCTCGTCCAATTCTCCATTGAGAAAGGCAGTCTTTACATCCATTTGATGTAATTCGAGGTCTAAGCAAGCTACCATAGCCAGAATCAAGCGAATCGAGGTAAAACGCACAACAGGTGAGAAGGTCTCTTCGTAGTCTATCCCTTCCTGTTGCGTAAAACCTTTCGCGACAAGGCGAGCTCTATATCTGTCAATAGAGCCATCAGCCTTATGCTTGATCTTGAGAACCCATTTGTTCCCAATAGCTCTACGTCCTCTGGGTAAGTCAACCAAGTCCCAGACTTGGTTAACTTTCATGGATTCTAATTCCTCCTTCATCACTTCCATCCATTTATCTTTTGCAGGGCATGATACGGCCTGTTTGAAAGTAGCAGGATCATCATCTTCTTGTAGTAAAGTCATAAAGGTTTGCGGGAATTCATCCTCAAATCTTAGAGGAGCTAACCTTGTACGACTACTATGTCGTATTTGAAATTCTTCAAGTCCTTGTTGACTCGAATTTAAATCAATTCTAATATCACTCCCACTTGGAATGTCGTTAGAATTGCTCCCACGTGGATCATTATTCCCGTATAGAATATGATTCGCATCATTCGTATCATCCATTGGTGAAGGTTGAAACGTATTTTCGTCTTCACCAAGAATTCTCCCACTCGAATGAGGTAATCCTTCTTGATCATAAATCTCAAATAGAGATAAGCCCTGACTTATCTCGCCCTGTCTTGGAAACTCGTTTTCCAAGAAAGTGACATCCCTCGACTCAAATTCAATTAGTCCTCCATTGTCTTCCTGACCAATGAAAACATAACCTTTGGAGTTTTCTGCGTATCGTATAAAGATACATTTCCTCCCCCTTGGCCCAAGTTTGCCATACTTATGGGAGGAAATATGTGCGTAGGATGCACACCCCCAAGGTTTTAAAATGCTTAAGTCAGGAGACCTTTGGTTCCACAACTCATAAGGAGTGGAGCTAACTGATTTCAAGGGTACACGGTTCAAGATGAAAGCAGCCGTCAATAATGCGTCAACCCAAAAGGTGATTGGCAAGTCAGCTTGCGCCATCATTGAACGGACCATTTCCATTAAAGTCCTATTTCTCCTTTCTGCAATACCATTTTGTTGTGGAGTATAAGGCATAGTTACCTGATGAACTATGCCTTTTTCATCACAAAGTTCCTTAAAACTTGTTGATTGGTATTCACCGCCTCTATCGGATCGCAAGACCTTAATCTTGCGATCTAATTGATTTTCCACCAAACTCATATAGTTTTGAAAGCAGGTTAATGCTTCACTTTTGTGGGATATCAAATAGATATGACCGAATCGGGTGAAGTCATCAATAAAAGTGATGAAATAAGACTTCACGCGTCTTGTCTTGACATTCATCGGACCACATATGTCCGAATGGATGAGCTGTAATGGAACCTCGGCCCTTGTGTCGGTTCCAAATGGCTTGCGACAAGATTTTCCTACAAGGCAATGTTCGCAAGTCGACATTTTGACCTTTGAAACATTGGATAGAAGGCCACGTTTGGCAAGTCTATCCATTCGTGTTGGTCCAATGTGACCAAGCCTTACATGCCAACAAATTACATCTGATTCATAATTTGATGAATTTGCAACAAGGAAATTTTCATTATTAAATGAGGAATCATACATTGTATTTAATACAATAAATCCTTTAAATACATATCCAGAACCAATTAGACTATTATTACAAGACAAGTCCACTTTACAATTGTGAAAAAACCAGCTATAACCAAGACCCATTAACACGACCACAGATATAATATTCCTTCGAATATCCGGAGCGAAGAGAACATCATGAAGTAGGATAGTGCGGCCGTTGTCCAAGACGAGCTTGCACGTCCCAACGCCTTTCACTTCAACACGTGTGTTGTTTCCTACGTAGATCCACTTCGTTCCTTGGGGTATCCGGTGATACTCCACGAAGGACCGTATGTCCCTTGCTATGTGGTCGGTGGCACATGAATCAACTATCCAAAAGGGATTAGATTCTACAAGAAATATTGAACTAGAAACACATATGTAACTAGTATTATTACAAGTTATCTCGTCACCTCCACTCGTACATGAACGAGCATAGTGACCTAACTTGTTGCACTTGAAACACTTGATCTTCTTCAAGTCCTTCTTCTTGTGCCATTTCTTATGTCCACCCTTATGTTTGGGTTTCTTGGTAGACTCAGGTTGCTTATTACGTTCATTAGTAAACTTAGAACGATTTTTCCGTTTCTTTCCCCCGTGTGAGGAACTAGCAACCATGTGCACTTCTGCACTTGGCTTGGCGGCCGCAAGCCGCTCTTCCTCTAACTCGAGGTGCTTAGAAACATCGTTGAAGTTCTTGATGCTCTCATTATGAGTGAGATGCATCTTCATTTGGTCCCACCCATTTGGTAGGGAACGTATGACTGCTTGGATTTGTTGCTCGTCAGTGAGCACATGACCTGCATCCTTTAACTCTGAGATGAGATTCGCCATATGTCGCAGATGTTTCCCCATGGAATGATCTGGACATTTATTGTATGAATCAAATCTTATAGTTAAAGAACGAAGTTTGGGACACCGAGGTGCCACCAAACTTCTCCTCAAGCTTGGACCATATGTCCATGGCTAGGTCATGCTCTCGGAAGATTCGCATTATGTCGTCTGCCATACTTGACAGCAACGTAATGCGAGCAATCTTGTTCTTCCGAGACCAAGCATCAAAAGCTTCCTTGTCTCTTCTATGTTGGGCCTTAGTGCCCAACTCTGGTTCAATCATTTTGTTCTTTAGAGTTTCGAGCACATCTTGCTCCTCTAGAACATATTGTATCTTTATGGACCATAGTTTGTAAGTATCGTCGTTGAGTTTTTCACCTTTGTTCAACTCAGCGACGATGTTCTTAGCGGCAGAAGACATTTTGGCTTTAAAATGCTGCAAAAGACATAAAACGAAGGTTCGATCAAAAACATTGCATTAATTTCATATTTATAGTCATTATTTTAGACATTTTCATAATTCAGCATTCTCGACCAACGGACCGACCAGGGGAATGGCTAGTCCATGGTTCACTACCCCCAGACAGAGCCGAGGTGTCCCACAAATTAGTCCAAAAGACCACTGGTCGAATCATGATCCATTGAGATGCTGAATCAATCGAATGTGGAAATTTCAGACTAGTTTAATATCACTCCCACTTGGAAAAATCCCACTTGGAATGATATTATTATATTTGATAAGTTACTTTCGAAAAATATTGAAGATGTTGTTCTAGAATCGGAAAAGTCATTACGATCCCAATCACCATCTAGAACAACTTTCAATATTTCCCCATCACTTTATCAAATAACAGTACTCTTATAGTACTTTGCAGCGGAAAAGCGTTTTTGAAAAAACGTATTTTGAAAACGTATTTTTTCAAACGTATTTTGCAAACGTATTTTGCAGGGCCTACACCCCATTACAGGGTGACATAGCCGAAATATTTCGACAATTCCCCGGCCATTGCCGGGGTCGTGTCATGGCCGTGCCAAGGCCGAATTCTTCTTCCTTCCTAAGAGAGAGTTGCCATCGCAACTTGGCCAAGGCCGAACACCCCTTGAGGGGAGTTTTCTGCAAGCCACCGCCGCTGGCTCCCGTATGGATCCAGGCGCTTCCCCCCTACAGGAGAATTTTACCGCAGACAATTGCCGCCGGCTCCGTAGAGACCGGCCATGCAAGCCACCCCCTCCCGGTCATGCAAGCCCCCCCTTCCCCCATCAAAATACAGGGCCAACCGGGGCTTGGCCCTGGCCGAGGCCAGGGTCGACAGTGACCGTGGCCCTGGCCTCTGCCAGGGCCGGCCAAGCCCTGGCCAGGGCCAGGGCCGACCCTGGCCCTGGCCGGCCTTGGCCTCTTGGCCATGGCCGGCCTCCCCCTTGCATGGGGTTGGCCGCACACCCCCACCGGAGGGGGTGGCCTTGTTTGTTATTGGCCGTGGCTAACCCCCTCCGCATGGGGAGGGGGGATGCATTGCCTACATGGCCCATATGGCCATGGGGATCATGCACCAAAGATGTCATCTTCTCCGTTGAGAATAACCACCGCCATCTTCTTCTCCGATGAAACACCCGTTCGTCGAGAAAGTAGTTATTCTTTAATGGCCGTGTGCCAAAATGAAAAAATAACACACTTTCAAGGCCGCAAACTTCACGCTCCACATGAAGAGAGTTCACATTCCCTATTGAATGGAGACTCAGCATCCATGAAGAGTGCGAGTTTGGCGAGATGAACGGTCAGTTCTTCCCGTCACGGAGAGTTCCTGCCATATCCGTAATGACAGAAGACCCTAACGTGAAAAGAACAACTGCTGCGATTCTCTCCGTCACGATGCGCTCCTACCATATCCATAATGGTAGGAAACTCATTCGTGAAAAAGACAACGCCTCGTTCATCGGTTAGACCGGGGCGACGGTTAGACCGGGGCGAACCCGTATGGCTTTGATACCAATGTAGGATCCTGTCAAAACAACGATGTTAGGATCGAATGAAGAGGAGAGACTTACGCTTGCGTACGCGGCACCGTAATCTCTGAACTTCGCCCTCGGATTTGCCACAACGGTCGGTACTTCGTCACGGAGGATCGAAGCAGCGTTTCACCGCCTAAATCTCTATTTAGAAGAGGATTTTAATGGAAGGGAGAAGAAGAACACAAGTTGCCTTATGCAAACTTATGGCATGGTAAGATTAGTGTAAATGCCTTACCCTTGGGTCCTATTTATAGGCTTTAGGGGTAGTTATTGTAGGAAATAACTAAATATAAGCTTATTAGCCTATATTAGCACATTCACTTATCCTCTTCTTCATTCACTTATCAAGTGCCTTTTTGCACTTATAAAGTGACTTTTTCCACTTATCGAGTGGTTCTTTTCACACGAGAAAAGGTTCCCTTCGTGCACGCTTTCGTGCACGCGACATCTGAGGTCCATATGCCCTCATACATCCCCTCATGGGTGTATATATGTCGTCCATATCCAACACCGTCCGACCCCCGCTCTTCAACGGAACCAACTACCCAAGTTGGAAGATCGGGATGATGGTCTATTTGAAGGGTCACGACCTGTGGGACATCACGGAGTCACCATTTGAGAAGCCTACTTCACCTACGGCCTCGAGAACTAAAGCGAAGAAGGACTTGATCAGAGTCAATGCTAGGGCTATGTGTGTACTCCATTGCGCCCTCACTCCGGATGAGTTCGACCGCATCTCCATATGCAAATCGGGCAACGGAATTTGGCATACATTAGAGATTTCTCCTGAAGTGTTACTTCAACATAAGGAATAGGTTCAACAAATCAATCCCGAGAAGAAAAAGGGGGTTGCACTACATGTCGAGAAGGAGTCATTCAAGTGGAGAAAGAACTTCCAACGGGAAGCTCCGAGTGAAGATGATGTAGAAGGAGATGATAGCTATGATGACTACATCGAGCTTGCCAAGCAATTCAAGAATTTCAAGGCTTTCCTCAAGGACAGACAATGTATATCTTCGTCAAAGTTTGCCTCACAGTCTAACAAGTTTATCTGTTTCAATTGTGGAGGAAAAGGTCATCTTGCTACTGAATGTCCTTCCAAACCCACCAGAGATACCTATAAAGGGAAAGGGAAGAAGTATTGGAAAATCAAGTCCGAGCTCAAGAACCAAAAGAAGGGACTTGTCGGTACTTTTGATGATTTCGATGTGGACACTTCTAGTGATGAAGAAAAGGATGACAAGGAGCACGATCACAGGTGTTTCGCAGCTTTTGATGATTCTTCATCAATCTCCTCTAGCTCATGCAATGAAGAGATGGAGGCCAATTCCAAAGAAGAAATGTGTTTCATGGCTAATGAGAAAGAGTCTTCGTCAAGCTCAAGCGACGAGGAAAGCGATGGGGAAGTCAAGGAGGAAAGCGATGAGGAAATTGAGGAGGAAAAGCTATCCTACGTGGAGCTCAAATACCGCCTCAATGTGGCCTCTAACTTGGCAAGTAAGTGCATCAACTCATATGGTAAAATGAAAGCTAATCTTATGTCATGCCCTATTTTGAACTATACGCGTATTCTACTGTACACACGTGATATTTCTACCTACGATGTATACATGGGCATGAAATAAGCGTAGATATCGACATGTCTGACGTAGTACATGGGGGATTAGGCCGTAATACATGGCGAAGGAAAGAGAGTGCGAAATGTGAAGGTGGGAGAAGTGCAAATGACGTTGTGTGTGTAAAACAACAGGAATGGGTTAGACGTGTGTGTGTGAAGCGTGTATGCATGCATGGATGTGTGTAAGGGGAGCCATGCTAGTGTGAAAAGGGGTTAGGGGTCAATGGCAATCCCCGTAAATTTTTAGAAAGATCAGGGGCAAAACGGTCTTTTTGACTAAAACTGTTGTGCGTACATACTTAAGTGGTCGGTGCATAAAGTAATGGCAAACTTGTAATTATCTAAAAGTTGAGGGATATTTTTCGGAGGGTATTTTGGTCTTTTAACATGTGACATACTTATCCTAAGGAGGTTCTAGAGTTAGATTTTTTAAAGGAGAATTCTTTCTTATTCATCATTCTTCTTTTTTTTTCTCTTCCATTTCTCTTTTCCATCTTTTCTTTCCATATAGGGCCGGTCACCCCCTCTCCCCTTTCTCCTTCTTTTTCATTATGAAACCCTAATTACCCACTCCAAGATTCAAGTATGTCATGTGGTTTGCAAGGGAGAAGAAGATGGAGAAGAAAGAAAGAAGAAGAGAAGGAAAATCAAACTTTGGAGGTAGGATTCAACTTGGTTTTGGAAATTCAATTGGGGTTTATTTTTATTATGTTTTCACATCTTGTTTACTCAATTTGGATTAGGGAAAATAAAATTCATGTGCCATACTTTAGTTTCTTGCAAGATCCCCTTGAAATTATAATCAACATCATTTCAGTTGAAAAGCTGAAATTTTGATGTGTGTTCATGCTTGGATTCTGTTTTCTGTGATTCGAATTGAGCTTCGAAAAAAATATGAGCTTGTAGATCTTGAAGTTATACCTAAAAATCATATAAATTTTGATATATGTTCAATTCTGGAATTAGGAGTAAAAATTCATTGTTTGCAAGATGTCTGAACTTCTGTCAAGCTGTACACAGTTCAGAAAAATGAGCACTATTACCTGCACACTCCATGGATTTTGCTGATTTTGGTCTTGTTGGAAACTTAAGAAGTTTGTCTAAACATTCATCAGAGTGCTTATATGTTGTAATTCTGGCTCCAACATGCTTAAAATTGGCTTTGAAGACAGATCTAGAAATCTGTCTGAAAAACAGAATTGATACACTTCACAAATTAATTCACCATAAATCATATAATTCATATTTTTGCATGAAATTTTATATTTATATCCATAACTGCCATATCTCCAACTTTCATTTATAAAGTTTTGTCAAATTTCTAAGAGAAATAGATGAAATATGTTGATCTTTATGGTTGTTCTTGCAATTTCAGCAAGCTGAATTCATTAAGTATGGTTCTTATTCATTAATTGTGGTTAATTGGCCATCATTATCCTTGCTTATTATGGTTGTGTGGTGGATTGAATGTACATGCCCTTGGCACATGTAAATTTTATTGTGTTGCCATGATATGAATGGCGCCCGTCACACGTTCGATGAAATGCCTCAACGAAGGCAATATCCGATAATTTGAGTAACGTGTATGTATTAATATTGGCCTCGAGCCACATTGATAATTGGTGAAGTTAGAGGCTTGAATGGAATGGGAACACCATGTTTATGAGTGGATGACGTGTGGTGATAGAGGGCGTGTCACGTGAGTGCATGACCCTACGTATGATGATGGACAGTTGAGGTGATATGTGCACACCCATGCCATCAAGACCCCTAACGTGTCACTTATGATGTTAACTTATAAAATCGAATAAATCTCAGTCCTCTCTAATGGCGGTGAGTTAGCAAGGCTCGGGTTTTAGGTGGGATTTGAGTAGATTGTGGATATGAGGCCTAGACTGCGAAGTTGGGAGATGATTATGTGATGTGTGGAGTTTACACCCACTCGCCTTTACCGGGAGTGGATGTGATTTTACACCTACTCGCCTTTACCGGGAGTGGAGAGGTCATACGGAGGTTGGGTTATGTGGATAGCCTCACTCCTGCCAGGGACGGGGGAGGTGAGAGGCCCGGCGTACAGTGCCCGTGTCCACTGCGTCGTGTGCTATATTCACCCCAAATTTGGGGTGAAGTGCAGGTCCTGATATCACATAGTTTACCCAAGTTCCATGTAACGACCCGCTCCCGGGGGCCCGTTACTTTTTTGATATTTGCGCAGGTCCTGCAGGTTACCAGTGAAAACAAAATAGCCACGATGCAGAGATGTACAAAAATACTCAAATAGTGTCCAATTATTACAATTCATACTGTACAAGATGTCCCAACAAATATACATGAAAGAAGAAAATACACAACTGAAAATAACTCTGTAAGCTACAGTTGAACTCTGTCGCTATTAGCTCAGGAGCATCTATCTTCATCTGTACGTCGTCTGCGGTGCCACGGAGATGGAACCGTAGGTAAGTCACAACAATTCTAAATATAGAAAAGAAGCAGTGCACAAGTATGACGAAAGTAACTACGTACAAGCATACCAGAGTGAAAAGTAAAGTACTGAGCAACAACTGTACACAACTGAGTAGTAAAATTAAACAGAACTGAAAGGACAGAACAACTATACTGTGATAATGCAAGTGTAAAGCAGGCTAGACAAATAAAAACATACCACTGTTGTAGCTAAAAGTATGACAGGTAAAGTATTGTGACTGCACAGGTGTAGTAAAAGTGACTGTAGTGCGTAAAGTAAGGTGACTGTGCAAAAGTAACTACACTACGTGACTCAAGTCGGAGAGTACAATATGTGACCATCAAGTTCATCTATTGCCTGGGCGCGACCCAGACGAATGCCGAAACACAGGCACGGTACATGTATTTTGTCGAAACTCAGGCAGCGGGACGGTATGCCGAAACACAGGCAGCAGGACGGGAAGATTGAACTCCAGTCACTCACATACTCTCTCAAACTATGAGTTACCCCAAAAACCCCCGTGAAGTGTCAAGTGTTCTATGTACATGTTTATACGGGATGTTCCACAAGATGTTTCATGAGAGTTCCACCAGATATTCCACAAGATATTCCGCAACAAGTTTCACAAGATGTTCCATACGGTGTATCACATGTTAGTCAACTCAAGTCCACTGGTTGACTTTCTCATTGAAAACCAGAGGGTGGTAACTCATTCCAAAGCTGACTGTGCCAAAGCGAACTGAGGATAAAGCCAAGTCCAACAACAGTAATACCGATTCCATGCTTCGAGCATGTAGAAGTATTGTTTAGCACACAATTTACCCAAGTTGATGGTTCTGTGCAACAACCACCAAAGTTGAAAGTTGGCAAAGTAATCTGAAGTTGATTACTTTCCTATTAGATTAAGTCTCTAGTTCGGTTCAAGTCAGGTAGCCGTTCTGAGGCTATATGTGATATCCTAAGTTCATACGAGGACACTAACTAATTTTCTAATTTTACAATTAGTCGTGACTTACTGATTTCGAGATCGACGTAGCAAGCCGGAACTGAATCTAAGGCTTCCATGAAAGCTGATGCACAAGAATTTGTACCTGCAAAACACAAGAACAATCGGTTACAGAACACCTATTTTCTACCTATTTAACTTAACGTGTTTGATTTTATAATCGATTGAAACGGTGTCGGAAAGCGTTCTAAATTTTTCTATAGACTAGATATGTTGAAAATAATTTTTCTACAAGAGGAAATATTTTTCTGAAGCTTGTAGGAATTTTTATAATTTTTAAAAGCTCAAAATAGATTTAAAACTAATTTTTAATTAAGTAACGTATTTATTCAACAATTTATTCCGGATGCAATCTACATCGGAAAGTTGCAAATGAACTGTCAAAATGGCCGTCTCGGAGAGTACTTTAACATATATTTTTATCAAATACTAGTTTACGTGAAAATAAGGAGTTACGGATTTTTGAATGAAAATAACATATTTAACTTTTAGGTTTTTCCGGAAAATCTAAGCATCCGATTGAAATGAAACTAGTGCCATTGGGTCCAGAATGTCATTTCTGATTTTCTGGAGCAAGTCTGGTAATTTTCTGAGGCCTATATGATTTACTATTAATTATTAACTATTAACCCATATTATGTAATTATCAAAAATACGTTTATACACGTATAAATACGTACACACGTTTTTAAAATTTACGTGTTTAACCATTATCTCACCTCCTCTCTTACGTATGCGTGCATGGGGGCATCACGTGTCCGTGGCGGAGGGGAGTCGACGGAGCGTGAGGGTACTCGGAGCTTGGCGGTGGCGGAGTGCTGCTGCCTCATCGGAGAACGGCGAGGTGAATGGAGCAGCGGTTGACGGAGGGCGGTGGCTCGTCAGGCGGGAGAACAGAGGAGCTCGGGGGTGACGAAGTGGCGGCCTCTCGCTCGGGGGTGGTTGCAGGCGAGCTCCGATGGCGTTGAGGTCGTCAGTCGAAGCGGCGGTTGAGGGCGGAGGTCTGGAGGCGTGGCGGCGGTGCAACCTCGTCGGAGCGGGGAGAGAGAGGGGACGAGTGAGGGGAGGCCGCTGTCAGGCTTTCAGCGAGCTTGACGGCTTGGGTTCATCGGCGGCGTGGCAGCAGTCGGTGTCAGGGGGGTGGCGACTGCGGCGGAGGGGGTTCGGTGCAGCTCGGAGAGCGGCGTCGATCTTCGTTCGACGCTGCAGCGGGGGTCTTTTGGCGAGGCGGTGGTCGGAGAAGTGGAGCGAGGCGCTCGGACAGGCGGTGCTGCTTATCGGAGCTGGCGGCGTTCGCTATGGGTGGTGGGCGGCGAACGGAGCTCGGAGATGAGCTGAGCGGGGCTTGGACGCTGCTCTCGGCGGAGGATGGGTCTCCGGTGGGCTTTGCAGTCGGGGAGGGATACCGGAGCATGGTGAAGGTGGCGGTTGCGGCGGTCGACAGCGAGGTTGAGGTGCTGTCGGGTGTGGGGCGCTCGGAGGTGAGAGGAGAGCGACGGTGGTGTCCCGTCGTCGTCGCCGTGGCTCGAGAGGGGCTGAGCGTGGGTCGGCGTACGGGCATGTCGGAGCTCAGGCGAGAGGGCGGGTCGAGCGTGGGTCGGAGTGCGGGCAACGGGCCTGAGTTCGGGTCTGCTCCGGCGATGAGGATGACGACGCGCCTCGTTGGAGGGAGGGAGACGGAGGGAAGAGGATAACGAGAGATACAGAGTAGGAGGGGGGAATTTGAGCATGGGTTGGGTTCTTCGCATGAAGAAAAGAGAGTGAGAGAGAGAGAGATCTGAGGGAGTGATGGGGGATGAAGATGAGAGCCTGGGGGGGGGGCCATGTTCACGTGCCTGGGAGAAAAGAAGGCTGAGAGATAACAGGATGGGGATTAGCTAGGGGTTAATTTATAGAATAATTAAATTAATTAAAAACTTAGCTTAGTCAAACCTAATTAATAGGTTAGGTAGATGTTAATGAGATTAGGTATTTGTCTCTGACTAAACGTAGAAAAATGTTGAAACGTGTTAATCGTTTTGGGTTAAGGTAATAAGTAAATGGATCAGGGTATAAGGTAATTAAGTAAAAAGTTTAAAACGTAATTAGTAGATAATGACAAAATTACAAAATTACGATTTTGCCCCTACCAGTAAACGTGTCCGAAAAATTACGAAAACATACCCACGGGTTCGTATCATCGCGAGGATCGCGAATACAAAGTCCGTTTCAGGGTTTGAGCTACAGAAATATTAGTTTTTGGCCAAAACGTTTAGAAAGCGGGTTTGCGGGTTCTCTACTGATTTGACTTCAGAAAATTACGAAATAAATATGGGAAGCCCTAAATGATCATTGAATATTACTGTAAAAGTTTGAAATCATTTTGAAGATGTTTGAATAGAAAATAAATTCATTAAGCCAAAACGGTAATAACTGAGAATAATTTTTTATCAGAATATTTAGAGGTATTAGGTGAAACCCGAACTTACTAAAATACTTCATAACTAGTCTGGTACTTCAAAATATTTTTATAAGAAATTTTTGAAATCGTAAAACTCCTGACAAACCATTATAAAATAGTTTTAAAATTTTGAAAATACGTGAATAGTTGTATTGAAAAATACGGACCGTTACATTCCAATTAATTCAATTATAAAGTGATAAAATAACAATTTGGGTGTTACTCCTTCTGCTGACAGTACTTACCCTTCCCTTTGCATGTTCCTTGTGACTCTGTGTTATGTCTCAGGCACTTGCTCTTATTAGATAATGTTTGCTTGAATACTTTTGTCATTATTATTGTATTCGTGTTAATCCTTTTCTTGCAGTAACTCGATATGGGACCGCAGGTATGATTCCTTTATTTTATCTATTTAATTTCCACTATTTCACTTAGTTGCATGCTCTGCTCCTCTTGTTGGCCTTGTGAACTAATAACCCTAAAACGGAGTTCCAAACCCAAGTTGATTCCTACTGGGACACACATTGATGTGCTCCTCCTTATTTTTCGGGTAGCAGGGTTAGTTTGGTTGGAGGTGATGTGGATCTGGGTTCAGGGGTAGCACCTGATGTGAGCTGTCTTGTGGTGTGATATGGTTGTCTTGGGAGGTGGAGAATGATGGTATATATGTAGTGGTGTACCTGGGTTATGTATTGTTATATATATATGTTATGTTGTTGTTGATCTATGTATTCATGAGATCGTTTTGATGTTATTGTGAAGCTTTACTTGTACTATCCCAGCATGTGCGCAGTGGCCTGCTTGTTCAGTTTCTCTTTTCCCTTTCTTTTCCTCTCTCATCACACTCATTCTTCAAAGCACTTGAAAAAAAAATTTAGATGCGGGTATTCTGGGGAACGGGACGTGACAGTTTTTGGCGGCCCATGCAAGTCTCCGCACTGCGATGTGCGTAAGGATAATATTTGTAATGCTTCAGTAGATGATTGGGATAGGTTAGCCCTAAGGTGGGTAGTGGCCTTAGTGACCTTAGAATTTTAAGGGATCCACCTTTGAACCTCTAGTTTTAGGGAGTCCGGTGATGAAATTTCTATTATATATTATACTATACATGTACACTGTAGGTATACACGTGTATATGTGACGGTGTGAATCAGTGTGTATAAGTGCATTGTTGTGCTTATAGATTTGAATTATACAAGTTGTGTATACGTGTATGTTAGAATGGCATGAACGTTACATGTATCCTGAACGCTTGTAGTGGTATATGGATATGCGTGGGAATATATACTAGGTGTGTGAATACTTGAGTGTATGTATATTACGTCTCTATAAAAGTACATGACACGAATACGTGAGGCTGGTATGTAGTATACTTGTGCGACTCCGAGACATAGGTGATATATACATGTTTGTTCGTGGATGTATATTGGTGGGTACAAATAAGCTAGTGGGGACATACACCTTATATGTGTTGCAACTGTGGGCTGAGGGTTTCCAGGTAGGACATCATGGACCCGAAAAAATCCCGACAGGCGCTTTTGGAGCTGTCCATCACGCGTGAATAAATGCAAATTCTACGAATGAAAGGATCCACCCCACTCGGACTGTTCCACATATGTGATACTACAGTTGCTGGATGAGATTGAAAGAGGCCTCACCAATGCTTCCTATTCCTCAGCATTCTCTGATCGGTGGCTTTTAGAGATAGAGGGGCGGTTGGCCATGCTTGTGGGGCGATTTGAGCGGACCACAGTGAAAATGGACACCATGAAGTTGGGTTTGTTTACCCTCCTAGGTTTGATGTTAAGTTTGTTATTGTTGATTATAAACAAGAGTGTTTGATGTTAGACGTGCTATAATGTGACACTTTATTACTGTTTGTTGGTTATGCATAATGAGATTATATTATGGATACTATTTGTATTTTGTATATGCTGGATTAATGTGGTATGTTAAATGGGATTGTGATATCGGTTTCATGCGTTCTATGCCATGTATTTAATATTTTAATAATTTATGAATGTTGGATATGAAATGATCTAACTTGTTCTGTTGCTTGCGTTGCCTGGCTTGCCTTCGTTTATATTTAATAGGTAAAATGCAATTAATAAATTAATAATTATTACATTCGGTATTTTAAATTTTATTTTAGCGTAGTCGGATTTAATTATGCGTATTTAATAGTTATTTATTTAATAGTTAATAGTTAGTTAACTAATAGTTAATTAAATCATTGGTTTCATATTGTCCTACATCATATGTGGATGTGGGTAATCTCACCTCATAACACCATAACCAATTTCCAACTTCCCTCATCCAACAATCCCAATCTCACTTTACCCCAAAGAAACACACTACTTTAGTGTGGGACCCACAAGCAAATCTCAAATTAACTTTCCAACCCATTTTCCTCCAAAAGAAACACAAAACTCTACTGCTCTATTCTCAAGATTCCAACATGGATTTACCATTCACAACGGTGAATCCCAACCCAAAGTCATACAAAACATGCCCTTAATGGCAAACTTTTATAAATAAGTTGTCTGTGTAGAGAGCAATTATGTCTGTGCGCATAGTAACTCCCAATGCGAAAAAACTCGAATTTGGCTGGGAATAGATTACGGTCGGCGTCTACTAAACGGCACCCAACTTTTCACCCTCGTCCATTTTGGTCTCGCATGCCCTCTGGCTTCAGAAGAGGGGACCAAAAGCGGTAGACCATGGCGACCCCACCCGTCGCTTCGGAGCCGGACGCCACCCGCAAGCGCGGCCGCGACCCGACCGCCGACCTCGCCGCTGGCGAACCTCCATCGAAGCGGACCCTCGCCGCTGGCGATATCATATTTAGGGTAGTGGTGCCGTCTAAGCAGATCGGGCGGGTCATCGGCAAACAAGGGACCCGAATCCAGCAAGTTAGGGCAAACACCGGGGCAACTATCAAGATCGCCGACGCCGCCATTGTACGTTGATCATTTCTCTTCCCTCATTTACTTTTGTGTTAATTCTTATTTCCCCTATACTTTCTTTTCTTTTCTTTTCTGTAGCCGCGTGAAGATCGCGTTATCATTATTAGTTCGAAAGATGAGTTGGGGGGCGTTTCCAGTGCAGCAGAGATTGCGCTGCTTGCCATTGCTATTCTTATTCTCACGGTATGTGCTGAGAGTACTTGATTCTTGCTCTTTATTCCATATTATTCTTTTGCTGACATTTTCTATGTTAAGGCAAGTTTCATTTGGCTAATTAGAGTTCATTCCACGGATTGGTTTGGCAACAAAGTTTTGTTTCCCAACCTGTGGTTTGGTGGAGTTTGGACCCCAAACCTCAGTTTTTGAGACTGAGCTTCGTTTGATTGCCAACATGTAATTTCATAGACTGGGGTTTGGAGGGCCCCAAACCTTGTAAAACCGACGTTTAGGAAAATCCAGTTTGCACAAACTTTTTTATATCAAAAACTATGAGATGCTTAGAAAAATAGACACGGTTACCCGACACTCAACTTAAACGAGAACCCAGTTTCTTAGGTTTGTATCGTCGTTAAGCTTAGTTTCATATTGACTTAAACAAAACCCCAGTTTCACAAACTCTGTTGCCAAACTAAGGCCTAAATGCTTACCATTTAGTTTACTTTTCAAGCACAAGAGTAACTTATACTGTAGGATGCTGATGTTAATATAAACAATGTTACCAAAATCGAAAACTACACTCTTGAGATCTGACAGGTGTTTGGGTCGTATGGCTGTCTCGAGTGCTCTTGCTTGATAGTACATTGTAAATGTTTTTCTTATCCTCAATACTACCCAAAATCACATAATTATTAATGAATCAGTTTAATTATCAATAATATTTGAATTACAAGTATGGTTTGTTGATTATTATTAATAGTGACAGCTATTGGGTCTTGACTCACAATATCCTTGGGCCAATCCGTTGATAGATTTGTATAACGTATAGTGCGTGCAAAAAGTTCCCAAATTTTATGCCGGAAGAGCAAATTTTAATTTCACAAATGTTCCAAAATTATAAAGTGATAGTAGTTGGGATATAACAGCAGGCCTATCGAGAACCCTTGTGTGTTGTCCATTGACAAAAGCAGGCTTGAATGTTAAGGAGCACAAATTGACGGAGGACCAACTATGAAACTCGAATGAACACAAAAATGCAGTTTTGAGTTGGTTCCATAGGACACATTTACATAGCAAGTTTGGGTTTCTTATTTGTTAAGGTTTTTGAGGAGCTCCAAGGTTATGGAAAGAAGTAGGTAAGGGAATAATGAGAGGTTTATTGGATATTGGTTTAATAAGTAGTTTTTGCAAGAAATTTTGGGTAAATTTTCTTGTACCAGATATATATAGAAAAGAAAAAGGTAAAAATATGATTTTGTATCAGATCACAATAGAAACAGTAGTGAAAAGTAAAATCCAGACTGTATTAGGTTGTATGCAAAAAAAGAAATAGTTTTAGATGGTTTTAAGGTTCAAGTTATGATATTTAATAAGGGTTTTATGCAAGAGATCAGGGAAAAAAAGAATAGAGATGAAATGCAGAAGGAAAACAAGATGTCACACCTTGTTGATGGTTTTCACACCAAAACTTGACCACTGGGAGATCAACAAGGAATCATCTTATTCAAGAATTTTTAATTGCAACTAAATCTTTATTGAAAAAGGCAACCCTAACCACACGAAGTTTATATAGGTTAAGACACAGTTTTTGCAAATAAGTCCTTGAATTAATAACTAATTATTATTAAGACCAAAACTTGTATAAATAATTTAAATCAGAATAAATCTAATCATAATAATGTAAAAAATAAAAAAGTTCATGGGGATGTCTTTCTATTCAATCTTCATATACACTCTAAGGGCTGTATAATCCCCATCAGCTTTACCTCACTTGGAATAATTCACTGAACGGTGAATGAAGGTGATGATACGACTCAAGCAAACTTTGTATTAAGCTTTTCCAACTCCTTGACTTTCAACCATGTGCAATTTGAATCTGATTGCTTACTCCATTGCACCAAGTAATGCTCATAGCCACCATTTGAAAAAGACATGACATGATTACCAAGAATATATATAACCTCATATTCCTAGTGCTTTTACTTGAATACCCAAGTGTTGGTGGAATTGTGGGTGGATCCTTAGTGTAGAAGGTGTAAATTTTGTAGGATCAGGTGAGCTAGTGGGAATGCTTGCAGTATAATCAATAGGTTCATGATGAAGAATTAAGTCATCAACATTGAAGATGGGCTAATGCATATATCTTGGGGAAGGTCCTATTCATGTGTAGTTGTCCCAATCTCCTGACAAAACTTGGAATGGACCTAAACATCTCAGGTAATTCCTTGATACTTATACAAAGGGACCTCCCATGTCGAACACAAAACCGTACCTTATCTCCTTTGAATTCCTATGGCTTTTTGGAAACTCTATTGTTGATTTATACACGTCATTGCTCATTGATATTTTTCATGTAGCTTAGCATGCAAATCATGCATATGCCATGCACATGATGTTGCTAACTCATTGGGCCTAGAATTGTAAGCATGTGAATCTAGTCTACATGTTTTCCATCAAGTACCTATTTGAAATGGACTTTTGTTAGCAGACTTATTGATAAAACTATTATAAGCAAACTCAGCCATAAGCAAGATTAAATCCCATCCAAATGTGTAATCATTCATTAGACATCGCAATATATCTCCTAAACTATGACTAATTTAGTTTGTCTATCAATTTGTTGTGGAAAATTGAAGATTTATGTTTAATTTTCCTAGAGAGTCCTCTAGGGTAACTCATGAATCTAACACCTTTGTTAGACAATAGTTTTATGAAGCCCATACATTCATAGCACCTCCCTAAAAAATAAGTTAGCAACATGCAACACGTTTAGTCTTGTTACATTGAATGACGTGTGCCTTCTTAGAAAATCTATTCACAATAACAAAAATGGAAACATGCTTTCTAAGAGTTTGATGAAGACCTAATACAAAATTCGTGTTACTTGACAAGTTATACAGTGTGATGGTTTTATCTAGTCCAAAGTGTCTTGTAGATTTTCAAGATGGAATTCTCAAATCAACTAGTTCCTTATGGATGTGTTAGGAATGCATATACTTGCCTCAAAACCAATAACCATCACAATGGTAAACTCTATAACCAAGTGAGATGGATATTGAGACCAGTGTTCGAAAAGGTTGTTTTGTTATGCGCATAGTTCAACAATGCATACTCAGTTTATGCACTAATTATATGGGTTATATTACGTGAAAATGACCATTTTAATACATATAGATAAATATAAATTCATATATTTGTATGTGTGTATGTTAAATGTTAAAACAATCTTAAGTAACATTAAGGAAGCTAGAAAAAAATACTAATTATCAAGAAAAAAAAGAACTGTAACAAAAAGAACAATTTCAAATACTAATTACATTGGCGACAACATTTTTTTCTTGCATAAACCCACAAAAGAGTTGATATGATTTCAAGGGAATTGTGGAGGCCACTACTAATATTGGTTTGACACTTACAATTCTTCAAACCCAATTAGTCACACTGCCACCTTCAAAAGGATATATACTTCAAAATACATTTATAGACACAAAACAATTTGACTCTGAGAGGGTCATATGAGGTTGGATTAGGCATATGAATTTGAAAATATGAATCAAGGCCTGATCATGTTAACTCTTGTTGAACATTGTTTCCCATACGAGATTTTTATCCAAAGAACATAGTCAAAATTTAAAAAAAAATTCATTATTCTAACTAGATATACATGTTAGAAATAGATTGTTATTAAGATGTTTTAGAAAGCCAATTAACCGAATAATCCAACTTGGAACATATAAAACTTCATAAAAACGTAAATTTTATCAAACATATGTATGCTACTGCTAATAACACGTGGAGTGTTAAGAACATGCAATATAAAGAAGTAATTGAGTATCATGTATTTGTATTTACTAAGGGACATGAATCCTCCAGTTTTCTCTTAACTCTACCTTTACTGCCTTCAAACAGTTGCAACATCATGTCATTGGTGATAATAAAAATAGTTTTTTCTAACCCTCCTTTAATCCTGTTAAAAAAGAAGCATAAACATCACAAGGAAGGATAAACAACAAAAAGAGAGGTTACTTGATTTATCAGTACGGTTGAGCTGCTAGTCGCTACTGCTTGCATTGCTACTAGTCGCTGCTAAAACCTGATGTTACCACCCATCATCGGTTGTTTTGAGAGAAGATATGGGAGAGAATGAGACACAAAACCCTAATTTCGATCCCTCTTTCTTGAGTTGTCTCAGATCGGATTGGGTATTTTTTGTGGTTTAAATGGCTTGATTATACGCCTATTTAAACCGTTATGTGGGCACATAACGATTTGGCATCGATTACACTGATAGCCAAATATATTGTGTGTATAACCGTTAGTGTATACTAATTATGCTGGCATACATATGTGCGATTCACAATACGTTTTTAAAACATTAGATTTCATTACAGTCCTGACAAATATGATACTTCTAATCTATGGAGCATGAACACTTCAACATCGATGACATATTCTTGTCAAACACATGTCAGACATAGACATTGACACTTACCTTGAACACTCCAGATCCAAGTTTACCTTAAATAAAACTCAAAAAATTACGTCTCCTAGCTGTGCCCAATTTAAATAAGATTTAAAGGTCATATGCGTAACATTTTAGAGCTACATACATTATTATAATATATAACGACGATCTTCTAAGCCAAGTGGGTACTATGTTGGCAAAGATAACATCACTTGAACTTAATTAGGTAACACTTAAAAGTTTCACATCTTTTTGGTTTGATTTCGTTAGTTTATTAAAAACTATAATATTGTGTCAAAGTTTATATTGTTCTTTTCATTTTTAATGAAACACATCCTAATCATTATAGGTTTCGATGTGTATTATATACACACATACATACACTGTTATAAGACTGTGTCCCATCGGTCCTGTATCCGTGTCTTGCCATACTTGTATCTCGTGTCCATCTTCATGTTCGTGTTACATAGCTCATAGCATATCAAACACAATAACTTTGCATTCATAGCTTCAGAAGTGGTAATCTTCGTACTCAAAACATCAATGTGTTTATTCTTAACACCAATAGAGTGCTTTAGAACAACTTTCTAACGAGTAAACCCAACCCATTTAGCATCGGGACGCTAACTTTTCTACGAGCTTAGATATCGTAAGATTCATGGTTTGCATACAAGATGACTTCATTGGTAGCACATAATGAAGTCAATAACTCATTCTCTAAACTAGGGGTGCAAACGGGTTATGTCAAATTTGACCCGAGACATTTAAAGATATGTCTGAGCTTGATCTGAATTTAATCAGAATCTGTAACATTAAATTCATACCCAATCTGGATGAAATCCGGTTTACCCGAACCAATGTTCCTAATATCAGTTCGTTATCTGCAATATTGATTGTAAAATCAGAAAAAACAATGGGCCACTACGATATATGTATTTTTATTTTAGCATCTAATTTTTAACTGGTATCGCTCGGTGATCACAAATTTAGAATTTGGTCACTATTTCAGCCGATATGGATTGATTTTAGCGTTTTTTGATATTAATTCTTGTTGGGTTAAGATCCAATTAACATTGGATCCGACCCGACATGATATCTAATAATACTTATAGAGGGGGTATAGAGGAGTTGACCCGATATGCACCCTAATTTTGTCAATTTTTTTGACTGTGCTGTTGATTGATCCATCTTTCTTCATCCTTCGTCGCCTTCTACGATCTCATCCGTTATGGTTCAATCTTCCTTGTATTCTTCATCTTCTTGGTCTTAGATCACCACACGCTCAATCTCTCCTTCCTTCTATCATTATTCATCCTCTCAGTCTTGGATATAATAAGGGTGGTGGCTGTCAGTAAAATAAAACATATATCCCTTAATCGTCAAGTCTACGATACTGACACAGAGTATAGAGATCAACACCTACATTTTTAAATATAATTTGAGCGAACTACATCCAAGAATTTCTCAAAAAGGTCACATGTTTTTAATTCTTTATAATTTTTAATATAATTTGATATACTTTTTATTTAATTTTATTTGATCTATCAATCCAATTATGATATAGTTGGTGTAAAAATATTTCATTTTCCCCCAAAAATTAATCTCGAATTTATTGGACTTTTTTCCTAATTTAATTTAGGCTAATAATAATAGTAGTAATACTAATAATAATTTCAGTTTAGTGACTGCCTTTGTTTAAAAGATTGAAATGCAAAAGAATTAAGAAAAATATATCCTTTTGGGCACGGTTGATGCTGTTGTTGATGCTGCAACTATTCTCTCATTTATAAAATTTTACAAGATTCATATACAAGAACAAAGAAAGTGGGGACTAAATCAAAAGAAATAAAATATCAGATATGTATTATATTTGATTGGTTCATGACTACTTAAAGAAATCTGAAAGATTTTTCTTATGAGTTGGTGATAGATTTAAGTTTAATGTAATATATTGAGCTAAGTATATCCTAAACATACTTTTATGTGAGTTTATATAATTTATATATATTTAGATACATGTATGACATGCATATGACATCTACTTTTAGCATCTGATATGATACTTTGATATTTAGTCAGTATTACAGATCTATATCTGAAAATTCGTTATCTCTGATCATGACCGATATGGCGATATTTGATATCTAGAACGCTGTCCCGAACCTAACCCGTTTTATCTGGCAGGTTAGGTTTGGGTTTCGGGTTGGATCTGGGTTCGGATTTGAGTTTTATTTATAAAGTATATATATACCATTTAATTTTAAGTTTGAGTCTGGGTTTAATTTTTAAACTTTGGGTTTGGTTTATTATATATATGGTTTTGAATTTGGGTTTGGGTTATATATAATCAAACCAGATTGGATCCGGATAGGTTGGCTGGTCAAAGCAACACCTAAATCGGATTTTATTCAGGTCGACCGAGTCAACCATGCTTCGACCTGATGTAGTTATGCCCTTATCCATACCCAAATTAGCAGGCTGGGTTTGGGTCGGGTTCATTTTGCTATCCTTACTCTTAACTATCACATAAAACTCATGATCATAGTTGGAATATTTCTTTCGAACATCCTTCAACCTCTCTATAGCAAAAAACGATTGGATGGCCTTTTTGTCTTGACACTCCATTATATCTATGCCCGAGGCATCAAAAGCTTACCTCCAATACTTGTAACAAGTTCAAAAGGTGAAGATGAGTCAGGAATCAACTTTTCTTAATCATCTTCAATGTTTTAGCGGTAGATGTAGTTCTCATGAACTCTCCTTTCTTAACACAATGAGTAATGTCTTATAAGATTTGACCATGAAAGCTTCCAAGTGATGTAGGAGGAGATCAAATGGCCTTTATCTTGTGATGGTCTGTCGCTACTTCATATTTGGAAACTAAATTCCTTAAGAATGTCAAAGATGAAGTCAAACACATTTATTGACATATAATTACTCCCTGTAATGAGTGCAAAAAGTCTAAAATCTTGGGTCCAACAAAAAAGATTATCTTTTTAGGAATCTGTTGAACATGAGAATGTCGTCAAAATAAACCATAAATTTGCCTAGAAAAGGGTGTAGTGTGCCATTATTCTTATAAATTTACTAAGTGGTGCATTGGGCAGTCCAAATGGTATGACTTGCTATGCATACAATCCATCCTTTTTTTCTTGAAACCATTCTTACGTTCATCTCCTTCACGTATGTGAATCTGAGGGTGCCTTTAAGTAGTAAGTCAATCTTCGAAGGTACTCGATCTGGCCATCATATCTAGTAAGTCATTAAACCTAGGAATGTGATACATATATTTGATTATCTATTGTATTGATGTGTCTGCTGTCCATGGACATATTCCAGTGGCCATTTTTCTTTGGTTTGAGTTACGCAACAACGACACATGGATGTAGACTTTCTCTAACAAAGCACTGCTGCTACAACTCATCAACATGGCGTTTACGCTTTAGCATGCTAAGCAGGGTTCATCCTGTAACGTGGCAAATTAGGGAGCAATGACCCATGCACTACATATATGACATGCTGAATATTTATTAATGGAGGGAGTTTGCAAGCGATTGATGGTGAATATAGGTCCTTTAGAGTTTATACAAGGAGAAAGAGAGATCCCATGGTTTTTTGTTTTTAGATTATTATGATTAGGTTTATTTTGTAAATTTTTAGACTGAATGGTAATTACCTATTAGTCATTAATTCTTGGACTTATTTGTCAAATTGCATTTCAACGATATATAAACTTGTAGTTAGGGTTGCCTTTTTTTTAAAATGAAGATTTTGTTGAAATTAAAATTTTGCGGAAAATGGTTTCCCCCTGGATCTGTGAGTGACTGGTTGAGTATTGGGTGCAAAATCCAGCAACAAGGTCTGATTTATTGTTTCCTTTTTGTATTTCATATTTGATTCGCTCTTTTTCCTGTATCTCTTGTGAAAATCCTTAAAGATCATAACATGAACACTAAAATCTTCCAAAACTATTTCTTTCTTTGCATACAAACCAGAAACAATCTGGATTTTTCTTGTTACTGTTGTTTCAGTTGCGATCAGATTAAAAAGATCACATTTTATCTGTTTTTCTCTTCTGTCCATATTTGGAACACCCAAATTTACTATGAAATTATTGCAAAAAGCCTGTCTTTTACTTATCAAAACTGTCTCCTATCAGGCCCACATTATTTCCTTGCTACTAACCCATATTCCTTTCTTCAAACCCTAAAAAAAGAAACTCTAACTTGCTATGAAGATCTGTCTTAAGAGACCACTTTGGAACTGAATTGCCTTAAACTTTGGGAATGAATTTCAAGATTCCAAACTCTTGTACAATCAGGTTGAATTTTTAATGATTTTCTATGTATCTTTTTTGCATGAATTCTTAGGTTTTGTGTGTGTTATCTCTTTTGATTTGTTTTTAAGTCTTTGATTTTGATAAATCATGATTGGATTTCCATTTTTCTGCGATCTGTATTGCATTTTGCATATCTTGTGTAGTTGCTAATTAAGGTGTTAGATTGCATCATCATTGCCTTTATTAGATTTAGATTGCTTGCTGGTTGTGCGTCCAAGGCAGAAGCCTATTATGCATAGCGTCTTTTGTGTGTCCATTCTAGTTTCATGGTTAGGCCCTGTGTCACTACTGCTTGCAGACTCAGAGAAGTCTTAAAGTTATTCCACATCGAGTCCAGATGGTATGTTGCGCACAGTTTCCAATGGGACGAATGTGCTGTTGCATGCTTGCAGCCTTTTGAAGCCACATATCTGCACTTTTAGCCATTGATTTGATATGCACTCTTGCTTTTTATATGTTTAGGATCATCTTGCACCACGCATTTAGTACAAGACAGGTTGATCATGGTGCCAATGATAATGACTTGCTATTTTTCGCTGTTTCTCTTACAATAATTCATACATGCTACACAACCTAAGGTTCCCAAAAAACTGCATATTTAATGTTTGCTCCTGAAATCCATAAAATTGTTCCTGAAATCCATAAAATTCATTCTTGCTTTTCTCTGATATTTATTCACCCATGCTAGCAGAGTATCTTGGCCATATTCCCTAAATAACTTGACAATATGACTGTTTAGGACCTTAATAGTCATAAGAAAGGGTTATCAATACCGTCTACCTTCTCTTTTCCTACCTTAAAATTCCTTATACCAACAAGCTCCGTGCTTCCAAAAAATCCAAGCAACCACCACCCTCTCTCTTCATCTCCTAACAAATTTAGGGTGCTTGTTTTCATTCCTTCTGATTCGTTTGTTTCAATAATAAATATAACTATGGCATGCTTTCTCATTTATCATTTAACTTTTATCACTCATTTTTTTCTTTGATTTTTTTGGCTTTGCATATATTGACATGGATGCTGTTGTACTCACTTAGCATTACTCCAAGTAGGGTTGAAATACTTCGTTCCAGTAGTGTTTTGTTGTTGGATGGGTTGGGATTACGATTAAGATTGGGTTAAAAATGGGAACCAAATAATTTTTTGTTTCTATGGTTAGTCCAAATCTATGACTTGGTACGGAATCCAAGAAATCAGTTTCTGTTGTGAACTGGAATCACCACAATGAAGGAGGTTACGTCACATTCAAATGAGGATAAGCTAACAGAAGAATTTATTGTCCCTGAAAAGTATGGAGGCCTCTAAAAATAAGCTTGACATATGGAACGTTCTGGTACAAGACCAAATCAAAAGAAGGGAACATACTGGTAAACTTCTATACGAAATTTAAGTTTTGAAACTCCATTGTGGAGTTTAATGCTCAATTTTATTTAGTGCTCATAAATATATATAATGCACAACTTTAGATATGTCTCTTTAGTGTCAATGCAAGCTAGATATCATGTAATTCAAATATTGGCGAGACATTTAACATATGATATACATCCCCCCCATTTGCAAATCGGTTTGGCAGCTACAATCTTTCATGTTGGGGAAATTACTGGAATCGGAATTTACACTGACGCCAACCCCCTCCAGCTGCATAAACCAGGACATGGTCTTCATTTGCTCAACACACACGCGCGCGCGCGCGGAACCCCCTATCCAAACCAAAAAAATTCTTAAAAAAATCATGCGTGCCCCCGCGTGTGCGTGCGTGCACACACATGTATGACTTTAATTCTGAAATTGTCTGTACCTGTTGATGTGTGTGGCGCATGTATGCTTGCTTGAACTCAGCTAGCTAACTCTTTCAATGGCGGTCTAGAGAGCTAGCTGCTATATAGGTCTTGCACTCTACCCTGTGCATAATGCTGAATAATGAAAAAAATAGTTTTAAAAGGCTTTTCGTATATCCACAAGTTTCACGAAATAAACAGCTTATATGTTAATTCCATGTTATTATGTGAACCATCACATGAATACCGAACATGCTTTAGCAAAAAAATGACATGCGATGTGGGATTACTAATAAATTATCTATTATCATTTTTGCATACTACTTAAATCATCAGGATGTTATATTGGCAACACCTAAATCTATGTAGGGTTCAGAGGATTTGCATCAAATTCTGTGCAACATCAGATTCACAATCAGTGCATGCATTAAAAAAAATGAAAAATGAATCTGCTTAGACCAAATTTTGTCTTGATGTGCAGGATAGTGGAGACAGTACGCAACCTGGGACTACTGGTGCAGGTGCTGCTGCCAACACAATTCGACTTTTGATTGCTGGATCTCAGGCTGGTGGTCTGATAGGGATATCCGGTCAGAACATTGGTCATATTAGGGATTCTTCAGGTGCAGCGGTCAGTGTCCTTGCTCAAAACCAGTTGCCTCCTTGTTCATCTGTTCAAGAGTCTGATCGTGTAGTGCAGGTAAGTTTTCCTTCATGTTACCAGCATTATGTGAAATATATGGTGCACATTTTTGGTTGCACTTCATGTATCTTTTATCTTAGCCATCCATAGTGGGTTGCATCAGGAATGACTAAGGGTTTTCTACTATTGCTAGGTCTCTATAGTACATTTGTAGCATTACAAGCTTTTTATACACCATTGATAATTATTGACTAGGCCAGTTTTGTTGCAGTCTCTGTTCGTTTCCATCAGGTTTGGAAAAGGGAAATCTTATAAGAATATGTGGTAGATGTTTGCTAGTGCTGTTTATTGCATTGTACTGGCGGTCATTTTAGCTTATTTTAGTAAATGATTTTGTTGGATAGTAGGGACCGTATCACCTTAATGCTCGTATTCTTATTTGGTGCAGTGCAGCCTTCATAAGCAAGGTTGTTTATTAATATAGGCTTATTTTCAGGGGTTGAGGTATCGGCCGATACCATTAAGTATCGGCCGTATCGTATCGGTATCGGCAGTTGACGATACCGAAACCAAGGGTTAGTTTCAGTATCGACCGATACTGAATGGTATCGGCCAGCTTCGGTCGAAACCTACCGAAACTGACCGATACTGGCCGAAACTGACCGATACCGTTCAGTACCGGTCGAAGACGGAGGAAGACGAATGTGTAATTAAATAAAAATTCCCCAAAAAACCCAAAAAATTTCATGAATCAATAGGTTGCAAAGAAAGCTCGGTTAAAAGAGAGGAGAAAATCATATGGTTTCGGCTTGAAAATGATGAAGAATTAGACGAAGAAGAGGCAGAACCAAGAAAAAATTGCTGAAAAAAGAAGAAAAAGGACAAAAGGAAGATGATGAAAAATTGAACTCACATCATCGCGTCGCCGCCTCGCCGAACCTGTCCATGCCTTGCCGAACCCGCCTCGACCATCTAGCGAGAGAGCGAGAGAGAGCAAAGAGAGAGAGAGAAAGAGGCCGATGCTGCGTTCTTTAAAAAGGCAAACTTGTAAATAAGTGGTATGTGCGTAAAGTAAAATAGTCGGTGCGCATATCAAGCGGATATTTTGTGGCAATCCTGTAAATAAGTGGTATATACGCAAAGCAAAATGGTGGGTGCGCAAAGCAACGTCCAACGATTTTTTTGGCAAACTTGTAAATAAGTGGTATGCGCGCAAGGTAAAACGGTGAGTGCGCAAGGCAAACTTTGAGATCTATTCATTTATCTAATATTTAGTATTTAAGTACCAAATTTTAAGTATTTAGTATTTGATATGATTACGAACTCAAATTTAGTATTAAGTATTTAATAGTATATGATTAATATTTTAGTTTGTTAAGTATTTAATAGTATTTGATAGATTTAGATTTAAGAACCTTCAAAACCATCATTGTGTGTATATAGTATATATATATATATTTACAGTATCTCCGAAACCAAAACCGATACCCGAAATGAAACTGCCAAAACTAGCGATACGGACGAAACCGAAACCGTCGAAACAGGCGATACCGAAACTGAAACTTGCTTCCGAAACCGTCGAAACGGGCGATACCAAAACCGAAACCTAAAGTTTGGAAAGAACGATACCCAAACCGAAACCGAGACCTAAAACCTTGTTATTTTCTATCCATTTGAGGAAAAAATTACAAAAAATCAATGTCATTGTTGTCAGCATCAACATCCAAGATTTCTGCAATCAGATTGATGTGATACTTATTGTAGAAATAATCAGAGATGTGGTATTTATTGTAGAAATAATCAGAGACGTGGTATATTGTGAGAAAAATCAGGGAGAGTTAGGTAATCTCCCTTCACTTGGATCTGTTATTTATAGTACTATATTGATACATAAAACCTAAGATAATGTATATTATATCTCGACATTTTCCCTCAAGCTGGAGCATATATATCACATGCCCATCTTATCACAAATGTAGTTCAATCTCTTCTTTCTAAGAGGCTTGTTAATCACATTAGCCAGTTGATTCATTAAACCAATATGTCTTGTTTATCACCTTCTTATCACCCTACTACCTCATTTTGTGCCCCTGTCAATTTCAATATGTTTTGTCCTCTTATAGATTAAGGGTTTGTTAGTGATGTATATAGCTATCATGCTGTCACAATACAACCTCATAGTCGGTGTCACGAATATTAACTTAACGATTAGCTGCTGAATCCATATTACCTCGTAGGTGGTGTTAGCCATAGATATGTACTCAGATTTTGCACCTGATCGAGAAATAACTCGGTTTTACTTTTGAAGAAATAAAATTACCTTCCACAAAAACACAATAACCTATCGTCAATTGTTGATCAAAAGGTAAACTAGCCAACTCACATCTAAGAAGGCTGTAAATTTGTTATTTTCATAATCAGAATATAGAAAACCTTTGCTTGGTTCATTATTCAGATGTCTTAAGAGCCGTATCGCATCATCTTAATGTGTACTCGGTTTAGCCATGAGGTGATTCAACATATTGACATGAAAAGAAATGTCATTACATGTTATTGTGAGCTAGTTCAGCTTGTCGCTCAACCACATGTATCTCCTTCGTCATGCAACGAGTTCCTTTGATTTGGTTCACATATGTAGATATGATTCATAAGCGAAGTAATACGTCTATACCCAATATCGTTGTCTTTAATAACATATTTAAGACATACTTTCATTGGTATAAATAGAGATCTTCCTTCAAGCGTATCACATTTATCTCAAGGAAATACCTGAGAGGCCTAATGTCCTTTATTTGAAAAATCCTGAATGAACTGCTTCAATTTCTGAATAATAGCGACATTATCTTTAGTGATCATAATTTCGTCAACATATACTACTAGGAGAATTCTCGCTATCCAATTAGAACTAATGGAAAAATAAGCAATCACTGGTACCGTTTGAGGTCAAACTATCATATGAAATTTGCAAAGAGATTCAACTAAGCCCTCGGTGATTGCTTAAGATCATACACCAATTTTATCAACTTGCGTATTTTTTCTATGCACCCAGAGCGACAAAACCCAATGGTTGCTTCATGTATATCCTCTTCAAGAACACCATTAAATAATGCATTTTTACATCCAACTGATATACATATCAGTGTTGAGTGACGACCATGGAGATCAATAAACGCAGAGGTCATCTTCGTAACAGAAAAAATGTATCCGGATAGTCAATACCATGTTAGCCTTTAGCTAAGAGCTTGGCCTTCAACCGAGATAGGGAGTCATCAAGGTTTAACCTCACAGTGTAAACCCACATACAACTATTCTTACCTAGTAGAGTCGTTACAAGATCATATGTTCTATTAAGCTCAAGTGCATTCATTTCTTGTAGCGTTATGACACTTCATCCTAGGTGTGACGGAGCTTTTGAAATAGATTGGGGAGTCTAGGAATATTCAATGGAAAAAATGGAAGCTAAATATGGTTGAGAAAGGATATGGCTCAGTTGGTTGCTCAGTTGGTAGAGCTCCGCTAGCAGCTAATTCCTGTTTACGAGGAGTTGAGATCGACGATTGCCGCATCGATCCAACTATGAACGAAGAAAGGCATGCAAGAAAAGCATATTGGTTAGTGATTGTGAGGCCCCAACGAGACAAGAGTTCTCTGAGTTTGGTACATGATAAGGGCTTAACAGCACCTTTAGTGATTAGTCAGGTGTCTGGAACATTTTTAACTGGCCCATATTGTATGGTCACTATGTACACGATATTATTAATCGATTGATGCTATACCTATAGCATCGTCATCGGTTGTAATCGAAATATCTGCGAGATATGCATACGATATAAATTTTTAAAGAGAATGTGCACACAAGAACGAGTAGTATTTCAATGAGCAATAAAATATTCAAATCAAAATCCAATGCATCGTCACTTATGGAGGTTGTAGGATGACCGATGAGGAAGATAGCATATGGTTTTGAGTAAAAGAGCAAGAGCACTGGGAGCTGAAATTGGATCCGAAGGTTGAGTTCTGGTTGTGACCCGCCACTAATATACCTGCTTAATATCAGAGTTTCTTGGTGGCAACATGGAAATAAATAATAATTAGTGTCAGAGTTTAACGATTGATTAGTCTGTGTGTGATGAAATATAGTTAGAATTCAAAATTTTTAACATCGGTATACATAAAAGATTGGACATATGACAGTTACATACCTTCTGAGTGCGAGATTATACTAAAAACACACTTTAAAGTACTCAAGTTTGGAATTATCAGAATATAGTTATGCATAAAACAAACACATTCAAAAATCTTAAGTGATATAGAAAACAACTCCACCTAGGAACAAGCTGTAAGGAATATCACCATCAAGAGCAGTAGAAGGCATACGATTAATAAGATTGTAAGGGAGTAATATAGCCTTAGCTCCGAAATTTTATGGAATATTTATGTGTAGATATGTTCGTGCGATCTCTGACAAATATCTATTTTTGTGTTCTATCTCCATTTTATTGGAGGCGTGTGTGCTTAGGAAGGTTGAATAATTTCAATTTTAGACATAAAATGTGCAAACTGATTACTAAAATATTTTTGTATTATCATTTTGCAAAAATCTTAACATAAGTCCTAAATTACATCATAAATGCTCTTAATTATGTCAAACATTTCAGATCTATTTTTCAATTAGTAAACCCAAATTAGACATGAAAAAACATCCACACAAATGTGATGGAATATCTTAATTCAGATTTGGACTCGACATGATAAGGTTCCTAAACATCTGAATATCCCAACTCAAAAGTTTCCTGAGCCCACTTATTAACTCGTGGTTGACAAGACATATGATGATGCTATTTTAACCGACACGACTCACGCTACAAACTATGAAACTCAAGGTGTAAAAGTTTTAATTTCTTAAGGCATGTATGACATAATATGTAGTGTGTGATGGAGGAAGTAACATCAGAGTAGGCTACTGGTATAATCTCTTTATCAAAGTGATAAAAACTCCCCAACTTATGTCATGTACCAATCATTCTCTCAGTTCCATTCTCCTAAAGCACATAATGATCAAGGAAGATATTACAAAACAATGTAACGATTGTGTCAATTGACTAACGAAAAGCATATTAAATGTGAATTTAGATAAATATAGAATGGTAACCAAAGGTAAATGAGTGATTAACAGATTCCTCGCCTCAATGGTGGATGTTGAGCCATATGCTAAAATCCAAGGTTTTAGGTATCGGTTTCGGAGAGGGTATCGCTCCGCCTAAAATTTAGGTTTCGGTATCAGTATCGCCCGTTTCGGTGGGTTCGGAAGCAAGTTTCGATATCGTCTGTATCGTCCGTATCGGTAGTTTCGGTATCGGTATCGGTATCGGAGATATTTTCCTGTATTTTTGTATTTTCTTGTATTTTATACTTTGCTGTATTTTACTGTATTTTTCTTGTATTTAACAGTATTTTCATGTATTTTATACTTTGTTGTATTTTCCTGTATTTCGGTATCGGAGATACTTTGCTGTATTTTTCTGTATTTTATGCATTTTCTTTATTTTTCATGTATTTTCATGTATTTTTCATGTATTTTTCTGTTCACATTACTCATTTATAACAACAATTAACTAATTAATAGATATAAAAGAACAATAAATATTGATGAACCATAAATCTGCCTTCATAATACAAAAGCTGAATAAAATGCATCAAAAGATACAAAAATGAAGAAAATAAATAAAAAGATACAAAAATCTCATTCGTAGTTCTCATCATCCGGCTGTGGTGCATGGTAGTATGGATGATATGAATACTGCATCTGTTCGTGCAAGTGAAACTGAAAGGTGGTAAAAGTAAAGCAACCTAGCAGTTCTAGCATGAATGTGATGACATGGCAGTTTAAAGTATGAGTACAACAGGTAAAGAAAAGTAAAGTAAAGTACGAGCATGGCATGGCATTCACAAGACAAGAACACGACAAGTAAAGTAAGCACCTCGTGCACAGAGATTCCGTCCTTTGGCTAGAGTGGCTGTACGGGCCAACTCCTAAGCTCAAGTAACCGTTTATCCCTACCCCTCCACGTGTATCGAGCCAGGGCATTACCCCCGAACACGGAATGCTCGCTTCTGGACCACGAGCCAGGAAGTGTGTAAACAAGTATGGCGTAGGGGTGCACCTAGCCGGACAAGTAGTACTAGGACAAGTATTGTAGCGTGTGCTACGATGCAACAATCAATGCATGGATGACATGGCATGGCAGTTAAAGTAAAGCGTACAGGTAAGGAAAGTAAACGTGACAGTTTTAGCATGCATGAATGACAAGTTTACTGTTAAGATCTAGCTTCGTTGTCAAGCTAGATCATTTAGGTGACGGATCTAGTTTCGTTGTCAAACTAGATCAAGTAGGCGTCTAGCCAGCTATCATTTCACTGACTAGTCTCTTTTACGCTAAAAGCAAGTAAGTGGCCTAAAAACATGGCCCTACACAAGAGTTGGCAAGTTTCACTTGCCTGCAACTATCACGTCAAGAAAACACCGTCCAACGAGTCCAAAGTCACGATTCCTACGTGCACAAGTCCACCGGCCTACATCCGTTTTATTAATCTTGATTAGTGATTTCTAAAACATTTAAAATACTTTAAAATACTGATTTTTAGTCTTTATTAGCATGCAATTGGGTTGGGGGGTCCTAGGGGTGCAAAACGTTACCTCAACACGACGCGAGAGCTACACCGGCGTCGGGTAGCGACGCCGGGGGTTGGAATAATAAGATCGCGCTCCAAGTCCAGATTCCAATTAGATTCCTCGCTGGAAATTCAGAGAAAATATCCCGGGCGACGATTCCAGATTCCAAAGCTCGCACGTGCGACGACGGGCTACGACGTGCGACGACGTCGTACGCGGCAAGTCGTCGAAGAGAACGTACCAAAGTGGGGCCCACAGTAGTCCTAGGGACCTTTGGGGAACCCACAATACCTCTGGAGAACTTGGGGGGCCCACGGAGGCAAGTGGTGCGACGGATGCGGGGTTGCGACGAATGGCCGTCGGTCGTACAGCCTCGGTGCGGGGGCTTGGCTCGGTCAGACACGGGGGCGGCGCTGTTGCAACACTTTGGGTCGGTCGCAGCAGCGGGGGCGACGTTTTCCTTCGGTCAGACCGATGGAAATCCTCGGTCAGGCGCTTGGAAGCGGGGTTGCAGCGCTGCAGCGATGCAACGCTCGGGCGCTCGGTCACAGCGGCGGCTTCCTTCGGTCGGGCACGGAGCTAGCGGGGCGACAGAGCGGGTCGGTGCGGAGCGAGGCGACCGGGCGGTTCTCTCGGTCAGACCGAGAGGCTCTATCGGTCAAGCGGGGAACGAAGCGGCGGTCGATGGCAGCGGTGCGGAGCGGCTTGGGTGCGGGCGGGGGTCTCGGTCGGAGCGGGCGAACGGAGCTGTTTTCCTCGGTCGTACGGGGGCTGAACGTCGCAACGTTGCGACGATTCGTCGCAACGTCCAAAATGACTTTGGGAGAGGCTAGGGCTAATTTCTTTGGAAAATAGGACTTGCTAGGGGTTGCTTATATAGTATAGGTGGGGTTGACTTGGTCTAGGGCCAAATCTAATAGGATTAGAATTCAAAAAGATTTGAAATTTGAATTCAAACTTATCCAACCCAATCTAGGATTTGACCTGGTCCAAATGAGCTGGAAATTGGCTCAAAAATTCTTTAAAACGTTTTAAACTCAAATAAATTTTATTTGGCCGAAAATACTTAATAAATAAATTATTAAAAATAATATAAAACTTGTAAAAATTATAAAAGTGGTCAAATAAACTCCAAAAATTATAAAATAAATATTGTGGTGATCGTGGCGACGAATGTGAGCTAACTAAGAAGACGGATCTCAAATTCGACGTCGGACGACGAAACTAAAAATAGAAACGTCTCCCGTCAAAAGTGAAAGTCGTCACGTCTCATCGAGTAAGTTCAAATTGTGGGAAAACGACTCGAGAAGTGTCGTTCCAAGATAGTGCCACTATTTAATACTCTCAGGGACGTTCGCAACGGCATATCACACAAAAGCATTCAGAATCAAACAAAGTCTAAAATAAACACGTGCACGGCCAAAAAGCACGTGCACGAACGAAGTACAACGAAAACGTACCGTTACATCCTCCCCACCTTAGAAATGATTCCGTCCTCGGAATCAACATCAAGCACTGCTCGGGAAAAGGTGCGGGAAGCGCTCTCTCATTTCGTCTTCACGCTCCCAGGTAGACTCACCGGGGGAACCGTGACGCCACTGCACACGAACCAAGCTAGGGCCTAAAAAAGATATCATCATGTTTCATATGCTGAGGGCCGGCTCTGCTCGATGAAAGGCGTGTCATGACTGCCTTGACTGCTGGACTGCTCAGTCACGTTCGGACCGTACCTGTATTGACTATCATAATCAGTATAGACATCAGAGTGTCTGTACGGTGCGCAATAACCGCCTTGGCTTCTGGAGTATCCACCGGAATAAGATTCATAACCTCCATAATAATCAGAAGCACGTTGATACCCTTGATATTCAGAGTGTCTACCGTAGGTATTGTCCCACCGTTCTTCATTGTGCTGCCTATCATGCTCTCTATACCCATACGAATGTTGTGTATCATAAGTATGGTCTCCACGTCTCTCAGCAGGGCGAACGGATGCCGACGCACCACAACCTCTATCTGTAGGACCTTGGTCATGGGGAGACGAACCATCATCGCTATTGTGCCGAGCCTGAGTGGCTGCCTTCTTTCGCTTGTACGTGATATTCGCAGGGGCGTGACTTGGCCGCGGCTGGTTGCTTCGTGTACGTTCTGCTTCCGTAAGCGCCTCGTCCAACCAAGGATTGTCTTTGTCATCGAGCACACTGTCTTCTGTCTCCCAGGTCCATTCCTCCAATGGATCATCTTCGTGAAAAATCTGATCCAAATCGATCAGCTGGTGATCGGCCTTCTCACTCCTTCTCGCATGTCTATGTCGCATTCTCTTATTATAATGCACATAGACCAGCCTTTTAAGGTGTTCCATTGTTAGCCTGTTCCTGGTCTTTGTGTGAATGGGGGAGAAGGTGGTCCAGTTTCGTTCACAGTTGAACGAAGAGACAGTTTGGCTCAACACACACAGCTAATCCTGTAAGCGTTGGAGCTTGCTCTAACCCAACGCTTATCCATCATTGAGCTGCAACAAGTTCCAGTAGTCAGAAAAGATGGACCGTTTTATGGGGAACATATTGAAATCTAAGATCCATATAGATACCTGAAGTGACCCTTGTTATCGCCATTTCCGCCTTAGCGGAGCCGAAATAACCAACTCTCATCTTATAGGCCTCCAGCTACAATTATCAATCATAATTTTAGAATGTGAACTGCTACATCAAATCATATATCAAAATAAAAATATCCGAATTTCATTTACCTCTCTGTCAATGTCAATCTGCTTCGAGATGTCTGGTTCAAGCCTCTCGATCACGCGTCTGAGTCCAACCAGCACCTCGTTGTCGTTTGTTGCATTGGAGGAGTATTGAAAGCGAGGATTCAGAAAATAGCATGCATCATGAATATCTTGATGTAGCTGCTTATCCCAGCTCTTGTCTATCATGTCCCACCATTTTCTGTATCCCCTACAAACATTCTTCCGAATTTCCTCTTTTACACGGTCCATGGCCTCGTAGAGATACCCCATCTCGGCCTTATCATCGATGTCGACCATTCGAAGAACCTTCACTAGTGGCTCAAATACGGCGATGACATTAGAGATAGTCTGCCAGAATTCATCGCCGTGAATCAGATCGTACACGTTGTTTCCAACCTCCCTAACTTTTGGTTTAAGCCTTGGAAAGTTATCGGACCAGTCCCTGGATGTGATCATTCTCCGCAGGTCATCTCGGTGCGCGTACAGAGAGTCCAAAGCAATGAAGTGGGTCGCAAATCTTGTTATCGCGGGCCGGATCAACTCTTTTCCACCCGTCTCTCTTCTCATCAAGCTGAGCACCCATCCTTTGTTGTATATGAATCTTGTTACCATCTGACTTTGTGCGATGATATTATTGACTACTTCTTTTGCCATGTCAGAAAATATCAAGTCGATACAATGCGCCGCACACGTGGTCCAATACAGATGCTGTCTCTTTTGCATCAGCAGCTGCCCAACTGACTTGTAGTTTGCCCCGTTGTTGGTAACTACCTGGACTATTCTATGCTCCCCAATTAGTTCTACATATTTGTCTATAAGATCAAATATGTAAGGACCGTTCTGGAAATGGTCGGTTGCATCCACAGAGTACAGGAACACCGTCCCGTGGGTCGAATACACAAGGAAGTTAATTATCTTCCTTCTGTTTTGTGTTGTCCAGCCATCGCACATCAGTGTGCAACCGTATTCATTCCACTGAACACGAAAAGTTTCTACATAATTTTTGATCTCTTCATACTCCATGTCCAAGTATGTGTGTGCCAGCTCCCAAGCAGTGGGTGGAGCAACGCCACGTCCCGATTCCGGAATAGCATCCACCATGGGCCTGTAATATGGGCTATTGGTCACATTGTATGGGATGCGGTTGAAGTATAAAAATTTGGACATAGCTCGGCCGACATAGGCCTTGGCATTCTTCATGAAGGTATTCTTTATGGTTGATTGGGATTTACCCTTCTTCGTCTGAGAAAAAAGGTCGGCACCGGGTCTGAGAGCGTCGGCTGGTCTACCGGTTGGCTGAACATCGTCAGCAGAACCGCACGCAAACATACCGGCCATTCGGTCGGCACGACTACCCGATCTGGCTAGCCCAGGGGCTCCAGACCCAGACGATCCTGCTCCCATCCTTCTGCCCTCACTTCTAATCTCTTCTTCGACAAGTTCTTGCCTACTTCTTCTAAGAGCTCTTCTAAGGTCCCTCGCCTCCTCGGTGTCATCCTCATCCTCATCTGAGTCATCTGATATTGCTTCCGTCTGCTTTGCCATTATCTCCTCCTCTATCATCTTCTTCTCAAATCTGGCCTGTACCTTTTCGGCCTTCTTCTGGAATACGTGCGCTCTCATCTCTTTACGCACTTCTTTAGGTGCCTCGAGGCATGTCAGCACATCCCCGGTAATTCCTGCCAAGTGTTCCTTAAGGCGAGACATGCCTCCATGCATTTCTTTCCGGCAATAGTTGCACATTGTCTATGGTTTTCTGCGATCATTTTACAGTGAGCCCACCCAATATCCACCGTCTTCTCCTTTGGAGTTCTTCGAGACATGTTAATTACTGCACCATAAACCAAGGGTTACGAGTAATCTTGAAAAGATTATTAACGTATTAGACTTAGATATAGTCGACGGTGTCACATAATCATGATTTGCGTCCTTGCAGTCCAGCGAAACACGGTCAGGGAATTGACTAAGCCAGGATCACTTATACCCAGTCTAGCTAGGTTGATCCAACAAACTTAGCCAAGCACATTGAGCCGGATCATGGTCCATTGAAGGAAACTTATCATTCATATGTTTGCCATCAACTAAAAGGCTTTTATTAAAAGTAGTTAATCCTATCAACTAGTTGAATCCTAAAATTCGAATTTATTATGGTTCGTTAATAACTTTTATTAGAGTCCTTATCAAATATAAGGTTTTATTTGTTTCAACGTGCTATCCTAATCATGTATTTGGATTTTAATAGATTCACATTACAACAATTTAAAGTGTACACTTTTATCAAAATTATTATTAGAACGTTTAAAATAATATCGTTGGAAAGGACTACCCTAATCATGAATTAGGTATTTAATAGTTGTAACAATTTACTAACATAGCCTGTCAATCTAAAATTCATCTCATAAGTTTTAGAAAAATTTTAATGGCTAACCTAAGAGGCTTTCTTGAATTATCATATAATATGCAAGAAAATAGAATTACCATTAAAACATGTCAACTAAATTTTATCTCATAAAATTTAGCATGCAGATAAGCAACTTAAATATTATATAAATAATAACATGCAACTTAAATTTATCCCATAAATAATAACATGCAATTTGTCGTATATCTATTGTATTTTTATAACCAATCTGTTATAAGTTATAACATATTTTTATTAGAAAATTTTAGTATTTTAAGTATTTCGTATTTACTATTATTTTTATAACCAATCCCTTAAGTACTATTATTAGAAAATTTTAGTATTTTAAGTTCTAACATATTTTTTGTATTTTAAGTAGTTAATTGATCATTAATTAATGTAGCTTCTCTTTTGTTTTTAGTATTTTTTCCTCTAATCATGTATTATATGTAATTAAATTGATGGTAGACAAATAGTATTTTTAGGAGTCCATATAGCATTTTAGGATTTATTATGTATTTTAAGTATTTTTCTATATTTGTTATGTGTTTTCCGTATTTATTGTGTATTTTACCTAATTTTTCTGTATTTATTATGTATTTTAAATAGTATCTTTAGGAGTCCATGTAGTATTTTTAGGATTTATTATGTATTTTAAGTTATTTTTCTATATTTATTATGTGTTTTCCATATTTTTCTGTATTTATTTTGTATTTTAAATAATTTTTCCGTATTTATTATGTATTTTAAAGTATTTTTCCATATTTATTATGTATTTTTACTCTTTTCAATATTATTTTAAGGAGTTTAAATAGTATTTTAAAAGGATTTATTACGTATTTTAAAGCATTTTTCCGTATTTATTATTATTTTTCTTATTTTTGCCGTATTTTTTCGTATTTATATGTATTCTATAGTATTTTTCCGTAATTATTAAGTATTTTTTGTATTTTTCCATAATTTTGGGTATTTTCCCGTATTTACTGTGTATTTAAAATTATTTTTCAGTTTTTAAAATGAATTTATAATGTTTTTAATAATATTTTCTACACTGCCTAATTAGTCTAAAGAATTGCCCTATATTTACCAGTATGCCATTCTTAATATTACTTCTGTTTTCAACTCATGTCAAACTTGTAATTGTAACGAATATAAAGGGTAGTTTAGTAATTGAAGCCAACCGCACTACTTTTGCTATTTCATCATTTTCCCTAGAGTTCAAAATATTTACAAGTAAGCCATTACGTACAGTTTATTAGGTGTTGTCAAATAATGGCGTCCTTGTAAATACGCTAAAACCAGAGGGCAATTTATTCATTTGCCTATCCATTAATAACTTTCATCTAATTTAATTTATTAACTCTGCGTTACTTACCTCTCGTGCGCTCGAAACGGCAAAGAAAATTAAGAGCCCTAAAATCCAGCCGCCTCGTCTTCCAGCGGCGATGTCTTCTGCCAGCAAAGACTTCTCCTCGAGGCGTCTTCTTCTGCCAGCATCGCCTTCTTCTCGAGGCGTCGACTTCTCCTCCGACTTCTCCTCCAAGCGTCGAAACTTTCGCGTCCTCTCCCAGGCTCGTGAATCAGCGGCTACGAGACTCGACTTCTTCGCGGCTTTGACTTCTTGACTTCTTAGCTGCCTCGTCGATGGCTTCGACTCGACTCAGCGACACAACGAAATTAGGGTTACGTACTTAGGGGCTCTCCCTCCGAAGGCAACGAGACAAGTGGGCTACGAAATTAGGCTTCTGCTCGAGGGTTTCTGCTTGCTGAGGTAACCATCTGAATCTACCCTCCCCTCCTTTTATAATTGACTGAACCCCCCGTGATTGAACAATAACCCACCCCGTGAATGAACAGACAATGTGTATTGTTCATTCACGGGGATGTCTTCTGTAGGGAGATTCGCAAGGTTTTAGAATTTACTGTTAGGGTTTAGGGTTAGGGGGTCCTGTTCATTCACGGGGATTATTCTGTTGGGAGATTCGCTAGGGTTTTGTGATAGGGTTTAGGTTGCGGCTTGTTTCTTTCTTCCTCTTCTTTTTTTACCCTTTTCTGACCGATACCCAAGGGTTTCGGCCAGTTTCGCCCGAAACTGGGCGAAACTGGCCGAAACCGTTGGGTATCGGATGATACCGATTTTGAGAGGCTGTATCTGACCGGTATTGGGCGGTACCGGTCCGATACGCCCGATACCGCTAGGTATCGGGCGATGCCTCATACCTTGCTAATATCACTGCCTGACTCAAACATATGAATAAAAAGACGACAATATATTTGACCGTTCAGTCATATGATCAAAATTATGAGTTTATCACCCAAGTCTGAGGACTTTATGGGGGAAGTATAGGTAGTTAGTTACCTGATTTGATAATGCTACTTAGAAGAAGATAACTGTAGCTAAGCTTTATGGAAATCTCTGAAACATCTGGTATTGGCTACATTCATCATTAGATATCTGAATACTTATGGAGTGAAATTATCATCTTAAGAAGCTACACATACAATACCTCCCCAAAACCTCTTCCTTATGGCCTTTAAAGTTTAGACACATGAACTTTATGTGCTTGAACTCCTTGCAGCAACATCAAATCAACCACTCTGAAGATCCATTACCTTCAGGCAAACCACTCGTTTGAACCAGACACTCTATCTTTACCATTAGTATCAATACCTCCACCAAATTTCTCCGATAGCTTCTCGTCATGCATCTTGATGTGCACATGTACCATTTACGTTATGCAGCTATTGTAGATCACTCATCCAGACTCAATACATCGGGATTCTGATTATTTTTTCAAAAAACTCTGTCGTATTGTGTGGAAAGTCTCAGGCAGAGGCAATGCAAAACTCCCACTTATGGTCTGGGGACAAGCTGATGCATACTTGGATGTAGACTTCAGAAATAGTAGGACGGCTAGTTGTGCTCTCTACTTTTTCATCTTTTTCACATATATTGAGATAGAAAAGATGAAATTCAGCATGTGGAAGTCTGCATAATACTGTGAGAACAGATTCCCTCATTGTTGGCTTCTTCAAAATAACTAGGATATATCATATACTCTGAAAAGGTTATTCTTCTCCGAAAATAAGATCTTTAATAACCTCAAATCTCCTTCATAGTATTCTACTTACTTAGAAGGTTCTGAATCTTGTGTTTCATAGAATTCGGCAGCTTACTATTTATTTGAGTATCCTCATGTTTCCAATCAACTGCATCCTCAAATGGAAAATCATTAGTCAAGTGACATCACTTCTCGCTTCCTGCAAGATGTATCTTTACCATACACCTTCACTGCTTATAATTTGTTTAGTTAAGTTTTCAATTTATGTATAAATTGGAGATGTGGTATTTTGTGAGAAGAGTTAAGGAGAGTGAGTTAATTTCTCCTCTCATTACCTATTATTTACAGTACTTTATTGGTGTTTTTATATAATACCCCTCTAAAATATTGCCTATGACATCTCAATACATATTTAGCTTGTTACAGATTATACTAGCAGTCACTATATATTGCATAAACTTATGAAAATGTTCTAAAGTTTTGGCTAGATTAGAATTTATAGGAATTACTAGCATGGTTTAAAATCATGGCAACAACCAACATAATGAAATATGATAATATACTAGAGTACAATCCACATTGAGGGTTAATAAATGTGGAGGAAGCATTTTTGCTATTTTAGATCAATCATCCATCATAATGGTGAAATTGAGGAGGCTTTCTCATATAGGCAGAGCATGATGGATCAAGTGGATATATGATTATGGGGGTGTTAAGTGATTAAAGGATGTCCATAAATTTGAAGGGAAATTTTTATAAGATGGCAATCTGACTTGCTATGCTTATGGTTCTGGATATTGTCAAATTAGGAAACAACGTGTTTAGCTATGTGGGCAGCTGAATGAAAATGTTGAGATGGATGTGTGTAATCTAGTATAAAATAGGAAACCAACTAACATGGAAGATAGAGGTAGCTTCGATTGAGATAAGCTGGGAAGAATCATATGACATGATTTTGGCCACTGTAAGGGATGCTCATGAGGTAAGGTTAACTTTAGTGATATGATGGTAGTTGATGGAGCAACATGGGCCTGGGGTAGACCTATATGAAGGCAGTACAAAAGAACATGCAGCTGTTACTTCCAAAAAGATGAACCTTAAGGAGTTGGATATAGAGAGAGATTACATAGCTGACCTCAGAAATTTTAGATTAAGGCTTGGTTGTTGTGATAGACCTATAGACCAATGCATGCATCAGGGTGGGAACCTTCTAAAACTTTATGGTAAATCTGTGCCTATTGCCAGTAAATAGGGGAGTTTGCATTCCTTAGTGTTTGGGTTTGCAGTAGCGTGAAGTGGCCCAGAACTATTATATTACACATATTAATTAATATCTTACAATATGTGATACATATTGTATGATATGGTACGATATGAAGGGATTTTGATACATATTCATCTATGATTTTTGAACTCATACCATATTTCCGTATTTATTATTTGTTTTATGATCAATCTCTTCATATTTTTAAAGTATATTTATTCATATACATAATTTACCTAATCATTGCATAAGATAAATTTATCTTACGATGTGAGATATGATCTATGCAGTTAAGTCGGTGAGTCGGCAACGAGTCGGTCAAGTATCGACTCATGACTAGTCGAACGAGTCGGCGACAAGTCGATGACTAGTCGCACGCAGATGTTAACATATTTTATTTCATGTAACAGATGTTGCTTCTTTTTTAGGTTTGTACTGGTTATATAATTTTCCAGCTTAGATAAATTCTTTGAAAATTCACAATTTTTTTAATCTTTTTCCTGCATATTATTGCAGATATTGTCATATTAGAGTTCAATCAGTATACACCTGGTTCGTGATGGAGGCGAACAACCATCAGTCGAAAGGATCATAGGGAAGCATGCAATGAGACAGTTGAATTCATGACAGAATCAGAAAACTATACTCCAAGAATGAGATCTCTACATGGAAACGGATGTGGCCAATCGTAGTTTTAGAGTGAACATTTTCTAGAGTTCATTATTGATGGTCACCAGTCGTAGTTTTAGAGTGAACATTTTCTAGAGTTCATTATTGATGGTCATCTGCTGAAAATATCTTGGTAGGGAGAGTTTCAAGGCGTTCTTGGCTTCCTCTTGGAATTCAACTCGATCCACTGTGAATGTTTTGATTACCACGAAGTTAGAACGGGAGACAAACAATTTTTCCTCTTGTATTTTGATTGTAGAAGTATGCTGAAAAAGTCGGCCTAAGTCGGACCAAGTCGAACCAAAAGTCGGACCAAATCGGTCAAAAAGTCGGACCAAGTCGACGCCTAGTCAGTGTTCGACTCACCTCCCGACTTTTGAAAAATTTCAAGTCGGTCATCCACCGACTCTCGACTAGTCGACGCTACGATAGCATAGGATATGATACGATATACGATACAATAATAATAGAAAACGATAAATGATGGATTTTTGATAGGACCACACAAAAGGGCAGATTTGGAATTTTGGAGTTTCGGGGGGTGTTTTCGTAAAATTTTCAGTTTCTAGTTAGGATCCGCTAGGGTTTTAAGAGGAAAAATATGATTTTTATTGGAATAGAAATATAGATAACAAAGATAGTGGCCACGTTCGAGAGGTGGACCGCTCTACTAGTTTTGATTCGAGACAAAGCCTAACTTTCCAATCAATAGAGGGAATATCTCAACCTCAAGAATGTTCTCATACAAATTTCAGCATACCCTCTCCCCTCAGCCACAATATATATAATAATCAGCTTTTTAGTAAAATTACAGAAATACTCATAGGGCTGACAATTATGAGAATGCTTCTGGAATCAGTTTTCAACTGATGCCGCCTCCTTTTTCATGCACCGCACATACACGATGATCCTATCATTACTCCCCCAAAAGAGCCACCTTGTCCTCAAGGTAGAAATTTGAAAATTGCTGTGCAATCATTCTAAAGGATCCCATGTAATGTCATGATCAGGATGTCCCTTCCACTGGATCAGTACCTCGCGTTCTCATGAACTTCACTCTCTAACTCCTGCAGGTCCACAGGCTCCAAAATTACCTCCATATATTCAATCAAAGTCAACGATAAAGATGGAAAAGGTGTATGATCCTCAATGGCCTGACGAAACTGTGATACACGAAAGACTAGGTGTATGGTAGACGTAGGTGGAAACCTTAACTTGTAAGCAACTTGGCCAATCCTCTCCTCAAACTCAAATGGACCAAAACACTGAGGTGACAGCTTATCGTTCATATTATGAGCCAACGATCTTTGTCAATACAGGCGTAACTTCAAGTATACCTTGTACCCCATCGCAAATTGTATCTCCATCCCGTGAGCATCCACCTGATTCTTCATTGAGGTGACAGCTTATCGTTCATATTATGAGCCAACGTCTTTGTCAATACAGGCGTAACTTCAAGCATACCTTGTACCCCATCGCAAACTGTATCTCCATCCCGTGAGCATCCACCTGATTCTTCATTATCTGTTGAGCCCTGGTCAGGTGTCGCTTCAGTTCCTCCAACACTCGGCACTCTTCTCCGAATACTGCTCCACCTGTGAAACTGGCATGTAATTGTGGCCATAATGTAGCAAATGAGGAGGATTTTGTCTATACAGAATCCGAAAAGTCGTCATTTGAGCTGTGGTGTGATAAGAAGTATTGTATCAATATTCTGTCTAGGCTAACCATCTCGCCCACTGCCGTGGGATTCCTACATTAAATAACGCAGATACGTCTCTATACTACTGTTGACGACATCAGTCTAGCCGTCAGTCTGTGGATGATAGGCAATGCTACACTTCAACATTGTCCCCTTGCATCCGAAAGAGCTTCCACCAGAAATGTCTCAAGAAAACCTGATATCTATCAAACACTATAGACGTTGGTAACACATGCAACTGTACATTCTTCCGTAAGAAGGCCTCTGCAACAGACACCATCGTATACGGATGACGAATGGGGTACAAAATGGGCATACTTACCGAGGAGGTCAACCACAACAAGAATGAATGAAAATCCAGCACACTTCGACAACCTGTCTGTAATGGTCTGAATCTGTTACTACGTGTATTTCTGTACATTTATAGAATGGATGTGACTTACTGACGGTTCCCTACTTCGTGGCATCGTCAGATGATGCACAGGTTCACGAAGAGGCTCCTAAGTTTGATGAGCCTGATTTCGATCCAGAGGTCGCAGACTTTTAGAGTTTGAGACGTGTACGTGATGTATTCCTATATGTATTTCATTCTGCATTTTCCCTTTATGTATTCCTGTGAGAGCTGTTTGGAGTGTGTTGTAGTTCAGATATGGATTGTAATATCTGGACACTTAATTGAGCATTTAGTACATCTCTGTATCATATACTATATTATTTTCACTGGTTAACTGCAAGACCTGTAAATGTATCCAATAGTAATGGCCCCAAAGAGTGGGTCGTTACACCATCAATGAAATCCAGTCGCCTCCTCCCAAACCCTGTCAGGTAGAGACAATGGTTGCAGGAAGCCTCCAGGAGACAACGCCATATATATGTGACGTTGGAAAATGTCACATTTTGCCACCATATCCGCAACGTTCTTCATCCCTCTCTAGTATACATCCCTTGCCAAGCACATATAAGTCTTGAGGACCACAGAATGGCTCCCCAACCGCACTGCCATGGAACTCCCGTAGAATACTCGGAATATGGATATAAGTCTTGTGTATTACCAATCGCCCCTGATAAAGTAATCTCTACCCCTGTAAGGAATAACCATGGTGCTTCTCTGAGTCCTGTAGCAGTCTGTCCTAATTGCTGCCAACTCCTGGGTCTCAACCTCCCCAATTAAGGGCTCCCAATCATGCAATATCGAAACAGACAAGGCATGCAACTTTACATCCTCCACGTCTTGACAATGCATTTGCTGTCTTATTCTCTAAGCCTCGTCGGTACTAGATATCAAAGTTATACTCAATGAGCTTCACCCATTTCATATGGTCCTTAGTCACCATGCACTACTCCAGTAAGTGTTTTAAGCTCCTTTGATATGTGCATACCACAAAGCGACGTCCTAGTAAGTACGATCACCTCTTTTGTACTGCCAATAATGTCCATCAACTCTCTCTTATACACGGACTTCAGCCTCGCCATTGCTGTCAACACCTGGTTGAAGTATGTTATTGGTCTCTGATCTTGCATCAGTACAACACTCAATCTATAGCTTGAAGCATATGTCTCGACTAAGAAGGACCTGCTAAAATCGGGAAGCGCCAGCACATGAACAGTGATCATGGCCTTTTTCAAAGCCTCAAATGCTCTCGTCGCCTCCTTGCTCCACTGAAAGATATCTTTCTTGAGCTGCTCCGTTAGTGGCTACACTATAGTGCTGTAACCCTTCACGAACTTTCTATAATAGCCGATCAGCCCCAGAAACTCTCAAACCACACAAAGTAGTAGGGCATGGCCACACCAAAATAGCTACAATCTTCGTATTGTCTGTCGCTACCCCTTCTGCTGACACCATATGCCTTAGATACTCCACCTTTTCCTGTGTGAAAAGGCACTTTTTCCTATTTGCATATAACTGGTGGTGCTGAAGCTCTTGAAACACTATATGCAAGTGCCAACATGCTCCTCCCGTGACAGTGACTGAGTGCACACCACAGAAAAGGCTAGAGTACAAAACGACTCAGTTAGGGACATAATACCTTATTTATAAGAGTATGGAACATGGCTGAGGCATTGGTCAAGCCAAAAGGCATGACCAGAAACTCATAGTGGCCCTCATGAGTCCTGAAGGCTGTCTTGGCGATGTCCTTTACTCGCATTCTGATCTGATGGTAGCCAAACTTTAGGTCCAACTTCGTAAAGATCACCGACCCATGTTACTCGTCAAATAGCTCATCAACGACTAGAATGTGGACCTTATCGGGGACTGTTTTCTTATTCAAGACTATGTAAACCATGCAAAACCTCTAGCTACCGTCTTTGCCAGCAAGACTGTGCTAGAAAAAGGGCTCACGCTAGTCTTTTTATAATTTTGAGAGTTTAGGGTTTCTTTGTAATTTGGAGAATGATCATATTTGATTCGCTTTTCCATAAAGTTTTGATGATACAAACATATAATTTATTATTTAGCTATGCATACTAACTCTTTCTATGCAGATAGCCTATTTCAACATCATGACTTTACTCAAATTATCAGAGATCTCTGCATGAAGTTTTACAATCAAGAAGAAGTTAAGATCATTGTCGTATTTTGTATCTTCTATCTTAGTGTAATTTTTGTATCATATTGTTTTTTTATTTCGTCTTGCACTTAAAATGTTGAAGACATGATGATGAATCATCTTAGAATCTTAGGATTCCCTCAAAAATTCTGAGTCCCAACTCTTTTTGGTCGACTAGATCCTTTTCCTAGTCGACTAGTCACTTTGCCTGACTTCTGATTCTAGGTCCTAGTCGACTAGCAATTTTCCTGGTCGATTAATGCATTTGCGTAAACTTTCATTTTCGGTTTTAGTTAACATCACGTTTTCTTAGTAGTTGACTGGCACATTTGCGGCACTATAAGTTTTTGGTCCTGGTCAACTAGAATTTTTTCCTAGTCGATTATCACTTTGCCGAAAATTTGGATCTTTGGTCCTAGTCGACTAACAGTACTTTTCTAGTCGACTAGATTCAGTTTTAACTACTCATTTATGACCATTCAACGCCTGGTTGACTAGCAATTTTTCCTAGTCGACTAGCAACGGTTCTGGCAGTTTTTCTACTAGCCGTTTTGACCGTTTTGACGGTATTGGACAGTTTTTTCAGACACACTTTTTGGCCATATATATATGATCCCAACCTTTGCCATTAACAACACTTTACATTTCTCTCTATAGAAATACCCATTTTAAAAGAGTCATTTGTCTTGATTCCTTGGAGAATAAATTGCTAAACCATTCTCTATAGGAATTGCATCTTCAAAAGAGTTTCTACCAAATATTCCATCAAAGAAACCTTGAAGATCTCTTGCGTTTCCTTGTGAGTCATCTTTCATCATCAAAGCTATAGTTGACATTGTTTATTTCTCATGTTTTGTGACTAAATTTCTTGTTGAAGAGATTGTACAAAGTTTGCAACACGGTGAGTGTTGGCATTTTTGTATGTTTTGTACTTACGGGGAGCAAGTGGTCATAATGGATTGTAATATCTACGTTGAGTAGATGACTGGATGTATGATTTCCAGAAGAGGTATACCTGAACCAGGAAAAATCTTCTTAAATCTTATGTGTTTATGATTGTCTTTATCTGGATTGTGTTCTTTACTTTTCCATTCTTTATTGCAAGTTTTAGTAACTTATAATTTGCAATATTCGTCGTGATATACACTATTTACCCTTAGTATATTGGGTATGCCAAGAGATCCAACATTTGGTATCAAAGCAAGTTTTATATGGCATACACCTATCCGACGAACAATCTTAATCCATCACAATTTCCAGAATGACACTTTACCACTTGTCCTCCACTATTCAATAGATCGAACTGCTGTTATTGGAAGAAGATGACGAGCATTGACTACGAGTTATGGAACATCTTGGAGACTAGAAACAACAATTCCTTATTCTCAATGGATCACCTTCGACAAGCCTGGAACAACTCACAACTCAAAGGACATAAATGCATTATTTTGCGTAATGGACAAAAATGAGTTTAATCGAGTATTTCAGGCCAAATCTGTGTATGAAATCTGACACACACTCGAGGTAACTCATGAAGGATCCAGTAAAGTGAAAGAGACTAAAATCTCTGTTTTGGTTCACAGATTTGAGTTCAAGATGAAGGAAATGAGGCAATTGGAACAATGTTCACCAGATTCATCGACATTACCAATTCTCTAATTGCTCTCAGAAAGACACTTATGCAAAACTAGTTCACAAGATCCTTCGTGCTTCGACTCCTGAATGGGAGAAGAAGACTACGGCGATTGAAGAGGCCATGATCTTTTAATTCTCATTGTGGAAAGCCTTATTGGCAATCTGATGGCTTACGAAGTTCAACTACAAGATCGAAAGGAAGACTTAGAAACCAAGAAGAAAGTACTCGCCTTCAACGCATCATCAAACACTGAGGATTTCGATATGGATGATGATGATGCGCTCACCACTAAGAACTTTAAGAAATTCTTAAGAAGAGGTAAGTAGAAAAAAGTTAAATCTACGAATTCAAATACTTGTTTCAATTGCAACAAGTCTGGACACATCAAAAATGATTGTCCACATCTGAAATCAAAGAACAAAAACTTCAACAGCAGTGACTACTCAACGAAGGAAAAGATGTGCGAAAGAAGAATGCCTTCGCTACAACATTGGATTCATCTTCAGACGAAGAAGACAATGATGAACAATTCAACGAATAGAATGTTCATATGTACTTTATGGCTTAAGATGATGATAATGAAGTAAGTCATCTTGACAATGAAGAACTCCTTGATGCATTTAATGATCGTTTCATACAGTTTAAGAGACTAAATGCACAATACAAGTCTCTGAAACAGAGTAATGACGCTACTGTTCTTGTCCATTAAGAACTATTATCTGCATACACTTCACTTGATGCGATTAAGTCTGAGAAAGAATCTTTGACCTCTCAGAACTTGAATCTGACTAAAGAGAATGAGACTCTCAAATCTCAAGTTCAAGAATTGAATGCATGCTTATCCGAAATGGATAATAGTGTTTCATCATCCAAGATGAAATACGACGAGATGTTTGCCATGTTAATAAATTTATGATTTGCTACAATTTCAACACCCATCAAATCATAGACAAGGATTGTGCTATTCTCATAAGGATGTATCCAAACCTGGTGACCCATCTTCATCTAGTGCTAACACAACCTTTGTTAAACAACAGAAGAAGAATCATGCATTCATATACATGAGGAAAGCAAACTCTTTTGCTTCTTCTTCACAAAGAAATGTTTCTATCTTTAGAAATGTTTCAAATGCATCTCCTAGGAAACATTTTACTCTTTGTATATGGGTTCCTAAGGATTCTTGTTTATATGATAGTGATTTATCTATCTCAAATTATATAAAGACTATTGTTCATTCATGCAATTATTTGGAAAAGCCAAATTCAACTTGGCTTTGGCTTCCTAAAACCCAATGACCCAAAAGCAAAGGGTACAATTACTTATTTTTGAGGAACCCGCAAAAGAGATAGATTCTAGATAACGGATGCTCCAAACATATGACTGGAAATGTTAATCTACTTTCAACTGGTCAATACAAAGATGGATGCAGAATATCCTATGGAGATAACACGGAAAACATAATTGTCATTGAAACCGTTGGTGATCTAGACAAGCATATCATCGAGAACGTGCTACTCGTAGACGGTTTGAAACACAACTTACTGTAGTTGTGTGACAAGAATTTTAAGATTATGTTTGAGAAGCATGCTTGCATTATTAAGAATTATTAACGATTCTGATGTCTTCTATTTTATTTCGTGGTAATTTTAGAGATAATATTTATATCCTATGCATGTCCATTGCCACACACAATCACTGTTTGATGACTTCATCAAACAATTCACTGTTATGGCACAAGCGTGTTGAACACATTTTAAAAATCTTGCACGTATTTCAAAACACAAGTTGGTTGCTGGAATGCCAAGCATCTCATTCAATCACTTGTTTTGTGATACTTGTCAACAAGAAAGATGCACAAATCTTCTTTCAAATCAAAGGATGGTATCTCAACAAGCCGACCATTAAAATCATACACTTTGATTTATTTGGTACTTCGAGAGTTGCTCCTTTGAATGTAAGCATATTATGCATGTGTCATTGTTGATGGCTTCTCATGATACACTTGAGTTTTGTTCCTACGACACAAGAACGATGCTTTTGATGAATTCTCTATATTGTGAAGAAAAATTCAGAAGATCAAATCCTCGACCATTGTTACCATTCGTAGTGATCATGCGGGAGAATTTGATAATCAATCTTTCTCCAAGTTTTACGATGATAATGACACTATGCATAATTTTTTCTTTTATAGAGCCGCACCTTAGAACGGAGTTGTTGAGAGGAAAAAAGAACACTTCAAGAATGTGCTACAAGAATGTGCTAGAACAATGCTATATGACAGTAACTTACCAAAATATTTTTGGACTGAAGCTATCGTAACCGCTTGTTACATCTTGAATAGAGTTTTCGTAAAACCATGCTTAATAAAACTTGTTTTGAATTAATTTTTGATCGCATTCATCATGTATCATAATTTCGAGTGTTTGGATGTCGATGTTTCATTCTAAACACTAGAGATGCAATTGGCAAGTTTGATTCAAAATCAGACGAAGGGATTTTCGTCGGATACTTTATACGTAACAAAGCCTACAGAGTTTACAACAAGAGAACTTCATCGATTGAAGAAGCATTACATGTCACCTTTGATGAGACCCTCTCATCTTGCACTCTTGATGAGGAGGAGGAGCATTTATTACCTATGTCCAATTCTTTTCATGACATTAAACTTGATGTAGATGTTACTAAACCCTTTTTTGATGAGACCCTCTCATCTTGCACTCCTGATGATGATGCGCATTTATTACCTATGTCCAATTCTTTTCTTGACATTAAACTTAATGATGTAGATTCTACTAAATCCTTTGTTGATTTTGTTTCAGATAATGCAGATCTTCCAAAGGCATATGCAGAAGTTCTCAACCATCCTCATGACTTAATGATTGGAGACATTTCAGGTGTGAACGCGATCACAAATTGAAAAGATGACATATTGTGCATTCATCTCATCCATTGAACCAAGAACATCACTGATGTATGTGAAGATAGTTCATGGATCATTTGCCATGCATGAAGAACTCAACCAATTCCAGAGGAATGATGTTTGGGAATTAGTTTCCAGACCCACGATCATCCGGTTATTGGTACCATCAAATGGGTATTCAAGAATAAGTTGGATGAATCTGGACAAGTAATTAGAAACAAGGCACGATTGGTTGCACACTGTTATAATAAAAAAGGAATCGACTTTGATGAAACCTATACATCAGTTGCTCGTCTTGAATCTATCAGAAGCTATTATCTTATGCATGTTCCAGGGACTTCAAGTTCTTTCAGATGGACGTCAAATGCTCATTTCTCAACGGATTCATCAAAGAAGTCTATGTCGAACAACCGACTATATTCCGACATGAAGTACTCGATAACCATGTTTTCAAACTTAAGAAGGCTTTATATGGTCTGAAATAAGCACCTCGTGCTTGGTATGAGAGACTTAAAAGTTTTCTTTTGAATTCCGGTTATTCTATTGGAAAGGTTCGCTTACTCTTTTTATTAGACACATTGGTTTTGATATTGTTATCATACATGTATATGTAGATATTATATTTGGTTATACTAATGAATCTTTTTGTCAAAAATTTTATAAGATCATGCAGAAAGAGTTTGAGATGAGTCACATAGGCGAACTCACTCACTTTCTTGGACATCAAATCAAACAATTGAAGGAAGACATCCTTATTCATCAAAACAAATACTCAAAAGATCTTATCAAGCGCTTTGGATTGGAGAATTTTTCAGGGAAACGTACTCCTATGAGTACATCTGTATCTCTTGACATGATTTTAACGGTAAGAGTGTTGATCAACGTCTATATAGAGGTATGATCAGATATCTACTTTATCTTACTGCAAGTAGACCAGATATTATGTTCTCTGTATGATTGTGTGCTAAATATCAGGCATGCCCTAAGGTTTCGCACCTCACTGCGGTGAAAAAGATATTTAGATATATTGAACACACATCTGACTTTGGCTTATTCTACCTTAAGACTAACACATGATTTATTATCATATAGTGATACCGACTTTTCTGGATGCAAATCAGATCACAAAAGTACCCGTGGCACTTGTCACTTTCTTGGTCATGCTTTGGTTTCCTAGTTTAGCAAAAAGAAAAACTCAGTTTTACTTTAATTACTGAGGCCGAATATATTGCCGTGGGACTTGCATGTGCTCAGGTCTTATGGATGGAACATGTCATATCAGATTATGACATTCAGTGTTCTAGATGTCCCATTATGTGTGCCAACACTAGTGCTATTAACTTATCAAAGAACCTTGTTCATCATTCACGAACTAAGCTTATTGAAATCCATCACCATTTTTGGATGATCATGTCGAAAGGGTGAATATTGCATTAAAATTCACTTCACTAAACACCAGATTGTTGATATCCTGTTGATATCTTGACTAAGCCTTTGAAGGAAGAATCTTTTATAAGACTTAGAAGAGAATTGCGAATCGTCAATAAATCTGAAATATAATACTAGTATTTGTTTGGTTATTTCATGCACATTTTATGCACTATTTCTGTATATTATTATCTCATGCTTTTAGTTTTCTAATCGGCTAACGAAAGTTGCTAGCCGACTAGACATTTTCGTCAGATTTTATCTTTTGCGTCAACTTTTTTTAGTTGACCAGAGATTTTTTTCTAATAGACTAAATTATTGACTCAACAATTTCTTTTTAGCGATTTCTCTTTCCGTGTTTATATTTTCTTTGCATTTTTTATTTTACTCTATTTAATGATGACCCATCTTTATTCTTTTGTACTTTTTATGTCCTTTTTCTTGAGACTTGATTTAAACCACTTTATCTAGTCAATTCATTTCTTTCTTCTCTCATTATTGATTGTCCTTATCCACTAACTCTTGTGTACAAGCTCTTTCTTTTGAGTATTGTACTCCTATGAACACATCATCATTACCTTTTATGTTTGACCGTTTGTCAACCAATTTCAGTTTGACTGTTCGGCCTATCCGACCAGAAATTTATTCTGGTCGACCAATCAATTGCAGGTATCTTGGAAACTACCTCTTTCAGTTTTTTTGAAATATTTCCCTTATCTTGATCTGATAACCATTTTGAAAAGTTATTAATCTGTTTTTCAACTTCGAATTTTAAAAACCTCTTTCACCCTTTAACTCTCTATTTAAGAGGAGTTAATTCTATCTTGATTTTTTATTCGAGAGACCCATCTTCATCCTCTTGAAATCTGTCTTTTTCTTTTCAGCGATGGTATCCCCCTCCCACCGCCGCCCACGCTCTGGCCCTAGTCGATCACACCACTTCTCACCTCTGGCAAGGCTCAAATTTGAAGCCATGTCCAAAACCCCTTTTCTTCCGAAACGATTCATCAACTACATTGATCTCAACAACTTATCTTTCATCTGTGTCCTCCGTCGTCTCTCTTCTCAATGTTTGAGTGTTGCAAATAAAGTTCCCTACTTTCCTAAACCTCACGAGGGAATTTTATGCTAATCTTCAAAAGACTAATGATAGAGGTCATTTCTTCATTAGCATAAGTGCAAGGAGACTTCACCCTAACCGATGATTGATCTTTAAAATCCTCACCTTCAATCTCATCCCAAATTCAGCAGCAACAACTAATATAACTATATTAGTGAAGCTTTGGAAAAATGTCTATGCTATCATGAGACTATTTCCAATCAATTGGAGAAGAGTGTTGCTTGCTTTTATGACCAAACCTATTGACAAACATATCTATCTTTCTTGCACTATCACCCTCATCCTGAAGCACCTCAATGTTGATCTTGAGAATGAACCATCCGTCATCAACAACACCGACTTTGATTGTTCTGTGCTTTCACGTATGGATCTTCAACCCCCTCTTGCAGAAGAAGAACCAGAAGATGATACTGATACTGAAGGAAGGCGCCAGTCTGACTCATCTCCTCCGAGCCATCAACGACGCAAAGTTTGTGTAAACCCCAACACACCACCGTCCCGCGAGACTATCACCACTCAAATCAGTCATCTCTGAGAAGAGATATCTGGATTACGCATAGAGGATCATGATGGTCTTGAGGGAATTCAGACATTTCAGTAACTTTGAAGAGCATTATCGGCAACAAAACCTGACCATGGAGCAGATCCAAGCGACGCAAGCCCAGATCCTCAGTTGCATGGAGTCGTGGTACTCGTATGCATCATCTACGGTGTATCCCCCTCCGAGTTACTAGTCGGTTGTGGCATCCGGTTGTTTATTTAGTTGTTTTGATATTTGGTTGTTTAGTTGTCTTTTAGTGTTATTTTATTTTATGTAGTTTGAAAGTTTGTTTTGTTGCTTATGATTATCTCTATGTACCATGATATGCAGTTTGGTTATGTACTTTTTATGAACTCCTTTTCGGTTATATTCTCTCTCGTACTATTCTGTTCTTTCCCCTCCTTTTGAGGATGTTAGAGGAGAAAATTAACACACACATATAGGCACTCTGCATGATATTTGTTTGAGATACGAAGCATATCTTTAGGGGGAGTATATTGTTTTTATATATTGCATTTTTATTCTTTTTGTTTGTCATTATCAAAAAGGGGAAGAATGTTAGAGAATTATCATATTTGATTCTTTTTCATATAAAGTTTTGATGATACAAACATATATAATATATTATTTATATACGCATACTAATTGTCTCTATGTAGATAGCCTATTTCATCCGGACAATTTTTGCATTGAGTCCAATTTTTAAAACATTTTAACAAAATCGACCAACTTCAAAATATTTTACCAAAACCGACCAAGTTTTGGTCGCGCGCGTGTGGGGGCGCCTTGAGCTTTGGACGCGGTTTGAAACCGCGTCCAGTGCCCAAGATAACAGCAGCCGCCAGCTGCTGTCCTGGAGCATCTTACTTTCCTTTGTTTCTTCCTCGGACAGAAGCGATTTTTACTCCTTAGGCGAAGTAAAATTCTAACCATCTCATGGAGGTTTTGGCGATTTGGTGCGTCTCCTAGGTGATTTTGAGGTGAGAAATCTACTTCATAATAAGATATATGTTCTTGAAATAATTCAAATTTTGATGGTTTTAGAGAAATTAATGAATGTCAATTATGTGTAGGGTTAAAATAATGGCAAGTGATAGGATGTTTGTTACATGCTATTTTGATGGAGATTTAATGATTGATGAAAATCACGAACCGAAGTATGTCGGGGGTGCTGTGAGACCAATTATTGTGAGAAGTCCGTCAACATATTCTAAGCTAGTAGATCGGATATACATAGGCACACGGATAAACCGGCAGAGTTTGCATTGAATCTGGTGTGCAAATGGCCAATAACTGATCAAAGGTTTACAGCGGTTAAGATATCAGATGACGGGGACATGGAGATTCTATTTAGCTTGGGTGAAGTTCAACGATCAGTTGAAATATATGTGGAAAAAGAAGCAATAATCAACACCAGAGTGAGCGAACCACAGGGCACATTTACTCGTATGCTGGATATTGGTAATGATTCGGCTGACTTTATGCCTATAGAGAATATGGCGGGAGAAGGATGTTCGTATAACCAACAAGAGGATACGTAAGTATAGAAAGTTTTGAAGTACTAAATATGTTTATGTTATATTTGTATGAAATAAATTCCATATGCTAAACATTTCAATTATTCACACGACATTGGCAGTTGGAATGTTGCGGGACAAGGAGATGATGCAAATGCAACTTACTCCACTTATATTCAAGGTCCATCTGTACCAGAGACGATGCCCACACAAGCAAATGTGATTCTTGAAGATATTGCCAGACATACATATATTGGAGCATCGACGTCTATAGCGAGACATGTGGATGACGAAAGTGATGGCACGGATGATGATGAACATCCGAATGTGAGGGAGGATAGCATGCAGGTTGCTGCCGATCTAAATGCAGATGATACCGAATGGATACATCAATCTGTTGCAGACAATACAAATGTGCAGTTTGAAGAGCCGTTGCCAGATGGAGAGGATGAGGAACAATGGGTAAACACTACAATTATGAGGAATACCCAAGAAAGGCATCTGATAGAGCCTAGGCTTCCCAGCAGTTCCGGAGTTTTCAACGTTGGTGATATGTATGATACAAAGATCGACTTGATAAAAGCAATAACGGAATGGAGCATCGAGCACAATGTCTCATTTAGACCAATCAAGACAAACAAAACTTGCTATTCCGTGATATGTGGCTTGAATCATGAAGTGAATCCGCATACTCAAGATGAGGGGAGTAGGAATTGTCCTTGGAGGATTTATGCAGCGGTGAGAAAAAGAATAACTGGGAGGTTCAAGATAACAAAAGTAGGTGATGAACACACCTGCAACAATCCCACTCTAAATACTGATGATAGTCAAGCCACATCATCTTTCATAAGTTACAAAATTATGCCCCAAGTGAAGACCAAGCTTGATATGACACCTGCAGAAATACAAGATGCCATTCATGCCATGTTACACATCAGAATATCATATCACAAAGCATGGATGGCTAGATCGAAAGTTTTAGCGAGGATATTTGGGGATTAGGAGGAGTCATACAAGAGGCTCTCCACAGTACTTAGAAGCCATCAAGGAAAGCATTCCTGGAACAGTGTATAAAATTACATATAAAACTATCGGGCCAAGAGTGGCACAGTTTACAGGAGTGTTTTGGTCTTTTGGACCATCAATTGAAGGGTTCAAACACTGCAGGCCGGTCCTAAGTATTGATGGCACACATTTGTATGGGAAATATGCATGGTGCTTACTGGTGGCTACAGGCGTGGATGCAAAGGGGGGCCTATTTCCGTTAGCATTTGCAGTAGTATCAGCTGCGAATGTAGAAAATTGGAAGTGGTTTTTCTGCTGCATCTGTGAGTTGATACCAAGTGCCCGTAGAAACCGAACGATTACCTTCATTTCCGATAGAATGAAAGGTATTCCGAGAGCACTACGAGAGGGATGGCCAGGTTCTAGACACCATATGTATTATCTGCGTCATATTATTGCAAATTACACGGCGAAAGGGTTTCGAACAGCTACATTGGAAAATAACTTATGGGAAGATGGCAATGCATTAGACTTGTTGACATATAATTTTTTTCGTGAAAAGATTAAAAAAGAGTCTGTTGCAGCTGATGATTGGATTAATACAAACTTGGGGGCAGACACAAAGAGGTGGGCGAAACACAAAGATGGTGGTAGACGCTATTGTATAATGACAACCAATTGTTCGGAGAGCTTCAATGGGGTTCTTAAAGGAGCTAGAGCTCTTCCGATACAATCGTTGATTGCAAGAACCTTTTATAGGTTAAACAAGTATTTTTATCATCGGTGGCTTGATGGACTCCGTTGGACGACCACTTTCACCCCAAAAACTGAGGACATTATTGGTGCACGTGTGCAAGCAGCTCGGTGTTGCTACATCACAAGATTTGGTGACTTTGAGTGGCAGGTGATGGATACAGATGCACAAGCATATACCGTGACGATAGAAGGTGACCGTTGCACATGTACGTGCAACATTCCTATGCTTCAGCATATGCCATGTGTCCATGTGATCGTCGCAACGTCAAGACAGTAATATGGTGCCAACATATCATATTGGCCATTTTGTTTACCATGGTATAGTGTGAGTAAATAACAACTGTCATATATCCCAGAATTTCACCCCATACATGATGAAAGGTATTGGAAGGAGTGGGATGGTCCCAGTTTACTTCCTCCAAAAAAAGAAGACAACCCGGTCGGCCAAGATCGACACGGATTCGGGGAGAAATGGATCGTCCACGTGAAGGAAGCAGGCAGAATAGATGCTCCAATTGTCATCAGCTTGGTCATAAGAAATCACGTTGCCAAAATCCTCTACGCACAGCATCGTATGTTCTTTTTCACATTTCATGTTTATTCTTTATGAAAATTGTGTACTAACTTCAGCCAATGTTGTAGGGCTCCATCGCATCGAGGAGGCGGTTCACGTGCCTGAAGTAATATAATGCATCCGACTGAAGAAATTCCATGTTCACGTGCCTGAAGTAATATTATGTTAATGGGAGTGTATAAGATATATGTAATGGATCCGACGTGATATATGTGATGGATATGCGATATATGTAAAATCTTATATACTTTTGGAATGAAATCGGATATATGTGATTCATGTATCTTATTTACTTTTCGAATGAAATGCAACTTTCTTAATATGTGTGTGTTATATGCGATATTATGATGGATATGCGATATGTGATGGATGTGTGAATGGGATGAGATGTGGGAATGTGAAAGGAGCTGGAAGAGTCTTTTGGGGCTGGCAGCAGCAGCAGCAGCAGCTGCTGATTGCACAATTTCAGTGCAATCAGCAAGCTGCGGAGCAGCTGCCAGGTAAGGGCTTTTTTGGCCGCGGTTTGAAACCGCGGCCAAAAATGCGTCCAGAATAAGAGTGCATTTTGGCCGCGGTTTCAAACCGCGGCCAAAATGCATTGAATCTGGGAGCATTTTTGGTCGCGGTTTCAAACCGCGGCCATAAATGCCCTTACCTGGAAGCTGCTCCGCATCTTGCTGATTGCACTGAAATTGTGCAATCAGCAGCAGCAGCTGCTGCCAGCCCCAAACGACTCTTCCAGCTCCTTCACATTCCCACATCCCATCCCATTCATACATCCATCACATATCACATATCCATCACAATATCGCATTTCCCATGACATATATCACACACCTATCGCATATACCATATATATCCAACTCATATCTCATTCCACGCAGCACAAAAATATCTCATTCCACGCAACCCATATTTCAACACATTGAAGATAAAATTTCAGATTTCATTCCAAACTTAAATAACATTTCGACAAATTTAAACATAATGGAAATAGCTTTATTACATTCATTTCCCCTATGTAAAATCCTGCTCATAAGAGACCGACAACGCCTGTATGTGAGAAACTGTCCTTGCTGAGTTGATGTGTCCCCTTCCATTTCTGGTTGGGTGTGTTGTGTCAGCGAAGTGTCAGCTTCATGTACATGAGTCTGATGTAGATCGTCTGTCAGAGTCTGATGTGGCTTGTCTCCCATAGTCTGTCGTGGCTCGTTTGCCAGATACTGCTGACATGGGTCATCTTCAGGGACTACGGTATATGGCGGAATAGGCTGAGACGTGCTGGCTTCAAACCCTGTATGTGACTGATAATGCTGCGATGGGTCGCCTTCATACCCGGTATATGCCTGATACTGCTGATATACACCGACATCATAACCGATATATGGCTGCAGCTGCTGAGAAGGGCCGGCCTCATCACCTGTAAATGGCTGATACTGCTGAAAGGTGCCTCCTTCATCCCCAGCTGGCTGATACGGCTGAGATGAGCATGCTTCATCCCCGGCAGGCTCTTGCCGTCCTGCACCCTCACTTCTATGTCGTGTACCGCGGAGCACCTGTCCGATCTTATCCCTAATTTGACGGATCTGCTCTGGGTCACGTGCTTCGTAAGCACGTGTACACATATCCTCTAAAATTCTGAGTGCGTCGGTCTGCAAAATAAATGGATAAAATATATATTAGAAACCTATGTATAAAACAAACAAACAAACATTTTAATGCTAAACTACTATTTACCATTTCCCGCTCGATTGGACCAAGAGGCATGTAACCATACGGGGGTTCTTGCCTACTATATATCCTCCGCCGTGTGATCCTCAAATACCACTCTATATATACATCTAAACTGACAGCATCCCCCTGCTCAACAATATGTGCAGCCCTGTCATACCACTTCATGAGGGGCTCCACAGTGGCTTCATTCCATGCTTTAGGGTTCATGCCGGTCTTCACTGGCATGATTGGAACCGCTTCTAGAATATGCTGCGGTATACCAAATTGGCGCATAACATGATCTGGGACATGCATCACCAATACATCAAAGCAAACTAGCGGTACACGCGCACGCCGGTTCTGATTTTCTAAAACACATAAATCAGGAAGATTCTGATATCTCTGAAGATATGTCTCCCAGATCACCTAAAGGAAATGAAAATTATGAATAACTCATCAGAATTCATAATATTAATCCATCGTTCATCACATCAACGTATAAAATTTACAACTTCTTACCTGCGTAGGCTCTAACATGTCAAGCTCGTTTCTATAAAAATCCAGTTGCCGCTGGGGGTTTTCTTTGAATGATAATGACACATTCCACCTGCACCCTAAAGGGAGGGTGCCATCCAATGTCTTGGGAGCAAGTCGGCCTGCCTATATGCAATCTCTCCCATGACCATACCTGTGAATATGAATTTGTCAGTGACTGTTACTATATAAAAAAATATTACAATGAACTTAAGTTTCAAATTGTATACCTGCAAAAAGGTGGGGCATGCGTATAACCCAGTTGTTTCCCTTCTTGACACCTTACTTAGCTCTGCGTACAGGTGAGCAAGCACAGCACTACCCCAGGAATAATCTCTAATGGCCTCTATATGCTCCATCTTTGTCAATCATCTGAGATGTACCGACCGTTTACTTGGATCTGACACCAATAATGTGCCTATCATATGCAAAATATATACCCGAGTATATTGCCGAATCTCCTCAGGGGTGGCTTGGGCAGGCAACTCCATAAACGTCTCTCGCAACCAGCTCAGTTTTACCTTAGCTCCTTGGTTTTCTGTGGATGCCTGTCCAAGGAGCCGCTCCATCAAATCCGCCCAATTGGGACGGGTTGGCATTCTCCATATAGGAATACCCTAAACAGGAAGGCCCGTGATGACTGACACGTCCTGCAATGTGATCGTCATCTCACCTTGACGGAGATGGAATGTATTGGTCTCGGGCCTCCATCTATCCACCAATGCAGAAAGTAACGCCCAATCCAACCGTATCCACTTCAACCTCGCACATGCATCAAGCTTGGCAATTTCCATATAGTGTGCTGCCCGCTCATCTAAAACCCATGCGGTATGTTTCCTCGTGTGGTCCACTACCAATATAATATCCGCCTGCAACCAAAAAATACGTATTGTTAATATACTTCAGGCAAAATTACGAAGACAGATACATTGCGTAAACTATTAATTTACTAGTTTTGTTCATACATGTCCAGACTGTATATGTGCTGAACGAAACGATGTCGTGCCTGGTCATTCAAGACCGAATCTGAAACAGGTCCCGGGTCCATATCTGCTAGAAAAAATATATAAGATGAAAAAATTGATATATGAAAAAGAAAAAAATTGGATGTTGATGTTAATGATGAATGTTACAATCAACTACCATGAATTGGTGTATCATTTAAAATTTATTTCAATTTATACATGGCATTTGGTAGAAATTTTTTTAGCATATACTGAATTGGTGTTTCATCTAAAATTTTGTATTGGTGTTTCATTACTAAATACATGGCATTCCATAAAAATTTGTATGCTAAAATTTTGATTATGAAACACCAATACTCCTATAATGGTGTTTCATCTAAAATTTTAGCTTACAAAATAAAATTTTGGCATTTCATGTACACACCAATACTCCCAAGGCTCACTAAATTTTAGATCATAGCCAAGAAACAATTTCATCAACCCTTAAACCCATTGACATTTGGTAAAAAACAAGAGCATCATGAAAAAAATTACAAGAAACATACCTAATGAAGGTTTTCACTCCTTGTTGAAATTATTACTTTAGAGAGCTAGATTTAAATCCCAGATCTGAGAAGGATAATACGATGGTTTTAGGGTTTTTGGCGAGGAAGGAAGGAAGGAAGAAAGAAAGGAAGGAAAAGATACGGCGCATCCGACGAAAAGGGGGTTTTAATTTTGGACGCGGTTTGAAACCGTGTCCAAATTGTAATTTGGACGCGGTTTCAAACCGCGTCCAAAGCTCAAGACGCCTCACACGCGCGCTACCAAAACTTGGTCGGTTTTGGTAAAATGTTTTGAAGTTGGTCGATTTTGTTAAAATGTTTTAAAAATTGGACTAAATGCAAAAGTTGTCCATTTCAACATCATGACTTTGCTCTACTCAAATTATCAAAGATCAAGTTTTTCAATCAAGAAGTCAAGCTCATTACCATGTTCTGTATCTTCTATCTTGTAATTTTTGTATTATATATATTTTTAATTTTTTTGCACTTGGAATGTTAAAGCCATGATAATGAATCATTTTAAATCTTAGGAAGCTATCAAAAATTTGAAGTTCTGATCTTTTCTGGTCGACTAAACCTTTTTCCTAGTAGATTAGTCCCTTTGCGCGACTTTTGATTCTTAATCCTAGTCGACTAATACGTTTTTCTGGTTGACTAATGCATTTGCGTAAACTTTCATTTTCGGTCTTAGTTGACTAGCACATTTGCGTCACTTTAAGTTTTTGGTCCTGGTCATCTAGAACATTTTTCCTAGTCGGCTAACACGTTGCCAAAAATTTGGATCTTTGGTCATGTGCGACTAATGGAACTTTTCTAGTCGACTAGATTCAGTTTAAACCATAGTTTTAGGTATCAAACCCTAGGGTTTCGGCCGTTTCGTCTCGGTTTCGGAGCTAATTGAGACGAAACCGAAGGGAAAGTTTTGGTTTCGGCCGGAACGTTACCGTTCCGGTCGAAACCGGCAAAAAAAGGAAAAAAGAAAGATAAAAAGAACAAAGAGTAGAGCAACAAAAAACTACAGAAAAATAAAAAAAAGGAGAACATACTTGGACTACCCTCGATCTTGTCGATCTCGCCGCCGTCTGTTTCCGATCTCGCCGTCGTTTGCTTCCGATCTCGTGACCACCTCCTTTCTCCGATCTTTGGGTTTGAAGCTTGAGAGGAAGAGACTGAAAGAAATCGGTTGAAGTTGAGGAAATGAAGCTAATATCGCCACTTGCAATAAATGCTAACTGAGCCACCTTATTGAAATTGCTGTCGCGGGTCAATTTATTACACTGAGAGGGGCCATTTATAATAAATTAATACACTGAGGGCATAATTACACTGGTGTATTTAGTACATTTATAGAACTTTCCTTATAATAAATTAATTTCCGAGAGGTCCATTTATTAATTTCTGTCAGTCTTTTCCTTATAATAAATGGCCCCTCTCAATGTAAATAAATAATAAATGCTAAAAGCATGGGAATCTTTAAAACAGTGTATTAATACAATACATATACGTGCATCCCATTCCAAAGGAAAAGACTGTAGCAGCAGCAACGTGCTAAAGTTGTGCCCATAAGCATGTGGAACAGAAGAAATCTTGATGGAAACCGACAGCTCTCACGAGGGAGTAGAGCGAGAGCGAGAGGGACTAATAAAAGGTGTTTCTTTGGATTCGATGCCTTAGCTCGCGTGATGTGTTCAAAAGTAAATAATTTCTACTTGCATTACACCCTTAGCTAAACATAGTTGATTTTTTACAAGTTTGCCATTCTCTTAGCCATTTTAATGGCAAACTTGTAAATAAATGATATTTTTAGCAAAATGTGTAGTGTGAGTAACAGCAATAGAGGAGCCTCTGCTCCACTAGTGCTGCTACGCACACTGCACATTTTGCTAAACATATTGCAATCCACTAGGCTGCTACGCACACTACACATTTTGCTAATAATATTGCGTTTCACTAGATATTTAAGTATTTGAAACTACCGATACAGGCGTAACGAAACTTACTTTCGAAACCACCAAAACAGACGATACCGATACCGAAGTCCGATTTTTCGAAAGACCGAGACCGAAACCGAAATCTAAAACCTAGGTTTTAACTACTTTCCTTTTGTCCATTCAGCGCTTGATCGACTAGCAATTTTTCCTAGTTGACTAGCAGTGTTCTGACAGTTTTTCTACTAGCCATTTTAAAACCGTTTTGGCAGTTTTTGGTCAGTTTTTTCAAACACCCTTTAGGCCTTATATATATCCGAATCTCTGCCATTAACAACACCTGACATTTTCTCTCTTGAAATTCTCAAGTTTTCTCATTTTAAGAGTCATTTGTCTGATTCATTGGAGAACACAATGCTGATCCATTCTCTATAGGAATTGCACCTTCAAGAGAGTTTCTACCAAATATTCCATTCAAGAAACCTTGAAGATCTCTCACATTCCATGTGATTCATCTTTCATCATCAAGGCTATAGTTGACATTGTTTATTTCTCTTATTTTGTGACTAGATCTCTTGTTGAAGAGTTTGTACAAAGTTTGCAACACGGGGAGTGTTGACATTTTTGTATGTTTTGCACTTGCTGGGAGCAACTTGTCATAGTGGATTAAAATCTCTACGAGGAGTAGAGCACTGGATGTATGATTACCAGAAGAGGTATATCTGAACCAGGAATAATCTTCTTAAAGCTTATGTGTTTATGATTGTCTTTATCTGGATTGTGTTCTTTACTTTCCCATTCTTTATTTCAAGTTTTAGTAACTTTTAATTTGCAATATTAGCCATGATATACACTATTCACACCCTCTACTCTATTGGGTGTGTCAAGAGATCCAACAATTTTCAGATTAGTATTTGTAGGCGACGGCTATGGTTAGGGGTTCATGTTGAATATTGTGAGAGAAACCTTAGATCTTGGAGGTTTAGGCTTTTCCGTCGAAGTAAAAACTAGTTCTTGGAAGATTTAGGTTTTAATATCGAAACCAAAGCTAGGAGATCAATTTCCTCTCAAAAGAAATCAACTATCCTTTGTATTCTCTTTTATTCTCTTTTATTCTCTTTTATAAAAATCCCACATTTTCATTAACAATTTCATCTTTCTATCAAAAACTCTTTTTTATCCAACACACCTAGAAAAATCCTATCAATTGGTATCAGAACAACTACGATCCATGGCAGCAGAGGTGGCAAAGAAAAAAGGACTTTGGAGGAAAGACTTAATATTGAGGCGGATCTAAAGAAATCCATAGAGGAACTCAGGTTAAAGGTTAGATCTGAGATTAGAACAACGATCGAAGAAGGATTTAGGATGAGGGAGGCAAAATTGGAAGCTTTCTTGCAAAAACTAACACAACTATTATCTCAACACTTCCCTTAATTATCTTTTGATCCAAAAGGGACGAAGATTTTAGATCTGGGCAACGCCGACGACAAAAGCTCAGATCCGGAGCAAAAGGTGAAACCTTTGGATCCGGAACGGGGAAAAGACGACTTAGAGAAGAATCTGCAATCGGGCATCGATGAATTTCTCGTGGAGGAAGGAGGTGGGCCCCGTCTACCTGCCCAAGGGGCTCGCTAGCCACCGAGGAGATCGTCCGGGCCTACAGGCAGCCCAGTAGGCCATCCCAGACCTGTAGGCAACCCAGCAGGCCAGGCCGGGCCGGCATGCTAGCTCGGCCCTGCAGGCAGCCTGCAGGCCTGCCCGGTCGGTCTGCTGGTTTTCCCTACCATACTGGCAGCCTAGCAGGCATGGTCGAGCCTACGGGCAAACCCGCGGGCCCGCCAGGGCCTGTGCCCTGGCCTGCAGGCCCGCCAGAGCATACTCACAGTCTTGCTAGGGCTGGGCTTGTCCTGGCTCGACGACATTCTTTAGGGCACACCATGGCCCGTCGACGCTTTTACGGGACCCCATGGCCCATGGTTTGCACATGGGTGACCCCCCGAGCATCGATGTTTGTGTTTTGGGTATAGAGGACCTTCAGCTGTGTTGCGTGATCACCATGACGTCTATCCAAGCGTCATTGGGGGTGGTGGAGACCTTGGGTGGCCTTTTGATCCATGAGGGGGCGAGCACCATCAGTCGGAGAGAAGTAGCACACGGACTACATGCGCCACCTTGAGGACACGATAATTTTTCGGATGCAGAGTTATGATAGGACTGCACAAAAGGGCAGGTCTGGAATTTTGGAATTTCGGTGGCGTTTTCGTGAATTTTTAGTTTTCGGGGGTCTTTTTGTTATTTTCAGAGTTTAGGGGTTTTTTATAATTTTGTTATTTTCAGATTAGTATTTGTAGGCAACGGCTAGGGTTAGGAGTTCATGTCGAAATTATGAGAGAAACCATAGATCTTGGATGCTTAGGCTTTTCCTTCGAAGTAAAAGCTAGTTCTTGTGAGATTTAGGCTTTGATTTCGAATCCGGAGAGCGAGTTCCTCTCGAAAAGCCTCAACTATCCTTTGTATTCTTTTTTATTTTCAGCTTATTATTAATAAAAATCTCACTTTTCCACTAAAAATCTCATCTTTCTCTCATAAATCCTCTTTTTATCCAACAAAACCTAGAAAAATTCAATTAATATCACGATATGACAACTGAGATATTACCATAAAGACTTGTAGGAAAACCTAAACAAGGAGACAAGCAGAGTATAAATGAGGGGCACATGTCGGGGGCACACCATGTTTTTTATTTGCTCCATTTATTTTCCAGAAAGTATTGGATCATCAGGTATAATCAAACAAGACTTTGATTGCACAATTAGAACGAACATATTTAAGAAATTGCATTTAGAAAGTGTAGTAAGTGTAGTAGAGACCAATGTTTGAGAACTCGGTTTCAGTTTCGGTTTTGGCTGTCGGAAAATTTTAGGTTTCAGGCAGTTTACCCGTGTCGTAGGTTTCGTTTTTAGTTTTTGTTTTGGATTTATATGTATTTTTATGGATATATTTCTAAAACAATACATTTATTATATATTTTATGTTGGATGATTATGAACTCAAGAGAGAAAGAGACAAGATTTCTTAGCAAAAGAATAAGTCACCTTAGCTAAGAGCCATGGTGCTCTATTTATATATCTCATAGTGGGGAGGCCAAAAGCCTCTAGGAGACCAAGGGTCCCCATTACTCTAAGTAATGGGGCCTAATGAATGGGTAATGAAGGAGGGGAGGCCAAAGGCCTCCCTCATTCATAACACTCCCCCTTACACATTCATCACTTCGGTCTCAGCTACTGAGGCAAGTGGTGGATACTTCTGGATCCCAGAGTAAGTGTGTTTGCCTCGTTAAAACCTTAGCTGTGGAAAACCCAGTGGGAAAACCCAACAGCTTAAGGAAAAAGAGTGCAACCCACATGTTACTCCCCCTGATCCGTACAAGCTTCAGGCTTGCAGGTCTTTCAACTGTCGCATACCAATGTTCTTTACAAGCTTTACAAAAGTACATTTAGGCAATGCCTTAGTAAAAAGATCAGCTAGGTTGTTGCATGACTGGATCTGTCGAACTTCAATCTGCTTGTCGTTCTTCTGCTCGTGCGTCCAGAAAAACTTGGGAGAAATGTGCTTTGTCCTGTCGCCTTTGATGTAGCCCTTCTGAAGCTGAGCAATGCATGCGGCGTTGTCTTCGAATAGGGCAGTAGGCTCCAGATCACCGGTCTTCAGGCCAGTGGATTGGAGAATGTGTTGGACGACGGAGCGTAGCCAAAAACATTCTCTGCTCGCTTCATGGATCGCGATGAGCTCTGCATGGTTAGAAGATGTAGCAGTAGTGGTTTGTTTTACCGATCTCCAGGAGATAGCAGTACCTCCGTAGGTAAAGACAAAACCAGTCTGTGATTTTGCCGTATGCGGATCTGAAAGATAGCCTGCATCGGCATAACCAAGTAACTGGGAGGAGGCACCTCTCTGGTAGTAAAGTCCAAGGTCTACGGAACCCTGGAGGTATCGCAGAAGATGCTTTACTCCATTCCAGTGGCGCTTTGTAGGCGCTGCACTGTGTCTGGCTAGGAGATTGACTGCAAACGCTATATCGGGACGCGTGCAGTTAGCCAGATAGAGAAGTGCACCAATGGCACTTAGGTAGGGTACTTCTGGACCCAGTATCTCCTCCCCCTCTTCCAGAGGCCGGAAGGGGTCCTTTTGTACGTCTAATGATCTCACGACCATAGGGGTACATAAAGGATGACATTTATCCATTTGGAACTTATTTAAAAGCTTCCTGGTATAATTGGATTGATGTAGGAGGATTCCACCTCGTAGGTGTTCAATCTGTAAGCTAAGGCAATACTTCGTTCTGCCTAGGTCTTTCATTTCAAAAGTTTGCTTTAGCCTTGCAGATATCACATTAATCTCTGCTGGAGAGCCTATGAGATTTAAGTCATCAACGTAAACTGCTATGATGACAAATCCTTTTCCCGTTCTTTTGATAAAGATGTACGGGCAGACTTTGTTATTAGTGAATCCTTGCTGTGCAAGGAAATCACTTAGTCTGTTATACCACATTTTGCCTGACTTTTTTAGTCCATACAAGGATCTATGTAGTCTAACAGAGAATACCTCCCGAGGTATCTCTTTCATCTCTGTGGGTAAGTTAAACCCATCTGGTAGTTTCATATAGATCTTTTTATCTAAATCGCCATAAAGATATGCAGTCACAACGTCCATGAGCTGCATTTCTAGGCTTGCCAGAGATGATAGGCTTATTAAGAATCTGAATGTAATAGCGTCCATTACCGGGGAGTATGTATCTTCATAATCGATACCCGGTCTTTGGGAAAAACCCTTTGCTACAAGACGCGCCTTGTAGCGGACGATCAGATTTTGTTCATTCCTTTTTCTAATGAAAACCCACTTATATCCCACAGGTCTTACACCTACTGGTGTTTGGACTACAGGTCCAAAGACTTTGCGTTTCGAGAGTGAGTCCAGCTCTACTCTTATCGCCTCGTCCCACTTTGGCCAATCATCTCTGCGTTTACAATCCGCTAGAGAAAGTGGTTCGACGTCATCGTCGTATTCAGCGACGTGAACGGCAATAGTGAACGCAAAATCGTCGACGACGACTTTGCTATGTCGGTCCAGTACCTCCCCAGTACGTACAAAGTTTAATGATGTTTCTCCTAATGTTTCCTCTGCGGGGGAAATTAGGAGGGGAGAGGTAGCTGTCCTGAGCTCAGTATCCTGTGGATGGATAATCTTATTTTCACCAGGAATCTTCCTCTTTCGAGGAACTTTATCTTTTGAACCTGGTGGCCGTCCTCTTTTCAATTGAGGTACAGCCATTTCTGCTGCGGGTGGATTGCATCCATTTATAGGGATGTCAATCCTAGCTGGAGTGTTAGCAGCAGGGACGTGTGAACGGACGATCTTCTGGTTGTCCGTGAATTTATCCGGCAATTGGTGTACAGTATTCTGGATGTGAAGGATCTTCGGGATCTTATCTTCACACAGATTTGTACGCGGATCATAAAAGGACAAAGACTTATTTTCCCAATTAATGGTCTCCGAAGCTTCAGGCTTCTTGGAATGTTTGCCCAACTTTGGAAAAGTTTTCTCATCGAATTCACAATCAGCAAGACGTGCCTTAAATGCGTCCCCCGTTAGGGGTTCTAGGTATCTAATAATCGAGGGTGAATCAAATCCAATATAGATTCCTAAACGACGTTGAGGACCCATTTTGGTCCTCTGAGGTGGTGCTATTGGAACATAGACCGCACAACCAAATATTCTCAAATGAGATATATCTGGAGTTGAGCCGTATGCTAGTTGCATCGGAGATAATGTATTGCCTCCAGAGGGGCGTATCCTGATAAGAGATGCGGCATGCAGAATAGCATGCCCCCAAGCATCCACCGGCAATTGGGATTGCATAAGCAATGGACGTGCAATCCATTGGAGTCTCTTTATAAGGGACTCTGCTAATCCATTCTGGGTGTGAACATGAGCTACTGGATGTTCAACTTCTATACCCGTTGCCTGGCAATAGTCTTCGAAGACTTGAGATGTGAATTCGCCCGCATTATCAAGACGTAGTTTCTTGATATGGTTATCGGGGAAATGAGCACGTAACCTAATTATCTGTGCCAACAGCTTTGGAAAAGCTAGGTTACGGGTGGACAAGAGGCACACATAAGACCATTTTGTGGATGCATCTATTAGTACCATGAAGTACCGAAATGGGCCACTTGCGGGGTGAATAGGCCCGCAAATGTCACCATGTATCCTCTCAAGGAAGCCAGGAGACTCTAAACCCACTTTTAGGGGCGATGGTCTCGTTATTAGTTTCCCCTTGAAAGAAGGGGGACAAGAAAATTCACCTTTCTGAAGAATCTTCTGGTTCTTCAAATCATGTTTGCGGGATTCAGATAAGATGCGTCGTATCAGAATGGATCCAGGGTGACCAAGTCTGTTATGCCATAGTTGAAATGGTGGCATTGGCTGGCACGTCTGGTGCTCAGTCATATTGGCTTCAACTGGTTGAATGTATGTTTGGTAGAGACCCGACGGGAGTCCCTTAAATATTTCGCAGATGGTCTTCTGGCCATCTTTACGAAGAGTGACATACATGTATTCAACCTTATTTTCATCTCTAGTTTCTAAGTGATATCCGTTTAAACGGATGTCCTTGAAACTTATGAGATTTCTATTTGATCTTGGAGAAAATAGTGCATTATTGATTTTTAGTCTTGTGTTATTTGGGAGCAATAATATTGCATCACCAGATCCTTCGATTATTTTGGACAGTCCTGAAATTGTAATGACAGGACCGTCATATTTACTTATGCTATTGAAATAGCATTCATCGCGAAGGATAGTGTGCGTCGAGGCACTGTCCACTAGGCACTCATACATCATCTATATAAGCCAAAAACGAAAATTTAATGATGGAAATGTAAAATGCATACATTCAAAATAAAAGATCGTCTTTATTAAGCATACTAGAGATGAAGCTACAATTTATTCTTTGAAAAGCATAGATAAAGATGAGGCTCAATCGAGCAGGTCGTCATTTTCGAAATCCTTGGAAGTGAACTTCGTCGGATTTTCCACATTTGCCATGTTTGTTTCAGGCGGAGGCTTCTGGCTCGCCTGATACAGTTCCTGGAAGTGGCGAGGTGTGCGACAGTTTCTGGACCAATGTCCAGTCATGCCACAACGATGACATTTGTCCTCCCATGTCTTCTTTGGATTTGACACTGTATCAGTGTTCTTACGTTTCCAAGTGAAGTTTTTCTTCCCTTTGTTATTTTTGCTTTGGGGAGGAGCAATGGCTGGTTTCATAGGGGCATTTCCTTTGTTCTTTCTGCCCCTCTTCTTGTTCTTCCACTTCGGGGGGTGAACACTGTGGGCTTCGGGAATAGGAGCTGAGCCTGCCAGGCGCTGGTTATGAGTGGCCAGTAAAAGGTCTCTATTCTGCTCTGCCCTAAGGAGGCAAGAGAGCAGTTCAGAGAACTTCGTGAAATTGCGTTCACGATACTGCTGCATGAGGATAGCATCTTTCTCGTGAAACGAGGTAAATGTCTTTTCCAACATGCGGTGCTCCGAGACTTCTTCACCACACAACTTCAGGCGTGAGGTGATGTTGTGAAGTGCTGAGTTGTACTCAGCAACGGACTTGTAGTCCTGAAGTCGGAGGTTCTCCCACTCATAGCTGGCACGCGGGAGTATGACATCAATTTGATGTCTGTAGCGTGCCTCTAACGCTGTCCATAACTCCAGAGGGTCCTCTACCGTCAAGTATTCGGCCTTCAGGGTTCGATCTATGTGTCGTCTGATATCTGAAAAGGGCCGCTTCCGCCATGGAGCGCAAGTGGAACTTCAGGTCCACTCGCCAGCTCAAGTAATTCTTGCCAGCTGCATCGAGCACCTCGAAATTGACGCTTGCCAATTTAGCCATTTTATCTATGCAATTTAAAGATAATCATGAATTAAAATAAATTCAACAAACCATGCATAAATTAATAAGTAAAAATGCGGGGATCGACCAGATACCCAAAATAATAAACAGTCCAAAGTTCGATTACAGTCCAAAGAAAAGAGATTGAAAAATACAACTTTGGAAACCCCGGGTGGGTCCCTATTTCTGCATCCGTCTTCTTATGCTGTTGCATCGAGCTTTGGCTTACACAGTCATGAATCGACTCCTTGCGGTCCAGCGGACGCGGCCAGGGAATTGACTAAGCCAGGACCACTTGTTACCCAGTCAAGCTAGGTTGGTCCAGCAAACTTAGCCAAGCACATTGACCGACATCATGATCCATTGAAGGAGTTTTCATCAATTCTATGTGCTGTTGCATCGAGCTTGGGCTTTTAAATACAAATTTCCTCACTTACAAATTCTCTCAAAAAGATAATAAAAGTGCAAGGAAAGTAAATAGGTATACAATGGCCGATCCCGAAAAACACATTTTTACTTATTTTAAACATCCACGCAGTTTATATGCTACATGCATAAATTAAATAACCACGCATATATCTCAAGCATAAAAAAAATATGGAAAAAGTAAACTAGAAAATATAACTATCTCGTAGACCACGGGGAAACGTCATACACCGTTAAGTTAATTACCTAACGGCAGAGCGGTCTCAGGATCTTTGAGATGATTATATTTTTTAAAAATTCTAGTAAACCATACATAATAATTTGCAAGAGAGATGTTTAAATAAATAGAGGAACATATAAATGTAATTATTGATTTTACAAAGTTTTTCTCATAAATTTCAATTTGCAAATTTAATTCTTCTTTAAAATTATGAAGAAGCCGAATTTCTGTAGAATTTTGTGGCTTCAGGCCAAAAATTATTTTTAGTATAAGCGCTTGTGGCCCGTTCCGCAGTTCTGCAAAATTGTTTGTCGCAATTATTATGGCTTCGAGCCAAAAATAAATAATTAGCCTCGGCTTCAGGCCTCGGCCTCGGCCTCGGGCCTCGGGTCACGGTCACGGGCTCGGCCTCGGCCTCAGGGCTCGGGCTCGGGCTCGGCTTCGGCCTCGGCCTCGGCCTCAAGGCTCAGCCTGCCATCGGCCTCGGCCTCAGGGCTCGGCCTCAGCCTCAGGGCGCGGCCTCGGCCTCAGGCTGCCCCCTTTCAGCGGGGGGGGGGGGGGGGGGGGGGGGGGGGGGGGGGGGGGGGGGGGGGGGGGGGGGGCGGAAGGCCCCCCTCTCCACTGCAGGGGGGGCATAGTCGGCATTGTGGGAAGGCCCCCTCCTCCGTCAGGGGGGAGGGGAGGATTTCATTCCGGTTCTTCTTCCCACCGAAGAATTTTAATTGCAAAAGGAAAAATATTTTCATAGAAAAAAAAAACTTTGTAATAGGGATAAATTTTTTTTTTCTTTTATTAGACTAATTTTTTTTACTTGTATTTTAAAACAATGTAAAAATTATTTAGTCTAATTTTATCTACAGGATTATAGGGTTTTACCTCTAGATCAATGATCTAGGGAAGAACGCGACGATGATCCGTAGAAATAATAATCCAAGCTCCCGAACGCTTTTAGGATGCCGCAACGCTCCAACGAACCGCCGCAGCAACGTTAGATTCCTTGCGCCAATGAAAGAATAATCCAACGCTCCAACGAACCGCCGCAGCAACGTTAGATTCCTTGCGCGTAGGGAGGAATGTAGATGAAGATTTTTGCTCAAGAATGGAGAACACGTGCTGATAACGTGTTGGATGATTATGAACTCAAGAGAGAAAGAGACAAGATTTCTTAGCAAAAGAATAAGTCACCTTAGCTAAGAGCCATGGTGCTCTATTTATATATCTCATAGTGGGGAGGCCAAAAGCCTCTAGGAGACCAAGGGTCCCCATTACTCTAAGTAATGGGGCCTAATGAATGGGTAATGAAGGAGGGGAGGCCAAAGGCCTCCCTCATTCATAACATTTTAAAGGATTTTAATGAATTTTAAGAATTTTTGTAATACAATTTTTAGAATCTCAATAAAATTTTAATAAATATTTTTATGTATATGATTCAAATAGGATTATGTATTTAAACTATAACATATATATTATTGTAAAGAATGAAGTTTCGACCAAAACCATCTGAACCCGAGCGAAGCCGAGTTTCAACATCAGTTTCATCTCGTTCTCTTTCGAAACGGCTAAAACATCATGATAAGATTAGGGCTTTTAGTGGACTAAAAGTGGTATTTTATGGTGGAAAGCAATAAAAATAGGATTTTTGTTGGAAATTTCTTATAAGATCACTACTATAAATCAACTATTTGCTAAATAACAGCTACGAGTAGATGAAACAATTAACTAGGGATTAACCTATGTCAAATAGGAAAAGGGAACTCACAATTCAATTCTTCAGTAATCCCTCTAGGGCTGGCCGGCTCCTTACTTAAGGGGCTAATTGCTCATCAGACTTTTACAAAGCGGCCCCCATGACGTTTCGGAATTACAAGTTTGCCATCGGTCCGTTGGACCAGTGCCTTCACCTTGAATAGACCCGCACCAGTGGACCTGCGCCTTCAGTATCCCGCGCATCATTACTCCCCCCTAAAAGGGTCACCTTGTCCTTAAGGTGGAAGTCTGAGAATTGGTCTTGTATCACTTCGCGGGCCTCCCAAGTAGCATCATAATCCGGCAGTCTCCGCCATCTGATAAGCACTACATGTTTTACCCCTCTCAAAAAGCATAAAGATATACTATCATGATACATTCTTTTTTTCCAACTTCGACATTTACTTTATAAGAATAAGAGTCGACCAACCATTTCATTCTGATTGGTTTGTCTGAGCACCCATAACTCAATGCCCCTCGCGAGTCGGATATCTTTAGGCCTTTCCACAACTCCTAAATTGATTTTCCATCATCGTATCCGATCTAATTTAATAACAGACGGAGAGAGTCGTGAGACACTACTTTAAGGGTAGTTTAAGAGGTATTGATATGATAGTCTTTCATATAATCTGTTCTTCAATTTTAGTAGCAAAAACAGAGTGCCTCTTTTGAACTTTTAGATACATAGATTTTCTACTTTAGTTCTGAATCCCGGAATTGACTCTTACCATTTATTTGATTTTTCAATTGAATCGACTGAGCCAATCATTAAATTAATAAAATTAATATGACGACTTGTTTCATCCCGGATTTGGGCTACACCCAGACCCATATTTTGAGAAAAAGATTACAGTCTTTATATAAAACCAAAACCTATGCTATAGGTTATAAAAATCAAGTATTGACAGACACGCCCGCTTAGTCTTTTGTCTCTCTTTCTTGCGGAACAAAAATTAATCGAATTAGATTGACAGGATAAGAAATCCGAAATCTTTTGTTGATCAGGCGACACTCGGATTTGAACTGGGGATAAAGGATTTGCAGTCCCCCGCCTTACCACTTGGCCATGCCGCCAAAACCAAAGACTGTATATGTTGTAAAAGATGCCCTCTTGAGATCCTATGGCTCCATTAACACCTCGTCTGTCAATGTGGGAGGAATAGTATGCGAGAGAGTGTGGTCCCCAACTCCAGAGGAAGGAAGTCTGTGATGATCTGTATCCCTTGAATCGTCACAATCACGCCCTGACAGACACCACTACTCTGCTCCACCTGTCCGGTGCCCAACACCATCCCATATCTTCCCGTGTCACTGAGTTGTAGCCTCTGCTCCTCTACTAGTTTGTGGTAGATGAAGTTATGGGTAGCCCCACTGTTCATCAACACAATCACGTCTTGATCAGCCACCTTTCCCACCAATTTCATGGTGTGGTTCGGTATGAACCCCACCATGAAATTGAGGGAAACCTCCGCTACGTCTAAGTGCATGTGCTCCTGCTCGTCCTCATCCCCTCCAAACTCGAGCTCCACCACATCATCCTCCTCATCGTTATTCACCATCAGGATTTGAAGAGTACGGTCCCCGCACCGATGCACTGGAGTAAACTTCTTGTCGCATTTGAAGTACATACACTTGACACGCTTGTCACGAATCTCTGCCTCTGTCATCCTCTGCGTCTGTCCTGTAGGTCGTGGCTCCACCCTCTTCTCATTGCTGGCTGCTGTGACTCCTGGGGTGGTGGCCGTCTTCTGTCCTTCTACCGGTACCTGTCCTCAAAACGAGGAGCCTCTCTATGCCCCACGAGCCCTACTCTCTGAGTCCTGATGATCCTCCACCATCCTCGCCAGATTCATCTTCTCTCGTAGATCTGCAGGGCTCTGGATCCTTAGCTCAGATCTAACGGTGGGTTTCAATCCCTTCATGAAGCACCCCTCCAAGGACTCTCCTGTGACCCCGCGAACTCTACTAGATAGCATCTTAACCTTTTTGATGTAGACCCACACTGTCCCCTCATGTCTCAATGCATACAGCCTCTCATAAGCATCCCCAGCCTGCACATCCCCAAAGCACTTCAGTAAGAGGGTGATGAACTCCTTCCACGTAAGGAAAGGCCTCTGCTGTTGTGTCCATCTGAACCACCCCAGTGCCGCTCCCTCCAAGCAGACCCCCACTGCCTTGAGCCAGTCCTCATGTACCATCGACAGCTCAAAATCCCTCTTCACACGGTATATTCAGGCATCAGGATTCTCACCCTTGAAAACATGCATTTTAAGCTTCCTCACTCGATTCTCCGCAGAGAACCTTCCTGGTGCTCCACTTCCATGCGGATGGTCCTGGCGCCGTTGCTGAAATGGATGGGGCACATCATGCATATAACCCACTGCTCGGTTCCGTGCTCCCACATCTACACCATCCCACGCCGTGTCGCCCCAACCTACTCCACCCTGATCATCCCCATGATATCGACCGTAGTTCTTTTGGGGCGCTCTGTATGGGCCCTGGTGCCCTCTCCAACTCCCGAAACTCCCCCGATGATATCGACCGTAGTTCTTTTGGGGCGCTCTGTATGGGCCCTGGTGCCCTCTCCAACTCCCGAAACTCCCCCAAAAGGTGGTGGGTGCGTCGACGGTCCAAAAAATTGTTGCTGCGCTTATTGGAGCTGAAAAACAACGACCATTCTGGGGCTGAAACCGAGTCGACCAACCTTCTGCCACGTCATTTGAGTTTGTCGGGCCCCAAACTGGGTTGGCTGGCCATCTGGGAAGTGGGACAGGGCCTGTCGGCCCCCCTGCTGGGCCGACGGGCCCTCTATCATCAGCGGCGGGGCCTGTCGGCCCCCCATGAGGGGCGGCAGGCCCTCTGCGAAGGTCGGCAGGGTTCGTCCGCACCCAAAATGCAGCAGCGGGGCCCGTCGGCCCCCCATCTGGGCCGACGGGCCCCCAGAGTGCAGCGGCGGGGTCGACGGGCCCCAGTTGGTGGCGGTGGGGCCTATCGGCCCCTCACGTGGGCCGGCGGCCCTCCAGACAGTGGTGGCGAGGTCTTGGGGTGTTGTCGAAACCCAGGGTCAGTCGGTCGGCTCTACCGAGCAGTCCAAGGGCTCTGCCGTCCATGTTGGAGGCTTTCGGGATCTCCAATGTGTTGATCCTCTTCGCGGCCCCCTCCCTTCCTCCGCGAAATAATTATCGACGTCGAAGAGGAGCCCTTAAAAAATCTCATTTGAGCCCTTCTTCAAGAACATCGTCTTTTTCCTTCCCCTTCGTCAAAGGGCTCTCGTTTACCCGGATCTTGCTGTTTGTCGAGCGCCTCCATCAAACTTTGCCTTGCCGCCTCTAGATTTTGATTTGATGCCACCACGTTTTGACGGATGGCCTCCATAAGTTGTGCGAATCATCGATCCACATGGCTTGCTTGATCATCCGCGCTTTTCTTGTTCTATTGGATCTCGTCATCAAATTTGCTTTCGAACCTCTCCAATGTCTCTTCCAACAAATCAATTCTCTCATTGGAGCTCGTCGCCGCCATGGATCAACGTGCTCTGATATCAAATTGATACGATTAGGGCTTTTTAGCGGACTAAAAGTTGGATTTTTATTGTGGGAAGCAATAAAAATTGGATTTTTATTGGAAAATTCAGATATGAAAATGTAGGATCACTACTATAAATCAACTACTTACTAAATAACAACTATGAATAGATGAAACAATAAACTAGGGATTAATATAGGGCAAATAGGAAAAGAGAACTCACAATTTAATTCTTCCGTAATCCCTCTAGGGCCGGCCGGCTCCTTGCTTAAGGGGGCTAATTGCTCATTATACTTTTACAAAGCGGCTCCCCATGACGTCTTGGAATTACAAGTTTGCCATTGGCCCGGTGGACCCGCGCGTCCGCCTTGAATAGACCCGCACTAGTGGACCCGCGTCTTCAATATCCCACGCCGCATCACCTCATTCCTTGGTAAAGACTGCAGCACTCGTGGATTTCGCAACTAGATGCATTCACCTGAACTATAAACACGTAATGTTAGATTGAGTCCATTTTTAAACTGCTTTCTTAGTATTTAAAATGTTTAAGTAAACTCTTAGCCTGCGGTATCTGTTGCTTGTTCTACTTAACACTGCATTTGCATACACCCAAATTTTCTCGCATTCAACATGTCTTTAGTCTTCGTCATTGCTATTTGACTTGCTTCACCCCATGTATATTCTGGTCTTTGGCAGGTATCTGGCAATGTGCCTGAAGTGTTAAATGCCTTGGGAAAGATAGCCTGTAAATTAAGGTACTATATAACCGTCTTTGATTATCCTTTTGTTTATTGAATGCATCGATCTTCTTTTAAGCTATTCCTCTTTCCTAATTATACAGGGAAAATCCTCCCCGCGAGGTCATCTCGATTAAACCAAGGTACAACTATGGCTTGGCCTTTTCAAACATGCCTCCTTACTTGCCATCTTATGCAACAACACCTTATCTGCAACCTCCTTCAGGTGAGTTAAACCCTGAAATCAATCTTGTAATCTAGGGTCAGCATTCTTTGCATTCTGATGCACCTGATTGTTGTATTTGTTCTCATGGAATCAACTATAGGACAGCCGATCTTGCAGTTGATCATGTGACCTCAGACATGATGATTATGGAAAAGCTGGTTGGTGGATTGATTGGAAAAAATGGCTATAATATCTCAAAGTTCCGTACTGCATCTGGTGCGACCATTAAGGTATTTGTTTGATGAACCTTCTGTAAGTTTAATGCGATCTTCCTCTTTTTAATTGCTCTACCTAGCTATTGAATCACAGCCATTAGGCCGCATCTTGGATCCATGTTTCAATCAGGGATTTGTCGAGAGCCAGTGACTATTGTTTAACTCACTTGAATAGTTGAATGTTGATAGATAGTGCTATGGATTGAAATTCTGGTCAGTTTATAATACAAAATTTCTGACATGCACACTTGCACGTTGTGGAAAAAGAATTTGATGGTCCTCAAAGCGCTCAAAGAAATAAATTTTGCACAATGATCCACGAGAAATTGCCCCGGGGGGTGGGGGTGCGGGGGGGGGGGGGGGGGGGGGGGGGGGGGGGGGCTTGCTCATTCAGATTATTACAGTGAGTAGAAGACTTGTTCTTTTCTAATAGTTATAAGACCAACCCTTGATCATCTAGGGTTTTTGGGTGTTGCCGGTGTTTCCTACGTTGTCCCCCCCCTCTCTCTCTCGTGGGAAGCTTTCCCTCTTCTAGGGTCTTGAGGTTTTCTGGAGGAAATTGTATTGTTTTCCGGAATTTGTAATCTGGCTTTACAATGAAGATCACCACTTAATTTATAGACCCCTTCTCTGATCTCTTTGCAGATTATGACTCAGTCTGGCGTAGTTACGTAAAAAAGACCCAGTCTATTCAAAAGTTTCTTCACAAATTCCTCATAATCCAGGTTCTAAACGTCAATATCGGGATCCTATAAGTGCTTAAAGGACCGAGGACGGGAAGCGTCTAATTTACACCTTAAAATAGGCCATGATAGCAAACTCGGCTCATTTTACCTTTTAATATTGCTATTAAGTCTAGCACAGCGTTGATTAAGCTCCACGTATTGTGCCAGAGTGCCTTCACAATCCTGAATGCTGATCTTAGGTCCATTTGAATTTTCATCCCTAGCTGTTCGTGCTTTATGAATTACAATATGTCCACCATTGCAATGTGATAGAGAGAGACGCCTATACGAAGTTAGAACTTACCTTTTGGATCTTAATATTGTGACATGATAAATTCTGTCTCGCGCTAATATTCTTCTCCCCTTTTGCCTTCCCCCATGAGATTTACCGTGAAGTGCTTCTATGTGGCCCCAGAAGGCTGCAAAAGTGACTCGATTTCATGACCAAGCTAATTTGGTGCCAAATACATGCACACGGAAAATATGATTAAGCAGAGGGGCTTGCTCTGTGTAGATCTCATTTCTTTCTGAAATAGAAGTTCATTAACCTTCTCTTACTCGTGATAATCCATTTGTTGTACGGTTTTTGAAGATAAGCGGCGCAAAGGGCGAAGGAGAGCAGAGGTTGATCCAATTTAGCGGCAGCACCCTCCAGGTGATCATTTTGCTTGATTCCTTTTGTTTCCTCCTTCCTTTTCTATTTTCATTGGATAAATCCTATAAAATTTTCCCAGGTGACAATCGCAAGAACGATGGTTGAGAGCTATATATACTCTCAGTTACAACCGCAGAGTCCCATTTAGGAGCTTAACCTTGCATTCTGCAATCTTCGCGATGACCGTTTTTAATGCCACAACGGCGGTAAAACATGGGTGCATGGCGGTTGATGGGCACACTAACATGCTTTGGCTGAGCCTTCGCCATTCATCTTCCATCCTCTGCCCTTTCAGGAGCAATGGATTTGAACCAAAGCCTATGCGTTCAATTCACATTCCTTGAGGATGAGGAAATGAGGAGACAACGAACATTTTGATGTTGCAGCATGGCAAATATCATTTGCTGGGAACATTGCCTAGCGATGTATCAGGGATTGATGCTCGTTTGTGGGAAACGTTTAACTGTTAGCTTTTTGGTGGTTTGTAATAGGTCATTTCCCTTCTCGAGTTGACGTTGTAGCCGTTGAGATACTGGGCAACTAATATTTTGTCGAAGTTTATTTTCTTTTACTGCTACTTTATTCAAGACGAGACAAGGGGTACATGGTTTTGCACGTGAAGGCGTCAAAGAGTTTGTATTAAATTAAATTAAAAAAGAAGATATTATCATCATTAATTCCCGGCCATCAACTGGTTTGATTTATTTTTATTTATACTCTATGGAGGATCGCTAGAGGGGTTTCCCATTTGTAAGGTGACATTTGGATTCCACGGAACAAAAAAACGACTTTTTTTATAGAGCAATTTGAGCGTTGGTTAGCCTAAGAAGAAAATTCTTCGAAGTGGTTGTCAAAATTCTGCTTTTCATCAATTCTTTTAGGATTATTAGCATTATTCAGTTTGACCATTCTAAAATCACAAAATGCCAAAGATCTAATGAATTTAAGAAGTTTAGCTCGTTCAGTCACTCAGCAAACTTTTTGCAATATGGCTGGATCTTTTTGCAATGGCTGGATGAATAATTAAAATAGCAAACTTTTTGCAATGGCGGGATGAATAATCAAAACATCTTCGGCTTGGGTTTACTACATGTTTGGTGTTTTTGAGGGGTTAGAATGTAAATATTAGAATTAACTATACCAATCGCCTACGCCAATAACAAAAAGTAGAGTTTTTAATGACCGCCTATGAGTGGCCATGGGAGTGGTTTTCTTCTAGGTAGCTTATTCTTTCTATTTTCCTCATATATATATATATATATATATATATATATATATATATATATATATATATATATATATATATATATATATATATATATATATAGGGATTAATGGGTATCATACGCCATATGAGAGCTTCTCTCATACTCCCTCTCACATAAAGCACCCAAGTACAAGCCCACATGGGCTTGTACTTGGTTGTACTTGGGTGCTTTATGTGAGAGGGCGTATGAGAGAAGCTCTCATATGGCGTATGATAGCCATTATTCTCATATATATATATATATATATATATATATATATATATATATATATATATATATATATATATATAGTGATCTTCGGTTGCGAAAAAAGGGGTTTTCGCACGGTGCGAAAACATTTTTTTTATTTTTTTGAATTTTTTTTTTCAAAAATTCTTTTTTTGATGTTTAATCCATACAAATATATACCCCAGGGAAAATAATGGGTGAACCCGTTGGGCATTAGAGCACCCATCCACCCGTTACAAATTTAACGGTCTCAAAACGTGCGAATTTGATGAAATGCCTTGATCGAAGGCCAAATGACATTATTTCTCAACCATTATTTTTTGAGGGGGGGTATAACAACATATAATGAGGGTGGAAAAAAGAATTTTTGAAAAAAAAAATTTCAAAAAAAAGATAAAAACATTTTCGCACCGTGCGAAATGTTCTCATTTGAAAATTTTCCTATATATATATATATATATATATATATATATATATATATATATATATATATATATATATTCTTTGGAAAATACCAGCCATTAACTAACATAAGTCCTATGCTTTATTCCTCTTCATCCTCCTTCTCAATGTTGAACTTTGATGTTGTTGGGGCAGTCGGATGTAGGGGTGGCAAACGGGTCGGGTCGGGTTTGACCCGAACCGAATAAGGGTAAACCCGAACCTGACCCGAATTAAATTCGGGTCAGGGTTCGGATACCTGTACCCGATCCGGCCGTAACCTGGGTGACCCGTACCCGACCCGATTTGTCTTACGGGTCGGGTTCGGGTCGGGTTTGGTGTGAAAGAGTGATTATTTTGCAAAAAAGATCGGGTTCGGGTTCGGGGTAAAAAGAGTGAAATACAGGCCGAATTCGGGTCAGCAGGGTCGAGGGATCAAACCCGTACCCGACCCGGATTTTTATCCGGGTCGATCGGCTTGACACGAATTCAACCCGACCCGGATTGGCCCCTACCCATACCCGACCCAAGAGGCCAGGTTCGGGTCGGGTCTATTTTGCCACCCCTAGTCGGATGTAGGGCTGTTGATGAACGAGCTTGAACATGGAGCTTGGTTTTGTTCATGAACTAAATCCATGTTCAAGCTCTGTTCGTTTACTAACCGAGCTCTAAAAACCTATTCAAGTTTGTTCGTTAAGTTTACTGAACGAACGTAAACGAATATTTACCGATCATGTTCACGAGTAGTTCATCAAACGTTCTGTTCGTTAACAAGACTTATCGAGTTTGATCACTAACATGTTCAGGAACATGTTCGTGAACACGCAATCAATCTTAGTCATGAACTGATTTTCAAACAAACGAATGAACATCAATTTTTTAATCAGGAATAATAATATTTAACCATAATTGCCAATGAATAAATCAATTAAACAAAAGGATTAAATATTTACAAGACAAAAACAAACAAATCCAGCATAATAGCTCCATAAATCCCATTACAAGCACCACATTCCAAGCATAGTAAAAAATATAGTATGTCTAAATGCAACGCAATATAAGAACCCAATATGTCAACAATTCCACCATCAATGTATTATAATGAACATATAACGAGCTTGTTCATGAACACATAATGAGCTTGTTCATGAACATCACTTAACGAGCTTGTTCACGAATACGTAACGAGCTTGTTCATAAACATAAATGAACGAACACAGTTATGTTCAAGCTCTGTTCGATTACTAACCAGCTCTAAAAATCTGTTCAAGCTTGTTCATTAAGCTTCTCGAACGAATGTAAATGAACAAGTGACGAGCTTGTTCACGAGTAGTTCGTCGAATGTTCTGTTCGTCAACAGCCCTAGTCGGATGGTCCGGGCTTTCCTTTGTTCAAGTCTTGGATGGTCACGTGACAAGTGTAGGACCTGAAATTGTCACGCCCCGCTTCCCTAATATGGAAGGCGAGACGTGAGGAGATCCGCTCAGACGTGGAGCTGTGAAGCTGCAGTCTGATAAGCGTCTGTAAAAAAATTCAAATCATAGCAGGTCCTTTGCATTGCGACGAAACAAAAACAATGATAATAAACCAGACAAAAGAAAATCCACAACAAAAAATCCAGCAATTATTCCAACATCACAGAAAGAGTCACAAAGTACCAAGTCTGAACAATAGGCCTAAAACATGGCCGAAACAAAAGTAAAGAAAGTCAGGTGCTACGCACCGAAAGCTACTGCAACTACTAAAAAGTAAAGACAGCTAAGAAGATTCCGAGCGAGTCTAGGATTGGTCACCAGTGTCCTCGACCTTGATCTCTGCAGGTACCTCGAACTCTGCGTCCACGAACTGCTCATCCTCAGCGGTTAACTCTAACTCAGAACCTGACATGTGACACCCAAGGAAGAAAGGGCACATGTCAGCAAAAGTCTCCCAAAAGAAAGCAGATGACTTTTGTGCAAGGATACAAATAAAAGAAAGGCGTCTAGCAGTTCTAATATAATGAAATGACATGACAATTAAGGTATGCAACAATTTAAGATGACATGATGACATGCATGCACGTCGTAGCAGAACTACGAAAACACCATTCACGAACATTAACATTTCACAATGTGCACAGGGTTTACTCCTTACAGCTGAAGGAGCGGATCAGGCATCCTTCTACGCTGCGTGACAGCTTAACCCTACCCCTCCACGTGTGTCGAGCCTTGCTTTCCCAAGTACGTGAGCTCGCTTCTGGATCACGAGTCCAGGAAGTGTTTCTCAATATGGACTGGCGTCCATCTTCTGGATCACGAGCCAAGAAGTGTTTTTGGCATAGGGTTGTGTCCGCAAAGCAGGTGCCTAGCCTCAATCATTACAATAAGTGTAGCGTGTGCTACGCAATCACGATGAAACATTGAATGCATGCAATGACATGGCAATGAGTAGTTAAATTGCGTACCATTAATTGAAATTAAAAATGGTTTGGTAGCATGAATGCAAGCATGATAAATGTATCGGATCTAGCCTCGTTGTCAAGCTAGATCAAGTAGGGTGTCGGATCTAGTTTCGTTGTCAAACTAGATCAAATAGGGGTGTCTAGGCGACTATCATTTCACCGCCTAGTCTCTTTTACGCTACTAAACAAAATAGCCTAAGACGTGGCCTAAACAGAAAACTGGCAAGTATCACTTGCCTGAACAATCACGCTGAAGTCACGATCAATCAGAGTTCGATATTCTACCTATGTGCTCATAACGCAGTCCAGCCTTCAGTCCCAATTTATTATTCTTGATTAGTGAGTTACAAAGCGATCAGAGACTATGATTTTTAAGTTGATTAACATGCAAGTGGGGATTCCTACGGAGAGAGACTTACCTCAACACGACACGAGAGCTACTCTGACGTGGGTAGCGACGTCAGGGGTTGGACTCCGGTAGTGTGAACGGTACAGAATGACGTGTTCTCTGTGATAAAACACGTGCACGAATAAGTTTGTGACGACGGCTAGAATTATTAGACAAATCCTAAAACGTCTAATGACCCGATTTTTAATTAAGTTTTCTATCCTAAGATGGGTGACACATCATTATTAATGATCATTAAAAATACTAACATTATATATACGTCACGTAGCTAGCACGAAAATACACAACAAATATAGCTAGCAACCTAGGCTAACACGCTAACTAGAAATTGTGTAAACAAGTTATCAGCCCTACGAATAATCTTGTTAACATCAATATATCACGTCCACTAGTTGTTCATCGATCACTAAGGCTACTAGCTAGCAAACACCATATCAATAAGTCCGTACATCAAGTATTTACGGTTCAAGACTAATAACAAAAGTTGTAAAACATGTTATCATGAACGTTACTAACCGTAACGAGGGGATGATCCCACGAAGCTTTCGGGAGTCGTCGTGGGTCGTCAACGGTCAGAGGGAAGGACGTGCGTCGCTGTGACACGACGAGGATGTCGCTGTGCGTGAAGGAGAAGCCGCTGACGCTGTCGGGGCACTGGGTGACGCGGGCAGCGCTCGCGCTGCCGCTGTCGGCGCTAGGGCAGTGCTCGTCTCTGCCTGGGAAACTTGCTGCTGCGCGCTAGGGGAAGATCTCGGTGGCTACAATGGCGGGGAGTCGTGGTGGGGAGACTAGATGTCGAGGGGAGCTCGTTGGAGTGATGTTGCAACGCTGGAGGGGGTCGGTCGTGCGGGGCGGCGTCGTTGCACGCTGCTGCGAAGAGCAGCAGCTATTGGCTGCTTCGAGGGCTGCTGCGGCGCCTGAGGGATGTCGGGCGATGGTCGAAGGGGAGATCGATGGGAAGGGGGGTACGTCGGGGGAGAGGGAGAGGGGGAAGTCCGGGATCGTGGTTTGAACGCAGATTGGTGCGGCGCTTGGAGATGCGTGGGTGACGGCGCTTGGGAGAGAGAGTTGCGTGAGTTGAAGAATAGGCCTAGGGCTAGTTGCTGTTTAATAGGTCTAGGGTTTTTCTATTTAGAGTTGATTAAGGGGTACACTTAAGGGTATAAAGAGGAGTGGAGTTAAAGAAATGTGGAAATTTGGGTGTTGAATAGCCCAATATGATTTGGTGGTTACGTATGAGGGATTTGATTCCCTTGCTATACAACAATGGGATTTGGGTTGGTTGAGGGTACATGGGAGAGAGAGTGTGAGAGGGCAGGGTACAGTTAAGGAAAAAAGAGGGCGAGACTAGCTTAGGGAAATATATCATGTGCAACTTAGGCCTAAACGTTGTTTAAGGGGAAAATTAGTGCACAAGTGGGTCAAACGGTACCCGATAATTATGAGAAAAATACCAGGGCGACCGTGTCGACGAGAGAAACGAAACTGAGAAGATCGATCGCGAGTTTGGCAACGAGAAACGAAACTAAAAATAAAAAGGACTCACGACAAAAGTGAAAATCATGACGCCTCTTCAAATAAAGTCAAATTGTGAGGGATCGACCCGTGAAATGACGTTCCAAACTATTTCCACAAATTAATACTCTTCGAGAGGGTCACAACGGCATATTACAACATAGGGTTCAGATACAAGAAAGATTCAAAATAAATACGTGTACGAACAAGAGTGCGCGCACGTACAACGTACGATCGAAAACAGACCGTGACATCATACCCACCTTAGAATAAAGTCCGTCCTCGGACTTTCTAACTACAATAACATATCTACTAGTCTTCTAGTAACTACCCCAATCACACTGTAATTCAACCAGGTATAGTCACTCCAAATGCTAATATTGCACTAGGTAGTCAAACATTAATACAACATACATGTATACACATGCACTTTCTATACTTATACCTATCATAGACAGTCAAATTCATACACATACTTCAATCATTCATGTAGTCACGTACATTCCCTATGTAGCTATCACACACTATCACATAACCAAGTCTCTCATACTTACATGAAAATAATTCACACTAGCAAATACCATCGTAATTCTACACATATAGATAACTACCTATGTACAAACAAACATGGATATACTACTCCATATATCTCATAGTGTACATCCAACACCAAACACATCAACACATGTAATCACACCATATCATTATTAAATCAAGTTTACTATATCTAATATACATTCACCATTACTATAATTTCACAAATATATAGTTATTCAAATGCACGCAGGTACTTCACCATATATTCACATCACATACTGTCCTATAACTATATTCAAGACACGCCACACATATCATAGTCACAAATACCTATAACTAAGCACATACTTACCCGCGCACGGTGCACGCCCGCACACGCTATCATAACATTCATACATACCACTCATACCACTATATACTTAGCACAACTGCACGCCTAGTTCAGCTAGCACATATACATTCAACATGTAAGTCCTTAGTAATTAACTATACCACAAGACCAACACCTATAACTATATTATGGTATAGCCACCCACAATCATGTGCGTAACACCACCAGACACAACCAATCGTATCACTATACATACATCATCCATTACTACATTCATAGTACTACACGCAATCCACAGACATAGGTAACAATATACTTAGTATACCCACTCAAGCTTGAGTGAGACTCCAAAACCCATATCGAAAACTCTATATGCATAACACGAGTATTTAAACATATACCAACACCGCTCCAACATATATATATCTACCAACGTAACCACACACATACCATAATAATATTACAAACACCAGCACACATATATAATCAAATACATTATCTCATATATGCATACGTCATATAGTCACATATAATATATGTTCACACCATAGCCATTTACATATAACTAGTATACTACTACATATACCTATCCGTACCTAGTTAAGACATGCAATAATCGTGTATACCTCATGGTATACACGCACACACAACATCCCGTAAAAGCAAGTAATACCAAACAAAATTATAATCCTATTACCATACGTATATCATATATATACTCATGCAGCAAATACATAACTACTTACGTCTAAGCACAATACATATCTACGTATGAGCACACACTCACACGTACTAACATATAGGTCATATAATAGGCCTACACACTTTACTATAAGTACACCTATACTATTACACTTAACATACACATGACTTACTAGTATACTATTTCAAACATTTACCACATACTCTACTAGCAGACATTCCAACACTAAATCTAATATACATGGACGTACCTAAAGTGGTATAGCTATCCACACACTTATATATAAACACTATCATTCATACAACTTCATATATATCATGAATAACATTGAGTATGTATATATCACACAAGAGGCAAACATTAATATACTACAGGGGAGTATACTCATACGTGAGTGATACGTCGGGGTTCCAACACACGGGTCCACACACCCTACTTATACATGTACCACAATGACATTGCAATAAAATCAATGGGTTCACTACTATACTAAAGTTGACACATGCAACGACAAGCACTAGCATCTAAACAATAGAAAGGAAACCGAAACCAAAAGCCTAACGAACAAGATCGAAAAGAGCGAGTTCAGATAATGCGAGGATAAGGAGATAATTGGTTGGGTGAGACAAAAATATTGCTCTAAATAATTAAATAGGTGGAAGAGAGTCATGTGTAAAATATGATGTCGTATATATCTATTCTTAGGAAAATATGTAGGAATAACGAGCAGACTGTAAAATTTGAAAACATGGAAAAAGTTTTTAGGCGAAGAAATAATGAGTAGGGTGAGGCAGTGATCGTGTTGTAAATGGAAATAGGTTTATACCAAAAATTCTGACGTATGAGCACGATGGATATAGATCTTGTATATAAAGATATATTGAAGTTCTATTTTGCTTAGATAACATTCTAAAAATAAGTACGATAAGTGAAAAATTTAATAATAAACTTAGTAGCATAGAAAGGGAAGGAATGATATATTGAATTATCAAAAATGGTAATAAGGTTTTAAAACCGAAATACGGTAGATATAGGTTAGAAAATGGTCTCGAGATTGTAATAAAATTTACGACCAAGACGACTTCAAAATCTAAGAAAGTATTTTAACTCAACCGAAAGTAAGGAATTTAAATATATAAGAAGGGGTTTTTTTAAAACAAAAATTAAACTGAGTGAAAACTTTTAATAAGGAAAATCGAAAATAACTTTGAAAGAATCAAGATTTGCAACGGAGAAGATTCGAAAGATTAACGATAATCGTCAGGAGACGATCACGTGTATCAATGGCAAAGATTATGATCGCGTGATGAATACGCCTAGGATACGATTCATGAAAAACCACGATGGGGTCCTACGGTCGATAACACAGAAGCGTAATGATCAGGAAAATGATAGAATCAGGGGTCCTAATTACCAGGTTGATTATAGGTCAAGAGAAACTTAACACTAAGGTTCTCTAATGGCTAGAATGTAATAGAAATCTAAGGAAAAGGGTTCTTAGAGAATCAACATTACGTTCTGCTGGGTCCGAAATTGTTGGACTCAACGAACAACTATACGGAAACGCTCTAGAAATCTAATATGGTCAGGGCTGGGTGTGAGACTACTAAGGCAACTTAAGAAGAGTACAACTACATCTTGACGAAGGCACCGGGCTATCAAACTGGACGTCTATCTAAGTCTTCCTACCATCTAAGACAAGGAAAACTTATAGATTATACTCATTTCATGACTTGGATGTTTCGAATAATTAATTGGATGTTATTTATTATTATTGTTGTTCCGATATTTCACAGATGCAAAGAGGACCTGCATGGGCCACCAACAAAACCTGTCACGCCCCGCTTCCCTAATATGGAAGGCGAGATGTGGGAGGTCCGCTCAGACGTGGAGCTGTGAAGCTGCAGTCTGATAAGCGTCTGTAAAAAAATTTCAAATCATAGCGGGTCCTTTGCATTGCGACGAAACAACAACAATGATAATAAAGCAGACAAAAGAAAATCCACCAACAAAATATCCAGCAATTATTCCAACATCACAGAAAGAGTCACGAAGTACCAAGTCTGAACAATAGGCCTAAAACATGGCCGAAACAAAAGTAAAGAAAGTCAGGTGCTACACACCGAAAGCTACTGCAACTACTAAAAAGTAAAGACAGCTAAGAAGACTCCAAGCGAGTCTAGGACTGGTCACCAGTGTCGTTGACCTCGGTCTCTGCAGGTACCTCGAACTCAGCGTCCACAAACTGCTCGTCCTCAGCGGCTAACTCTAACTCAGAACCTGACATGTGACACCCAAATAGGAAAGGGCACATGTCAGTAAAAGTCTCCCAAAAGAAAGCGGAGGACTTTTGTGCAAGGATACAAATAAAAGAAAGGCGTCTAGCAGTTCTAATATAATGAAATGACATGACAATTAATATATGCAACAATTTAAGATGACATGATGACATGCATGCACGTCGTAGCAGAACTACGAAAACACCATTCACAAACATTAACATTTCACAATGTGCACAGGGTTTACTCCTTACAGCTAAAGGAGCGGATCAGGTATCCTTCTACGCTGCATGACAGCTTAACCCTACCCCTCCATGTGTGTCAAGCCTTGGTTTCCCAAGTACGTGAGCTCGCTTCTGGATCACGAGTCCAGGAAGTGTTTCTCAATATGGACTGGCGCCCATCTTCTGGATCACGAGCCAGGAAGCGTTTTTGGAATAGGGTTGTGCCCGCAAAGCAGGTGCCTAGCCTCAATCATTACAATAAGTGTAGCGTGTGCTACACAATCACGATGAAACATTGAATGCATGCAATGACATGGCAATGAGCAGTTAAATTGCGTATCGTTAATTGAAATTAAACATGGCATGGTAGAATGAATGCAAGCATGATAAAGGTGTCAGATCTAGCTTCGTTGTCAAGCTAAATCAAGTAGGGTGTCGGATCTAGTTTCGTTGTCAAACTAGATCAAATAGGGGCATCTAGGCGACTATCATTTCATCGCCTAGTCTCTTTTACGCTACTAAACAAAATGGCCTAAGACGTGGCCTAAACAGAAAACTGGCAAGTATCACTTGCCTGAACAATCACGCTGAAGTCACGATCAATCAGAGTCCGATATTCTACCTATGTGATCACAACGCAGTCCAGCATACAGTCCCAATTTATTATTCTTGATTAGTGAGTTAGAAAGCGATTAGAGACTATGATTTTTAAGTTGATTAACAGTCAAGTGGGGATTCCTACGGAGAGAGACTTACCTCAACACGACGCGAGAGCTACTCTGACGTCGGGTAGCGATGTCAGGGGTTGGACTCCGGTAGTGTGAAAGGTACGGAACGACGGGTTCTCTGTGATAAAACACATGCATGAATAAGTTTGTGACGACGGCTAGAATTATTAGACAAATCCTAAAACGTCTAATGACCCGATTTTTAATTAAGTTTTCTATCCTAAGATGGGTGACACATCATTATTAATGATCATTAAAACTACTAACATTATAAATACGTCACGTAGCTAGTACGAAAATACACAACAAATATAACTAGCAACCTAGGCTAACACGCTAACCAGAAATTGTGTAAACAAGTTATCAGCCCTACGAATAATCTTGTTAACATCAATATATCACGTCCACTAGTTGTTCATTGATCACTAAGGCTACTAGCTAGCAAACACCATATCAATAAGTCCGTACATCAAGTATTTACGGTTCAAGACTAATAACAAAAGTTGTAAAATGTGTTATCGAACGTTACTAACCATAACGAGGGGATGATCCCACGAAGCTTTCGGGAGTCGTCGTGGGTCGTCAACGGTCAGAGGGAAGGACGTGCGTCGCTGTGACATGACGAGGATGTCGCTGTGCGCGAAGGAGAAGCCGCTGACACTGTCCGGGGCACTGGGTGACACGGGCAGCGCTCGCGCTGTCGCTGTCGACGCTAGGGCAGTGCTCGTCGCTGCCTGGGAAACTCTTTGCCGCGTGCTAGGGGAAGATCTTGGCGGCTACAATGGCGGGGAGTCGTAGTGGGGAGACTAGATGGTGAGGGGAGGTCGTTGGGGTGACGTTGCAACGCTGGAGGGGGTCGGGCGTGCGGGGCAGCGCTGCTGCGTGCTGCTGCGAAGAGCAGTAGCTGTTGGATGCTGCGAGGACTGCTGCGGCGCCTGAGGGACACCGTGCGATGGTCAGAGGAGAGATCAACGGGAAGGGGGTATGTCGGGGGAGAGGGAGAGAGGGAAGTCGGAGAGCGTGGCTTGAACGCAGATGGGTGCGGCACCTGGAGATGCGTGGGTGACGGCGCTTGGGAGAGAGAGTTGCGTGAGTTGAAGAATAGGCCTAGGGCTAGTTGCTGTTTAATAGGTCTAGGGTTTTCTATATAAAGTTGATTAAGGGGTACACTTAAGGGTATAAATAGGAGTGGAGTTAAAGAAATGTGGAAATTTAGGAGGTGAATAGCCCAATATGATTTGGTGGTTACGTATGAGGGATTTGATTCCATTGCTATACAACTATGTGATTTGGGTAGGTTGAGGGTACATGGGAGAGAGAGTGTGAGAGGGCAGGGTACAGTTAAGGGGAAAAGAGGGTGAGACTTAGCTTAGGGAAATATATCATGTGCAACTTAGGCCTAAACGTTTTTAAGGGGGAAAATTAGTGCACAAGTGGGTCAAACGGTACCCGATAATTATGAGAAAAATATCGAGGCGACCGTGTCGACGAGAGAAACGAAACTGAGAAGATCGATCGCGAGTTTGGCGACGAGAAACGAAACTAAAAATAAAAAGGTCTCACGACAAAAGTGAAAATCATGAAGCCTCTTCAAATAAAGTCAAATTGTGTGCGATCGACCTGTACAATGACGTTCCAAACTATTTCCACAAATTAATACTCTTCGAGAGGGTCACAACGGTATATTACAACATAGGGTTCGGATACAAGAAAGGTTCAAAATAAATACGTGTACGAACAAGAGTGTGCGCACGTACAACGTCCGATCGAAAACAGAACGTGACAGAAACTATAAGAAAAGACACTAGGGGGTTTGAATAGTGCTTTATAAAACTTAATAAGGAATTTATGCCAAATTAAATATTCTTTATGCAACCTTAGTGCGGAATAGAAAAAGAGAGAAACAACATAAAAATGCAAACGCAAACAAATGATATATCCTGGTTCGGATTCACCAAGTCTCCCCCACTACCTTGAATCCTAATCCAGCAATCCACTAGCAACCCGTTAGTGAATAGTATTTCCATTAATGTTCACTTGCTAAAACCTGATAAGTGCAAATAAATACAATTTTCTTCCACTTCCCACAAACCGGGAATGTACTATTCTCACATCCGAGAGGAACCTTTCTTCCACTTTGCACAAACCTGGATTGGACTTCTCTCATAACCGAGAGGAACTTCTCTTCCACTTTCAACAAACCGGGAATGCACTACTCTCACATCCGAGAGGAACCTTTCTTCCACTTCGCACAAACCGGGACTGGACTTCTCTCACAACCGAGAGGAACTTCTCTTCCACTTCCCACAAACCGGGAATGTAATTCTCTCACAACCGAGAGGTACTTCTCAAATATCAAGAGAAAAAATGAACGAAATATGAAACAACTTCATAACCTATGCCTTGAATACTACTCTTAAGAATTAGGCAATAAGGTTTGTGTGATGTGCTTTAAATGATGAGAGTGAGACCAATTACTAACTTGTCTCAAGATGTATAGCAATGAATACTAGAAACTGATCTTGAAAGCTTTGGAGACAAGTTGATCTTTAGATCTTGAGCTAGAATTGCTTTGAATGCTCTTGAATGCTCACGTTGAGAAGTTAATGACTTGGGATCATTTGAGAGTGTATTGAATGAAGTCTTAGATACTTAGCTAACATCTCAAGTCAAGACATTTAAGTCCCATTTATAAGCCATGGAAATCCGCTCAAAATCAGCTAAAGTGCACAAGCATTTAATGCTTCGAACTGCTATTAACGGGTAGAAATTGATCGCGTCCGAGTGTACACACGAAAAACGACTTGTAGTTTTACCGGAAGCGCACGGTGTAGCGGCGAGCGGGTATCAAACTCAGGGAGGACAAATGACTGTGTCTTTTTCCGATCACCTAGCTATCAAGAGAATCAAGAATATTTTTGGGTATAGCAGTCACAATCGTTCAAATATCAAGAGAAATATCAATATAATAAAACGTCTAGGGATAGGGAATCCCCACTACGGACCGTCTCTCATCCTTATGATTCATAAGTTTCATTATTGCTAAGCTTGAATATATGTGAACTAGTCGCAACTTAATGTAGAACCAAGCTCACACTCTCGCGCTATTGCCGGTATATATCAAACCTAGGATAGGGCCCACTCTCGTGCAAACCCTAGACTAAGCCGCTAGCGTGAAGAATGACATCATCGTTCAATCGTATCGTGAGCCCACCCTCATGCAAACTCGAGCCACGACCTAGGTTATGATAGTTCTTATCCGTCCAATCTCTTGCAAATGGATGTGGGTATAGATTCACAATTAAAAATCCTAGCTTTGGTCCAATCTCTTGCAAACCAAATCTAGAGAAATCCAATTGTCAATCTAAATCGAATATCTAGGACTTCCTATTAATTGGGATCCAATCTCTTGCAAATCCCAATCGATATGAATTCCTAGCTATCCGTAATCAATTGATCACAACCTAACCTTAATCAATTCTAGCAAAAATTCTACAAATTCATCACAATTTAGAAATAGGGTCCATAGGGTTAATCCCTACGCCCTAGGACGACGGCACTACTTACTAAGCATCATGCAAATCTCAGAAAAATCAACAATAATCTCAACACAATTCATTGCAAAAGAGAAATAATGCAAAAAAATCAAGTTTTTAATAGAAATAGACAAACCAATGTAATTGCCGACGATCTCCAGCTGAGATTTCACAAAGAATAACCGTCAAAATCCTAAAAGAAAGTCTAAAAATTAATGTTATCCAAGCTCTATAACCTAGGGCAAAAACTGGGTTTATATACCCTCTAAAATCGTCCAAAAAATCGTGACCAAACTGCCCCTGCGCCGCCCAGAAATCGCAACCCTAACAGCAGGCGGAGAGGGTCACTCGGCCGAGTGACCCTTGTCACTCGGATGAGTGTCAAATCCTGTAAAAAAATAGTAACTTCGGATGTTTCAGGGTATGTCTTCGGGGGATGGCTCGGCCGAGTAGACTTATTCATTCGGCCGAGTAGCTATATCGTTCGGCCGAGTGGGGCTTCATCAGGATCTCTGAAAATTTCAGTATCTCTGGCCTTTCTCTGGACGATTTCCCTGTACCACTCGGGCGAGTGAGCTTTCTCACTCGGCCGAGTAAGCTTTCTTCGTTTGGTCGAGTATACGCTGAAAAACTCCGTGTGCGTATCCGTTCTGGTTGGCCGAGTGGGACTTCTTGTTCGGCCGAGTGAGTGGTCTACTCGACCGAGTGATGTGCTGCTGTGCTTGTTTCTTCTCCTTTTTGCCTCCCGTCGCTCCTTTTGATTTCCTTCTTCTTCCGCTCATCCTTTATCGCTGATAAGCCCTCGAATGAGCCGTGGGCGACACTCCTAAGCGTGTACAAAACCCTTGATCTCAAATTCGCTTCAAATCGCTCCATATTTCCTGAAGTACGAAAAAAACAAGAAATAGTGAAAAACATCGCAATATTGTCGAATAATCGTGAAAAACGCGATATGGGCGATCAAAACGACATGCAAACATGCAGAAAAAAGGTGTAAAATATGGAGTGATCAAAATCTCCCAAGCTTACCTCTTACTCGTCCTCGAGGAAGATAAGTAAAAGACGAACCCGACGGGAAAAATAATAAAAAGAAAAATGGAAGAGATAGAGAATAAAGAAAGAAAGCAAAGAGAGAGGTGCTAGATCATTTTCTCAGGACGTGGGCTTTGCTTACTCATATAGCATACAATGAATATAAATAACACATGCCAAAGATTTTTATCACGATATCATGATATAAGGATGCATTCAAAATAGAAAACCCGAGAATAGCAAAATAGTATGAAATATGGAATTGTTCTAGAATTAACATCGTCTGAAGCATCTAATGCGGTATACATAATCATAGACCACACTCTTTTCAATTGAATGCTTTCTATTTGGAGTATAAGAGATATCACACAATATGGATCAATAAGAATAGAAAGGTATGGTTTTCATGAAGTGCATGCTAAGTATCAATTCCTGGATTTCGTAAAACTTTTAGTAATCTCACCGAGTATAGAAAATTACCTAGCTTAGGTTGTCATGCACAGTCAAGTAGTCACTCTCTCACACATCATTGGATCCTCTCCCCCAAGATCATCTATAAGCGTGGTGGCATAAGTAAATCAATACGTATATTCCCCATTTTTTTGAAGCTCCAATAAAAACAAAAACAAAAGAGGGAAGGAAGAGAGAAAGAGTATGAGATGGGATCATGTATAAGCTTCTTTTCTCTTTTCTTTTCTTTTTCTTTCTTTCTTTTTTTCATTGCATATATACATCTGAGATCCCAAATCAAAAGATATATATATATATATATATATATATATATATATATATATATATATATAAATATAAAAAAATGGAAGGCGGCTCTGGCGGTGAAGAGGCGATCGTGGATCCGGGAGGGCTAGGGCTACGGCAAGCCCGAGCTGCCCAAGGAACAGGATCTGAGATTCCGCCGGTCTTGCGGGTTGGTTCTCAGCCCCGAGGTGCCCCAGGCAGATCTCCACATGACCCTGCGGTTGCGAAGGCCACTGGAATCGAGACTGGATTGCTAAATGGTGGTGACGGTGCTAGTATCACCAATGACGATTGGCAGCTTGTATCCAGGCGAAGGAGGCAAGGCACTGGTTCGAGCAAAGGAGCTGGTGGCGGCGGTGTCAGATTGGGTGGTGTTGGGAACTCTAAAAGATGGGAGAATAGGCCAGCTGCAAAAGGGCCAGTACATCTACACCAGGCTAGGGGCATCCCACGGAGAGGACTTCAGCCACCTCCTGCTTCGTATCCTAGGAAGGATTCACGACAGGTAAGTCAGGTGTTTGATAAAATTCCCAAGAGGCCTAGTATTGAAATCTGTATTGATACGACCCTGGAAAAACTTTCCTGGGCTGATAAATGTGCAAATCGGAGGAAGTATGCCTCAGATCTTACCATGGAATTTGTCCCACCTGTTGTGAATGAAGAGGGTAAAGAAGTGGCACTGGTGACTAACAATCTGTTGGCGAAAGGAGCAGAGCAGTGGAGAAATACCCTGGTTGGTTATGTTCTGGGGGATATTCCATATTATGGCCAAATCTGTGCATGGGTGGATAGGCTATGGTTTATTAAGAAGGGTATTAAAATATTTAGTCGCGAGAATGGATATTTCTATTTTAAATTTGGGGATGACACCGAATGTGAACGGATATTACATGGAGGCCCTTGGCTGTTCGATGGTAGGCTGGTGGTATTGCAGCGTTGGAACCCTCAGCTGCGACATGAGAGGGACATTCTTTCGGCGGTGCCTGTGTGGGCTCAACTCCATGGGGTACCGTTGAATATGTGGACGAGAGAAATATTTAATACCATTGCTTCTGTGATTGGAGTTCCATTGTGTTTGGATAAATTAACTGCTAAGTTGGAGAGGATTGCTTACGCTCGTTGTCTTGTAGAAATCGATGCTAGGAAGCCATTGCCAACAACTGTGGAAGTAATGCTTGAAGATGGGTCTGGACTATCGGTGGCGGTGAAGATTGAGGGAGAACCCCCGAGATGTTCAAAGTGTGTTTGTTTTGGCCACGCCGATTCTCAATGCCCGGATAAGGAGGCGCTCCCTTCAATCCAAGTTGACAGAGTTGGTGAAGATGTCCTTCAGGATATAAAAGGGAAGTCGGTTGTCCCTGAGCAAATGAAGGCTGCGGATATCAAGGTGACTGATATAGGTGGAGCTTCAAGCAGTAGAAACATGGAAGAGTCTCAGCAAATACACAATGTCCCTAAAGAAATAATTCAAGACAATCCTGCATCTGGTAATATTGCCTCGTCCCCTGAGACTGTGCTTGCCCGGCCACCTGCAGATATACATGCGTATGCTACAGATAAATCTGAGGCTGTGATCAAAACATTTCAAGCAGTAGTCGGTGACATTCATGCGGAAGAGGTTGGCCAAGCTGTGGCTCTTCAGGAGGCGGATGAGGTTGGCCACCTACCACCTGATACACAACCAGCGGAAGTAGTCAGCCAGGTCCTGATGGAGGGCACACTTACCTCCATAGGCTTGGAGAGTGTTCTTGCTGGGCTTGGAGAACATAAGACTACGGAGTACATTATGGAAGATAGAGCTCCCTCTGGCCAATCTCCTGATACTGGGTTTTACAATGTTACCTATAAGGCTCAGGTTGATACCCTGCTCCCAGAACAAGCACCGAATAACATGCCAATTCCTGAGTGCATGGTAGAAGCTAATCCAGAATGTGGTCCTGCTACAGAAACGAAGCAGCCAACTGTGCAGAAGGTACACAAAAATAAGATTTCACCCCAGGACTCTAATTTGGTCAGCACTAGGAGAAGCGCGAGAATTATAGAAGGGGCTTCAGGGAAGCCGAACATACCTATTAATAAATGAGTATTTTCATCTGGAATACGCGAGGTCTAAATAATTCGGTTAGAAGGAGGGACCTCCGCGATAGATTATTGACCATTAAGCCTACTTTGGTTATTCTAATTGAGACAAAGTTAAAGCACGGCGTGGGGAAATGGCGTTCCTGTTTTCCTAATGACTGGGAGCTGTTTGACAATTTCTCGCAACACTCGGGAGGAAGGATACTTATTGGTGTGGCAAGAGTCTGGCATGCTTCATTACATTCTGTTTCATCCCAGCATCTAACTTTATTATGCAAGAATTCAGGAGGATTATCTCTAGTGGTAACGGGGGTGTACGGGTCCAATCTTCGGAGTGAAAGAAGCATCCTATGGAATCACCTACAGTCTGAGGCCTTAATTCATGGTGAGGAGGCATGGATTGTGGGGGGAGACTTCAACTGCATCCGGTACTCAAAGGAGAAGCTGGGTGGAAGACGTTGTGATGTTGATGTCCTGAATGACTTTAATGAATGCATAAGTAATTGCGCCTTATCAGATATTAAAAGTGTGGGCAACTCTTTCAGTTGGTGCAATCAACGTCTGGGGCCGGGGCGGATTGCGGCTAGACTAGACAGAATTCTCTGTAATAATCAATGGCTCCATTTACTTCCTGATACCTTTGTTGAGTACTTGGATTCTAACACTAGTGATCATGCTCCGATGGTTATCAAATTGCATTCGAAGATGAGCTCACACCCTAAACCTTTCAGATTTTTCAACGCGTGGGCTAAGCACGTGGATTATCAATCTTTGCTAGAGAGCTCTTGGGACTATCACGTTGCTGGATCGCCTATGCACAGACTGTACACAAAGTTGCGGAATCTGAGAAAGGTGATGCGCAATTGGGCAAATAAGCATTTCAAGGGTGCTCCATTAGCTTGCTGCAGGGCGGAATTAAATGAGGTGCGGAATAATTTTAACCTTCATTCCAACTTGGACTTGCAGCTACATGAAAGGAATTTATCAAAGAAATTAACTGCTCTTATCGCAATGGAAGAGGATATGTTGCGCCAAAAAAGCCGACAAAATTGGCTTACTCTGGGGGACAAGAACTCAAAGTTTTTTTACATGGCCATGAAATCTAGACAAAGCCACAACAACTTGAGCCATTTGATTGATGCTGATGGATGTCCAAGCAGGGCTTATGAAGATATACGAACAGAAGCTCCAAAATTTTATGAAGATCTATATAATCAGAGTAGCTACTGGAATGTCTTCCCCAAAATTGTAACCAAGCGTATAGTTACTCCTGGAGCGGTGATGTGGCTAGAGCGGAAAATTTCTGATGAAGAGATCAAGGAGGCAGTATTCCAAATAGGGGTGGATAAATCCCCTGGCCCTGATGGCTTCAACGGGCTTTTCTTCCAACACGGATGGAGTACAGTAGGTAATGATCTTTCTGAAGCTGTCCATTCTTTTTTTCGCTCGGGAAAAATTATGCACCCTATAAACCATACAAATTTGACCCTAGTCCCCAAAAATTCTGGAGCTTCTAATCTTGGTGACTATAGGCCCATCTCTTGCTGTAATGTAGTCTACAAGGTCATTAGCAAGATAATATGTAACAGGATGAAAGAGGTCGTTCATGACCTTATTTCAGCCAATCAATCCGCATTTCTAAAAGGGAGATTGCTGGCAGATTGCGCCCTTCTTGCCCACGAGCAAATAAGGGATTTTAGTAACCCTATGGGATCCAGGTGCTGCTTAAAATTGGATCTTAGGAAAGCATTTGATAGTGTCAATCGAGAATTTATTTATTATATTCTGCACAGAATGGGGTTTGGAAGGAGATTCATTTCTTGGATTACTGAATGTATTTCCACCCCAACTTTCTCGGTAATGATCAATGGGTCCCCAGCTGGTTACTTTGAAGGAAATAGGGGAATTAGACAAGGAGATCCCCTGTCTCCCTATCTATTTGTTATTTGTATGGAAGCTTTCTCTCTCCTTATTGATAAGGCACTCCAAGCTGGTAGCATTCAACCAATGAGGCGATCTGGTTCTATTTCTCATCTGCTTTTTGCAGATGACTTGTTGATTTTTTGTCGCGCAAATAAGCGCTCATTCCAGGGATTGACTCTTTTGCTGGAGGAGTTCTCTTCTTTCACTGGTTTGGAAATCAATTGGGGCAAAAGTACGGCTATTTTCAGTAAAGGTACTAAAAATCCAAATGAATTAGCTAACCATCTGGGTATTAAGCGTGGCACTTCTTTCTCTACTTATCTGGGACTGCCACTTTCCTCCAAATACCCCAAGCCCTCAATGTTTAGCAGGCTCATTGATAAATGCAAGAAGCGATTAGCGGGATGGACTTCTAATTCCTTATCAATCTCTGGTCGCATCGAGCTGGTCAGAAGTGTTATCTATGGTATGCTTTCTTTTTGGATGCAGGTGTATCGTATTCCAAATTCTACCATTCGCACAATATCTAGTGCCTGCAGGAAATTTATTTGGGGGACTTCTAATGTATGGGCATGGAAAGACATCTGTGCTCCAAAAGATGAGGGAGGAGTAGGACTTCGCCTCCTTCCTGATTTAACGGTAGCGGCTGGAGTCAGACTAACTTGGAGAATGCTCACGGGTGATGGGCTTTGGGCAAATTATATGAGGAGCACTTATAAGGACTCTTCACATTTCTTTGCAGCTGAAGGGAAGGCAACACATTCCGGCACCTGGAAATTTATGCTAAATTGCAGGAATTTTTCCAAACATTTAATCAAGAGGCGTGTTAATAATGGAGCCTCAACCCTCTTCTGGCAGGATAATTGGTTACCCATTGGACCGATTTGCGACACTCATGAAATTCCGGAGAATGAGGGGATGAAATATGTATCTGAGTACTGGGATGGGGCGGCATGGTTGAATGTCCCTAGCATAAACTTCATTAGGCCGTATCTTCAGCAAATTCGGCTTGGAAATGGCGCAGATCAATGGGATTTCTCAGGCGGCAAGACTTTCACCTTCGCAGCTGCCTGGGATGGAATCAGAAGCAGGAGGCCGAAGTTCCCCTATGTTAGGCTGGTATGGTTTAACAGGAATGTCCCCAAGATGGCGATGGCTACCCTAAGAGCCTTCATAGGTAAACTACAAACTAAATCACATATTGCAAAATGGTGCCCTGAAGTTGGAACCGGCTGTGTGCTATGTGAGGCGGGATTAACAGAGGACATCAACCACCTATTTTTTGAATGTGAATATACTACATATTTACTTAAAAGATGCCTCCTGAAATTGGGAGTGGAAGAACCTATTGATCCGCTTCTGCCTAAGGTAGGAGATTATTTCTTGCTACATTTCGCAAAGAATAATCCTATAAGCTCTCTAGCAAAAACTATTCTTTCGGCCCTTGTATGGCATATCTGGAAGGAAAGAAATACGAGGATTTTTGAAGCTACCAGTCGACCAAAAACAGTCTTATTTGAGGCAATAGCAGCAGATGTTAGAACTATTCTGGGAGACCTCGTCCCAGATTCGGCTGAGGCGAAGGAAATTATGGATAGATGGGAGTTCCGTGACGAAGGATAAAATTTTATCATTTGTTTTTCCTCTGTACATATGAGTAGTAATGATTGGTGGTGATGCCGGTTGTGGGTGACGGCGCCTGTGCCCTATCCCCACTCCGTTGCATACCCAACAATTGTGGCTACCCTTACACTTTTGTACAAAATTTGATTTGATTAATAAAGATGGAACACTAACTTTTCAAAATATATATATATATATATATATATATATATATATATATATATGGGATTAATGGGTATCATACGCCATATGAGACATTGCCTCATATTCCCTCTCACATAAAGCAATCAAGTACAAGCCCACATGGGCTTGTACTTGGTTGTACTTAGTTGCTTTATGTGAGAGGGAATATGAGGTAAGGCCTCATATGGCGTATGATAGCCATTATTCTCTATATATATACATATATGATTTTGGGGAATTGGAGCATGGAATTTAATAGCGGGGGAAATGCCAATAATAGAATCGCTAAAGGGAGATTCACCAATGAATATAAGTATAGAAATAAAGCTCAAGATATGTGAAGAAAGAAATAAATGTAACACTCGGTTCACTCTATAAGACGTGCATGACAACTTTCAGCAGGGTAATGTAATCTACTCAGTTTAATCTCAGAAAGTAAACTAGTCCAGTTATATCAACCTAACATACATCCATTAAACCTGAAAGTGGAGCGTACAATTTTCATGCAATACGAAGTGATATAAGAAAAGAAGGCAGTACTCCAGATATAAGCAATCAATGCGTGAAGCTTGGTGTGTTTTCTACGAAGAGTATACATATAAATTATCAGACTCAGCTAATAAAAGAATTTCATCCATATTCATACATGAAGGTGCGGGTTATCTCAAATGCATAGCAAGACACAACATATGATATCTGAAATAAAAACTATGACATGACAAAGTAATATGCATATAGAGATATCTAGCACCACGTCATCATCATCACAGAAAATTCATCTCTAGCAAAAAGATGAAAGAAATAAGGATAAAAAGGAAATAAAAACTACTGTACATATGCAGCACACATAAGAAGTAAGAAAAACGTGATGCATGGTAAAAACGAAAAAGTGGGTGAAAAAGGTGTAAAAACAAAGAAAAGGTGGGAAATAAAAATAAAAGGTGACAAAAAGTGAAAAGTGTGAGAACTCACTCCCCCAAGCTAAAGTGCACAGTGTCCTCAATGTGCGAAGTGTGGTACACCGAGAGGCAAAAAGTGGGTGGGGAGGGTGAGGATGCATGTGATCGCCCGCCCCGAACACACACCCGGGACGGGGGACTAACCAGTCTTACCACAAGCACACGGTGTAGCGGCGAGCGGGTATCGAACACGAGGAGGGCAAATGATGGTGTCTTCTTCAATCCACCTGGCTATAAGAACAGTCGAGAAATGTTCGCAATAAAGCGGTCACAGTCGTTCAATTGTATAAAGAAAATATCAAATTAATAAAGACTCCTAGGGATAGGGAATCCCCGCTACTAACCGTGTCTCGTCATTGTGATTCGTAGGTTTCACAATTGCTAGACTTGAAATTCAGGTGAACTAGTTGCAACTAAATGTAGAACCAAGCTCACGCTCTCGCGCTATTGCCGGTCTATAGCGAACCTAGGGTAGGGTCCAATCTCTTGCAAACCCTAACCTAGGCAAGCTAGCGTGAAGAACAACATCATCGTTCAATCGTATCTCGAGCCCACTCTTGTGCAAACTCGAGCTACGACCTAGGTTGGGATAGTTCCTACCCATCCAATCTCTTGCAAACGGGTATTGGTCCAATCTCTTGCAAACCGATTCCAGAGAAATCCAATTGTAACCCAATTCGAATTTCTAGGGCTTCCTATCGAGTTGGGATCCAATCTCTTGCAAATCCCAATCGGTATGAATCCCTAGCTATTCGTATTAAATCAATCCCAAACTAACCCTAATCAATTCTAGCAATAATTTCACCAATTCATCGCAAATTAGAAATAGTGTTCGTTCGGTTCATCCCTACGCCCTAAGACGATAGAACTACTCACAATTCATTATGCAAATCATTAGAAATTCAATAATAAAAACAATAGAATTCATTGCAATAGACAATATATCAATAAAAATGAGGTTTTTGATAGAGAGAGAGACAAACCAATGAAGTTTCAATAGCATCCAACAAAATAGCACTTTTATCTCCCTCCAAAAAGCTCAATCTAATCTCCTAAAAAGTAATCTAAACAAAGGCTGCAAAAAGTTCTGAAAAAGCTCTCTAAACAAGGTTAAAAACTGGGGTTAAATACCCCCCAAAATCGCCCAAAAAACTGTGACAAAATTGCCCCTGCGCAGCCTGAAAATCGCAATTTACGCTACAGGCAGCGCGGCTCACTCGGCCGAGTGACAAATGTCATTCGGCCGAGTGACAAACCCTGACGGATTCCAGTAAGTCTGGACTTTTGGGGGTCGGCTCCTCGGGAGTCACTCGACCGAGTGACTTTCTTTGCTTCGGTCGAGGGGACTTCTTCACTCGGCCGAGTCGGAACTCGGGACTGCGCTGACGGATTACAGTAAGTCTGGGATTTTTGCTTGCCGTCGTCTTGATGCCACTCGGGCGAGTGGTGTCTCCGTGGTTCGGCCGAGTGGGCTGGCGATGGTCGGCTGAGTGCACGCTGATACTCAGTCTGTTGCGTGTCCGATTTGGCCGACCGAGCGGACTTTCGATGGTCGGTCGAGTGACTCCTTCACTCGGCCGAGTGACATGCTGAAAATGCCCAATCTTCGTATTTTTGCTCCCTCGTCGCTCCTACGACGTTCTTTCTTCTTCCACTCATCTCCAATCGCAGAATTCCCCTCAAAAGAGTCACGGGTGACACTCCGGAGTGGGTGCATCTCAGAATCACTCCAAATCGCTCCAAATTTCCTGAAATACGACAAAAACAAGAAATCGTGAAAAGCATCGCAAAATTGTCGAATAATCGTGAAAAACGCGATATGGGCGATCAAAATGGCATGCAAACATGCAAAAAAGGTGTAAAATATGGAGTGATCAACATGCATGATGGAAAAAATGAAAGAAAATGATATGAGAATGCAGGTGATGCATGCAGAGATCAACATAATGCAGATATGAGTGTCCCCAAAAAGTACTCCCTCTCTCCCAAACAGATATATACAGGTAGGACCAAAATGTGAACAAAACAGTGTGTGGAGGAGGGGTGCAAAATCAGTAGGCTCGCAAAAAGTAACCAGCGTATCGACTCCAAAAATATGGAAGGCATCCAGTATGTGCCTAAGGGGGTGGGGGTGCACCAGCACCGTCCTATGGCAGAGGTGGTGGGCGAGGTGGACGCTGGGTGGGTATGGGTGGCGGAGGCAGTCGGGCAAGGATCTGGCTCAGGCAAGCCTGAATACCAGGCAGTAAAGCGACATGCCTCTGCACGGAGCTGACAGTAGCGGAGAGAGCCCTAAAATCTCCTCTAAGTCCATTGACTTCCCCCTCTAGAGCACGGAGGTGCTGAACTAGAGTGTCGGGGGAGGTGGAGAGCAGGGACGAACTGGAGAGGCGTGGGGTTGCCTCACACGGCTACTATAAAGAATGGGTGCGACGGTGGGGTGGTGAGGAGGTGTTGTGCTCACAAAGTGACGCCCATCCTCTGTGTGAGGCTGAGACGCATGAATGGTAGACGAGGATGGAGCGGCAGCAGAAGTGGAAGTGGTGGCTAACAACGAGGCGGGTAGAGAGATCAGTGACACAGACGTGGGGACAAATGTCACTACGCTCTCAGAGAAAACAACAGCAGTGGGGACAGACGTGTCAACGGCTGGGGTGGCCGTGAAGGGCACAGAAAGCGACTCCCCAGGAGTCAAGAATAAAAGTGAGGACAAGGCCGCCACTGTGGCGGTAAAGGAGGTCTCACCGTTCTCTAAAATGGTGGTGGGACGCTCAGGGCTAGCAGCGGAAATGGGGTCGACAAAAATGGGCACAGTGGTGGTGGCGGCTGTGTAGGTGGTGGTGGGCTAGGTGGAGGGGAGTCCGCCCTTGCGGAAGAGGAGCCAGGATCACCTGACTTCTTCCGCTTGGAAGTGGGCTCCCGGGTGCGTGGCCTAAGGCGAGGCGGCATGAGTGCCGCGAGTCGTGCCCACCCAAAAATAAAATTGTGACGTGCTATGTAGTGAAACGAGTATACCTGTGTAATGAAACGAGTATACCTGAGCACGCCGCGAGTGCAAAATCTGATGTGTGTGAAGAACGCCTCCTCCGCGAGGCTCCGAGTGCATCCAAAAGCTCCCCCAAGCTACCCTGTAATGCAAACAATAGAATCAGCGAATGATAATCAATATACATGGGGGAGGTAGGGGATAACAGATATATATAGGAGTTGATTTTAGTTCGGGGCACAATGGGCGTACGAAATGGGAGAATGGAGGAGAAATTCGAAATTCGGGGCGAATTGGGGGTGAACGGCGGCGGGGGCGGGGGCTGGGGCAGCATCGACGACGGTCCGGCGTCAGCGTCAATCGGTGGTGAACGTCGGCCGGTAGCGGCGAAGGATCGGGCGAGGGGGACAGCGATTCGGGTGAAGGGAGGTGAAGCGGCATCGGGCTCGGGCGAAGATTGGGGATTTTTTGCGTTTCGAAATTCGCGCAGCCCGCTCAGCTTATATATAGGAAAGTTGTGACTCGGTCGAGTGACGAGCACACTCGGCCGAGTAAAAAAAATTTCGAAATATCTTCGCAACTTACGACTCGGTCGAATGGCTTTTCCCACTCGGCCGAATGGATAAGTTCCATTCAACCATGTGGCATAGCCACTTGGCAATTTTTAGAGCGTGCATGGTATCTGATTCACTCGGCCGAGTGACAAGTCACTCGCCCGAGTGGCAAGTCACTCGCCAGGTGGCAAATTATTCTGTAAATCGCAAAAATAACAGAGAGTTGGTCAGAACGATCTTTCCTGATCTGTACTCCACTCGGCCGAATGGAGTCTTTGCTCGGCCGAGTGACATATATTACTCGGCCGAGTGGCATCCTGTTTTCTGCAACGGATCTCTGTTTTTGCTCTATTCTCTGTTTTTCTTCCTCCAGTCAGTCCCTGCCTTCTCCTGAGGCCTGAGCGCGTTCCTGAAGCACTCTCCCTTGCCTTAGTCATCCTCCATATGAATGATCTCTCATTCTCCATCTACTGTCAATAAAAATAGATCCAGTTGTCACGATTTTTATAGACACTAGACTCTAAACACTAAGAAAAATATAGAATAAAAATGAAAATCAACTAAGAATGATATGAAACTGTCGGGTTGCCTCCCGACAAGCGCTCGTTTAAGGTCGTGAGCTCGACCCCTTATGATTTTCGTTTAGCGCGTGATATTGGGCGCATGTGAGATATGTCACGCCCCGCTTCCCATTATACTTGGGAGCGAGGACGCGAACGGGCCCGCTTGGGCTGGAGCGGTGAAGCCCCAACCCAATAAGCGTCTGTAGTGATACACCATTTGAAAATACAGGTTCTTGCTTGCGATCTCAGAACAATACAGAATATCATCATTATACTTGCCATCCAGATTATATGTACACAAGGAATTAAAGGCCTAGCATGGCCATTACAACAGTTACAAAGAAATTGAAATACATCTGAAGGGAATACAACAATAAATTTTTTAGCAAGCTGCGATGTATCGTTCGTCTTCAACAGCGGGTCTCGGGCTCCTGGTTCTCTTGGTCCTCCTGCTCAATCTCCAAATGAGCTCTTCGGTGAACTCTGCTCAAAACCTAACATATATTTCACAAACAATGAAATATACGTCAGCGAGGGTCGCTTGGCAAGATTTAAAAACATTAGTAGGAAAAGACCCTCGGCAAGGTTATAATGTGATTTACAAAACAAGATAAGTACATAGCAGCGTATGGAAACATGTGAGCATAACATCTGTAGTGTGTAGAGCAGTGAGCATGAGTGGTGTAGTGTACAAAGTAGCAAAGCAACCAAGTGTAGTGTGTAAAGCAACTAGCATGGCAAGTGTAGTGTATACAACAATAGTCGTGTAGTGTGTACAGCAATAGTCATGACAGGTGTAGTGTGGACAGCAATATGTATAGCAAGTGTGGTGTGCACAGCAATAGTCGTGATGGTGTAGTGTGTACAGCAATAGTCGTGACAGGTGTAGTGTGGACAACAATATGTATAGCAAGTGTGGTGTGCACAACAATAGTCGTGATGGTGTAGTGTGTACAACAATATGTATAGCAAGTGTTGTGTGCACATCAATGGTCGTGACAATAATCTTAGCAGTCTACGCTGTAGCTTCAAAAGAGAAGGGTGCATCCATCATTCAATCAATCTCCTATCTAGTGACAAGCCCAGTGTCTGAGGGGGAGGTGCCCAGCATCACACCCAAGTCAACGGGAGCTACCCGTGACTCTATACGCACCGACCCGGCCAGGTGTCGGTCAAGTTCACCACTAGAGTGTAATCCAGCTTTCCAGCCTCTACTACACTAGACTACCCCACCCGAGTGTCCATAAGTCAAACCGTAGTTCAATGTTTACCGAGTGGCAAACATTCCGTAAATAGCCCGCGGCTCAATATCCGTAATTGCCCGTTGGCCCAATGGTCCGTAATTTGCCCGAAGGCACAATAGTCAGTAGTGGCCCAAGGCCCAATAATCCGTAAACTTGCCCAAAGGGGCCAGTATCACTTGTCTTTAGTTAGAGCGTTCATTCCACAAGAATGGTAAAACAAAAAGGTAGAACTTTGCGTGCATCATTTAAAATTTGCGGTAGCATTAGATAGCATGAACGAACCAATTCATCAACAGACACATTACATTATTTCGAAAGTCATTAAGTAACAAATTTATGAAAGTGATTAGTTGACATCTTAGTGATGCACGTGATATCTTAAAAAGTTGTCCACGATAAAAATACCTGCATCGCTGGAAGTTTATAGAAAATAATATACTTGCAAGGGTAAATACTTGCCTGTAGCGATGCGATCGTAAGATAGGCACGGATCAATCTGCGAAATCGGGTTTGTGACATTAGTCTGAAGGTTACCAACCAGTTAAAAGACATCAAATCAACCTATTTAAAACATTATTAACTAACTAACCTTGATAAAACTTTATAACAATTTAAAATAATAACCTACAACTTAACATAACTTATAAACTAATAATAATAATAATAATAATAATAAAAACTAACTTATAAACTAATAATAATAATATCATTATTATTATTAATCAAAATGCTAACTTATAATAATAATAGAACTAATAATTCTAATAAGAACTTACATATAAAAATCTCCCTCACTCTGTCCTTCTTTCTTTCTTCCTTTTTGTTTCTCTCGAAGGGGCGCAAGCGAAGGGTAATCGGCGTACGGCGATGGATCCGGAGGCGGGCGGCTGCGCAGATCTTGAGGGCGGCGGCGGCGTGGACCCGGGATCGGAGCGGCGGCTTCCCGAGGCGGTGTGTCACGCCCCGCTTCCCAAAAACGTGGAGGCGAAGCGTGAAAAGGTCCGCTCAGACTTGAAGCTACAAAGCTGCAAGTCCGATAAGCGTCAATCACTTTAAACTGCAGGTCCTTGCAACGTGAAACGAAACAAAGATAATAATAACGAAAGAGACAAAAGAAACATCTCAGAATATCCATAATAATAAATTTCAACATCGCAGAAAAGCCACCAGGCTAAAAGAAAAGAGTCTAAAAGAGGCCCAGCATGGCCAACGAAAGTACAAAGTACGAAAACAAAGTAATGGTGCAAGCACCGACAACTAACAGCAACCTAAAGCAAAGCAACTCAACAGTCACTAAGAATGGTCTCCGGTGTCCTCGAACTCCTCAACGAACGTAGGCTCGGGCTCAGCGTCAGCAAACACCTCGTCCTCAACAAATGTCTCTGGCTCAGGGTCTAACATGTGACACCCAAAAGAGCAAAGGGCACATGTCAGCAAGTCTACAAGAGACTTGTGCAAGAAAACTGAAAGTAGGTAAAAGTAAAGCAACCTAGCAGTTCTAGCATGATGCAATGACATGGCAGTTAAAGTAATGAGTGCAACAGGTAAAGTAAAGTATGAGCATGGCATTTAAACATGGCATGAATCATTCACAAGACAAGTACAAGACAAGTAAAGTAAGCACCTCGTGCACAGAGATTCCGCCTTTTGGCTAGAGTGGCTGCGCGGGCCAACTCCTAAGCTCAAGTGACCGTTTATCCCTACCCCTCCACGTGTATCGAGCCATGGCCTTACCCCCGAACATGGAATGCTCGCTTCTGGATCACGAGCCAGGAAGTGTTTTAACAAGTATGGCATAGGGGTGCACCTAGCGGGACAAGGAAGTACGAGTACAAGTATTGTAGCGTGTGCTACGAATGCGACATTCAATGCATGGATGACATGACATGGCAAGTAGTAAGGCGTACAGGTAAGGAAAATAAACGTGACAGTTTAGTATGCATGAACAACAAGTTTAAAGGGTTGGATCTAGCTTCGTTGTCAAGCTAGATCAATTAGGTGACGGATCTAGTTTCGTTGTCAAACTAGATCAAGTAGGCGTCTAGCCAGCTATCATTTCACTGACTAGTCTCTTTTACGCTAAAAACAAGGAAGTGGCCTAAAAACATGGCCCTACATAAGAGTTGGCAAGTTTCACTTGCCTGCAAGTATCACGTCAGAGGAACACCGTCCAACGAGTCCAAAGTTTCAATTCCTACGTGCACAAGTCCATCGGCCTACATCCGTTTTATTAATCTTGATTAGTGATTGCTAAAACATTTAAAATACTTTAAAATACTGATTTTTAGTCTTGTTTAGCATGCAATTGGGTTGGGAGTCCTAGGGGTGCAAAACGTTACCTCAACACGATGCAAAAGCTACACTGGCGTCGGGTAGCGACGCCAGGGGTTGGAATAAAAGATCGCGCTCCAAGTTCAGATTCCAATATAGATTCCTCGCTGGAAAGTTCAGAGCAATCAACCGGAGCGACGATTCCAGATTTCAAAGCTAGCACGTGCGACGACGGGCTACGACGTATCGCAACGTGGTACGCGTCAATCCCTCGAAGAGAACACACCTAGGTGGGGCCCACAGTAGTCCTAGGGACCTATGGGGGACCCACAATACCTCTGGAGAACTTGGGGGGCCCATGGTGGTAAGTGGTGCAACGGGTGCGGGGTTGCGACGAATGGCTCTCGGTCGTACAGCCTCGGTGCGGGGACTTGGCTCGGTCAGACACGCTCGGTGCGGGGATTGCAGCGCAGCGGGCTGCAGCGGTGCGGGCGGGGGCTTGGTTCTCTCGGTCGGAGCGGAGGAGCGGGCCGGTCGGGCGCATTGGATGCGGGGATTGCAACGTTGCAACGTCGGTCGGTGCGGGCGACCCGCTCGGTCAGACACGAGCGGAGGCGGGCGAACGGTGCGTGGGTTGGTGCGGAGCGGGGATGTGGGGATGCGGAGCGGGTCTCTCGGTCTGACCGAGAGATCCTATCGGTCGGAGCGGGCGATCGGAGGGGGCGGCAGTAGCGGGGTGCGGGCGACAGCTTGGTGCGGGGCGGCTAGCGGTCGGAGCGGGAGAAAATGGCCCGTTTCTTCGGTCGGTGTGGGGGAAACTCGTCGCAACGTTGCGACGATTCGTCGCAACGTCAAATTTGGATTTTGGAAGCGGCTAGGGTTATTTTCTTGCGAAAATAGGTCTTCCTAAAGGTTGTTTATATAGTGTAGATGTGTTGACTTGGCCTAGGGCTAATCCTAATGGGATTAGGAGTTTAAAATAATTTAAAATTCAAATCTCACCCTCTCCAACTCACACAAGGATTTGCTGCGATCCAAATGAGCTGAGATTTGGCTCAAAAATATTTGGAAGTATTTAAAATGTAATAAAATTTTGTTGGGCCGAAAATAATTTAAAACCTAATTTTTAAAAATATTTTAAACCTTGCTAAAAATATAAAAGTGGTCAAATAAACTCCAACAATTATAAAATAAATATCGTGGTGATCGTGACGACGATAGTGAGCTAACTAAGAAGACGGATCTCAATTTCAATGTCGGACGACGAAACTAAAAATAGAAATGTCTCCCGTCAAAAGTGAAAATCGTCACGTCTCATCGAGTAAGATTAAATTGTGGGAAAACGACTCGAGAAACGTCGTTCCAAATTAGTGCCACTATTTAATACTCTCAGAGATGTTCTCAACGGCATATCACACAAAAGTGTTGACAATCAAATAAAGTCTAAAATAAACACGTGCACGGCCAAAAGCACGTGCACGAGCAAGGTACAACGAAGAGTGGTCGTTACATCCTCCCCACCTTAGGAATGATTCCGTCCTCGGAATCAACATCAAGCACTGCTCGGGAAAAGGTGCAGGAAACGCTCTCTCATCTCATCTTCACGCTCCCAGGTGGACTCACCAGGGGAACCGTGACGCCACTGCACTCGAACCAAGTCGACGGTCTTATTCCTCAGCTGCTTCTGTCGACGATCCAGAATCTCAACGGGCTGCTGATCATAAGACAGATCCAGATGAACCGTAATCTCTGAGAAATCCACAGCATGAGATGGATCACTAACGTATCGACGTAACTGAGATACGTGAAATACGTCGTGAACTCCCACTAGCGACGGTGGCAATGCCAAGCGATAAGCCACAGCTCCAACTCTCTCCAGAACATCGAACGGTCCAATGAACCTCGGACTCAGCTTGCCTCTCTTCCCAAATCGAATGACTCCGCGATTCGGAGAAATCTTCAGGAAGACATGGTCGCCAGGCTAAAACTCCAAAGGTCTTCGTTTAGCATCAGCCCAATGCTTGAAACGGTCTTGCGCAATCCTCATCTTCTCCCGGATGTTCCTCACAACATTCACGGCCTCCACAATCATCTTCGGTCCTAACAGCTCCCGATCTCCAATGTCATCCCAGCTCAGTGGCGATTTACATTTCTTTCCATATAGCGCGGCGAAAGGCGCCATTCCAATACTCGCCTGGTAGCTGTTATTGTAAGCAAACTCAACGTGATGGAGATGATCCTCCCAAGATCCCTTAAAGTCCAACATGCACGCTCTCAACATGTCCTCCAAAATCTGAACCGTCCTCTCGGACTGGCCATCCGTCTACGGGTGGTACGCCGTGCTGAAACTCAGACTCGTACCCAAGCTCTTCTGCAGACTCTGCCAAAACTGAGACGTGAATCTCGTGTCTCTGTCCGACACGATACTCACAGGAACTCTGTGAAGTCGTACGATCTCCTGCACGATTCACGTTACATCACTATGTAAACTAGGGAAAGGAAATAGAAACGGAGAGTAAAAGAATTTACATCCATATATCTCCTCGCTAGCATCTCAGTAGACTGTCCTATTCGGAAGGGAATAAAGTGCCAGATTTGGTCAATCGGTCTACGATCACCCAAATCGCGTCATTCTGCTTCGGACTCCGAGGTAGTCCAGTTACGAAATCCATAGTGATGTGCTGCCACTTCCACTCCGGAATCGGAAGCGGTTGTAGCAACCCTGCCGTACGCTGATGCTCCGCCTTTACTTGTTGGCAAACCAAACACTTGGCTACACTCCGAGCCACACTCCTCTTCATACCATGCCACCAAAAGTTCAGGCGAAGATCCTTGTACATCTTGGTCCCACCAGGATGTACAGAATACGGCGAACTGTGTGCCTCCACCAATAATTCCTCTCTGATGTCTCCAGCTGGCACACACAACCTGGCTCCAAATCTCAACGAACCATCCTCGTGAATCAAGAAGTCAGTCCGCAGACCGGCTTCCACCTGCTCCCGAATCTTCACCAGCTTAGCATCACCAGCCTGTCCAGCCTTGATCCTATCCACGATCGTCGACTGTATCTGCATACTCATCATCGAAGAAGTCTCTCCAGGAAGAATAATCTCGATACCAATCTCGCAAAAATCCTGCTGCAATCTCCACTGCGAAGTCAACATCATCACCGTTGGAAGTCTGCTCAGCGCATCCGGAACTACATTCACCTTGCCGGGGTGATACTGCAAGTCAATCTCATAGGCTGCCATGAGCTCCAACCATCGATGCTGTCACATGTTGAGCTCCTTCTGCGTAAAGATATACTTCAAGATTTTGTGATCAGTGAAGATCTTCACCTTCTCACTCAGCAGGAAGTGCCTCCAAATTTTCAGCGCAAACACGACTGCATCCAACTCCAAATCATGTGTCGGGTAATTCTTCTCATGAGCCTTAAGCTGACGAGAAGCATACACAACCACATGCCCATGCTGATGCAACACACATCCAAGACCCTTGCCAGAAGCATCGCAAAAGATCTCGAATCCTCCACTCCGATCAGGCACAGCAAGTACAGGGGCGGTCGTCAATCTCTCCTTCAGAATACCAAAAGCCTTCTCGCAATCATCAGACCAAACATATGGCACATCCTTCCGTGTCAGTCTGGTCATCGGCTCAGCAATCCAGGAAAAGTCCTTAATGAAACGTCGATAATAGCCTGCAAGCCCAATGCAACTCCGGATCTCAGACGCTGACTGCGGAACATGCCACTCTCTGATAGCCACAATCTTCTCGGGATCCACAGAAATTCCATCACCAGACACCACATGCCCGAGAAAGGCAACTCTATCCAGCCAGAACTCGCACTTGGAATACTTAGCATACAAACGATGCTTCCTCAAGATCTCCAACACTGTCCTCAAGTGCGATGCATGCTCTTCCTCCGAATTTGAATAGATCAGAATGTCGTCAATAAAGATAACGACAAACTTGTCTAGAAAGTCGTAGAAGATCAAATTCATCAGGTTCATAAAAAATGCGGGCGCATTGGTTACACCGAAGGGCATAACCACGAACTCGTAGTGACCATACTTCGTCCTGAACGCTGTCTTCGGGATGTCGTCCTTCTTCACCTTGAGCTGATGGTAACCACTCCTTAAATCCAACTTAGAGAACACCCTCGATCCTCCGAGCTGATCAAAGATGTCATCTATACGAGGCAAGGGATATTTATTCTTGATATTCACAGCATTCAGTTCCCGGTAATCCACACACATGCGACGCGAACCATCCTTCTTCTTTACCAGCAACACCGGTGCTCCCCACGGAGACACGCTAGGATTGATGTATCCCTTCTGTAGAAGCTCATCCAGCTGCCTACGCAACTCCTCCAACTCTACTGGAGCCATCCGATACGGTGCCTTTGAAATAGGCTGCGCTCCCGGCACAAGATCGATTGAAAACTCGAGAGCTCGATCGGGCGGCAGTCCAGACATCTCCTCGGGGAAGACGTCGTTGAATTCACGTACCACAGCTGGTCTATCCTGCTCCATCTGCATAGCAACAATATCCACTGCCTTGGCTCGAAACCTGACAGGGCCAAGCGAACTGCTACCTCGACTGAACTCAAACACCGGTTGTCCGGCGATCTCGAACACCACCTTCTTCCTCCGACAATTGATCGTAGCATAGAAGCTCGCAAGCCAATCCATTCCAAGCACTGTATCGTAGTTGATGATGTCGTGGACAATAAGGTCAGCGTAAAGCTCATGTCCACAGACCACCAAAGGGCAAGAATTTCACCCACGATGCACCGAGATCACGCCATTTCCTGTAACGATGTTCCAACTCTTGGAAAGAGGGGAAGTCGTCAAGGAATGCTTCTCCACGAAGCTCCGAGAAATAATGCACATCGATGCACCTGAGTCAAAGAGGACTCGTGCAGGAAACATGCACACCAAAATCACACCTAACAAACAATCTAACAATCAGACCCGATTCTACAAACAATCATATGCAATCAATTCAAACATAAGCTAACAATCAAAACTATCTAAGGAAGGAAACAACTAGTTTGAGAGTTACCTGTGATAACCTCATCCACAGCCTCGCTCTCCACTGCCGTCATCAGATAAGCCTGCCTCCTCAGCTGCATGGCCTGCTGAAAAGCCTGCCTCTGCGGGGCGAGGGGTGCTCCACGACCTGCAGGTACAGGTGCTCTCTGCTGCAACGGCTGTGCGGCAACGGGATCCTTCCAAGGTAGCTTAGACTTCGGACACTCCTTCATAGCATGAGTAGGATCTCCACAAACCAGGCACTGTCCCAACATCTTCCTACACTGATCCTTGATATGCCCGGTCTTGCCACAGAAATGGCAAGTCTTCAGAGTAGGCCCACCTGGCCTCTTGAACTGCACCGTCTGATTAGGCCTGGTCCCAGGCCTAACCACTCCTCTGACCTGCTCCATAGGCCTCTTCCCAGCTCCAGAAATCAGTCCTCTCTTCTGCCTCGCAATCAGCTCCTATCTCCGAGCAGCTACCAGCAACTTCATGTCCGTCGTAGACATGACTCCATGTCCGTCGTAGACATCAGACTCTGCAAGTCTAGAGAAAGACCATGCAGAAACCTCTGAGCCTTCTCCTCAGCATCCTCCACCATCTTCGGTGCGAAGCGACTCAATCTAGTAAACTCCTGGTGGTACTGGTCCACCGTCAGATTCCCCTGCTTCAGCTCAATGAAGCGCTGCAACATCTCCCTCCTAGCAGCCTTCGGAAAGTACTCCTCATCGAACCTGGACTTGAAAGTAGCCCAAGGTATATGGCTCACCAGCAGCTCCTCCTCTGCATCCCACCAGTTTCAGGCATTATCCTTAAGCTGCTTCTTTGCCAGATCAACCCATCCAGCCGGGTTGACCTTCGACATCTTCAGATTATCCTCAGTGTTCCTGATCCACTCCTCCGCAGCCAACTGTCCCTCAGATCCATCAAAGTACGTCGGGCCCAGCTCTCGAAACTGCTTCGCTCCTGGCTCGAAGCGAGAGGCACCCTGGGTATTCTGGAGCATGCCCTGCTGCACCTGCATCATCTGATGCATCATCCTCATGATCTCAGCATTGGTGGGCTCTCTATCCGGCTCCTCAGTACGATTGGGCCCACTGCCAGATCGGGTCTGTCGTCGTCCAGCCATCTAATGACATAGAAAACGAACAAACAAATTAGACTCAAAGCTTAATGAATTGGATGTTGCAACTTATTTAATGGACATTCCGTTATTATCGTTGTTTCGTTAGTTCGCAATCGTAAGAAGGGACCTGCATGGGCCACCAACAAAACCTGTCACGCCCTGTTTCCCAAAAACGTGGAGGCGAAGCGTGAGAAGGTCCGCTCAGACTTGAAGCTACAAAGCTGCAAGTCCGATAAGCGTCAATCACTTTAAACTGCAGGTCCTTGCAACGTGAAACGAAACAAAAATAATAATAACGAAAGAGACAAAAGAAACATCTCAGAATATCTATAATAATAAATTTCAACATCGCAGAAAAGCCACCAGGCTAAAAGAAAAGAGTCTAAAAGAGGCCCAGCATGGCCAACAAAAGTACAAAGTACGAAAACAAAGTAATGGTGCAAGCACCGACAACTAACAGCAACCTAAAGCAAAGCAACTCAACAGTCACTAAGAATGGTCTCCGGTGTCCTTGAACTCCTCAACGAACGTAGGCTCGGGCTCAGCGTCAGCAAACACCTCGTCCTCAACAACTGTCTCTGGCTCAGGGTCTAACATGTGACACCCAAAAGAGCAAGGGGCACATGTCAGCAAGTCTACAAGAGACTTGTGCAAGGAAACTGAAAGTAGGTAAAAGTAAAGCAACCTAGCAGTTCTAGCATAATGCAATGACATGGCAGTTAAAGTAATGAGTGCAACAGGTAAAGTAAAGTACGAGCATGGCATTTAAACATGGCATGAATCATTCACAAGACAAGTACAAGACAAGTAAAGTAAGCACCTCGTGCACAGAGATTCCGCCTTTTGGCTAGAGTGGCTGCGCGGGCCAACTCCTAAGCTCAAGTGACCGTTTATCCCTACCCCTCCACGTGTATCGAGCCAGGGCCTTACCCCCGAACATGGAATGCTCGCTTCTGGATCACGAGCCAGGAAGTGCTTTAACAAGTATGGCATAGGGGTGCACCTAGCCGGACAAGGAAGTACGAGTACAAGTATTGTAGCGTGTGCTACGAATGTGACATTCAATGCATGGGTGACATGACATGGCAAGTAGTAAGGCGTACAGGTAAGGAAAGTAAACGTGACAGTTTAGTATGCATGAACAACAAGTTTAAAGGGTTGGATCTAGCTTCGTTGTCAAGCTAGATCAATTAGGTGACGGATCTAGTTTCGTTGTCAAACTAGATCAAGTAGGTGTCTAGCCAGCTATCAATTCACTGACTAGTCTCTTTAACGCTAAAAACAAGGAAGTGGCCTAAAAACATGGCCATACACAAGAGTTGGCAAGTTTCACTTGCCTGCAAGTATCACGTCAGAGGAACACCGTCCAACGAGTCCAAAGTTTCAATTCCTACGTGCACAAGTCCATCGGCCTACATCCGTTTTATTAATCTTGATTAGTGATTGCTAAAACATTTAAAATACTTTAAAATACTGATTTTTAGTCTTGTTTAGCATGCAATTGGGTTGGGAGTCCTAGGGGTGCAAAACGTTACCTCAACACGACGCGAAAGCTACACTGGCGTCGGGTAGCGACGCCAGGGGTTGGAATAAAAGATCACGCTCCAAGTCCAGATTCCAATATAGATTCCTCGCTGGAAAGTTTAGAGCAATCAACCGGAGCGACGATTCCAGATTTCAAAGCTAGCACGTGCGACGACGGGCTACGACGTGTCGCAATGTCGTACACGTCAATCCCTCGAAGAGAACGCACCTAGGTGGGGCCCACAGTAGTCCTAGGGACCTATGGGGGACCCACAATACCTCTGGAGAACTTGGGGGGCCCACGGTGGCAAGTGGTGCGACGGGTGTGGGGTTGCGACGAATGGCTCTCGGTCGTACAGCCTGGGTGCGGGGACTTGGCTCGGCCAGACACGCTCGGTGCGGGGATTGCAGCGCAGTGGGCTGCAGCGGTGCGGGCGGGGGCTTGGTTCTCTCGGTCGGAGCGGAGGAGCGGGCCGGTCGGGCGCCTTGGATGCCGGGGTTGCAACGTTGCAACGTTGCAACGTCGGTCGGTGCGGGCGACCCGCTCGGTCAGACACGAGCGGAGGCGGGCGAACGGTGCGGGGGTTGGTGCGGAGCGGGGATGCGGGGATGCGGAGCGGGTCTCTCGGTCTGACCGAGAGATCCTATCGGTCGGAGCGGGCGATCGGAGGGGGCGGCAGTAGCGGGGTGCGGGCGACAGCTTGGTGCGGGGCGGCTAGCGGTCGGAGCGGGAGAAAATGGCCCGTTTCTTCGGTCGGTGCGGGGGAAACTCGTCGCAACGTTGCGACGATTCGTCGCAACGTCAAATTTGGGTTTTGGAAGCGGCTAGGGTTATTTTCTTGTGAAAATAGGTCTTCCTAAAGGTTGTTTATATAGTGTAGATGGGTTGACTTGGTCTAGGGCTAATCCTAATGGGATTAGGAGTTTAAAATAATTTAAAATTCAAATCTCACACTCTCCAACTCACACAAGGATTTGCTGCGATCCAAATGAGCTGAGATTTGGCTCAAAAATATTTGGAAGTATTTAAAATGTTATAAAATTTTGTTGGGCCGAAAATAATTTAAAACCTAACTTTTAAAAATATTTTAAACCTTGCTAAAAATATAAAAGTGGTCAAATAAACTCCAAAAATTATAAAATAAATATCGTGGTGATCGTGACGATGATAGTGAGCTAACTAAGAAGACGGATCTCAATTTCGATGTCGAACGACAAAACTAAAAATAGAAACGTCTCCCGTCGAAAGTGAAAATCGTCACGTCTCATCGAGTAAGATTAAATTGTGGGAGAACGACTCGAGAAACGTCGTTCAAAATTAGTGCCACTATTTAATACTCTCAGAGACGTTCACAACGGCATACCACACAAAAGTGTTCACAATCAAATAAATTCTAAAATAAACACGTGCACGGCCAAAAGCACGTGCACGAACAAGGTATAACGAAGAGTGGTCGTTACACGGTGCAGATCGGAGGGGGCGGTGATCCGGGCTCGACGACGATCGAGGAGGGTGACGGATAGGGGGTCGGCGGTTGCGAGATGCGACGGAGCGGCGACGGAGATCTGGGCGTGGCGAGTTCGGCGGCGAGGCGCTGGGCCTGTGGCGAGATCGGGGCTGCATGGCGATTGCGAGGAGATGGTGGGCGTGGCGAGTTTGACGGCGGGGAGCTTGGCGATGAGGGCGGCTTCGAGTGGAGGATGGACGGCGACGGCAGCTGGGGTGAACGACGGTTGCTGCGAGGCTCGAGGAGGCGCTGGAGAACAGGACGGAGGCGGGTTGGTGGCTCCTCTGCTCCAAACAGAGGATGCAAGATGAAACAGAGGAGATGGGTGCTCGGGGTTGTGGGGGTTGTCGAGGAGGTCGGATAGAGAGGCGCAGCGACCCGGGGTGGGTTGCGAGGGTGCGGGGCCGCTGCGGTTGGTGAGAGAAGTCGGGCAGATCGAAGGAGGCGGGGTCTGGGTGAGTTACCGTGCTGTTGGTCTCCGGTAGAGGGGATCGGGTGGAGGAGGCACCGGCGTTGAGTGCTCGTGTGGGGAAGAAGGTGGCCAGAGCAGGAGGAAGGGGAAGGTAGGGTCCGACGTTGCGAGGCTAGGGGCTGCGATGGGCTGGGAGGAAGAGGAGCAGGCGTGAGGGGGTTTTGCCGCGAGTTTGAAGATGGAGAAGCCGAGGGGAGCTCGGCCTGGAGATGGTTTCTTGCGTGGGTTTGGTTGCCGTGGGATAAGGTGTTGTGTGCGGTTTGAGAAGAAGAAAAAGAGAAGAAGAGGAAGTCTCGGCATGGGCTTGCGTTGGGTGTTTGCCGTGGAAGAAGAAGGAGCAGGAGATGCGATTTGCGTGGCGCCTGGGAGCTTGTTGTTTGCGTGAAGAAGAATGGGTTTGGGGGGGGTTCTGTGTTGAAGAGAAATAAAATAAGCCTAGGGTTTACTATAGGGTTATCATATAAAGAAGGAAGTAGGATGAGGAGATATGTTATATTAGGAATGGATTATATTGGAAAAGTTTTGAAATCCTAATAATGGGATTTAATTTGGAGGAAAATTAGAGTCAATCAATTAGGTTAGCTAAGAAGGAAAGAGTTTGAAATAAGAATTTATCATGTTATAAAAGGGGTAATTAGGGCCAATTAATATAGGTTTAAAAGAGTTTAAAAAAAGAAGGCTTTAATTTGAATTTTTAAAATTTAAAAAGACGAAGTTCAAATTCGAAATTCGAATTCGAATATTTAAACTACCCCCTTTTCGAATTTGAATATTTAAACCATTTATAAAAAGATATTTTAAAAATAATTTTATGAAGAATTTATTTTAGTAATTTTAAAATAACAATGATAGCAATGAGGTTGTAATATCAGAAGTGGATACGGGTACGGGTCAGAAATGTCAAACAACAGATACTGGGAAAGATATTATGCGAGAAAAATATAGAAATAACGTAACGACGAAAACTGGTCGTTACATCCTACTCACCTTATAAAAATTCCACCCTCGGAATTTACTAAGTTAGGTATGATCGAGGAAAACTGGATAGACGAAGGGTCATGGTATCATGGAAGGAAGAGACATATAGAGGAAAGGAAAACTTCTGAATAAAAGTGGACTAGGATCGAAACAATCAAAACATCTGTTAGAATATAACTAAGCAAAATAGATGAAATGGTAATAGTAGAAGAAAAGACGCATCTAAGAGGCGACAAGCAAAGATGAGCACATGATATGAACCACTAGGTGCGAAAATAGGTCAGGGTGCAACGTCATCGTTCATCACCGGCACGTCGTCCCTCACTTCCTCAGCGACCATAGAGTAACCTTGGCGCTGACTACGTTCGGGATTGGCCTGTGGAGGAACCTGACGCTGAGGGGCTAAAGATGGTCCCTATTGAGTCGATCCGGGTGCAGAGTTGCTAGTGTGACGAAAGCAGTTCCTTGCAATATGATCAGGTGCTCCACACGCTAAGCACTGGTTCAGCAACACACGACAATCCTTCTTGATGTGCCCAACCCGGTTACAATGATAGCATACCACTGTAAATCTGGGGTCGACTGGAGTTGTAGGCTTCTTGAAATCGGTGGTCTGAGTCGGTCGGAGATCATTCTTTGGCGGCTCCCGCAGACGCTTGCTTGCTTGACGCGCCTTCTTCAGATTGGCGATCTGCTCCTGATTCTTCGCAGCTACCCGGACATCCTCGTGAGTGGAAAAAGTATTCTCGGACAGCACACTCTGGATGTCCAGGTCCAAGCCCTGTAGGAAACGATGTGCACAGTCCTCGGGTTCTTTCACCATGGCAAGAGCATATCGACTCAGTATAGTGAACTCTGCCTCGTATTCATCAACAGTCATAGTACCCTGCTCCAGGTTGATGAAGCGACTCTCCATCATTTGCTTTGCAGACTTGGGAAAATACTGGGCGTCGAACTTCTTGCAGAAGGTATCCCATGAAATCGACTTGGTCAGCCTGGCCTCCTTCGCAGTCCACCAGCTGCGGGCATTATCTGTCAACTGCTTCATGGCAAGCTCCACCCATTCATCTTTATTGATTCGGGCAAGGCCCAAATCATCCTCAGTGCTCTGACGCCACTCTTCAGCCGCTAGCGGGCCCTCTCGTCCAGAAAAGCTCTTCAGATGCATCTCCCTGAACTGCTTGGCCCCTGGAGCTGGTGCAACTGGTGCGGCTGGCGTAGCCTGACGTCCTCGCTAGACCAGACGGTAATGAACCTCCAGCATCTCTCTCATGACTCCAAGCATCTGTCGAATGTCGTTCTCTCCACCTCCAGCAGTTCCAGATCCTCGTCGAGTGTTACGTCTTCCTGCCATGCTGCAAACAAACAAGGTAAACATTTGCGTACAAGATTTATCCAGACAGTCTAGTTAATAATGACATCTAAATTGTTCCGAGTATTTCGTAGAGAGCAAGGTCTGCATGGGCCACCCCTAAAACCTGTCACGCCCCGCTTCCCATTATACTTGGGAGCGAGGACGCGAACGGGCCCACTTGGGCTGGAGCGGTGAAGCCCCAATCCAATAAGCGTATGTAGTGATACACCATTTGAAAATACAGGTTCTTGCTTGCGATCTCAGAACAATACAGAATATCATCATTATACTTGCCATCCAGATTATATGTACACAAGGAATTAAAGGCCTAGCATGGCCATTACAACAGTTACAAAGAAATTGAAATACATCTGAAGGGAATACAACAATAAATTTTTTAGCAAGCTGCGATGTATCGTTCGTCTTCAGCAGCGGGTCTCGGGCTCCTGGTTCTCTTGGTCCTCCTGCTCAATCTCCAAATGAGCTCTTCGGTGAACTCTGCTCAAAACCTAACGTATATTTCACAAACAAGGAAATATACGTCAGCGAGGGTCGCTCGGCAAGATTTAAAAACATTAGTAGGAAAAGACCCTCGGCAAGGTTATAATGTGATTTACAAAACAAGATAAGTACATAGCAGCGTATGGAAACATGTGAGCATAACATCTGTAGTGTGTAGAGCAGTGAGCATGAGTGGTGTAGTGTACAAAGTAGGAAATCAACCAAGTGTAGTGTGTAAAGCAACTAGCATGGCAAGTGTAGTGTATACAACAATAGTCGTGTAGTGTGTACAACAATAGTCGTGACAGGTGTAGTGTGGACATCAATATGTATAGCAAGTGTGGTGTGCACAGCAATAGTCGTGATGGTGTAGTGTGTACAGCAATAGTCGTGACAGGTGTAGTGTGGACAGCAATATGTATAGCAAGTGTGGTGTGCACAGCAATAGTCGTGATGGTGTAGTGTGTACAACAATATGTATAGCAAGTGTTGTGTGCACATCAATGGTCGTGACAATAATCTTAGCAGTCTACGCTGTAGCTTCAAAAGAGAAGGGTGCATCCATCATTCAATCAATCTCCTATCTAGTGACAAGCCCAGTGTCTGATGGGGAGGTGACCAGCATCACACCCAAGTCAACGGGAGCTACCCGTGACTCTATACTCCCCAACCCGGCCAGGTGTCTGTCAAGTTCACCACTAGAGTGTAATCCAGCTTTCCAGCCTCTACTACACTAGGCTACCCCACCCGAGTGTCCATAAGTCAAACAGTAGTTCAATGTTTACCGAGTGGCAAACATTCCGTAAATAGCCCGCGGCTCAATATCCGTAATTGCCCGTAGGCCCAATGGTCCGTAATTTGCCCGAAGGCACAATAGTCAGTAGTGGCCAAAGGCCCAATAATCCGTAAACTTGCCCAAAGGGGCCAGTATCACTTGTCTTTAGTTAGAGCGTTCATTCCACAAGAATGGTAAAACAAAAAGGTAGAACTTTGCGTGCATCATTTAAAATTTGCGGTAGCATTAGATAGCATGAACGAACCAATTCATCAACAGACACATTACATTATTTCGAAAGTCATTAAGTAACAAATTTATGAAAGTGATTAGTTGACATCTTAGTGATGCACGTGATATCTTAAAAAGTTGTCCACGATAAAAATACCTGCATTGCTGGAAGTTTATAGAAAATAATATACTTGCAAGGGTAAATACTTGCCTGTAGCGATGCGATCGTAAGATAGGCACGGATCAATCTGCGAAATCGGGTTTGTGACATTAGTCTGAAGGTTACCAACCAGTTAAAAGACATCAAATCAACCTATTTAAAACATTATTTACTAACTAACCTTGATAAAACTTTATAACAATTTAAAATAATAACCTACAACTTAACATAACTTATAAACTAATAATAATAATAATGATAATAATAATAAAAATAACTTATAAACTAATAATAATAATATCATTATTATTATTAATCAAAATGCTAACTTATAATAATAATAGAACTAATAATTCTAATAAGAACTTACATATAAAAATCTCCCTCACTCTGTCCTTTCTTTCTTCCTTTTTGTTTCTCTCGAAGGGGCGCAGGTGAAGGGGAATCGGCGTACGACGACGGATCCGGAGGTGGGCGGCTGTGCAGATCTTAAGAGCGGCTGCACAGATCTTGAGGGCGACGACGGCGTGGACCCGGGATCGGAGCAGTGGCTTCCCGAGGCGGTGCAGATAGGAGGGGGAAGTGATCCGGGCTCGACGGCGATCGAGGAGGGTGACGGATCGGGGGTTGGCGGTTGCGAGATGCGACGTTGCGGCGACGGAGATCTGGGCGTGGCGAGTTCGACGGCGAGGCGCTGGGCTTGTGGCGAGATCGGGGCTGCCTGGCGGTTGCGAGGAGATGGTGGGCGTGGCGAGTTCACCGGCGGGGAGCTTGGCGATGAGGGCGGCTTTGAGTGGAGGATGGACGGCGACGACAGCTGGGGCGAACGGCGGTTGCTGCGAGGCTCGAGGAGGCGCCGGAGAACAGGACGGAGGGGGGTTGGTGGCTCCTCTGGTCCAAACAGAGGATGCAAGATGAAACAGGGGAGATGAGTGCTCGGGGTTGTGGGGGTTGTCGAGGAGGTCGGATAGAGAGGCGCGGCGACCCGGGGTGGGTTGCGAGGGTGCGGGGCCACTGCGGTTGGTGAGAGAAGTCGGGCTGATCGAAGGAGGCGGGGTCTGGGTGAGTTGCCGTGCTGTTGGTCTCCGGTAGAGGGGATCGGGTGGAGGAGGCACCGACGTTGAGTGCTCGTGTGGGGAAGAAGGTGGCCGGAGCAGGAGGAAGGGGAAGGTAGGGTCCGGCGTTGCGAGGCTAGGGGCTGCGATGGGCTGGGAGGAAGAGGAGCAGGCCTGAGGGGGTTTTGCCGTGAGTTTGAAGATGGAGAAGCCGAGGGGAGCTCGGCCTGGAGATGGTTTCTTGTGTGGGTTTGGTTGCCGTGGGATGAGGTGTTGCGTGCGGTTTGAGAAGAAGAAAAAGAGAAGAAGAGGAAGTCTCGGCCTGGGCTTGCGTTGGGTGTTTGTCGTGGAAGAAGAAGGAACAGGAGATGCAGTTTGTGTGGCGCCTGGGAGCTTGTTGTTTGCGTGAAGAAGAATGGGTTTGGGGGGGGGGGGGGGGGGGTAGTGTGTTGAAGAGAAATAAAATAAGCCTAGGGTTTACTAAAGGGTTATCATATAAAGAAGGAAGTAGGATGAGGAGCTATGTTATATTAGGAATGGATTATATTGGAAAAGTTTTGAAATCCTAATAATGGGATTTAATTTGGAGGAAAATTAGAGTCAATCAATTAGGTTAGCTAAGAAGGAAAGAGTTTGAAATAAGAATTTATCATGTTATAAAAGGGGTAATTAGGGCCAATTAATATAGGTTTAAAAGAGTTTAAAAAAAGAAGGCTTTAATTTGAATTTTTAAAATTTAAAAAGACGAAGTTCAAATTCGAAATTCGAATTTGAATATTTAAACTACCCCTTTTTCGAATTTGAATATTTAAACCATTTATAAAAAGATATTTTAAAAATAATTTTATGAAGAATTTATTTTAGTAATTTTAAAATAACAATGATAGCAATGAGGTTGTAATAGCAGAAGTGGATACGGGTACGGGTCAGAAATGTCAAACAAAAGATACTGGGAAAGATATTATGCGAGAAAAATACAGAAATAACGTAACGACGAAAACTGGTCGTTACAAGATACGCCCGTCAAACTTTTCGGGAAGGCCACTTGTATTTGGTTGTTGATGCTCGTGGGCTTTCCTCGGCGTCCCCTCATCATGGGTAGAGTTGGGGGATAAGTCCCCCAAGCTTGAGCTAGAACCAATGTTCTTCCTCACCGGTGACACCGATCTTCTATTCGGTGGAGCTTTCTTCGAATTGTTGGCCGTTGAGAACTTGCAAAGCTCCCTTATCCTTGCGACATCAGCGTCGTCTTTATCATCGACCGTAGAGCTATCCGGAGGTTCCTCCAACTTCTCTTCAATGCTAGAAGTTTGGCCTTCTTCAAGGCCATCATCATGGAGAGCGCCAATAGAATATGGAATGGCTTCGTCGATTACCTCATCAAGGAGGTCCACATAATCCAACTCCTCTTGGTAGGGCATATGCTTCATGGCTTTGGGTATGTGGAGCTCAACCTCGATGTTCCCGACATTCAAGGATAAAGTGCCTTCCCGCACGTCGACTATAACACCGGTGGTGGCTAGGAACGGGCGTCCAAGTATAAGAGAGGTGTCGCCCTCCTCCTTAATGTCCATAATGAAAAATTCGCAAGGCAAGCATATCCCTCCCGGAACTTGTAACGGAATGTCCTCCGCAATCCCCACCGGCCTAGTAACCCGACCATCCGCTAGTTGTATTCTCATGTCGGTTGGCTTCAAATCGGTCCCCGTATTCAATTTCCGGAACATGCTAAGGGGCATTAGGCTCACACTTGCTCCCAAGTCAACTAAGGCCTTTTGCAATGGGACTCCTCCAAGTGTGCATGGGATGCGAAAGCTTCCGGGATCCTTGAACTTTGCGGGCTCCTTTTCCATCTGGGTGAACCAAGTTCCTTGTTCGGCAAGCATTATTTTCTCCTTCCTCTTCTTTCCCAATATTAAGTCCTTCAAGAACTTTGCATACGACGGGATCTCCACTATATCATCCAAGAAAGGTATGTTGAGGCTTACTCCCCTCAAATATTCAAGGAACTTGGCGAGCCACTTCTTTATTTTGGCTCTCGCCAACTGTTGTGGAAAGGGCACTGGCGGCATGTAGGTGCGCTCCTCATTAGGCTTCTTCATTTCAGAATTTCCAACTTCTTGCGGCTCTTTTGTGCTCTCCTCTTCAATAGCCAGCTCTTTGTCGTTCAAAATCTCTTCCACAGGCTCCTTGGTTTGGACCATGGCGGGAGTGGTATCCTTCCCGCCCCTAGTTGTGACCGCCACTACCGCATTTATATGACCGGTATTGCTCCGTGGATTGGGCTTCGGTTGAGCCGGCAATTGTTGAGTGTTTTTGTTTAGCAACGCAAGTTGATTTCCAAGTTGCGCGACGACGGTATTTAGCGAATCTTGTTGCGCCCTCAACCTAGCATTGATTTTCTTTGCTCCACCATGAATTCCTCCACCCTAGCTTCATGATCCGATCGTGGTTGAGCTTGTGGTGGGTTTGGAGCTCTCCAACTTTGGTTATAACCGGGCGGCCTATACGGTCCCGCTTGTTGCCTATGCGGGCAACTTTGTTGCGGTGGCCCCCTCGGTTGGTATTGAGGTTGTGGAGGTGGAGGCCTAGATTGAGTTTGTTGCGGCGGTGGTGGGTTTAGAGCCCCTTCATTATTTGCATACGAAAATCCCAGATGATTCCTTGCGGCCGGGTTGGCCCAATAACCGGAGTTCCCCGCGACATATTGCACTTGGTCCAAGGCTCCCTCTCCATGCTCTCCTCCTACAAACATAGCTTGAGATTGGTCTTGCCAATCACTCATATTGCTCCCCGTCGTAGATGTGGAAGGAGCTCCATGTGGCTCGGTGATATACTTCTCCAATCTCTCCACTACCTTGTGGAGAGAGTCGAACTTATTGGAAAGCTCTGCTACGGCCTTGGCTTCATATATGCTCGTTGGCTTCAAGGAGGTAGAAGATTGCCCTCACTCATCGCCCCATTGTTGATTATTAGAGGCCATCTCCTCTAATAGGGCCGTAGCCTCATCCGGTGTTTTAGAAAGAATGGCTCCGTTGGAGGTTGCATCTATGATCTGCTTCGTGCCTGGTTGGAGTCCATTATAAAAACTGTGAACTAGCTCCCATGCCTCTATGCTGTGATGGGGGCACTGATGCTGTAGATCCTTAAAGCGCTCCCATGCCTCGTATAGGGTCTCTTGCGGTCCTTGCTTAAAGGACATGAGTGCGCTCCTAATCTTCACTGTCTTAGATGGCGGGTAGAATTTATCAACAAAAGCACTAGCCAACTCATCCCAAGAAGTGAATATCTCTTCCACCGGTGTCCTCAACCAATATAGAGCTTTGTCTCTGAGGGTGAAGGGGAAGAGTCTCAAATGGATCGCATCGACAGAAACACACGGCATTTGAAAGGTGGCGCACTTGGACAAGAATAGCTGGAGGTGATAATGTGGATTCTCATGGGAGTTCCCATGGAATGGGTCTTGTTGCATTAAGACCACTAATCCCGTCTTGAGCTCAAAATTCTTATCCACCGCCAACTCCGGCATAGCGGTGGAAGAAGTAGCGGAGGAAGTCTTAGGCCGAAGCCTATCTCTGATGGATATAATCCTCGCCATGCGTGTTGCTAGTTCTTCCGATGTCTCCGGGCGGTTCATACAATTATCCTTTATATTGAGTCTCTTCTCGGCTCTGATCCTCCTCTCAGTACGTTCGATCTCTGGATCAAATATTATATCCTCTGGATCCACCGTCGATCTCGTGTACATGCAAAGAAAATCATAGCTTCGATGGAATTGTTAGCACGATAGAGGAGTAAAATAAAAAATAATAAAACAAAAAGAAATAGCTAAGTAAGGAAAATAAAAAACTATCGCCTCCCCGGCAACGGCCCCAAAAACTTGATCGCGTCCGAGTATACACCCGAAAAACGACTTGTAGTTTTACCGCAAGCGCACGGTGTAGCGACGAGCGGGTATCGAACTCAGGGAGGACAAATGACTGTGTCTTTTTCCGATCACCTAGCTATCAAGAGAATCAAGAATAGTTTTGGGTATAACAGTCACAATCGTTCAAATATCAAGAGAAATATCAATATAATAAAACGTCTAGGGATAGGGAATCCCCACTACGGACCGTCTCTCATCCTTGTGATTTATAAGTTTCATTATTGCTAAGCTTGAATATAGGTGAACTAGTCGCAACTTAATGTAGAACCAAGCTCACGCTCTTGCGCTATTGCCGGTATATAGCAAACCTAAGATAGGGCCCACTCTCGTGCAAACCCTAGCCTAAGCCGCTAGCGTGAAGAATGACATCATCGTTCAATTGTATCTTGAGCCCACTCTCGTGCAAACTTGAGCCACGACCTAGGTTATGATAGTTCTTATCCGTCCAATCTCTTGCATATGGATGTGTGTATAGATTCATAATTAAAAATCCTAGCTTTGGTCCAATCTCTTGCAAACCAAATCTAGAGAAATCCAATTGTCAATCTAAATCGAATATCTAGGACTTCCTATTAATTGGGATCCAATCTCTTGCAAATCCTAATCGATATGAATTCCTAGCTATCTGTAATCAATTGATCACAAGCTAACCTTAATCAATTCTAGCAACAATTCTACAAATTCATCACAATTTAGAAATAGGGTCCATAGGGTTCATCCCTACGCCCTAGGACGACGGCACTACTCACTAAGCATCATGCAAATCTCAAAAAAATCAACAATAATCTCAGCACAATTCATTACAAAAGAGAAATAATGCAAAAAAAAATCAAGTTTTTAATAGAAATAGACAAACCAATGTAATTGCCGACGATCTCCAGCTGAGATTTCACAAAGAGTAGCCGTCAAAATCCTAAAAGAAAGTCTAAAAATTAATGTTCTCCAAGCTCTCTAAACTAGGGCAAAAACTGGGTTTAAATACACTCTAAAATTGTCCAAAAATCGTGACCAAACTGCCCCTGCGCTGCCCAGAAATCGCAACCCTAACAGCAGGCGGAGAGGGTCACTCGGCCGAGTGACCCTTGTCACTCGGCCGAGTGACAAAACCTGTAAAAAAACAGTAACTTCGGATGTTTCAGGGTCTGTCTTCGGGGGATGGCTCGGCCGAGTAGACTTATTCATTCGGCCGAGTAGCTATATCGTTCGGCCGAGTGGGGCTTCATCAGGATCTCTGAAAATTCCAGTATCTCTGGCCTTTCTCTGGACGATTTCCCTGTACCACTCGGGCGAGTGAGCTTTCTCACTCGGCCGAGTAAGCTTTCTTCGTTCAGCCGAGTATACGGTGAAAAACTCCGTGTGCGTATCCGTTCTGGTTGGCCGAGTGGGACTTCTTGTTCGGCCAAGTGAGTGGTCTACTCAGCCGAGTGATGTGCTGCGGTGCTTGTTTCTTCTCCTTTTTGCCTCCTCGTCGCTCCTTTTGATTTCCTTCTTCTTCCGCTCATCCTTTATCGCTGATAAGCCCTCGAATGAGCCGTGGGCGACACTCCTAAGAGCGTACAAAACCCTTGATCTCAAATTCGCTCCAAATCGCTCCATATTTCCTGAAATACGACAAAAATAAGAAATAGTGAAAAGCATCGCAATATTGTCGAATAATCGTGAAAAACGCGATATGGGTGATCAAAACGACATGCAAACATGCAGAAAAAAGGTGTAAAATATGGAGTGATCAGAAATCCTAGTCACCAGTCGCCTAAAGAAGAGCGACCAGTCGGCTGTTGTACTGTTTTGACTGGGCATTAAATGTAGTCTAACGGACATATACTAGACAGCTGAAGAAGACTTCCTAGATGTTTGGTCCACTACTCAGTCGTCTGGCACATAGGCATCAGACGTCTGATTATATAGACAGTGAGCAACACTTGGTTACTGTAATAGTTGGTCCGACTGCCCAGGCGTCTGATGCTCATCTTCCAGACGTATGGTCAACTGTTCAGACGTCTGGTAATATAAACTTCAGACGCCTAATCAAGACTGACTGTAGAGATGAGCTACTGGAAATATTTGCACTAATTTTCCAAGCGTCTGATGTATGTCATCCAGATGTCTGATTTCGTCAGTCATTAGAGACCGAGTTACATGACATTCAGCTAGAATTATTCAGACGTCTGGAGTTCATCATCTAGTCGTCTGACGATTTGTTCAGACGTTTGGAATAATAACTTCAGGCGTCTGATCATGATAGGGTTTTGGAGAACTAAATGCATACGAGCACCAGGCATCTGGAGGCAAAGCATTAGACATCTGGGTGGGCGAAAAAACTCTTTTTTGAGTTTATGCAAGTTTTAACCATATGACACTTAATGATATATGATCTAAAGTGTTTTGTAAGTGTCATGCGTGATATTCTAATGAATCTATTCAAGGCTTAACATGCTAGTTTAACTAAGACGTAAAGAAAGAAGTCTACATATTTATCCCCTTCACTTCCTATTGAATGCCCTGAAGACTTCCTTTGAGCTTGTGAAGTTCAACACTTTGACTTCCTTGAGATCACCCTTTGATGACCATATAGCTTTGTTGTGTTCAACACTTTGACTTCCTTGCGTTCACTCCTTGATCTCCATGCTTAAATGATTGATGTCCTTGCATCAATTGTCTGAGTCATCTTGTTCATTTGATATGACTTTAACTGTATTGAGGATACTCTTCTTAACTACAAAACTTGGGGATTAGTCATACTTGATTATGTTTGTTTATCATCAAAACCACATTGGGGGATCCAATATTCAACATCCTCCCCTTTTTGATGATGACAAACAATCATAACCATAATCAATAATTGTTCTTGAAATTAAAGTACTTACTCCCCTACATTGATGCCAACCATTTTAGTCCAGATAAAACATATAAATAATGAATCATCATTACATAGTCAAAGATGTGTGTATCACATGAATTGTGTATTGTATTCACTAAAGCCAACAACATATATGAATACACAAGGCATGAAACATATGGTGATACACATTGAGTAAGTTGAAGCATGAAACAATCAATCATATTGAAACCAATGTGAAAAAGTAACTCCCCTTGAATCTTGAGCCATCACAAAAGCAATTATTCATGGAGTTATGTCAATAACCTTCTCTCTCCTAATGACCATATGTTTATTCTCTCTCCCTCTTTGTCATAAACCAAAAAGGGTGATGAGCTAAGAAAAACAATGAAGGTGTTGTCGTTTAACCATACATAAAGGTTTGTATCACAAAGTCTCATATGGACATAATAGTCCTCATTATTCAAAATATAATCATTAATCGTGGAACACTCATGATTATTCTTCTCTCACTTTGTTCATTCGCTCTTTCTTTTATGAAATACTCAATCAAATATAGATACATTGTTCATTCGCTCTTTCTTTTATGAAATACTCAATCAAATATAGATACATGCTTTATATGGCCCATATACGATGAACATCAATGGACAATGTTATGCCAAAATAAGTGAAGATGAGCACATATCACCATTTAACTAAGCATGAAGCATCAAATCTCATATGGAGATAAAAATATTCAACATTTCATATTGGAAGTGCAGGATAAGATTAATTATCAACACCAAAGGCATATTTCCAAAAACACAATCATATATAGAAATATATTGAGATGACGAATGTACAAAATAGGACTTGATCGCTCATCAACAAATAAAAGTATTTCTATAAGACACATACAACAAAATGTGTCATCATTCACAAGTAATGTCACACAAAGATGTGACAACCGAATACTTAAAAGTATACCACCTTTAATCCCTAAATAACTATAACCCCAAAATACCAAAAGTATATCCTTACAAGTACTCTTCTCAATCAAGGTGCAAAAATACATTTGATGACAGGAGAGAGGCTTGTGGTAGATTAAAACAACATCAAACAGCTTGAGGAGGAGGAGATGAAGGTGGTGCACTAGGTCCTGGAGGAGAAAAAGCAGGTACATTCCTAGAAGTGGGCATAAGAATGTTCAGTTTCTCCTGGATATTCAGGAACAAAGCGAACAGCTGCTGAGTCTGGAGGGTTTGGATCCTAGTGTTTGAGTAGACAGATTTAACCATTCCTTTGACGAAGGTCAGATCGTCACGGAGCATACAGACATTGTTTCAGATAGTAGAAAGGCTAAACTCATATTCTCCCAATCGACGAGTGATATCCTCAAGGAGTTGAGTTGAAGACGAGGAGATGAAGGAAACCCTCAGACTATCTTGGAGACATATAAGAGAGGAGAGTATGCGCTCATGATCTTGGTTAAGACTTAGACCAAACTCTTCAATCTTGTAGATCAGCACCAAAGGATATTTGCCTATCATTCAGGCGAGTGTTTCTGTTAACAATAAGAGAAATTCTTGTTCTAATCTCCTCAAAGGGGTCTTTAAAGACATGAGATTCAGACACGATAGGGACTTCCTCATGAACTCGGGGTAGCTCAGATGCAGACGGGTCGGAAGTACGTGTTCGTGAAAAACCAAAATGAGACCTATAGATAGGCGATCGTGCTGATCCCATGGAGATGGAGAAACTCCACGTCTCCTTGGTTGCATGAAGGCCTTAGCAATGGATAATGGTGACTTATGAGAACATGTAGTTCGAGCCATGTCGAAATCTTAGAGGTTGAAATAGAAAGATAAGAGTTTTAGACGAAATCCCTAGATGAAGAGATGATCAGTGTAAAGTTTTGAGTTACTTTTACATCTAACGCTGATACAAGAATGTTGAATGATTGATGAAACAGTACTGGCAGATGAAAGATCAGACAAAATGAACAACTTCGCTTAAGCCATAATCGAGTGAATCATAGTTTATAATGATCGGGCATAAATCTCAGTCGTTGGATCAAAAATTTGATCTGACTTAAGAGGCATAGACAGATGTCTGGAGTGAAGTAACCAGGCATCTGGAGAACTAACGAGATGGAGAGACTATACAGAGCCAGGAGTCTGGATCAAACACATCAGACATCTGGTTGACATAATCTTGATGATGTAACTTAATAATTACGATGATTAGGCGTATGTAGTAGACTAATCAGGTACCTAATGAACTCTCCAGTCGTCTGGTATGACAGCATCAGACATCTGATTTTGTGAAGTCTGAAGATGATTGCTCTTGGAAAAATTCGACAGACTGACAATTCTACTACCAGGCGTCTGTAGTACACTATCCAGACATCTGACAAACGATTTAGGCGTCTGGTACGACATCATCAGATGTCTGGTCAGTTGGAAAATTCTGATAGACAGAAATGTCTGATACATTAGACGTCTGGTTCCATTACACCAGGCGTCTGACTTACATCATAGAGCTTGAGTTGAACCTAGAAGGATTTCTATACGAATTCTCAAGCTAGATGATATATGCTAACACCTTCACTATGCATTTATCAATGCTAATCACATATATAGATAATCAACTCATATGATATCATTTCAAATAAATAAATACACAATGCTAAAAAGAATCATAGGAAACATATATCTTGTGAGTGAATTACACAACTTATGTGAGAGAGAGAGAGAGAGAGAGAGAGAGAGAGAGAGAGAGAGAGAGAGAGAGACACACACACACACACACACACACACACACACACACACACACATCTCCAAGAGAATTCAACAAATAACATGAGCATAACATAGCATGAAATGAAATATAGTAGACATATGAAAAATGATCTTCTAGAGTTCAGATTTACCAATAATACCCAATTCTCTCCTAAGCCTCACAAAAGAGTCTTCCTTGAGTGTCTTGGTGAAAATATCAATAATTTGGTTTTGGGTGTCGATGTACCCTAGACAAACATCCTTCACGAGGACATGATCATTAATGAAATGATGTCTAATATCAATGTGTTTGGTACGAGAGTGTTTTACCAGGTTCTTGGAGAGACAAATGGCACTTTGGTTATCAACCATAATTGGATATATGCCACACTCAATACCATAGTCTTTAAGTGTTTGTCTCATCCATAAATTTTGTGCACAACCTAATTCGGGGGTAATATATTCTGCTTCGGTTGTGGAAAGAGATACCGAATTTTGTTTCTTGGAGAACCAAGACATAAGGGAATTTCCTAAGAAATGGCAAGTGCCACTAGTACTTTTCTTACCGTATTTACATCCGACAAAATCGGCATCACTAAATGAAACTAGTTTATAAGCGCATGACTTAGGATAAAATAATCCATAATCAAGTGATTGGTTTAAATAACGGAAAATCCATTTGACCACAATCAAATGTGATTGTTTTGGTCGTGATTGATAACATGCACATAAGCATACCAAAAACATAATATCGGGTCTACTAGCGGTAAGATAGAGTAAACTATCTATCATACCTCGATATTAACGAATGTAAACAACCGTTCCACTTTCATCTTTATTAAGATACGTTGTCGTGCTCATTGAAGTATGCTTAGGTGAAGAAGATCCCATTCCAAAGCGGTTGATCAATTCCACAGTGTACTTAGGTTGGTGAATGAAGATCCCTTGCTCCAATTAACAGATTTGAAGTCCTAGAAAGTAGGTGAGCTTTCCCATGTGGCTCATTTCAAATCCATCTTGCATGGATTTAGCAAAATCTTGACATAGTGTAGAGTTAGTAGAACCAAATATAATGTCATCAACATAGACTTGAGTCAATAAAGTGTCATGATCAAAATACTTAGTGAAAAGTGTTGAATCAACATCACCCATTTTGAAACCCAAATCAACAAGAAATTTCTTGAGACGATCATACCATGCTCTAGGGGCTTGTCTTAACCAATAAAAAGCTTTCTTGAGTCTAAACACATGATTTGGAGATTTCATATCAATAAAGCCGGGTGGTTGTGAAACATATACTTCTTCAACAACATGTCCATTCAAAAATGCATTTTTCACATCCATTTGAAAGAATGTAAAGTTCTTAAAATATGCAAATGACAATAAAAGCCTAATAGATTCTAATCTAGCTACCGGGGTAAAAGATTCTTCAAAATCTATATCTTCTTCTTTTCGGTAACCTTGTGCTACTAACCTTGCCTTGTTTCGGATGCCGACTTCGTTTTCATCCATCTTGTTTTTGAATATCCACTTTGTTCCAATGACATTGTGGTCTTCCGGAGGAGGAACTAATTCCCAAACATCGTTACTTTCAAATTGGATGACTTCTTCTTCCATAGCAATGATCCATAAGCTATCCTTACAAGCTTCTTCAATTCTCTTTGCTTCTATGGTTGAGACAAAAGCACAATGTACGAATCATTCCATCCATACGGACTCCATCTTCAATATTGCCTATCACTTGATCATGTGGATGGTTTGGAACCGTAGCAAATGTATTGAGTAACCTTTAATCATTAGAAACAAACTCAATTCCATCATTAGTTGGGTTTGTCATAATAGAATCATCTAACTTAACATTATTCAAAGAATCACACAGAAATTCAATATTCTCATCAAGGTGAGAAAATGGAACATCAACGTTCTCATAAAAGAAAATGTGAAGTGATTCTTTAACCATTAAGGTTCCTTTATTGAATATCCGGTAGGCCTTGCTACGATTGGAGCATCCAATAAATATTCCTTCATTGGAACGTGAATCAAACTTGTCCAAATTACCGTGTGTGTTCTTAATAAAACCTTTAAAACCAAATACACAGAAATAATGTACTTGAGGAATTTTGTTATAAAATAATTTATAACAAGTTTTGTTTGTACGGGGTCTCACAATTATCCTATTTAGCATATAGCACATGGTATGAACGGCTTCTGCCCAAAATTGTGAACCAATGCGGCTATCACAAAGCAAAGTGCATGCACACTCAATTAGAGTTCTATTATTCCTTTCTACAACACCATTTTATGGTGGAGCATGAGGGAAGGAAAATGTGTGAGTTATCCCGTTCTCATCACAAAAATTAGAGAATAGTTCATTATCAAATTCACTTCTATGATCACTACAAATGGTGACAATGGACGTGCCTTGAATCTTTTGAACTATCTTAGATAAAATAACAAATTTCTTAAGTGCATCATTCTCACTATTCAAGAACTTCACTCAAGTATACCTAGAGAAATCATCAACACCTACAAGTCCATAGAATGCATTTCCTAAGGATGCAACTCTAGTACGCCAAAATAAATATAGTTGTAAAAGCTCTAGAGGCATAGATGTAGATGTTACATTCTTAATCTTAAATGACGATTTATGGAGCTTGCCTCGTTGGAATGAATCGCAAATACTTTTCTTATAAAAAGAAAGTTTCGGAAAACCTCTTATTAGGTTGTGCTTGGACAACTTGTGAAGATGCTTGAAGTGTACATGACCAAAGCGTCGATGCCATAAAAGTTGTTCATTCGAGTGAGAAACTGATGTGTCCATCAATTACACGTTTATCACATATTTTCATGTCGTGTTTCACCCTCCAAATTTCCATTTTATACGCTTTTATGTTATTATTTGGAACTATTTGCCTTTGAGAGCGTTTTTATGTATTTCAGGGAATTTGGAGCGTTTCGAAGCAAATTAGAGTCAATGACATAGACAACGATGTTGGAGCAGCAAGGATACCCTTGAAGACGAGCTCGACATGCTAGAGAGAAAGAAAGAAGAAAATGAAAGGAAGGAGGGGAGCCCAAGAGCTGGCAAGTGCTGATTGCCAAATCTCTTGACCGAGTGGTTACTTCGCTCGGCCGAGATGGAGTCACAAAACTAAAGAGAAAGGTGTGGGCTTACAAGGAGCAAGTCGCTCGGCCGAGCGGTCCAAGTCGCTCGACCGAGTGACCCTCTGTAGACTACCCCCAAGTTTTGCCATGGAACTCTCTAGTTAATTAGCTTGACCGAGCGGCTACCCCGCTCGACCAAGCAATCGCCCTGCTCGACCGAGCGACCTCATTCTACCCAAAATCAAAGATGAGGTGTTCGACCGAGCGACCAGGGCTGCTCGGCCGAGCGGAGTAGAAAGCGCGGAATTCTGGACAGTCCTTCAATTTTTAAAGATATTCTATCACCCGAGATTTTATAGTATTTTTCTCATATTTTCCCAGATAGTAGACTTCATGATGATTCCAACGCCGCCAAGAACGGGCTAAACGGAGGTCAGATGCGTCCTAGGAAATTTTTATATGTGGGCAAATCTGTGCTGGAAATTGTGCTCAGGCAGGCGGGAAATTGTGCTCGATTGTGTGCCTGTGCACAGCATGGCTGAGCTGAGCAGGCAGCAAGCACGGGCCCAGGTTGACTTAGGGTTGTTTTGAGGGTTTTCTTGGGGATATATATATGTATTGTGTAGCCATCAAAGGGGAAACTTAACTTTGGTGGGGAGATCTCGTTTTTAGGGTTTGGAGACTATTTTCGGAGGCTAGGCTACTCCATGGGCCCCTCCTTGCTGATTTCTGTATTGGATCTTCATTAAGCTAAGTATTTTCTTATTGAATCTTCTTTATTGTTGTTCTTATTTGTTTGTTGATTTCTATTGTTTTCTTATCTTTTGCCATGATTAAGTAGATCTATTGCTAGGGTTAGGGATGAACCCTAGGATTCTAGAGATTGGATGTCAGGTTAATCTTAGTTGAACGAATCTAGGATTGCTCTATGGTAGTTTGAATAAGGATTTTGGGGGATTAGCCCGAGAATTGGAGGATTGAGAAAGTAGCTCTATGTTCTAGGGAAGATCCCCACGAATCTGATTAGGGATTAGCAGTCATCTTCCAGGGCTCATTATCATGAGAGTGACTCGTGCATTAGGGATGACTACTAACCCCCGATCTGCTAGTCAATGACTACAAGAGTAGCCCGACTGCTTGAACCAATCTTGGTGTAGTATCCCAATCCGTAGATCCTGTGAGTGGATGCAGATTTGTGATACGAGAACCCGTGTCGAACGTAATGTGCATATCCATATGTGAAGTATATAGCGAAAGCGACAGAGCATAGGGATACGTTAGACGAGTAGGTGACGTGCGTTTATATTTCATATATTTGCGCACGTTTTCTTCCGTGTTTTTCCGTATTTTCTGTCGTCTTGTATTCGTTTTCTCGTGTTTTCTTGTTTTCTTTCACTTTTCCGTGTTTTTCGCATTTTGCAGGAGTTTACCGGTGTAGGGGACATAAAACGATGATATCAAGAGTCCCCGGAGCAACGGGAGGAGTCACGCGTGATCCAGGGGGTCAAACGACGAAGATCTCATCTTTCAGCCCCTCACCCGACCGGTTGGTCACTTCCAACCTATCGGGTGATGCACACGTGCACCACCCGGACACAAGTTGGAGCGACCAAGAAGTCACCCGGTCGGTTCAGTGACCGGTTCAAAAGCCCCAACTCTCTAGAATTCTGATGCTGAATGCCTACCGATCGGGTGACCTTCACCCGATCGGTTCACCTGTAACCGATTCTCCGAAGCCACGACACGGAGAGATCAACCGACCGGTTCACCCGACGGCACGAAGATCCAACCCATCAGCTTCAACCTCAACCGACCGTGCCGTGGTGACTGGGTGAAGTCCTATTCTGAGCTGCCAAAGAAACGAAGCAGGTCACCCGATCGGGTGACTTTTCACCCGATCGGGTGATATCGTATTCTATATATAGGACCCCTAGGTTTTCCAGCAACGGGGAGTTGTTATTTTTTGCTGTTTTTTCTCTCTCTTGACGGCTGTAATTTTTCAGATATTTGTAAGTTTTCCGATCTTTGTCAAACTTTAATATAGTGTTATTAGCATTGCTCTTACTGCTTTTCAATCGCCTAATCATGATTTTTACGTTCGATTTCTATTTAGATCGCTTTTACTAAATATGTGTGAGTAGTTCCCTAATCTGGGATTTTGGTGGAAACCCCTTCGTGGGTTCTTCCTGATGCGTCCATATGACTAGGAAGTCGATAGGGATTAGGAATCTACCGGTTACGCGGGGTGTTTTATTGTCATCGGCGGGAAAAAGACCGCCTTTGACCGTTGGGCCAAGGGGGAATAAACTTGGCGGTTGACTCCCTAGCCATAGCTCACGCCCTTAGCATAGACGTCAAATCCTAGCACGCAGGAGCGGCAGGATGAGACGTTGGGAGTTATCGTTGCGAACTTAGTGCTCCCGGAGTCGGTCAGTGTTAATGGACACGGGAGTGCCCACTGACCGAACCCGGGAAGTCCGGCGTATCATCCTGGGCACCGACCGGAATATCGGGCCCATGGGACGCTGGTACCACTTTCAGAGGCAACGTCTCACCATTAGACCCTGATTCCGATCGTTATCCTACCCGTAGGCCGTATCGGCGAGAATCGCGCAATAGGGTGGAAACCAGAGTCCCGGGTTTTCCCTTTATATTGTTACCCCTTGCATTCCATTTACTGTGACAACCCATCATCCGATTCGGGCTAGCTCGCCCATGGGGTGAATTTGATCCTTCTTGAAACAAGCACATCCACGCCTCCCTGAGTTCGACCCCCAAGACACACTACAACACCGTGCGCTTGCGGTTACAAATATTTAAATCTCATGCCCCCAATCATATTATTACACACATCAAAAACACGCAAAACGCGGGGGATGTCAAGCTTTATGGCGCCATTGCCGGGGATGCAACGTGCTTGTTATTTTAGGATTTCATGAACCCTTGTGTCTAGCTCTCATCCCTGCCTCGCGATAATTTTTGCATTCTTTCTTTTTCCTTTTTATCTTCTTATTTTTATTTTTATTCTTTATCTTATCTGTTTTTTTCCCACTTTTCGCTTCACGGGTGTTTGTTGTTTTTAATGCGCAGGAGTTCAAGAAGTCTCGACGACTTGATTCCCGTTGATCCTGAGATAAACGCCACCCTAAGGCGACTTGCCGCAGAGAAGCGAAGAAGAGAAGACCCAGAAACCATGGGGGAGACCACCCCACCTCGCAAGTCCCTGCTGGAGTACTCGATGCCATCCCTCGAGTCCACCTCCGCCATCCATCCTCCTGCTATTACGGCTCAAAGCTTCGAGCTTAAGCCATCTTTGGTGACGTGGATCCAGCAGGATCAATTTTCGGGTGCACCCATGGAGAGCCCCATTGAACATTTAGACTCCTTCTTGGAGAAATGTGACACCTTCCGGATAAACGGTGTCACAACTGAGGCGATTCGTCTGAAGCTATTCCCCTTCTCTCTGCGAGATAAGGCCAAGCTGTTGCTTAGGGGGAAGGACCCGAATACATTCAACACCTAGGAGAAGATCTCAAATTCTTTCCTGAAGAAGTTCTTTCCTCCGGAGAAGACCATGAAGCTGAGGAGTGAGATCTCCTCCTTCTCCCAGGCCAGCCACGAGTCTCTGCACGAAGCCTGGACCAGATACAAGGATATGCAATGGAGATGTCCCCACCATGAGCTCCCCAAGTGGCAGATTATAAATCTGTTCTATAATGGGTTGAGGGACGATTTGAAATCTTTCATGGACGCCGCGGCTGGAGGGTCCTTTATGTCAAGGAGCGAAGAAGATGCCGGACAGATTCTGGAAAATATGGCATCTAACAATGAGCGGTGGTGTAACGAGAGAGCCACACCTAGATCTGGGGGCATCCACAGGGTTGAGGACGTCGACAAGTTATCCAGCAAGTTTGACTTGCTGTCGACCCAGATCTCTGCATTGATGGTAGGCGCCGGTGGCGCCGGTACACAACAGATTGCTGCGGTGGAATCTGAAGTATTTGGAGAATTCGACGGTGGTGACATCTCACCACCGTTGGATCAGGCGAGCGCATTATTCTACAATCCTACAGGAAATGCACCTTTTCCACCACGAACCAACTCCAACCCGGCCTACTCTCCAAACAACCGGAATCATCCCAACCTTAGTTACCGGGCACCATATCAACAGCCGACTCAGCATCAGCAACAACAGATATATCAGCCGGCTAGGCCTCAGCAGCAGCAGTTTCAGCAGCAGCAATTTCAGCAGCAACAACCTCCACAACAGTATCAGCAGTATGCTCCAAGGAACCAGCAGCCCATCCAGCAGCAATATGGCCAGCAGAGGGCCATCTCTCCGGTTGAGTCCCTCTTGACTCAATACATCGCCAACCAAGAGAAGATAAATCTGAAGCTGGAGATGGGACAGAGAGTTCTCACTGATCAGGTGACCCAGCTGGGGTTGCAAGTGGCGAACCTTCAGAGGCCGCAGAATCTATTACCGCCACAACCTGAGGTGAACCCGAGGGGGGCTAATCAAACCTTGACACTCACGCATGAGCATGCGAACGTGTCCGCTATCGTCTTGAGGAGCGAAACGTAAATCCCCATGAGAGTGCCCCCCAAGGAGCTGGAAGCACCGTTGGTCGTGGAACGACCAATTGAAAAATTAAACGACGACGGTGCTTCGTCACCAAAGCCAACTATTCCGGAAGGAATCCATGGAGAGGAGAAGAAAAAGGATGAGGAATGGAGCCTCAGAGTATTCAAGCCCGTTGTGCCTTTTCCACAACGGTTAGCCCAGGCCCAAATAGACAAGAAGTATGGCAAATTCTTTGCCATGGTCAAGGATCTAAGCCTGCAAATACCCTTCCTTGAAGCTATAGAGACGATACCCTCCTAGGCGAAATTCCTCAAGGATTTGGTGACAAAGGGTTCTAGAAAGGAGAAGGTCATTCTGACGGTAGAATGTAGTGCTCTTATCCAGCGAGCAAGTTCTCCTAAGCTTAAGGACCCAAGGAGCTTCTCTATCCCTTGCGTGATCGGGGGGGGGGGGGGGGGGGGTAAAGATACATCATGCGCTCGTCGATCTAGGAGTGAGCGTCAGTCTAATGCCCCTGTTGCTATACAAGAGAATAGGAATGGACGACTTGGAGCCCACCGACATGACATTACAGCTTGCTGACCGTTCGGTCAAGTATCCGGTGGGAGTTATAGACGACCTCCCCGTTGATGTGAGTGGAGTACAAGTACCGGTGGATTTTATGGTGATGGACATGTCGGAAGATAAGCACACCCCTATTATCCTTGGACGACCCTTTATGGCAACCACCGGTGTTTTGATAGACGTGAAGAATAGGAAGCTTTCCCTCAACGTCGGCCAAGAAAAAGTCAAATTTGACTTAGGGTTGTTAATGAGGCACCCCGATCCTCCGGATGATCCTAGTATCAATGTGCTGGAGCTGGAAGAAGAGAGAGCTGCAGAGGCAAGCTCCTGGGAAATTCTCTCGAGAAATCCCCACGACCACTTGGGAGATCTTGGAGAGCAAGTTGGCTCACCAAAGAAAGAAGTTGCTGATGAGGCGGTCGCCCGACATGTGATCCCTCCCGGATTCCTAAAAGCTCCTTCTACGAGGAGAAAAGGCAAAGAGCCCATGGGGCTCACCGGGGATGAGGTTCGAATCCTTACACGAGTGGCGGTGGACGCCAATATGAGGGAGAAGCCCCTGGACCCCGTCAACAAAGGGAGGGTGGTCGAGCAAGTTTTCTTGTCACCACCGACTACAGCAAAGGGAGAAGCTGAAACGATGCCATACTTTGGGCATCACCCGTATCGCCCACCTTGAACATCATCAACGGGCGTCGAGCTAACGACGTTAAACAAAAGCGCTTCATGGGAGGCAACCCATGTTCAAAACTTTTGTTTCCACTTTTTAGGACTTTTTCTTAACTTCATTTCATCTATTTTAATAAATAAATCCAGCCGCAAGAACTTCCGTTGAGGGACTAAGGCCGTTTGTCCACTTTTGCAGAAAACAAGGCCCCAACCGATCGGTTGATAACTCAACCGATCGGTTGGGATGTATCAGCTGCCGACCGTATAAGTCGCTTAACGAACCGATCGGGTGAAGGCATATGAGACCGGGTGACAGACCGGGTGAACTGGGCTGAATTCTCGGGAATTTTTGGGAAATGATCAACCGATCGGGTGATACGCAGAGAGATCGGGTGACATACCGAGTGAACTGTACCAAACTCTCGGAAAAATTTGTGGAGCGGCCAATCGATCAGGTGAGTTATCAACCGACCGGTTCGCCTGTAGTGTTTCTTCAGTTGAAAATCTCGACCTAATTGTCAACCGATCGGGTGACAACTCACCCGATCGGTTCGACTTAACCCTATAAATAACCCCCCCACCCGTTCGTTTTTCTCGCCCGATCTCGCCGTTTTCACCGTCGTTTCGTCTCCCCCGACTTCCCAACGGCCGAACAACCTCTCCCACGACCTCCACTCTCCCTCTAGCCTCTCTCACCACCTACCCCTTCCATCTCTCCGTTGTTTTTCCTCTCTCCCTCTCTCCCATTTCACTTTATCAAACCCTAATCCCCCCATTTTCGGATTTTTCGCTGAAGAGAAGTGCCGCGGCTCCACACTCCGTCCGATTTCACGGTATTGGGGTCAATTTCAAGCAAAGAACTCCAACCTCTACTGGGTAACTTCGCTCCATTGCTCAAGTTTACTTTTTACCCTAGAATTTCTACTCGCTTGATTGTTTGTGTGTGCGTGATTTTATCGTGTTCTACACTCATTCGCATCACACTCACACACCCACTATGGCTCGGGATCGTGATAAGGGGAAGGGTATCATGCGGGAGGAGGAGCCGTCTAGAAAGAGACGCAAACAAACACATCCTCCTCCCAATACACCACGTGCACTATCACTCGGCCCTCCCCCACCTGTTATCCCCCCTGAGGACCCAATGTTGGGCCCGCATGGGTATCAATTTCAGAACCAAGAACACAAAGACTTCTACCATAGGCTGCATGCTCGGGGGCATCTGTCGACCAAGTTTGCCCACACCCAATCACCTGTCTATCTCGGTGTATTCACCGAGGTCGAGACTCTTTTTGCGAACTTAGGATGGTTAGCCTTCCTGAACACCACCGCGGTGTCTTACTCGTCACTCACACTAGAATTTCTTTCCAAACTCGTTTGTGAGTCGGGGTCGACCGTCATTTTTCGAGTGCATAACAAAACCATCCGTACCAACCTGAACACGATCAATAATATTTTTGGTTTCCCCATCCTTGGGGACAACGCTATCCGACACTACGGATACCCACCTGAATTTGACGTCGATCAGTTTTGGTTCTGCCTCACCCTACTCCGTCGCTATCCCCGAGGTAAGGCCAAGGCCTCCTCAATCATCCATCATATTTTTCGTCTGGCCCATCGGATCATATCCTCCGCATTTTTCCACCGGGATGAGTCAGGCACCGTGACTATCCCCGATCTTTTCATTCTTTGGGCCATGACTTTCCCTTTCGTTCCAGACGATGATGGGATTAGCTTTAGGGCCCCTACTGTCCTCGTCCATGCCGGCGACTGGCTTATTTACAAGCTCCTAGAGATTAGTCAGGCCGGCAAGGGCAAGATTTACTGTGGGGGAATAATCACTATCATTGTTTCTTTTCCCCAATTCAATATCAACATCCCCCGAGATCTTCCCACTGCCGCAGGACCCTCACGTCTAGATCTTGATGTCCTGCGGTATATTCATATGATTAAGTTCGCTTTGATCGTCGCTTCGATTTCAACTACGGCCACCCCCCAGCCCCCTACACCATTCTCCCCAACCCCGCTCGCATGAATATAGCTTTAAAGGAAGATTGGACTTTTCCGCCCGATCCCGAGTTCCTAGCAGGGTTGTGCCTTCCTTTCCTTCCCCAGGACGCACGCAGACCAACTTCCCCTGCCGCCCGCTTTGGCGAGCAGGATATCCCTGCGTCCCGGGGAGACATCGGGGCTGGCCCGAGTCACACCTCCCGTGCTCCTGGCCTTATCACTGCTGAGGATCTTTCTGAGGCCATCGCTGTCCTTGTGTCCGGTGCCGGCATGACCACTGCCGACGACACTACTTCCACATCACTTCCCGGCACCACTTCCGCTTCACGTCAGTCCACTTCTTTTGGTCGCCGTCAGGCCTCGGCTCGTCTTGCTCTCGAGGCCAAGGTCACAGCCCTCCGTCATCTTGCCATGTCCTCTGTCCCCTCGGACCCATCACCGTCCTCCTTTCTCACTCACCCACGTTTCCTCGCACTTGAGAGGAACGTGGCCGCCATCCTCCGCCTTCTCACTCACGTCCACGGACCACCACCACCCACACCACACCCCTCACCACCACCTTCACCACCTCGACGATCATCACCTCCCCCATCACATTCTTCTCCTCCACCATCCTACCCATCCCCACCTCCTTTACCCCCACCTAGGCGATCATCTCCCCCTACCACATCTATTCCCATCCCCATATCCACTTCTCCTCTCACGACTACTTCTGTCACCCCTCCACCACCTCCTCCCTCCTCCACCGTCACTGCATATGTGCGCCGCAAGAAATTGCAGGTGCGCTCCAGATCTCTCCCACCGCCACCCACTACCGTCACCATCACGTCTCCTCCCCCCATTTCTATCCCTTCTACCACCGCCTTGATCACCGTACTTCCACCACCACCCACCACCACCGACACTCCGCCCATCATTCACACCCCCACTGCACCTATTCCTCCACCTCCTTCCCCACTTCTCCGCACACCTCCAGCCTCCCCCGACCACCCTTCCACACACTCTTCTGAGGAGGGCGAGGATTCCCCTTCTGCTGCTTTTTGATTTCCTTTTTGTCCATTGACCCCCCCTTGCATATCCCTGCATTTTCACGATCATATCATCTTGCTAGCATTGTCACGTCTAGCTTGGGGGGAGGTCAAATTTTTCTGTGTGTCGTCGTGTTTTGTTTTTCTTTGTGTGATTGTTTATTTGTCGTGTCGTGTGATTTTCTTTCTTTCATTTATTTTTATTTTCTGTTTATATGTCGTGTGGTGTGCTTTTTTTATTTCTTATTTTCAAATTTCGTTTGTATGATTTTCTTGTCTTTCGTGTGTTTTTTTGTGTCTGTGCGTATTCCCCCCTTATTCATTGCCCTCCTGTATTTAATTCTATTGCATTGAGGGCAACGCAAGTTTCAGCTTGGGGGAGTCACACTTTGTGCGTCAATTGTGTCGTTTTTCTTCGTTTTTGAGTCGTTTTCCATCGTGGTTTTCTTTTTCTTCTCTTCTTTTGTCCTCTCTCTCTCCTAGAGATGACCCCATATGATGAATTGCCACAAAATCACACACACCTAGCATGGCATCGATAATCACATTCACGAGCCCTAGGATATCGAGTCCTCTTGCATTTCATGCATCGTGGATCCACTTAGCTTTTTGTGAGTCGTGAGTCGTGCCTAGCTGTGTGGTGTACTTCTACTTTGTGATTTTACTTTATATACATGTCCAGGAATGACCCCTAGATTATCATGCTTCGATTTGAATATGCGGTATTTGTCTCTACTGTCTGCTTCTTCTGCATGCTATATATATATATCGTACGCTTCATTTCGCATGTGTCGGGATTCCACAATTAAGAACTAGGATAACCCATTTAGCCCATGCTCTAATTAGCGAGAATAGTTTCCTTTGCCCAAGTGTTTAGATTCCGATTTCTTTTTTGTTTTACTTGGTGCAAATCCACTCGTCGTGTACCATTCTCCCACTTGGGAGAGTACACACGTGTAAAGCCAAAAAAAAACCTCCAAAAAAATCCAAAAAAAAGAGAAAAGAAAAGAAAGACCCAAAAAGAAAAAAAAAGGAAAAATTGTATAGCCAAAAAGCCAAAAAAAATAATAATACAAATACCCAAAACCCAAAAAAATTCCCGTGTGAATACTTTCCTACTTACCGAGAATAAAGGGAAGGCGAGAATTTGCACCGAGTGTTCTACTCCACATCATCTCAACCCCCATCGTTTTCGAAAACACTTGGCTTAGGAACTTTTTAGCTATTATCTGGGCTATAGTGTGGTGATTTCCTTAACCCTAGTTGTGGAGTCCCGAACGCATGATATGTTTCGATTCTCGCTCTATTCCCATGCTTGAGCTATATATTCACCGCTTAATTCGTATCGAATCGATATTTGTGACAATTCTTGGATTTGTGTATATCGAGCTTTATCGCACATCGTAGATAGTGACACCGTCTGCTAGCACACTACCACACTCACTCGCGCTTCACCGCGTGGGCCCACGGCACTTGTCTGGACTCGTATTCCTTGGTTTAGTGATGTGATTTGGCATCTGCTTGCTTGGTGTGTCATTTTTGATTTTGTTGGCCCTGACGGGCGATTTAGGATATATAGTTCTCTTTTTCTTTCTTTCTCTCTATTTTCTCCATCCGAGCTCCTACTCTCACTCGTCTTCCTCGAGGACGAGGAAGAGTTCAGCTTGGGGGATTTTGACGTGCGTTTATATTTCATATATTTGCGCACATTTTCTTCCGTGTTTTTCCGTATTTTCTGCCGTCTTGTATTCGTTTTCGCGTGTTTTCTTGTTTCTTTCTCTTTTCCATGTTTTTCGCATTTTGCAGGAGTTTACCAGTGTAGGGGACATAAAACGATGATATCAAGAGTCCCCGGAGCAACGGGAGGAGTCACGCGTGATCCAGGGGGTCAAACAACGAAGATCTCATCTTTCAGCCCCTCACCCGACCGGTTGGTCACTTCCAATCGATCGGGTGATGCACGCGTGCACCACCCGGACACGAGTTGGAGCGACCAAGAAGTCACCCGGTCGGTTCAGTGACCGGTTCAAAAGCCCCAACTCTTTGGAATTCTGATGCTGAATGCCAACTGATCAGGTGACCTTCACCAGATCGGTTCACTTGTAGCCGATTCTCCGAAGCCACAACACGGAGAGATCAACCGACCGGTTCACCCGACGGTACGAAGATCCAACCGATCAGCTTCAACCTCAACCGATCGTGCCGTGGTGACCGGGTGAAGTCCTATTCTGAGCTACCGAAGAAACGAAGCAGGTCACCCGATCGGGTGATATCGTATTCTATATATAGGACCCCTAGGATTTCCAGAAACGGGGAGTTGTTATTTTTTGCTGTTTTTTCTCTCTCTTGACGGCTGTAATTTTTCAGATATTTGTAAGTTTTCCGATCTTTGTCAAACTTTAATATAGTGTTATTAGCATTGCTCTTACTGCTTTTCAATCGCCTGATCATGATTTTTACGATCGATTTCTATTTAGATCGCTTTTTACTAAATATGTGTGAGTAGTTCCCTAATCTGGGATTTTGGTGGAAACCCCTTCGTGGGTTCTTCCCGATGCGTCCATAGGACTAGGAAGTCGATAGGGATTAGGAATCTACCGGTTACGTGGGGTGTTTTATTGTCATCGGCAGGAAAAATACCGCCTTTGACCGTTGGGCCAAGGGGGAATAAACTTGGCGGTTGACTCCCTAGCCATAGCTCACGCCCTTAGCGTAGACGTCGAATCCTAGCGCGCGGGAGCGGCAGGATGAGACGTTGGGAGTTATCGTTGCGAACTTAGTGCTCCCGGAGTCGGTCAGTGTTAATGGACACGGGAGTGCCCATTGACCGAACCCGGGAAGTCCGGCGTATCATCCTGGGCACCGACCGGAATATCGGGCCCATGGGACGCTGGTACCACTTTCAGAGGCAACGTCTCACCATTAGACCCTGATTCCGATCGTTATCCTACCCGTAGGCCGTATCGGCGAGAATCGCGCGATAGGGTGGAAACCAGAGTCCCGGGTTTTCCCTTTATATTGTTACCCCTTGCATTCCATTTACTGTGACAACCCATCATCCAATTCGGGCTAGCTCACCCATGGGGTGAATTTGATCCTTCTTGACACAAGCACATCCACGCCTCCCTGAGTTCGACCCCCAAGCCACACTACAACACCGTGCGCTTACGGTTACAAATATTTAAATCTCACGCCCCAATCATATTATTGCACACATAAAAAACACGCAAAACACGGGGGACGTCAGTATGACAACGAAAGTCAAGTACTCGTTCCCATCTTCAGATGTGACACTCCTACCCTCATTCATAGTTTGACGAAAGGGTCTTTGACCTGATATCCCAGCCTGAAAGTCTTAGCGGGGATTTTCGACACCCTAGTGATCTTTCCCTCATTCATTTTCTTTGTTTTATTCGTTTTCTTTTGTGTGGAGTCTTTGGTTGTGTTTTGCTGATGGTGACACCCTCGCCATTCACATCCATTGCCATTACGACCCCCTTTCGTAATCCATCTCCACAATAAATTCGAAGCTCAACCAACCTAGGAATCGATAGTTAGTATAAGCAACACCTCCCTATGGATTCGACCCGAACTCATTAGGAATATATTGCTCTGACACCCTTGCACTTGGGGGTGTGGATTTGCATCACCTTTTTGGGGGTGCACATCATCACTGAACAACAAAATGGCACCGTTGCTGGGGAGGCGTTCCGCCATATTACCTATTTATCACAATTAGGTTGCTACTTCGATAAAAAAAGAGAAAAAAATAAAACACTTAAAATTTTTTTATAAAAAGGAATAAAAAGAGATTTTTACCCTGCCACCACATTATTATTATCTTTATCTCTCTTGTGACACTGATGTCTTTTCGAGGTTGTTTATTTCTGTGATTGTTCAGGTTCTATGCATTCGAATATGTGGGAGAGGTTCACTCCAATAAACCAAGTGTTTAGCGCGGTCCTTAGCTTTACCCAAGCTGACGGAGAGAGTCTCAGCCAATCTTGGGGGAGGTTCAACGACCTATTATGTGGGTATCTGTGTCGTGCATATTTTTATGATGCAGAGCTATTTTGTTGCTTCGATCGAGGGCTAAAGGAACACTCACATGAGTTTATGCGAAGGATGCACATGAGAAAGTTCAGTGATCTGCAGTTGGCAGTAGCCTTGGAACAAATGATAGATGAGGATCAATCTATTTGTTCACTAACCGTTATGACAGGTGACCCATCCGATCAAGTATTCATCGATTTCGTTATGACTAACGTCTCTGATGCATATACTATCATAGACAGAGTGTCTGTTTCGCTTGAAGGCGATCGTCTCCACTTTTACACCATCAACACTCCACAAATAGAGACATCTGAGCTGCCAGAGGAGGACACATTTCTGGGCATATTGGGAAGCATTGTGGACGTAGTTCGGTCCACCGGTCCAATGACACTAACAGCAAGTGATCATTCTGAGCGAGAATTTCATAATTTTATTATTCATCGCATCTTTTCTACAGGTACCATTGACGATGGAGTCCATGCTCAAGTTGAGGGGGACAAGATATAATTTTATACCATGGTTGAGATACATGAGCCATAGAGCAGCCTGTAGCACCAGAGGACATTGTTGAGGAGATCGTGCTAGCGGAGCCGGAGCAGACCGTTGAGGAGGATGCAATTTGGGATGCGGATACATATATTCACATGGAGCCCGAGTATTGCCCACCTTTAGTTGGGCTTCTGTAGCCACCTCCACAATTCACTGCAGCTGAGGACCATCTATCGGAGTTTATTTCTCCCACTCAGTGAGAATCTTTTACACCCTCATTATTTACGTTTGATTCCCCTCCTATTTTTGATGACTATCTTATACTTGATTTAGATGTCCCTGACCACATTTTTTGCAGGACACATGCGTATGTGACCAGGAGGTGCGTTGGGATGTATATGAGGAGGACGACCACGAGGAGCCTGAAGTAGACCACGAGGAAGCATTACCTAACGAAACTAAGGAAAGCAACGGGGTGTTGGTAGACATGGTGCATGAGAGTAGAGATACAATCTCAGGGAAGTATCATTAACTAGATTTAATTTCCATTATTTTTGTCGATGACTTTCTTTGGGATTCATATATCACGGGGGAAAAATTTCAGAGACGAACTGATGTAGCTCGTCTCCTGCAGAATATAGGTGGAATCCTTGCGGAGATGCTAGTGGCTGCATTGCTGGAGTTCGTTAGTATCTGTGGAGGCACGCACTTGACGTAGCCATGGAAGGATCAGTTGGAGCAGTTGCCTGCACAAGCAAAGATAATGGATCCGCCTTTTACTATAGGTAGTATCAATCCAGTAGTATAGCTGCAGTGTAGATTTTTATTCTTTCAATAAACACGAGTCTTCTTGACAGCGAGAGGACCGTATATGATTTTTATTCTTTCTTAGTTTAAATAAATTCACCCCATATGATGGTTACAACAAATATCTTTTGCACCCAACCCTCTATATGTATATTGATTGCTATCTTCTTTATATTTTGATGTGTCCCATCCTTTTGCTCACCATTGAGCACTTCTTTCAAACTAAATCCTACTTTCCTATTTATTTGACATGATCACGCTTTTCAAAGCCGTGACATTATTGATTGAATCAAATGAAAGGGATTGTTTGGTTTAGCATGGGAGAAGGCGCTCCATGCATCATTGTATGTGCATTTATTTGCATTAGCGATTCATGTCATCATATTTCACTCACCCCCTATATATTTTATCGTTGTTCCTCGTCATTTTTATATGGTCACATTGAGGACAATGTGTCGTTTAAGTTTGGGGGAGTGCATTTACATGCCATTTAGTTGCATCAGGTTGCATTTTTACTTTATTTATAGGATTTATAGAATTTTTCAAAATTCTCAAAATTTTCCATTTTTCTTTTCATGTTTGGTTTTCTCTTTTTATGTGTTTCATACGTCATAATGTGTGCTTGTGAGTCGTTTTTATCTTTATTTATTTTTGCTAGAAATGATTTTCCTTCTACGATTGTTATTCATGTTTGACATCTACACACATTATCCCTTTGTATAACCACAAGTTATCACGTGATATTTGAAATCTATTGTGCTTCAATTATGAAATGTGTATGAATGGATTATCTTCCAGAACTCTTAATTGAAAGTGATAGTTTTAGAGTATATTCCTTGAGTTGGATAGCATTTCTAATAAGCTTTTCATAATAGTGCTCATATTTCCATGATTCATATTCTCGAAACGGCCTAAATGAAAATGAAAGTATTAAATCTGAATTTTAACTATATTTGCATGATTTGTGTGAGAAATTAAATATGTTTCATGTATGAATAGTAACCCAATTGAGATAGGATAACTCCATGATACTCTTAAGTATTGACGAGTAGGATATTTCTGATACCTAGTCCATATCTAGATTCTACGCTTTTTCCTTTTCTTTTGTATATAGCCAAATAAATGATCCTTGATCATGCTTTGCATTCCATCGCATTTACGTGAGTTTGCAAAATCCCAAAAATGCAAAAATCAAATAAAAATATCCTAAATAAAGGTCCATTGGGGTTCCTTGTAACCCGATGTCCTAAGATCGCTTGATCTGGGATGCATAGACCGCTCCTTGCACTCCATTGCGTTTACACAAGTTTGCCAGACAAAAAGCCAAAAATAGCAAGAAATATAAAAATACAAAATTCCATATCTCTACCTCCCTTTCTATTTATAATAAAGACATGGATAAGGTTGATGGGTTCCTAGGATTCAAGAAATGGGTTTCATTTCATGAACACCAAATAATAATATGCTATGCATGCTTGTTTATTTGATCATGATACATATATGCCGGTTAGAGAATCTTTCATGGATTTTCAGTTATTATCACGAGTTAGTATATTACATGCTAATCTATGATAGGATAAATACTTTAACTTCTATTATGATTGGTTGATTAGTTCATTACGCTTCAATTGAAATCCATTGCATGTACATTTAGATACGAGGTTAAAATGTCAAGTGAAACACGTGGTTGTTGATTATTTCTCATCATGTGTGTTTATGAATGACGAGGTTAATATGAGTTGATGATCTAGCATCTTTCTTTATTTTCCATTCTTATTTTTATTCCCCAGTTTGCTTTTTATTAGTCTTCCGCGAGTAAGAGGCAAGCTTGGAGATTTTGAGGTGTCCATCAATTACATGTTTATCACATATTTTTATGTCATGTTTCGCCCTCCAAATCCCCATTTTATACACTTTAATGTTATTATTTGGAACTATTTGACTTTGAGAGCGGTTTTATGTATTTCATTTCAAAGCAAATTGGAGTCAAGGACATTGAAAATGATGTTGGAGAAGCAAGGATACCCTTGAAGACGAGCTTGACATGGAGAGAGAAAGAAAGAAGAGAAAGAAAGGAAGGAGGAGAGCCCAAAAGCTGGCAAGTGTTGATTGCCAGATCACTCGACCGAGCGGTTACCCCGCTCGGTCGAGCTGGAGTCGCAAAGCCAAAGGGAAAGGTGAGGCTTACAAGGAGCAAGTCGCTCGGCCGAGCAGTCCAAGGCGCTCAACCGAGCGACCCGATGCAAACCAACCCCAAGTTTTGCCTTGGAACTCTCTGGTTAATTAGCTCAGCCGAGCGGTTACCCCGCTCGACCGAGCGGCCTCCTTCTACCCAGAATCAAAGATGAAGCATCCAAGAGGCGCTCGACCAAGCGATAGGGTGTGCTCGACCGAGCGACCAGCGCCGCTCGGCCGAGCAGAGTAGAAAGCACAGAATTCTGGATAGTCCTTCAATATTTGAAGATCTTCTATTACCCGTGATTTTACAGTATTTTTCTCATATTTTTCACAGATAGTAGACTTCATGAAGATTCCAACGCTGCCGAGAACGAGCCAAATGGAGGTCGGATGAGTCTTAGGGAATCTCTACAAGTTGGTGAATCTGTGTTGGAAACTGTGCTCGGGTAGGCTGGAAATTGTGCTCGACCGAGCGCTTGTGCATAGCATGGCCGAGCTGAGCAGGTAGTAATCGCGTGCCCATGTCGACTTTGGGTTGTTTTGAGTGGTTTCTTGTGGCTATATATATGTATTATGCAACCATCAAAGGATACACTCATCTTTGGTGGGGAGATCTCGTTTTTAGGGTTTGGAGACTATTTTTTGAGGCTATGCTACTCCATCGGCCCCTCCTTGCTGATTTCTTTTTTGGATCCTCATTAAGCTAAGTATTTTCTTATTGAATCTTCTTTATTGCTGTTCTTATTTGTTTGTTGATTTCTATTGATTTCATATCTTTTGCCATGATTAAGTAGATCATTGCTATGGTTAGGGATGAACCCTAGGATTCTAGAGATTGGATGTTAGGTTAACCTTAGTTGAAAGAATCTAGGGTTGCTCTAAGGTAGTTTGAACAAGGATTTTGGGGGATTAGCCCTAGAATGGGAGGATTGCAAAAGTAGGTCTATGTTCTAGGGAAGATCCCCACGAATTTGATTAGGAATTAGCAGTCATCTTCCAGGGCTCGTGATCATGATAGTAACTCGTGCACTGGGGATGACTATTAACCGCCGATCCGCTAGTCGGTGACTATGAGAGTAGCCCGACTGCTAGAACCAACCATGGTGTAGTATCCCAATCCATAGATCATGTGAGTGGATACAAATCTGTGATATGGGAACCAATGTCGAGCGTAATGTGCGTATCCATATGTGAAGTTCATAGCGAAAGCGGCCGAGCACAGGGATACGTTAAACGAGTAGGACAACGAAAGTCAAGTACTTGTTCCCATCTTCGGATGTGACGCTCCTACCCTCATTCACAGTTCGACGAAAGGGTCTTTGACCTGATATCCAATCCTGAAAGTCCTAGCGGGGATTGCCGACACCCTAGTGATCTTTCCCTTATTCATTTTCTTTGTTTTATTTGTTTTCTTTTATGTGGAGTCTTTGGTTGTGTTTTGCTGATTGTGACACCCTCACCATTCACATCCATTGCCATTACGACCCCCTTTCATAATCCATCTCCACAAAAAATTCGAAGCCCAACCAACCTAGGAATCGATAGGTAGTATAAGCAACACATCCCTGTGGATTCGACCCCGAACTCATCTGAAATTTATTGCTGTGATACCCTTGCACTTGGGGGTGAGGGTGTACATCACCTTTTTTGGGGGTGTGCATCCTCGCAGAACAACAGCAGCCAAGCATTGGTCTTGTGTGTATGGAAAATCCAAAATATAAATATCCTTTTGGCATGTTCTACTAAACAAAATGCTATCATTAGCATTATCAAGAATACTACACAATCCATCACCAAAGTTAAATTTGTAACCCTTCTCACATAGTTGACTAATAGAGATAAGATTGTGATTTAAACCATTTACAAGATTAACATTCGCTAGGAGAGGTTTATAAGGATTACCAACTTTACCAATATCTATGATGGATCCCTTCTCATTGCCTCTAATAGTAATCGTTCCGCCATTCTTGATGCGGATAACCTCGGAGAGCAAACTTGGGTCTCCCGTCATAAGTTTGGAACATCCACTATCGAGTATCCAGCCCTTTCATTTGCATTTAGAGCAATATTTTCACATATTGACATTTTTCCTCTTCTTGGGTACATATAGAATTCACCATAAGCACATGGTACCCAAGCATGTTGGGTCCAAGGGGATTAGCCCTTTGCAAACTAAGTCCAAGTGGACTTTGGCTTCCCAACATAGTTCTCATTATCTATAACATCCCTAAAATACGATTGCATATACATTCCTTAATCATACACGCTAGTATGTTTAGGATCCCAAATCAAATAACTCTTGGTAGTCATATGCCTCATGGGTGCATGCATTTGAGGAGAATATTTAGTAGGAGCATGCGACAAGTGAGCATGTGAATGAATATATGCATTAGGGTGCACATGAGCATGTGGGTGAGTACGTATTGGTGCATACCCATGCGCATGAGTAGGGGTACGACCATATGATCTTCTCACATGTGTATTTGCATGTGTATGAGGGTGTGATGCATAAAACTCATCATAAGTAGGAGCAACATGTGACAGTGTTCTCCAATGTGGTTGGGTGCGTGTGTACATATACATATGTCCCTGCTTTGGTTGTCTATCCCTGGTGGGTTTCTTACCAAATGAGGGTGTCATCGAAATGGTGCTAGTCTTGGTAGATGTACGACCCAAGCGTTTTGATGCTCCACTATTGGATGACACATGAGGATGGCCTTACAATATCAATAGTTTCTCCACTATATGATGCACGATAAATGGAAGCATTATCCTTTGAATATCCAAGTCCTCCACGGTAATTTGCGGGAAGTTGGTTTTCCAATATGGTATTCAATTGTCCTTACCCTTGTCGAATCTATCAACATTAGAGGACATGAGCTCATATCTCTTCAATAGTGAAGAGAAATTAGTACCTAAATTGGATACATGTAAATTTAGCTCTTCCACTTGGGATTTGAGAGCAACATTCTCATTTCACAAAGACATGGTTTGAGATCGAAGTGTTTCAATCTCAATGCCATCACAATAACTAATTTGGACTTGTCCAATTGTATTTTAAGGATATTACCTCATTTCTCAAGCAATCATTTTGAGAAGCCAAAGAAGCTTTCTCTTTGATAAGTGTATTGTGAGTGATAGAACTAACATTTATATCAAAATTCTTAAAAGAAGTAGCAATGCTAGCTAGTTTGTCCTTAGAAAGCATATATGAGTTAAATTTTTTTTGATACTTATTAAATAATTTTTCATTAGATAATTTGAAGTCATTTATAGTTACCTCATCGGTGTCGCTCTCACTCTCACTGGAAGAGTCCTTTGAAGAGCTTCCCTTAGCCATGAAACACGTGTGTGCTAACTCTCCCTTTTCCTTATCGGATTCATCACTACTTGAATCTTCACTAGAATCATCACATGTTCCTACGAGTCTCTTCTTCCTTTTGTTCCCTTTGTACACATCTCTCTTCTTATACTTGGAAGCTTTCCATTTCTCCTTGTTCTTAAGCAAGGGGCAATCCATCTTGATATTCCCTGGCTTATTGCAATTAAAACACAAAAAAGAATCAATAGTAGGAAAAAAATTATTCCTTAGTTTGAAATTACCTCTTCGGTAAAACTATTGGAATTTCCTAGCCATAAGAGCTATGGATTCCATGTTCATCTCTTCGTCGGAGTCCTCATTCTCCGAAGTGACTTTGAAAGTAATGGCTTTCTTCTTTGGTTCGAATAGAAAATTTAGAGAATTCCTTTCTTCTCTATCCACCTTCCTAACCTCAGAAGCCATGATGTTTCCTATGAAGGCCTCAACCGTGTATGTCTCCATGTTATTACCTTCCTCCATGACCATTGTCTTCCTTTCCCTTTTCAGGATGACGACCAGAATGAGTTTCCTTACCTTTTCCACTTGGGTGTATTCTTTCCCAAGGGCCTCAAGCTCATTCACGATATCTGTGAATATTGCATACAAGCTAGAGATTGTTTTCGTTTCCTACATTTGAAACATTTCAAATCGTTGAATGAAAACATGAAGCTTTGACAACTTAACTTGGGTTGTCCCTTCATAAGTAACTTGGATATGTCTCCAAATTTGGTGTGCGGTTGTACAATTTGACACTTTGTTGAATTCGAATGCATTCAATGCACATATAAGCGAGTTCATCTCCTTTGCGTTGTTTGTTTCTGCAAGCACGTGAACTGGTGTCCACTTTGAGTAGTCTTCCTCAAATGGATTAACATACTCCTTCTCTAACGTACACCAAAGTGAAGCACTCTTAAGGAAGATGATCATCTTCCAATATCCATAATTTGACCCGTTGAAATGTGTAGGTCTTGGCCTTCCATGGTAAAGGATGCACCATCATGGTTATTATTGTTGCTTGTGGTTGCCATAGTTTGAAAAACTAGCTCTGATACCAATTGTAGGATTTGAAACTATATGGAAAGATACTAGAGGGGGGTGAATAGTGCTTTATAAAAATTAATAAGGAATTTATGCCAAATTAAATATCTCTTAGGCAATCTTAGTGCGGAATAGAAAAAGAGAACAACAACACAAAAAATGCAAACGCAAACAAATGATATACACTGGTTCAGATTCACCGAGTCCCCCCGACTCCCTTGAATCCTACTCCAGTAACCCACTAGCAACCCGCTAGTGATTAGTGTTTACACTAATGCCCACTTGCCAAAACCTGACAAGTACAAATCAATACAACTTTCTTCCACTTCCGACAAACCGGGAATGGACTACTCTCACACCCGAGAGGAACCTTTCTTCCACTTCATACAAACCGAAAATGGACTTCTCTCACAACCGAGAGGAACTTCTCTTCCACTTACCACAAACAGGGAATGGACTTCTCTCACAACCGACAGGTACTTCTCAAATATCAAGAGAAAGACAGAATGAATTATGAAACAATTTCACAACCTATGTTTTGAATATTGCTCTTAAGAATTAGGCAATAAGGTGTGTGTGATGTGCTCTAAATGATAAGAGTGAGAGCACTTACTAACTTGTCTCAAGAAGTGTAGCAATGAATGCTAGAAACTGATCTTGAAATCTTTGGAGACAAGTTGATCATTAGAGCTTGAGCTAGAATTGCTTTGAATGCTCTTGAATGCTTTAATTGAGAAGTTAATAACTTGGGATCACTTGAGATTGTATTGAATGAAGGATTTGATGCTTAGCTAACCTCTCAAGTCAAGACATTAAAGCCTGTCATGCCCTATTTAGCACTGTACGTGTATTCTACTGAACACACATTGTATTTCTCCTACGGTGCATACGTAGGCATGAAATAAACGTGGATATCGATGTATGTAACATAGTGCAAGGGGGATTTTGCCATAATGCATGGCTAAGAGACGAGAAAACGAGATTGAGTGCGGGAGAAGTGTGAAAGACGTCGTGGGTGCAAAACAATAGGAATGTGCTGGACATGTGTGCGTGGTGCATGTATGCATGTGTAGGCATGCATGTGTATGTGTAGGAAAGCCATGCAAGTGTGAAAGGGGTAGGGGTCAATGGAAACCCCCGTAAAATTTTAGAAAGGCGAGGGGCAAAATGGTCATTTGGTCCAAAAGTGCTGTGTGTACATACTTAAGTGGTCGGTATATAAAGTAATGGCAAACTTGTAAATACTTAAAAGTTGAGGGGCATTTTTGGAAGGGTATTTTAGTCATTTTAAGTTAAACATGGCTTATGGGAGAAGCTAAGGATGGTGTAGAAATTTCTTTAGGAATCTCTTCTTTTTCTTTCTAAAGCCTTCTCTCATCTTCTCTCTTTTCCCCTCTTCCTTCCCTAACATGGCCGGCCACCCTACCCTTCTTTTCCCCCTCTTTCATCAAATGAAAACCCTAATTTCCATTTCCAATTAGAAGGTATCCAAGCTAGCTCCAAGAGAGAAGAAGGTGGAGAAGAAAGAAGAGAAGGAAAAGAGGAAAGATCAAATTTTGAGGTAGGAATCCTCTTGGATTTGGAATTCCATTAAATTGATTCTTGCTATTATGTTTTTATATAATGTTTTACTTAATATGTATTAGGGGTAGCCAAAAATTTATATGCCATGATTCAATTTCACTAATCACCCCTTGAAATTCAAAGCAAAATCACTCTCTTGGAAAAGCTGAAATTCTGGAGTGTGTTATTACTTAAATTCTGATTTCTGTAGCTTGAATCATGTTTCGAAAAAATTATATTCTGATAGATCTTGAAGTTCTACCCCAAAACCATATAAATTTTGATATATGTTCAATTCAGAAATTAGGAGTAAAAATTTCATCTTTACAACATGTCTGTATGATCTTCAGTCTTGACACAGTTCAGTAGAATTGTCCTAAGTAGCTGCACACATAATGGAATTTGATGTTCTTGGTCTCGTTGAAAGGTTAACAAGTTTTTCTAAAATTTCATCTTAGTTCATATTTTTCGAAATTCTAGCTAAAACTTGCTCAAAAACAGCAATCTTTACAGGCCCTGAAATCTGTCTGAAAAACAGATTTGACAGACGTCACCAAATAATTCACCATAAATCACCTACTTAATATTTTTGCATGAACTTTTACCTGTGAATCCAGGACTAACATATCTACTACTTTCATTTGGGAAGTTTTGTCAAATTCTCACTGAAAACTGATGATGTATGGTCATTTGTGGTGACTGTTTACAATTTCCAGCAAGCTGAGCCATTTCTATTGGATGTTAAATTATGTATAGTTGTCAATTTTACTCATATTGTCCATACTTGTTGTTATTACATCAAAGAAAGTTTGATTGGTGTGATATTCGATTAAATTACTAATGTGATTAAGATGTGGAACATGATGCATACCATGTGTTTGTGAAAATGCCTAAGTGAAGGCAAATGCCAGAAATGTGAGAAATACTCAATCCTATGGTTATGATATGAGATTTGATATAAACATGTAGTGTCGGGAGTGTAATGCCCTGTGTAGATACTGCACAAGTACTAGAGGGGGGGGTGAATAGTACTTTAAAATAATCAAGAGTATTATTCCTAATTATTATGCAAACACACAAACAACAATGCGGAATAAGATACAAACAACAAGAATAAAACAATGCAAACAAAGTATGTAACGGGTTCGGATCCACCCGAGTCTCCCCGGCTTGTTCCCGGTGATCCTACGTCCCAACCACCCGGATCCCCTCCGGATACTTGAGTTAGAAACCACTAACCCAAGTTTTGCACTATGAAATTCTTGTAGAAAAACCTCTACAAGACCAAATCATACACAAATGACATGTGACTCCCACAACCCGGGATCACATCCTTCTCTCACAAACCGAGAGAACAACTTGCAAAAGCAAAGTAAATGAAACAATGAAATGCTTACCAACAAAATCCTATGCCTTAAGTAAACTTACCAAAATTAGGGCAAGAAGGATTTTGAGGAAGAAGATGACACCAAACCCTAGCTCCACCAAGATAACCATCAATAGGTGGCTAGGGAGAGATTGGTGACTTTGAATCAAGCTCTTAGCTTGAGAGGCTCACAATGGAGAGAATCTCTCTTGAGGAATTAGGGCTCAAGAAGTTGAGGGAGAGATTCTTGTGAGAAGAGAGAGCTTTGAAATAGAGTTGAATGGCTCCTCTTTTATTTCTCTAAACATCTAGAATATCAGCCTTGAATACTAGGAAAGAACCTCTCCAAGTATATATAGGTTAGAGGAAAGAGAGAGCAAAATTCGTAGCAATTAATGCTCCAACGGCTCTATTCTGAAGCAGCTTAATCGGTCAAAGAAGGATCACTGACCGATTAGTTTTTCAACTAGTCGGTCGGTGATTCTTCTTGGACCGACTAAGAGGATGACAGCCAATAAAGATAGTTCAGGCAATATAGAACTAGTCGGTCTAAGAAGACTTGCCAAACGACTAGTTTCACAACTAGTCGGTCGGTGAGTGTTCTTTGACCGACTAAGAGATGAAATACGATAGGCTGTCAACAAAGAGAACTAGTCGGTCTAAGAACAAATCCTAACCGATTAGTTTCTCAACTAGTCGGTCGATGATTGTTCTTTGATCGACTAACGATAAACAGTTGCTCAGGCGGTGAAATGAAAGACATAACTAGTCGGTCTAAGAAGGATTCCAAACCGACTAGTTTGACAACTAGTCGGTCAGTGAACCTTTTTGGACCGACTAACTGTAAACAGTGAATGAGCTGAAAATGAACAAGGCATTCTAGTCAGTTCAAGAAGGATTACCGACTGACTAGATTGCCATTTAGTCGGTTGGTTCTTCTTCTTGAACCAACTAAGATGCACAAGAAGCCGCGAAATGAAGCGCGAAGCTTCGGGAAAGTTTGTATGTGCTTCTAATAAGATCCTAACTCTAAGATATGAGCGTTATGAAGATTAAAACGTAAGACCTACTCAAGGCTTAACATTCTACGAAACGAAGCTAGATGACTATAAATAAAACTTGATAAACCGTCTTCAAAAGCTTCAATCGAATCTTCTTGACTTCAATAATACTCCTAGAGCTTCAACGAAGCTTCAGGCACACGATCACGCGCTTTGAGAAGTCTCGAGACGTCGCTATTGATGTTCATAGAATTTTGGCGACGATCTCCATAACTGCGCTCACAAAGAGTTAGTTCACGATATTTATGTTTGTTCATCATCAAAACCAAATCCGGGGAATCAATACTCAACATTCTCCCCCTTTTGGTGATGATAAACCAACATAAATAATAATCAATAATAATGATTAAAATGAAATTTACTTACTCCCCCTGCATTGATGACCCGTTAGTTCCGTATTCAATTATAATCATACGCATCAAGCAGACGAGGAAAGCATAAAATGTGAACTCAAGTATTGCAATTTAGGATCTAAATCCATTTTTATATCTTAACTCCCCCTAAATATAACATATCAAATTAGATTCACGGTAAAATGATTTAAATTATCATTTAGCATATTGTCATTATTAATTCTCTCCCACTTTGGCATTAGCAAAAAGAGTGGGAGGAGATCAACGACAACAACAATGGCTACAAATAAAAGCACGTGAGTCTAAGAATACGACCACGGTCCAAATGACACCTGGGTAAAATACCAAATGTAATATACCGAATAAAATTAAAGCGTGCCAATGAGACCATAGTCGAAAATCGAAATCATCAAAAACTCAAATCAATTTCACGAATTGAGTTATGGAACATACTCTCCAATATAAACATTCTTATTGAATTTAGTGCATGGAAAACAATTCTATGTTTTCATACAACCAAATCAATTAAATCCATAAAAGCGTCGAGCGACGAAATCAATATCAGAGACATAAATACAATGTGCACAAGAAACGAAAGGCAACATGATGTACACATCATACAAAATTTGTTATGCCAAAATAGAGATAGTAACTTCATAGAACTTATGGCATACACAATTCTAGTACTAGCATGCATTCCAAAAGAGATACTCACTAAATGAGTCAATAATAAGCATGGAATGCCATGAGCATGAGAAAGATAAGAATTATAACACAAGCTCAAAACTAGCATCAAGATATGCATGAGATAGTCTAAAATACAAAGAGACATCTACATGCATTCAACACATATGGAAACCAAATGTAAGAATATACTTACAATATTAAGCTCCCCCTAGTTTGGTGTATCACTAACGCACCATCAACTCCATTTGAATGAAGAACTTTTCAAAACCAAGGAGTTGGTCGGGTTGGTTTCCCATGGGCTTGAACCTAGAAAACATAAGTTGGCAACCAAATATTCTTGGAGTAAAATTTTGATTTGTTGCTCCTTCTCTTATTCTTGAGTACCTGAAGATAAAAATATCATTCCATGGTACCCAAGGACATTGTGTCCTAAGAGATTAGACCTTTGGAAGCCAAGTCCAATTGGACTTAGACTTCCCAACAAAATCATCATTATGCATAACATTCATGAAATACGAATTAATATATGCTTATTTTTCATGCATGCTTGTGTCCTTCAGGCCCCAAATAGTGAATTTCTTGGGAGCCCTAGTCCTATTGGGAGCATGCACATGTTGTTGATTTCTATGTGATGCATGTGGCCTACGAGAAAGTGGCCTAGGATATGCATGTCGAGGATAAGCATATGGCACATGATGAAATGGTGCATGATGATAGTGTTGGATCCTGTGGATGGCAAACAACACTAGAAGGGGGGGTTGAATAGTGTTGTACAAATAGTAAACTTTTTCGATCGTTAATTAAAACCCTTCTAATGTTGCCTAAGAAACCAAGTAGAGTGATCTACGCTTGGTTCTTAATCAACAAAGTAATATGATATAGAAAAGATTACAACCAGATGTAAATCTTTACACAGAGATCTTTACACAGCGGAATTAAATAAACAATCTTTGCAATAATAAATAAACAAGGAATTAAAAAGATATAAGATTAGCAAATGAAAAATGCTTGTACAAGAAATATAAACAATCACAGAAAAACAAACGCAGAGACAAGCGATTTTATCCTGGTTCCCCGCAACCCGGGTACGTCCAGTCCCCGACCAATCCGGTACGAGATTTTCCACTATCTGCCTTGGCAAATACAAGTACCTAACTCCACTCGTTAGGATTTCCAATGACCTAGCCTTGACTAGGATTTCCAACTGGCAACACCTAGACTTGTCTAGTGTTCCAACAACAACTCAATAAAGATCAATATCCAATTCACCACAATAAATTGATGGAGATTGGTTTTACACCCGATTATATAGCCCAACAAAGATAGACAAAATTGTGTGTAGTGGCTTGATAGAATAAGAGTATAGATCACACAAAGATACGAGAGAATTCTTTGTGATCTAGATCTAATGTTTTTCAAAAATCCTTTTAAACAAAAAATCAAGAGAAGAGCAATAAGGATTTGAAAAATAATTAGCCAATAAAACGAGAATATGATCTTAAAAAAATAATAACAAAATTTTGCAAGATCACAATTAAAATAGAATTGGCTAAAGAGAGAAGAGAGCTTATAGAATTTTCAGAGTGTTTGCACGAAAGATTTTGATTTCAATAGTTGTGTTTTTCTCAAATGAAATTAGCTCTTATTTATAAGGAAAATTCTGAGATTTGAAATTCAAATTTACTTTGACTTTTGTCCCAAAAATCACGGAGAAAATCGCACAATGAATTTTCAAAATTCAAGTCAAAACCGTCAGATTTTTACAGCTGGTAGTCGACTCCCTCATGTAGGTAGTCGACTCCCAGAGTGTTACGGGAATACTTGAATCCCAGCTGGTAGTCGACTCCCTACTGTTGGTAGTCGACTCCAAGAGGAGTTTTTCCTGCGACACATCTAGTCAGACAAGTAGCTAACTCCAGGGTGTGTGGAGTTTCACTACGGAATTTATAAGATGACTAGAGAAAGCTCTCTAAAATATTTTGAAAAGATTTAAAAGATTTTCAAAAACATTTTTCAAATTGTTTTTGTGTGCGTGTGTTTTGTCTATATGATTTGGCTTTAACAAATACCCTAAAGAGACAAAACACACTCACTATAGACTTAGGACACGTCTTCGGAAGCTTGATCAATTTGATGGAGTAGAAGTGAGCTTCACTTGAGCTTCTTGATCTATTTGAGCTTTGAGCTTCATCATTTGATCTTAACCACGTTCGTCCTTGTCTTTGAGCGTAGATTGCGCTTCTTTGAGTATGAGTAAAGTTTCGCATATTCTGCACACTTAATAGTAGTGTAGTTAGTACACTAAGCATCATTTGGTGTGCTCATCATTAAAATCACTTGGGGGTGGAATTCAATTTCCATCACTCTCCCCCTTTTTGATGATGACACCCAAATGAAAAATGAAGTAAGTTTTAAAAAAACATGAAAGTATACTTACTCCCCCTGCTTTGATGCGGTTCTCCCCCTGCATCGAAGCCGTTAGCAATACATATAATTTCATTTTTGCATTTCATATCTTTCTCCCCCTTGTCATCAACAAAAACAAAACAAAAAAAATAGACTAGTGACAAAGTATTATAATTGATCATTATTCAATTCCTTTTCACTAACAATACCCAATTCTCTACGAAGTCTAGAGAATGTATCTTTTTGTAGGGGTTTTGTTAGAATATCTGTAACTTGCAATTCAGAGGAGACAAATTTAAGTTCAACATCCTTTTTAGTACAGTGATCATCGATAAATCTATGTCTGATATCAATATGTTTTGTTCTAGGATGAAGAACGGAGTTTTTAGTGAGATTAATCGCGCTTTTATTATCGCAATAAATTACACATGTAGATGTATTAACACCATAATCTACGAGAACTTGTTTCATCCAAAGAATTTGGGCACATGCAAGTCCAGCAGCTATATACTCTGCCTCAGTGGTAGATAGTGAGACTGAACTTTTCTTTTTGCTAAACCACGAGACAAGGAAATGTCCAAGAAAATGACATGTTCCACTTGTGCTTTTTCTTGTGGCTTTACAACCAGCATAGTCTGCGTCACTAAACGAAGTTAAATTAAAAGTGCCGCTTTTGGGATAAAATAGTCCAAAATCAGAAGTGGTCTTAAGATATCTAAATATGTATTTTACCGTTTTCAGATGTGATTCTCTAGGATCACATTGAAATCTAGCACATGCACAAACACTAAACATAATGTCAGGCCGGCTAGCAGTTAAATAGAGTAAAGATCCGACCATACCTCGATATGTTTTCTGGTCGATCTTTTTACCTGCTACGTCTTTGTCTAAAGATGTGGATGTTGCCATCGGTATGTTCTTTCCTGATGCGGTTTCCATCCCGAACCTTTTGATCAGGTCTTTGGCATACTTCGTTTGATGAATAAAGGTTCCTTCTTTTCCTTGTTTGATTTGTAAGCCGAGAAAATATGTGAGCTCCCCCATGTGGCTCATTTCAAATTCTTCCTGCATTAGCTTAGCAAACTCTTGACAAAGATCTTCATTAGTAGATCCGAAGATAATGTCGTCTACATAAACTTGAATAAGAATAATATCATCATGAATTTTCTTAACAAATAAGGTTGTGTCTATCTTTCCAATAATGTAACTTGAGTCAATTAAGAATTTTCTTAATCTTTCATACCAAGCTCTTGGAGCTTGTTTTAGACCATACAGAGCTTTATTTAACTTGTAAACAAATCCTGTGTTCTTATCATGTTCAAATCCAGGAGGTTGCTCAACGTAGACTTCCTCCTTTATGAATCCATTTAGGAAAGCACTTTTTACATCCATTTGGTATAGTTTGAAATTTTTATAGGATGCAAATGCAAGTAACATCCTAATAGATTCTAATCTAGCAACAGGAGCAAAAGTTTCATCGAAATCTATACCTTCTTCTTGTGAGTATCCTTTCGCTACTAATCTTGCTTTATTTCTTACTACATTTCCATCTTCGTCTAGTTTGTTCCGATATACCCATTTGGTGCCGATAACTGGGCGGTCTTCCGGTCTAGGTACTAACTCCCATAATTGATTGCGTTCAAATTGCAGAAGTTCTTCTTGCATAGCTTCAATCCATGCTTCATCTGCAAGAGCTTCTTCTACCTTTTTCGGCTCAACGTTAGAAACAAATGCAACATGTGTCAAGTGTTCTATTTGAGATCTAGTTCTAATTCCTGCATCAATATCACCTATGACTTGTGTGTGTGGGTGATATGTGACTTCATGAAATGATTTAGGTAGAGAACTAGAGATGTCATTAGCAGTGATAGATTCATTATTGGGAGTAGATGCAATGATTATGCTATCATCATCATTATGAGCAGTATTATGAGGTAGAGATTCATCAAATGTTACATGTAGAGTTTCAACAATAGTTTCGGAACTTTTATTGTAAACTCTATATGCTTTACTACGTAAAGAGTAACCGATAAATATACCTTCATCTGCTTTGGAGTCAAATTTATCTAAGTTATCTTTAGTATTCAGAATCTAGCACATACAACCAAAAGCTCTGAAGTAAGATACTTTCGGAATTCGTTGGAGCAATAACTCATAAGGGGTCTTTTCAAAAGGTTTTCTTATTAAAACTTTGTTTTGAATATAGCACGCGGTTGCTACAGCTTCCGCCCAAAAACTTTTTGGAAGATTGCTTTCACACAACATTGTTCGTGCACACTCTTGGAGTGTTCTATTTTTCCATTCAACTACCCCATTTTGAGGAGCAGCTCTAGGAAAAGCAAAAGTATGAGAAATGCCTCGTTCTTCACAAAACAGTTTAAAATGTTCATTTTCAAATTCACCACCGTGATCACTTCTTAAAGAAATAATTTTCAAAGAGTATAAACGTTCAATTCTTTTGAAAAATATTTCGAATTCACGGAAGGCATCATTCTTATGAGTTAAGAATAATACCCACATATATCGAGTAAAATCTTCAACTATGACAAATACGTATCTAGAGTTACATAAGGATGGAGTTCTAGTTGGGTCAAACAAGTCCATATGGAGTAGTTCAAGTGGCCCATTAGAACTAAGAGCTCCAATATTCTTAAATGAACTCTTATGCATTTTGCCAAATTGACATGAATTACATATTTTATCCAATTTAAAATTTATTTTGGGAAGTCCTTGCACCAACTCTTTCCTAGAAATCTTATCCATGTTTTTGATGTTCACATGGCCAAATCGTCTATGCCAGAGCAAAGGGTCATTTGTTGAAACAATTAAACATACATTTGATTCATATTCATTTAATCTAAGTACATAAATATTTTCTACTCGCTTGCCTTTAACAAGAATATTTTTCATATCCTTGTCATAGACTAAGCAGGAGTCAAGAGTAAATAGAACTTTCATACCTTTGTTGCACAGTTGACTTATGCTTATCAGATTATGCTTTAATCCTTTCACCAAGCTTACATCTTTGATGAGCAATTTTGAAGGACAGCCGATATTACCTATTCCGACAATTTTACCGTTGTCACCAAATGTCACGGTTCTGCCATCATACATTTTTAGATTGCTAAGTAGTCTTGCGTTCCATGTCATGTGTGCGGAGCATCCACTATCCCTTATCCATATGGCCTGAAAAAAATAATTTTGACACGTTTGGTACCCACTTATAATTGGGTCCAATTTGTTAGAGAAAAGACAATTTTATTGTTATGAGCGATCTTGAATGTTTGGGTATCAGAAGAATGTACATGAAGCATGTGGATACCCTAATGCATGTACAAAATGAAACAATTACTTATTAGGAACCCAACTTCGATTTGAATTTGATTTCCTATGAACAAATGAATCATTATAAAATCCATGAATACTTCTAGTCAAATTATGAACATAAACATTTTTATCATGCAGACATAAGTGTTTAGGTACCCATATCATGTTAGGTCTAATATTGTGTACATTGTGAGGTTTGTGTACAAAATGTGATCTTTGATACACATTGTGTATAGCATGTGGTTTATGTGACATGTGGGATGTATTGTGTCCAACATTTTTTTCATACACAAAAGTATGCTTTCTAACATTTGTATGCACAACATTTTTACAATTGTTACTAGAGGTAGAAGCATGAGCATTCTTGTTATGTGTTGTGGATACATGCTTTTGTGAATGAGTAGCTTTTGCACTTGGATTTGTCTTAAACTCATCAAGCTTAAGAACTAATTCTTCATGTTTAAGCTTACTCGTGCTCAAAACATTTTCAAGCATCTCAATTCTATCATTTAAACTGGAAACATAAATAGCATGTTCAGTTTTCAGTGCATCGTGATCACAAACTAGTTTGTCATGTTCTTTATTCAGAGTCTTGTGTTTCTTGTCTAGTACCTTGTGTTTCTTTGACAAACGTTCATATTCTCTATAGAGGTTTTCATATGCGCTTACAATGTCAAACTCATTTTCCTCATCGGAACTAGAATCACTTATCTCGTCTTTGTCGTTTTGACGTGCCATCATGCATAGTTCTTCATTGTTGACTTGAGGTATCTTCATGGGTGTTTGGATCTCATTTGATCTTGATCCTAATCTTTCATCCAATAGGTTTAGGATTTGATGTGCGGTTTCGGCCTTTTCTACAAGATCTAATATTTGATCAGTTAATCCAGTGTAAAGTAAATGCATTACCTTGAGGATGTTGAAGTAGGCTTCCTCTTGATCAGGACTCCATTGAGTTTGTGGTATGGTTGGAATCTCGTACGGTTCTCTGAGAGATCTCATGTATTTCAGATCTTGTGCCTCTAAGAAAATTTCCATTCTCCTTTTCCATTGAGAATAGAGATTGTCGTTGAAGATCGGAGGAGTGTGAGTGTTGCAGACGTTTGTTGATGCCATCGCTTTGACCTAGCTCTGATACCAAGTGTTGGATCCTGTGGATGGCAAACAACACTAGAAGGGGGGGGGGGGTTGAATAGTGTTGTACAAATAGTAAACTTTTTCGATCGTTAATTAAAACCCTTCTAATGTTGCCTAAGAAACCAAGTAGAGTGATCTACGCTTGGTTCTTAATCAACAAAGTAATATGATATAAAAAAGATTACAACCAGATGTAAATCTTTACACAGAGATCTTTACACAGCGGAATTAAATAAACAATCTTTGCAATAATAAATAAACAAGGAATTACGAAGATATAAGATTAGCAAATGAAAAATGCTTGTATAAGAAATATAAACAATCACAGAAAAACAAACGCAGAGACAAGCGATTTTATCCTGGTTCCCCGCAACCCGGGTACGTCCAGTCCCCGACCAATCCGGTACGAGATTTTCCACTATCTGCCTTGGCAAATACAAGTACCTAACTCCACTCGTTAGGATTTCCAACGACCTAGCCTTGACCAGGATTTCCAACTGGCAACACCTAGACTTGTCTAGTGTTCCAACAACAACTCAATAAAGATCAATATCCAATTCACCACAATAAATTGATGGAGATTGGTTTTACACCCGATTCTATAGCCCAACAAAGATAGACAAAATTGTGTGTAGTGGCTTGATAGAATAAGAGTCTAGATCACACAAAGATACGAGAGAATTCTTTGTGATCTAGATCTAATGTTTTTCAAAAATCCTTTTAAACAAAAAATCAAGAGAAGAGCAATAAGGATTTGAAAAATAATTAGCCAATAAAACGAGAATATGATCTTAAAAAAAATAATAACAGAATTTTGCAAGATCACAATTAAAATAGAATTGGCTAAAGAGAGAATGAGAGCTTATAGAATTTTCAGAGCGTTTGCACGAAAGATTTTGATTTCAATAGTTGTGTTTTTCTCAAATGAAATTAGCTCTTATTTATAGGGAAAATTCTGAGATTTGAAATTCAAATTTACTTTGACTTTTATCCCAAAAATACACGGAGAAAATCGCACAATGAATTTTCAAAATTCAAGTCAAAACCGTCAGATTTTTACAGCTGGTAGTCGACTCCCTCATGTAGGTAGTCGACTCCCAGAGTGTTACGTGAATACTTGAATCCCAGCTGGTAGTCGACTCCCTACTGTTGGTAGTCGACTCCCAGAGGAGTTTTTCCTGCGACACATCTAGTCAGACAAGTAGCTAACTCCAGGGTGTGTGGAGTTTCACTACGGAATTTATAAGATGACTAAAGAAAGCTCTCTAAAATATTTTGAAAAGATTTAAAAGATTTTCAAAAACATTTTTCAAATTGTTTTTGTATGCGTGTGTTTTGTCTATATGATTTGGCTTTAACAAATACCCTAAAGAGACACAACACACTCACTATAGACTTAGGACACGTCTTCGGAAGCTTGATCAATTTGATGGAGTAGAAGTGAGCTTCACTTGAGCTTCTTGATCTATTTGAGCTTTGAGCTTCATCATTTGATCTTAGCCACGTTCGTCCTTGTCTTTGAGCGTAGATTGCGCTTCTTTGAGTATGAGTAAAGTTTCGCATATTCTGCACACTTAATAGTAGTGTAGTTAGTACACTAAGCGTCATTTGGTGTGCTCATCATTAAAATCACTTGGGGGTGGAATTCAATTTCCATCAGATAGTTGTTCATATGATAATGTGGATGAACATATGCATGTGGAGGAACACGTGCGTGAGGGTGTCTCACATGGTGTGCACGTGCTCGTGGATGTGGAGCATAAAAATCATCATACATGCGAACATGTGAAATAGGATGTGTGTTCCTACGTGGCATAGCATTGGTGTACATAAATGCATGACCCTTCTTTGGAGGTCCACCCAAAGTGGGTTTCTTTCCAAACGGGGGTGTGTACTTAGTGGAAGCACCATTGGTAGATGAACTACCTATGGGGTGTTTACTCCCACTAGTTGAGGCTTCGGAAGATGGCCTAACAAAGGTCGTGACCGATTTGGATGAGTCTCCCATCTTACACCCCAAGCCAATGTGATGATTGGCCGGAAGTAAGTCATTTAGGATATTATCCAAATGGCCCTTCCCTTTATTGAATTTATTAATTCGGCCTAATGTGTACTCATACTTCTCGGTGAGAGAATGCATAGAAGCATCCAAGGTGGACACTTGCGATGTGAGTACATAAACACGAGACTTGAGATTTTCATTCTCAATACTCAAAGTTGAGTTTCGAGAAATCTAATCCGCTATCTCGTGTTCATCCGAATCCTCAATATGCACATGCTCAAGTTGAGATTTGAGATTTACGATCTCATTTCTCAATCCTTCAACAACGGTGTCGTTGTTGATGATGATAGGCTTAGGTGAGGTTTGAAAACTAGTTAGCTCATTTTTAGTCTTAATATATCTACTAGCCAATTTAAAAAACTTAGACCAAAGTTGCTTGTTAGCTAATCTAAGTTCATCCATAGTTACCTCATCGCCTTCATCCTCGCTTTCATCCTCGCTTTCATCGGAGGAGGTCTCTTGATCATGGTCATCTCTCGCCATGAAGCACATGTTTGCTTTCTCCACTTGTTCATCATCCGGCTCTCCACTTGAGGAGTCCTCTTCGGAGTCGGTGAATGAACCGACACGTCCTTTCTTGTACCCTTTCTTGTACTTTCTTGACTTGTCGTACTTGGGGGCCTTCCACTTCTCCTTGTGTTTGTTGAGAGGAAAATCCGGCTTGATGTGTCCTGGCTTGTTGCATTTATAACACACAGGAGCGGAGGCATTAGTCGAACTAAATTTAGATTTGTTCCTAAACTTATTTTTTTGGAAGAATCGGTTGAACTTCTTTGCCAACTCGGCCAAAGCTTCTATGTCCAACTCGTCTTCCGATTCTTCATCATCGGTAGAAGTAGATGGAGCGGCCTTGAACGCAATCGTCTTTTTCTTTGGCACGTCTTGCTCCAAGTACGACTTCATCTTTTCCTGCATCTTGATCTTACCGTCCTTGCGTACCTCATAAGACAACAAGGTACCCATTAGTTGTACGACAGTATACTTATTCATATCGTTACCTTCCTCGATGGCGAAGGTACGCTTTTCCCAACAAGAAGGAAGTCCGTCAATAATTTTCGCGACTTTCTCCTTTTGGGTATAGTTCTTCCCAAGAGCTTCCAATTCGTTGGATATGTCCACGAAGCGAGCATAGTAATCCTTCATACTTTCACCCTATTCCATGTGAAATAATTCGAACTTTTTGTTAGCAACAACGAGTTTAGAGTCTTTTACCGTACTCGTTCTTTCGTGCAAGATGAGAAGTTGGTTCCAAATTTGATATGCACTCTTACATGTGCATATCTTGTTGAAGTCTTCGGGCTCCAACGCATATTGCAATGCATTCATTGCATTGGCATTATTTACCTCCGCGACAACCTCCGCGGTAGTCAACTTCGCGAAGTCCGATTCGTTGGGCTCGACATAATCCGTCAACGTAGCTCTCCATAGTGAAGTGCTCCGGAGAAACGTTTCCATCCGGCATTTCCAGTACCCATAATTGGTACCATTGAAGAAGGGAGGCCTAGTTGAGGAGTGTCCTTCCATCACCGAAGAAGCTCCTTCGCGGTTCTTGAAAACGCTGTAGTCGTTGTTTGTCATAGCTATGAACTTGGCTCCGATACCAAATGTAATGCCCTGTGTAGTTATTGCACAAGTACTAGAGGGGGGGTGAATAATACTTTAAAATAATCAAGAGTATTATTCCTAATTATTGTGCAAACACACAAACAACAATGCGGAATAAACTACAAACAACAAGAATAAAACAATGCAAACAAAGTATGTAACGGGTTCGGATCCACCCAAGTCTCCCCGACTTGTTCCCGGTGATCCTACGTCCCAACCACCCGATCCCCTCTGGATACTTGAGTTAGAAACCACTAACCCAAGTTTTGCACTATGAAATTCTTGTAGAAAAACCTCTACAAGACCAAATCATACATAAATGACATGTGACTCCCACAACCTGGGATCACACCCTTCTCTCACAAACCGAGAGAACAACTTGCAAAAGCAAAGTAAATGAAACAATGAAATACTTACCAACAAAATCCTATGCCTTAAGTAAACTTACCAAAATTAGGGCAAGAAGGATTTTGAGGAAGAAGATGACACCAAACCCTAGCTCCACCAAGATAACCAGCAATAGGTGGCTAGGGAGAGATTGGTGACTTTGAATCAAGCTCTTAGCTTGAGAGGCTCACAATGGAGAGAATCTCTCTTGAGGAATTAGGGCTCAAGAAGTTGAGGGAGAGATTCTTGTGAGAAGATAGAGCTTTGAAATAGAGTTGAATGGCTCCTCTTTTATTTCTCTAAACATCTAGAATATCAGCCTTGAATACTAGGAAAGAACATCTCCAAGTATATATAGGTTAGAGGAAAGAGAGAGCAAAATTCGTAGCAATTAATGCTCCAACGGCTCTATTCTGAAGCAGCTTAATCGGTCAAAGAAGGATCACTGACCGATTAGTTTCTCAACTAGTCAGTCAGTGGATCTTCTTGGACCGACTAAGAGGATGACAGCCAATAAATATAGTTCAGGCAATATAGAACTAGTCGGTCTAAGAAGACTTGCCAACCGACTAGTTTCACAACTAGTCGGTCGGTGAGTGTTCTTTGACCGACTAAGAGATGAAATACGATAGGCTGTCAACAAGGAGAACTAGTCGGTCTAAGAACAAATCCTAACCGATTAGTTTCTCAACTAGTCGGTCGATGATTGTTCTTTGACCGACTAACGATAAACAGTAGCTCAGGCTGTGAAATGAAAGACATAACTAGTCGGTCTAAGAAGGATTCCAAACCGACTAGTTTGACAACTAGTCGGTCGGTGAACCTTTTTGGACCGACTAACTGTAAACAGTGAATGAGCTGAAAATGAACAAGGCATTCTAGTCGGTTCAAGAAGGATTGCCGACCGACTAGATTGCCATCTAGTCGGTTGGTTCTTCTTCTTGAACCAACTAAGATGCACAAGAAGCCGCGAAATGAAGCGCGAACCTTCGGGAAAGTTTGTATGGGCTTCTAATAAGATCCTAGCTCTAAGATATGAGCGTTATGAAGATTAAAACGTAAGACCTACTCAAGGCTTAACATTCTATGAAACGAAGCGAGAAGACTATAAATAAAACTTGACGAACCATCTTCAAAAGCTTCAATCGAATCTTCTTGACTTCAATAATACTTCTAGAGCTTCAACGAAGCTTCAGGCACACGATCACACGCTTTGAGAAGTCTCGAGACGTCGCTATTGATGTTCATAGAATTTTGGCGACGATCTCCATAACTGCGCTCACAAAGAGTTAGTTCACGATATTTATGTTTGTTCATCATCAAAACCAAATCCGGGGAATCAATACTCAACATTCTCCGCCTTTTTGGTGATGACAAACCAACATAAATAATAATCAATAATAATGATTAAAATGAAATTTACTTACTCCCCCTGCATTGATGACACGTTAGTTCCGTGCAACATGACTCCTTCATTACTAAAATGATAATATAGAATTCTTGAATGTCTTAGTCCTCTCTAATGAGGGTGAGTTAGCAAAACCCAGGTTTAGGGGGGAAATTTGAGTAAATTGTGGATATGAGGCCTGGACTGAGAAGTTGGGAGAGATAATTATGTGATATGTGATATTTATACCCACTCGCCTTTACCGAGAGTGGAGGGGATATTTATACCCACTCGCCTTTACCGGGAGTGGAGGGAACATACGGAGGTTGTGTTATTATATGGAGATCCTCACTCCTGCCAGGGACGGGGGAGCTGAGAGGCCCAGTGTCATACAGTTCCCGTGTCCACTGCGCCATGTGCTATATTCACCCCAAATTTGGGGTGATGTCCAGATCCTGGTATCACACAGTTTACCCAAGTTTCCAATCAATTCAATTATAAAATAAGAATTTTGCATGTTACTTCTTCTGCTTGCAGCATTTTCTTTGTCCTTATATGCTATGCTGATGATATCGTATGCTGTGTTAGACTTTTGGCACTAATACCTTCCCTTTTAGATCATATTGGTATGAACACTTGCTTTATTATTCATGCTAACCCTTCTCTTGCAGTATTTCGACATTGGACCGCAGGTATGATCCCTTACTTGGCAGATTACTTTCAGTTACGCTACTTAGTTTACGTGCCTTATTTCTCATGCTTGGATTATTAGTTGATAACATTAAAAACGGTGTTCCAAATCCAAGTTGGTTCCTACTGGGACACGCCTTGACGTGCTCCTCCCCATTTTTCAGGTAGCAGGGTCAGCATTGTTGGAGATGACTTGGAGTTGGGTTTCAGGGGTAGTACTCGGTGTGAGCTGTAGCTTTAGAGTGACTTGGTTGTCTTGGGAGGTGGAGAGTGTTGGTGTATATGAAATAATGTATCTGGGTTATGTATATAAATGAAAGTTGTTATATAAAATGTGTTATTGTTGTTCTATGTCATTATGAGTTGTTTGATATTATAATGGAGCTGCACTTGTACTATCCCAGCATGTGCGTAGTGACCTGCTTATTCAGTTTCTTCTTTCTCCGTCTTTTCCTCTCTCATCACCCTCACTCTTCAGGATACTTGGAAAAAAAATTTAAATGCCGGGTATTCTGGGGAACGACGTGTGACAAAGCCCTATTTATAAGCCATGGAAATCTGCTCAAAATCAGCTAAAGAGCCCAAGCATTTAATGTTTCAAACGGCTATTAACATGCAGAAATCCTAGTCACCAGTCGCCTGAAGAAGAGCGACCAGTCGGCTATTGTACTGTTTTGACTGTGCATTAAATGCAGTCTAACGGACATATACCAGACGACTGAAGATGACTTCCCAGATGTGTGGTCCAGTACTCACGCGTCTGGCACACACGCATCTGATTATATAGACAGTGAGCAACACTTGGTTACTGTAATAGTTGGTCCGACTGCCCAGGCATCTGATGCCCATCATCCAGACGACTGGTCGACTGTTCAGACGTTTGGTACTTCTCAAATATCAAGAGAAAGATAGAACGAACTATGAAACAACTTCACAACCTATGTCTTGAATATTACTCCTAAGAATTAGGCAATAAGGTGTGTGTGATGTGCTTTAAATGATGAGAGTGAGAGCACTTACTAACTTGTCTCAAGAAGTGTAGCAATGAATGCGTGAAACTGATCTTGAAATCTTTGGAGACAAGTTGATCATTAGATCTTGAGCTAGAATTGCTTTGAATGCTATTGAATGCTTTAGTTGAGAAGTTAATGACTTGGGATCACTTGAGATTGTATTGAATGAAGGCTTTGATGCTTAGCTAACCTCTCAAGTCAAGACATTAAAGCCCTATTTATAAGCCATGGAAATCTGCTCAAAATCAGCTAAAGAGCCCAAGCATTTAATGTTTCAAACGGCTATTAACATGCAGAAATCCTAGTCACCAGTCGCCTGAAGAAGAGCGACCAGTCGGCTATTGTACTATTTTGACTGTGCATTAAATGCAGTCTAACGGACATATACCAGACGACTGAAGAAGACTTCCCAGACCTCTGGTCCACTACTCACGCGTCTGGTACACACGCATCTGATTATATAGACAGTGAGCAACACTTGGTTACTGTAATAGTTGGTCCGACTGCCCAGGCATTTGATGCCCATCATCCAGACGACTGGTCGACTGTTCAGACGTTTGGTAATATAACTTCAGACGCCTAATCAAGACTGACTGTAGAAATGAGCTACTGGAAATATTTGCACTAATTTTCCAGACTTCTGATGTATGTCATCCAAACGTCTAATTTTCGTCAATCATCAAAGGTCGAGTTACAAGACATTGGCTAGAATTATTCAGACGTCTGGAGTTCATCATCCAGTCGTCTGATGATTTGTTTAGATATCTGGAATAAGAACTTCAGGCGTCTGATCATGATAGGTTTTGGAGAACTAAATGCATATGAGCACCATGGGTTTGGAGGCAAAGCACCAGATGTCTGGGTAGGCTGAAAAACTCTTTTTTGAGTTTATGCAAGTTATAACCTTATGAAACTCAATGATATATGATCTAAAGTGTTTTATGAGTGTCATGAGTGATATTCTAATGAGTCTATTCATGGCTTAACATGCTAGTTCAACTAAGAAGTTAAGAAAGAAGGTTTACATATTTATCCCCTTGATTTCCTATTGAATGCCTTAAAGACTTGCTTTGAGCTTGTGAAGAACAACACCTTGACTTCCTTGAGATCACTCTTTGATGACCATAGAGCTTTGTTGAGTTCAACGCTTTGACTTCCTTGCATTCTCTCCTTGATTTACATGCTTCATTGATCGATGTCCTTGCATCAATTGTCTGAGTCATCTTGTTCATTTGATATGACTTTTAACTGTATTGATGATGCTCTTCTTAACTATAAAACATGGGGATTAGTCATAATTAATTATGTTTGTTTATCATCAAAATCACATTAGGAGATACAATATTCAACAACATGCACAAACAATAACCAAGAGTGATACCGAGTCAAACCTGATGACTCACTCGTTGCTCAAATGAGTACCTAAGAGGATAATAAGAAATCTAGAGAGAGAGAGGGAGAGAGAATCCTCCCATGATGAGAGGGAGAGACAAACTCCTTACATGATGAGAGGTTTATTTATAAGAGTTATTAAGGTATTTTGGTAACTTCACGTGTAGGATGGGATTCATCTTGAGTGGGCCTATTTGGGCCATTGGGCTTTCTTATTTTGGGATTGTAGACCTACTTTATGATGGTATAAAACCACTACTACCAGATAGAGTCCAATTCGAGAGTCACATAGATATGGCTTAGTCTCAAACCTTGTTGCAACCGATGCAACTTAACTTTCCGACAGATTCAAGGCGATGTTAGTACAAGCTTCCTTTTTGAGACATCACTATCGAATATTTGCGTGGTCATATTTGTTTCGCAAAATTATGTGCTTAGTCAATGAGTTCATACAAAATTTTTGGAAAATCACACTTTTGCAGAGTTATTACGATGGTTTTGTAGATATGTCCTTTCACAGAGTAGACGTGGGTCAAGGGGGAATCGCCTCTTACGACAGTCCAACTAGCCAACCAGGGGGGTCAAGGTAGTAGAGGCCCCCTTATGGCAGCTCAAGAGACGAGCCCCCAAATTCTAAATGGTATATTTTATACAAGAGTTAGACTCTGTAATCAAGAATCTTGTATATGTTGAGTCACTACCCCTGCATGTAGAGTCCTAGCATATGCGGGCTTGCATGTTATTACGTAGGTTGGAGGCTCACTTTTGAAGCTGGCAATATATGTAAGTTGAATCTACTGAATCTTGAGATGGCAAGCAGAAGTCCAAGGGGGGAGGAATAGTGTTTATCAAAATTTAAAGCAAATCCTCTAAGTTTCTATCTAAGAGTTCAATTAGAGTTACCTAATTGAATATTAATCAACAATATAAACTTGCAAGTAATGTAAGATACAAAAAAAATAAAGGGTTGCAAGTAAATATAACAATCAATGAAAGACAATCACAAACAAGAGTACTTATCCTGGTTCGGTCACCCTTGACCTACATCCAGTTTCAAGTTCCACTTGGTTTCCTTCACTATTTAACGGAATAGTACAACCCCCACTCAAACATGCCCACCTCTCTACCGAAAGCAACACCTCTTGCACTAGAGAGAAACACAATGAACTCTCCAATGAGAGTTACACAATTATCTCTCCACTTGAGAGCAACATCTCACACTTGAGGTTACAACTTTAAGCACAATGAAAACAAGTTACCTAAGCCTTAAAGATGAAGCTTGTGTATTATAGTGTGGCTAGGGAAAATAGGGTTCTACTATATGGAATGGATCTTTGGATGAGTATAATCAAGCTCAAGAGAATGGAGATAGAGAGCAGAGCTTTGGGGCTATTTTTAGGTTTCTCTTTTTATTTTTCTTCTTCCTTTTCATTTCATTTCATCAATAATCATACCTAAATGATCTGATGTATTTTCTAGAGATAGAGGAGAAATTTTGCATGATAAAATACCCAAAACCACTATCCAATGGCTAGAAACTACTAGTTTGTGGAAAATACATTTTCTGCTAGTTGCTAATCGACTAGTATTCATCACTTAATCGACTATGCCTTAGCAAGTTGACTAGGAAATATACTCTAGTCGACTAGTGACAGTTGTTGGCCTAGTTAGCCCACTAACTAAGATCAAAACTTAATTTTAATGATGCCAAACAAGTCATATGACTCATAAGTCTATCTAGTGAGTTTCAAATCAAAACGAGGTTAAACGGATCTAAACGGAGCAAAATAGGGGCCGTGCCAAACCCGTGCAGAATTTGACATGATCGTGCTACAGTCTACGCATCGTGGGAAAAATTTACTATTCACTTGGTATGACCATGCCAACTCATTGGGAGAATCCATACAACTATGGAGTTTACTGCATAAACCCCTGCCTAAGTGGCACGACTGTGCCAATCACAAATGGAATGTTGCACGACCATGCCACATACACTGAGCCTTAGAATCACAGAGATTTGACCAGTTTGACCAGTCAAACTTTCAGATTTGACTTCTTACGATGACTAAGAGTTCTAATTTATGTTAAAGACGAATCCTTTGGGGTTTCCAATAAAATGGAAGTTATTCAAATCAAGGGAATTCTAATTGAAGATTTAGAAGAGAAATTGAAGATTAGGGATTCTATTTGAAGATGATTTCTACTCTTCTATAAAAGCAAGAGGTGATGGGGTTGAGTATGCTTCCATAGGGCTTTTTCATCTTCTACCCCAAGGCTTAACATATGTGGAAATCAGCAGAAGAAGAAAAATCATAAAAATGGCATTTTTTACAAAAAGCCCTACAATAATAATTTACAGGATCATGTACTATCTAATGAGAAGGACGAACTGATCTCGCAAAGATAGATCTTAATATATTCTACTATTAAAATAAAATTTAAAGAATATACCATAATTTTTTGCAATCGCAAATTTTTTTCCTTACGATGACGTCCCAAAGCAATGCAACGACTCGTTAAAAAGTGACCACTTGTTTTAGAAAGTTTTACCTTGACTGGAACCCTGCCTCAAGCTTCAGATCAAATCCGAATTCACTTCATGTTTTTCTAGAACCTGAAAGAGGGATAAAGAGGAAAAAAATTGGTCGCCTTTTATCTAGGTTTGCTCACTTTAATTTAGGATGAGCTCCCTTAATCTAGGCTTAGTGTAAGTTTTGGAGAAATAGGAGCACCTTATTTATAGGGTGAGCTGAGCCTTCAGCCTAGTATTATAACTGGTATGGTACTAAAATTAGAATCCTAATTATATCATGTTTTTCACCTTTCATGGATTAACTTTGAGTAATTAATTCTCCTTCTTTGTAAGCCTAAGACTCAAAATGATATAACATTCTGAAGAGCATCAAACGGAGAATGTATAGAAACAGACGTCGCTCAATTCCGAGTCATTTGACCACTCAAACGAGCACTCAAAGTTTGCCAAAACTTGCACCAAAACAATATGTTGATTGTACCGCATGTGGGGCCCACTACGGGCCCCACCCAGACTATTTGGACATGCTCGGGTCGGGTGCCCGTCCGATTTAGGCCTGTCCACTAAGCCGGGGGTGCCCGGGTCTGGCACCCGCCTGCTAAGCTGGGCGCTCGGGTCAGGCGGGCACCTGACCCAGCACCCGACCCACTTCGGTCGCTGGCCTGGGCCAGCAGCCCAATGGCCCAGCATGGCTAAGGGCTTGCCAGCACTGGGCTCTGGGTTTAGCTCGACACGCATGGGTCGAGCCCAGGCCTGGGCTAGCCCCTAGGCATACCCAGACTGAAACCTGGGTGTGCCTGACCCCACTTTATGGGCTTTACCCCGAGTTATACTGAGGTTATCCTAAGCTTTTTGGCTTGGGCTAGCCTAATTCTATACTCGAGCTCAGGCAATGGTGTCGGGACCCCCGTTTTGGCTTTCCTATGCTTTTGAATGGCTCGATTTTCGCATCACATCATATGTGACCGAAATTCTCTTCGTAACCATTTGCAACCATATTAATTTCTATGCATCATATGCATGGATCTTAATATGTGTGAGACCCTACAGCCTGACCCTAATATAGGTGGGACTTATAGCCCCTGACGACTGTGACCATGAGTAGCAGTTGCCATCCCTAGTTTGGTATCATCATTACATGGTCTGCCCTTTGACAAAATATTGTCGAGACTACCCTTGGCTATATCAGTGATGAATTCTGCAGTTTAAATCTCTTCGTCAACACTAGGTCGCTGTAAAGCCTATGGTATGGTTGACTGTCAATACCTTATAGCTTCACGATCGATCATGTCTTAGCTTGTCTCTGTTCATATCCAACACACCTCGGTCAAGGAATTCTGCTAAGGACCGTACTGATTTTGCGACACTAACTACCTACACACGAGAGAGACTAATCGTCTCTTGGCCACTACCCTCCTCACCCAATCAAAAACCTTTCGATAGGTGCTGGCTCGTATGATGACCTCAAGTCAAAGAACCATCTTGCCTTCATCACTTTAAATCTACCATTGTCAGTTCTATATGTGCTATCCATGTAGTAGCTCTCATTGGGTCATTCAGTGAACTCATTCTCTAATGAGCATCTGTGTCTCATTCTGATTTTTGCAAATTGAACGATCATGAGATCATCGACACCAACACTTAATGAAGGCTTAGCACACAAACTAGTCTATCTGATGCATCGATATTCTTTCTGGATGCATCTGCTGTTGAGTATTGGACTCTCCACCTTGATTTTGATGATGATCAAACACAAATCATTGTGACTAACTCATGTGTTTGCAGTTAGCTATAAAGTCACCAATTAAATTCAAGAAGATCAAAAGTGACTACAAGTGTTGATTCAAGTGGAGGACTTGGTAGATCAACAAGGTGAAGCATTGGCTTGAAGAACTCAAAGGCTACCTCAAACCTTAAGCCAATGGCATCAACAAATGAATGGAGGTTCAATCCAAAGAGAAGATAGGAATGGTTGAGTCAAGAGCTTCGAAGACTATGACGTTGAAGATATTCAAGTCATTCGACTAAAAGACTCAAGACCATGAAGAATATGGAGATCGTCGCCAAATTACTTTGTACATCTCAAGCGACGTCCCAAGACTTCCTCAGAACGCGAGATCGTTGAGCCTGAAGCTTCGTTGAAGCTTAAGGAGTATTATTGAAGTCAAGGGATTCGGATTCTCCATGTTGAAGCTTTGAAGACGGTTTGTCGTGTTTACTTTTATGTCTTCTAGCTTCGGTTTAGTAGAATGTTAAGCCTTGAGTAGTACTTGCATAGAAATCTTCATTTCTATCATATCGTATCTCTAGGATTGCCTTAGAAGCCATTAGAAACTTTCCCGAAGCTTATCGCCTCTTTTCTCGGCTTCGTATTCATCTTAGTTAGTTCAAGTAGAAGAACCAACCGACTAGATGACAATCTAGTCGGTTGGAAAGTCTTCTTGAACCGACTAGATATCATTGCTTATCTCAGCCCATTCACTGTTGATCAATTAGTCGGTCCAAGAAGGTTCACCGACCGAGTAGATGACGATCTAGTCGGTTAGAGATCCTTCGTAGACGGACTAGTTATCTAATCTATTCAAAGCCTATTTGTTGACCAATTAGTCGGTCCAAGAAGGCTCACCGACCGACTAGTTGTCCAATTAGTCGGTTGAGAATCCTTCTCAGACCGACTAGTTCTCCAAGTGAAATTCGACTTCTTTACTGTTGACTAATTAGTCGGTATAAGAAGGCTCACCGACCGACTAGTTGTCAAACTAGTCGGTTGATGTTTCTTCTTAGACCGACTAGTTCTTCGTCTTCTGGATTTCACTATCTTTGCTGTCTACTGTTTAGTCAGTTCAAGAATGCTCACCGACTGAGTAGATGTCAATCTAGTCGGTTGATGTTTCTTCTTAGACCGACTAGTTCTTCTTCTTCAGCAATTCTCTATCTTGGCTGTCTTCAGTCTAGTCGGTCCAAGAAGGTTCACCGACCGACTAGTTGCAAAACTAATCAGTCAGTGATCCTTCTTAGACCGATTAACTGCTTCAGAAATAAAGCCGTTGGGGCATTTAATGTCACGATTTTTGTGACCGTTTTCTCTCTTCTCTATATAAGTTTGAGTGCTTCAAACCTATAATCCAAGGCTAAAATTAGAGACATTTTTACACCCAAGAGAAGAGCCATTCATTCTTATTTCTAAGCTCTCTCATCTCACAAGAATCTCTCTCTTACTCTTTGAGCCCCAATTCCTCAAGAGAGATTCACATTCTTTGTGAGCTACTTGACCGGCGCCCCGCTTGCGGCGCGGCGGCGCGGTGTCGTTTACCGCAAGTTTCACGGTTAGTGTAGGGTGCGGGAATATCGAACTCAGGGAGGCGAGGTTGTGCTTGGGTCAGGTAGGACCTAAATCACCCCGAGGGGGCGAGCTAGCCCGAATCGGTGAATGGTTGTCACGAAAGGAAATAAAAGGGTATGAACAACAAGAAAGAAAACCCGGGACTTTGGTTTCCAACCCGACGCGAGACTTTCGCCGATACGGCCTACGGGTATGGATAGCGATCGGGATTAGGGTCTAATGGTGAGACGTTGCCTCTGAAAGTGGTACCGGCGTCCCATGGGCCCGATATTCCGGTCGGTGCCCAGGATGATACACCGGACTTCCCGGATTCGATCAGTGGGCACTCCCGTGTCCATTAACACTGATCGATCCCGGGAGCACTAAGCCCGCAACGATATCTCCCAACGTCTCATCCTGCCGCTCCCGCGTGCTAGGATTCGGCGTCTACGCTAAGGGCGTGAGCTATGGCTAGGGAGTCAACCGCCAAGTTTATTCCCCCTTGGCCCAACGGTCAAAGGCGGTCTTTTTCCCGCCGATGACAATGAAACACCCCGCGTAACCGTTAGATTCCTACTCCCTATCGATTTCCTAACCCTATGGACGCATCGGGAAGAGCCCCCAAAGGGGTTTCCACCAAAATCCCAGATTTGGGAACTACTCACAAAAATTCATGAAAAAGCGATCTAAATGAAATTTAACCGTTGAAATCATAATCGGACAATTGCAATGCGGAAGTAATGGAGTAATAAAGACAATACTAAAATTTTAGAAAGATCTGAAAACTTACAAAAGAGTAACAATTACAGCCGTCACAAGGAAATAAAACAGTAGAAAAAAGAACAGCTCTCGTTTCTGGAACCCTAGGGGTTCTATTTATAGACCTTCGCATCAACCGATCGGTTGACAAGTCAACCGATCGGTTGATCCGTTACAAATTAATAACAGAAAACGGCGAGCTTTGACCCGATCACATGAACCGGTCGGGTGAGTTCTTGAGTGACCGGTTGGATCTTGGAGCAGTCGGGTGAATCGATTGGTTCGACGTCCGTGTCTTCAGCTCTTCTTCTTCAGCTACAGATGAACCGATCGGGTGAGAGTCACCCGATCGGTTGGCGTTTTGCTTCGAGAAGACAGAGAACAGCCCCCGCTGAACCGGTCTGCGAACCGGTCGGGTGACTTCTTTGTGAGCTGCGGCAGAGACCGGGTGGTGCACGCGTGCATCACCCGATCGGTTGGAGATGACCAACCGACCGGGTGAGGGGCTGAAAGATGAATTCTTTGGCGTTTGACCCCCTGGATCACGCGTGACTTCTCCCGTTGCTCCGGGGACTTGGGATATCATCGTTAAACGTCCCCTACGCGGTCGATCCCCTGCAATCATGGATAAACAAAGAAAAGTGAAAGAAAACGGGAAAATACACGAAAATGAATAAGAGACGGCGGAAAAACACGGAGAAACACAAAAGAAAACGTGCGTGAATATATGAAATATAAACGCACGTCAAAATCCCCCAAGCTGAACTCTTCCTCGTCCTCGAGGAAGACGAGTGAGAGTATGAGCTCGGAAGGGAAAAATAGAGAGGAAGAAAGAAAAAGGAAACTCTAAACCCTAGATCGTCCATCAGAGCCACCAAAATAAAAAACGACACACCAAGGAAGCAAACACCAAATCACACCACTAAACCTAGGAAAACGAGTCCAAATAAGTGTCGTGGGTCCACGCAGTGAAGCGCGAGTGAGCGTGGTCGTGTGCTAGCAAATGGTGATGCTTTCTACGATGTGCTATGAGGCTCGATATACACAAATCCAAGATATGACCCAAAATATCGATCCGAATTGAATTAAGCGGCGAATATAAGTTCAAGCATGCATGAGAAGAGTTAGAATAGAAGCGTATCATGCATCGGGGACTCCACAACTAGGGTTAAGGAAATCACGCCACTATAGCCTAGATACTAGCTAAAAAGTTCCTAAGCCAAGTGTTTTCGATAACGACGGGGGTTGAGATGATGTGGAGAAGAACACTCGGTGCAAATTCTCGCCTTCCCTTTATTCTTGGCAAGTGTGAAAAAATTTTCACACGGAAATTTTTTTGGGTTTTGGGCATTTGTATTTTTTTGGATTTTTGGGCTATACACAAATTTTCTTTTCTTTTCTTTTTGGGTTTTTCTTTTCTTTTCTCCTTTTTTTGGATTTTTGGCTATACACATGTGTACTCTCCCAAGTGGGAGAACGGTACACGACGAGGGGATTTGCACCAAGTAAAACAAAAAAGAAGTCGAAATCTAAACACTCGGGCAAAGGAAACTATTCTCGCTAAATAGAGCATAGGCTAAATGGGTTATCCTAGTCCTTAGTTGTGGAATCCCGACGCATGCGAATTGAAGTATACGATACAAATATAGCATGCATATAGTGGAAACAAATACCGCATATTCAAATCGGAGCATGATAATCTAGGGGTCATTCCTGGACAGGTATATAAAGTAAAATCACATGGCAGAAGCACACCAAATGCTAGTCACGACACACGACTCACAAAAAGCTAAGTGGACCCACGATGCGTGAAATTCAAGAGGACTCGAAATCCTAGGGTTAGTGAGTGTGATTATCGATGCAATGCTAGGTGTGTGTGACTTTGTGGCGATTCATCATAGGATTCATCTCTAGGAGAAAGAGCTAAAAAAAAGAAGAAAAGAAAAAATAAAAACACGATGAAAACGACACAAAAAACGAAAAAGAAGGACTCAAACGACGCACACAGTGCGACTCCCCCAAGCTGAAGTTTGCATTGCCCTCAATGCAATATGAGTGAGTACAGGATGGAAATGAAAATGGGGGGGGGGATACGCACTGACACAAAAAGAAATGAAAAGGAGGAAAACACATAGATAAAACTGAAAAAGAAAGAAAGATCAAAATCAAAATCAAACAATACGAAAATAAAAATAAAACCACACGACACGACACTCAAAAAATGAAAAACAAGCACACACACACAAAAATGAGAAAAACAAATAAAACACGACAACACACCAAAATAGACGTCCCCCAAGCTAGACCAGAAAGTGCTAGCGAAATGATGTGATCAATGAAATGTAGAGATGTGCAAGGGGGAGTCAAAAACAAAAGAGGTGAAGTCAGAAAGCAGGAGGAGCTGAGTCCTCGTCCTCCTCGGAAGAGGGTGTGGATGGGTGGTCGGGGGAGGCTGGGGGTGTGCTGAGAAGTGGGGAATGAGGCGAAGGAGTAGGGGCAGTGGTGGTGTGAACAATGGGAGGAGTGTCGGTGGTGGTGGGTGGTGGTGGTAGGAAGGCGATCAAGGCGGTGGTGAGAGGAATAGAAATGGAGGAAGTAGATGCGGTGGTGACGGTAGTGGGAGGTGGTGGGAGGGATCTGGAGCGCACCGGCAATTTCCTCCGGCGCACGTATGGAGTGACGGAGGAGGAGGGAGGTAGCGTGGGTGTGGTGGAAGTGGTCGGGAGGGGTGAAGTGGATGCCGGGATGGGATGTGAAGAGGGAGGAGAGGAATGTGGTGAGGGGGGTGATGGATGTGGGGAAGTGTGGGTGGGTGGAGGAGAAGATCGCCGGGGTGGTGAAGGTGGAGGTGGTCCATGGATATGGGTAAGAAGGCAGAGAATGGCGGCCACGTTCCTCTCACGTGCGAGGAAATGTGGGTGAGTAAGAAAGGAGGATGGCGATGGGTCCGAGGAAGCAGAGGACATGGCGAGCTCACGAAGGGCAGCGACCTCCCTCTCAAGCCCCAGACGGGCAGATACCTGACGGCGACCAAAAGATGTAGACTGACGCGAGGCAGAGGTGGTGCCGCCAGGTAAGGTCGAAGAGGTGCCGGCGGCAGTGGTCATGCCGGCACAGGAGACAAGGCCAGAAATGGCCGCAAAGAGGTGCTCAGACGTGATCGGTCCCGGAGCAGAAACAGGACGACTCGGGCCAGCCCCTAAATCTCCCCCAGACGCAGGGATATCCTGCTCGCCTAAGTGGGCGACAGGGGACGGTGGTCTGCGGGCGTCTGCGTGAAAGAAAGGAAGATTCAACCCAGCTAAGAAGTCGGGATCATGAGGAAAAGTCCAATCTCCCACGAGAGCAAGGGTCATGCGAGCGGGGTTGGGCAGAATGGTGTAAGGGGCTGGGGGTGGCCATAATGAAATATGAAGCGGCCATCCGAGCGGGGTTTAATCATGTGGATGTGCCGCAGGACATCAATATCAAGATGTGAGGGTCCTGCGGCAGCTGGAAGATTATTGGGGATGTCAATATTGAATTGGGCGTGAGAGCAGATGATCGTGATGATGCCCCCACAACAAAACTTCCCCTTACCGGCCCGGCTGATCTCGAGTAGCTTGAAAACAAGCCAATCGCTGCCATGGATGGGGACGGTAGGGGCCCTGAAGCTAACTCCATCATCATCCCGGACATAAGGGAAGGTCATGGCCCAAAGGATAAAAAGGTCAGGGATAGTCACAGTGCCTGACTCGTCCCTAGGAAAGAATGCAGATGAAATGATCCTGTGGGCCAATCGAAACACGGGATGAATGATGGAGGAGGCCTTGGCCCTTCCTCGGGGATAGTCACGGATCAATGTGAGGCGGAACCAGAATTGATCGACATCAAACTCGGGCGTGTACCCGTAGTGTCGGATGGAATCTTCCCCGAGATTGGGGAAACCAAATATATCGTTAATCGTGTTCAGATTTGTGGTGACACTACGGTTACGCACCCTGAATTTGATGATCTACCTGGACTCCCAGACAAGTGTACAGAGAAATTCGAGTGTGAGTGCCGGGTAAGATACGGCAGATGCATTAAGAAAGGCCAACCATCCCAAGTTAGCGAAAAGAGATTCGACCTCGGTGAAGACACCGAGATCGACAAGTGTTTGTGCGTGCGGAAACTTAGTAGATAGATGCCCTCGAGCATCGAGCTTACGGTAAAAATCTTTGTGCTCCTGGTTCCGAAAAATATACCCATGCGGGCCCAACATTGGGTCCACAGGGGGGATAACAGGCGGAGGAGGGCCAAGTGTAAGTGCTCGTGTACGGGAAGGGGGGCGTGTTTGTTTTCGTCTCTTTCGAGACGGCTCCTCTTCCCGCATAATTCCCTTCCCCTTATCCGTATCCCGAGCCATGTGTGAGTGTGCGAGCAAGAATGAGTGCGAAAACAGTGGATGCACACTAACACAAGCAAACGAGCAAGCACAATTTATAGGGCAAATATATGAATATAAGCTTAGGAGCGAGTGTACCCAAGCGGAATGGCGGAGCTTGCTCGTAGATGTCCCCACACTGTTCAACGAGAGTAGCGTGGATCCGCGGCGAACTCCTTCGGCAATAATTTTCGAAATGGGGATGGTTTGGGGGAAAATTAGGTCAAACTCGAGATGAAAAAAGGGGGGTGAGGGTGAAGATGATGGAAGGATTAATGGAGGAGGTGGAGAGAGGGAGTAATGGAGGAGTAGAGGGCGTGGGGGAGTGAGGATCGGTTGTTGGGGAAGAGGAGAAGGCGAAACGACGACGGATTTTGCGATCGGGCGAGGGTGAAAACGAGCGGGTGTCGGGGGGTTTATATAGGGTTTTAAGTCGAACCGATCGGGTGACTTGTCACCCGATCGGTTGACGGTTAGGTCGAAATTCTTACCAAAGAAATGCTACAGGCGAACCGGTCGGTTGACTTTTCAACCGATCGGTTGGCCGCTCCATTCATTTTCCCGATAACTTAGGGCTGCTCACCCGGTCGCGTCAACCGATCGCGCTCGAACTCAACCGATCGGTTGACATTCCCCAAAAATTTCTGAGAGTTCTCCCCAGCTCACCTGGTCTGCCACCCGGTCTCTTCATTACTCAACCGATCGGTTCATATGGCGGCAGATCTCGGCATGTATCTGATATATCCCAACCGATCGGGTGAGTTGTCATCCGATCGGTTGGGGCTTTTTTCCTGCAAAAACCAATAGAATTGTTTAAGTCCCCGAACGGATGTTCTCGCGGATGATTTTATTTATAAAAATAGACAAAATAAAGTCAAAAATAACGTTGAAAAGTGGGGGAAAAAGTTTAGAACATGGGTTGCCTCCCATGAAGCGCACTTGTTTAACGTCGTTGGCTCGACGCCCGCAAGAGATGCTCATGGTGGTCGATACGGGTGATGCCCGAAGTTCGACATCTCTTCTTCATTGGAGCTGAAGGCACTTGGAGTAGTCAGCGGCTGGAAAAATACTTGCTCGACTACCCTCCCCTTGTTCTTGGGATCCGGGGGCTTTTCCTTGGTGTTGGCGCTTCCCGCCATCTTCTTCAGGATCCGGACTTCGTCTTTAGTAAGGTCCGTGGGTTCTTTTCCCGCTCTCCCCGCAGGAGGAGCCTTGGGGAACCCGGGAGGGGTCGTTCTTGCTGCACTCGGTTCTCCAGTAGCTTCTTTGTTCTCGGGGCCGTCTCCATCTTCTGAATCCCCCAAGTCATCGGGGGGGGGGGGGGGGGGGGGGGGGGGGGGTTTCTCAGGAGAATCTCCCAGGAGCTCTCCTCTGCAGCTTTTTCTTCTTCTATCTCAAGCAAATTGCACCGAGGGTCATCAGGGGGATCGGGGTGCTTCATGGATAATCCCAGATCAAACTCAACTTTCTCTCCGCTGACGTTCAAAGAGAGTTTTCCGTTCTTCACATCTATTAGAACGCTAGCAGTGGCCATGAAAGGCCATCCCAGGATAATGGGGGTGTGTGCGTCTTCAGGCATGTCCATGACTACAAAGTCCACAGGCACATGCACCCCTCTCACATTCACGGGGAGGTCATCCACAATTCCCACCGGATATTTGACCGACCGGTCAGCTAGTTGTAGGGTCATGCCGGTGGGCTCCAAATCACCCATTCCTATCCTTTTGTACATCGACAAGGGCATCAAACTTACACTCGCTCCGAGATCGACGAGTGCACGATGAATCTTCACCGCCCCGATCGTGCAAGGAATAGAGAAGCTCCCCGGGTCTTTAAGTTTCGGCGGATTTGCCCTCTGGATAAGAGCGCTACATTCCGCCGTCAGCACTACTTTCTCCTTTCTAGACCCTCTAGTCACCAAATCTTTCAATAATTTTGCATAGGATGGGATTGTTTCGATTGCTTCTAGGAAGGGGATTTGCAGGCTTAGGTCCTTGACCATGGCGAAGAACTTGCCATATTTCTCATCAATTTTTGCCTGAGCCAACCGTTGTGGAAATGTCACAACGGGTTTATACACTTTCGGGCTCTCTTCCTCCTCCTTCTTCTTCTCTTCTTCAGAGACTCCCTCCGGAGTCATAGGATTTGATGACGAAGCACCGGCGTCGTTTGATTTTTCGATCGGTTTCTCAACGACCAATGGTGCTTCCGGGTTGCTAGGGGGCACTCTAGTAGGAATTTGTGTCCCGCTTCTCAGAACGATAGCGGACACATTTGCGTGCTCGTGCACGAGTGCCGATGTTTGGGTTGCTCCCCTCGGGTTCACCTCCGGTTGTGGTGGTAATTGGTTTTGTGACCTTTTAAGGTTCGCCACTTGTAACCCCAGCTGGGTTACTTGGTCCGTGAGGGTCCGCTGACCCATTTCCAGCTTTTGGTTGATCCTCTCCTGGTTGGTAATATATTGAGTCAAGAGAGACTCAACCGGAGAGACGGCCCTCTGTTGGCCATACTGCTGCTGCTGCTGGAACGGCTGCTGATTCCTGGGGGCGTAAGATTGTTGCTGAGTTTGTTGCTGAAATGGTTGCTGTTGTGGCCTAGCCGGCTGATAAGTTTGTTGCTGCGACTGCTGAGGCGGTGAGGGCTGAAATGGTGGCCGGTAACTGAAGTTCGGGTGGTTCCGGTTGTTTGGAGAGTAGGCCGGGTTGGAATTTGTCCTTGTGGATACGGCGCATTTCCCGTAGGGTTGTAAAATAGTGCGCTCGCCTGATCCAACGGTGGTGAGATGTCACCACCGTCGAATTCCCCAAAGAATTCGGACTCTACCGCAGAAATTTACTGTGTACCGGCCCCACCGGCTCCTACCATTAGTGCGGAGATCTGGGTCGAAAGCAAGTCGAACTTGCTTGAAAGTTTGTCGACGTCCTCGACTCTGTGTATACCCCCGGATCTTGGTGTGGCTCTCTCGTCACACCACCGCTCATTGTTGGATGCCATATTTTCCAGAATATGCCCGGCATCCTCCTCGCTTCTAGACATGAAGGAACCCCCAGCCACGGCGTCCATAGAAGATTTCAGGTCATCCCTCAACCCATTGTAGAACAGATTAATAATCTGCCACTTCGGAAGCTCATGGTGAGGGCATCTTCTTTGCATCTCTTTATATCTCGTCCAAGCTTCATGCAAGGACTCGTGGCTGGCCTGGGAGAAGGAGGAGATCTCACTCCTCAACTTCATGGTCTTCCCCGGAGGAAAGAACTTCGTCAGAAAAGCGTTGGAGAGCTTCTCCCAGGTGTTGAAAGTGTTGGGGTCCTTCCCCCTTAGCCATTGCTTGGCTTTGTCTCGCAAAGAGAAGGGGAACAGCTTCAGACGGATAGCCTCTGTCGTGACACCATTAATCCGGAAGGTATCACACTTCTCCAAGAAGGAGTCCAGGTGCTCGATCGGGCTCTCCATGGGTGCACCCGTAAACTGGTCCTGCTGTATCCATGTCACTAGAGACGGCTTCAGCTCAAAGCTTTGGGCCGCAATAGCTGGAGATCGGATGGCGGAAGGAGACTCGATGGATGGCATCGAGTACTCCAGCAGAGACTTGTGAGGTGGGGTGTTCTCCTCCATGGATTCGGGATCTTCTCTTCTTCGCTTCTCGGCGGCCAAACGCCTAAGGGTGGCGTTAATCTCTGGATCGAGGGGAATCAAGTCGTCAAGACTCCTTGAACTCCTGCGCATGAAAAACAACAAACACCCGTGAAGCGACAAGTGGGAAAGAAACAGATAAAATAAGAAATAAAAATAAGGAAAAACAAAAAAAAGAAAAAGGAGAATGCGAAAATTATCACGAGGTAGGGATGTGAGCTAGACACGAGGGTTCAAGAGATCCTAAAATAACAAGCACGTTGCCTCCCCGGCAACGGCGCCATAAACTTGACCGGTGCCCCGCTTGCGTCGCGGCGGCACGGTGTCATTTACCGCAAGTTTCACGGTTAGTGTAGGGTGCGGGAATATCGAACTCAGGGAGGCGAGGTTGTGCTTGGGTCAGGTAGGACCTAAATCACCCCGAGGGGGCGAGCTAGCCCGAATCGGTGAATGGTTGTCACGAAAGGAAATAAAAGGGTATGAACAACAAGAAAGAAAACCCGGGACTTTGGTTTCCAACCCGACGAGAGACTCTCGCCGATACGGCCTACGGGTATGGATAGCGATCGGGATTAGGGTCTAATGGTGAGACGTTGCCTCTGAAAGTGGTACCGGCGTCCCATGGGCCCGATATTCCGGTCGGTGCCCAGGATGATACACCGGACTTCCCGGATTCGATCAGTGGGCACTCCCGTGTCCATTAACACTGATCGATCCCGGGAGCACTAAGCCCGCAACGATATCTCCCAACGTCTCATCCTGCCGCTCCCGCGTGCTAGGATTCGGCGTCTACGCTAAGGGCGTGAGCTATGGCTAGGGAGTCAACCGCCAAGTTTATTCCCCCTTGGCCCAACGGTCAAAGGCGGTCTTTTTCCCGCCGATGACAATGAAACACCCCGCGTAACCGTTAGATTCCTACTCCCTATCGATTTCCTAACCCTATGGACGCATCGGGAAGAGCCCCCGAAGGGGTTTCCACCAAAATCCCAGATTTGGGAACTACTCACAAAAATTCATGAAAAGCGATCTAAATGAAATTTAACCGTTGAAATCATAATCGGACAATTGCAATGCGGAAGTAATGGAGTAATAAAGACAATACTAAGATTTTAGAAAGATCTGAAAACTTACAAAAGAGTAACAATTACAGCCGTCACAAGGAAATAAAACAGTAGAAAAAAGAACAGCTCTCGTTTCTGGAACCCTAGGGGTCTATTTATAGACCTTCGCATCAACCGATCGGTTGACAAGTCAACCGATCGGTTGATCCGTTACAAATTAATAACAGAAAACGGCGAGCTTTCACCTGATCACATGAACCGGTCGGGTGAGTTCTTGAGTGACCGGTTGGATCTTGGAGCAGTCGGGTGAATCGATCGGTTCGACGTCCGTGTCTTCAGCTCTTCTTCTTCAGCTACAGATGAACCGATCGGGTGAGAGTCACCCGATCGGTTGGCGTTTTGCTTCGAGAAGACAGAGAACAGCCCCCGCTGAACCGGTCTGCGAACCGGTCGGGTGACTTCTTTGTGAGCTGCGGCAGAGACCGGGTGGTGCACGCGTGCATCACCCGATCGGTTGGAGATGACCAACCGACCGGGTGAGGGGCTGAAAGATGAATTCTTTGGCGTTTGACCCCTGGATCGTGCGTGACTTCTCCCGTTGCTCCGGGGACTTGGGATATCATCGTTAAACGTCCCCTACGCGGTCGATCCCCTGCAATCATGGATAAACAAAGAAAAGTGAAAGAAAACGGGAAAATACACGAAAACGAATAAGAGACGGCGGAAAAACACGGAGAAACACAAAAGAAAACGTGCGTGAATATATGAAATATAAACGCACGTCACTACTCAAGCTAAGAGCTTGAATCCAAGTCACCAACTTCTCCCTAGCCATCTATTGCTGCTCATCTTCGTGGAGCTAGGGTTTGGTGATCTCATCTTCCTCAAAATCCATTCTTACCCTATATTGGTAAGTATTTCTCAAAGCATAGGATTTTGTGGTAAGAAGTTTTATATTTCATTCTTTATACTTCATATTTGTTGTATACTCACGATGGTGAGAGGATTGGCTTGATCCCAAGTTGTGGGAGTCAAGATTTCGTTTTACTCTCGGTTTGTGAGAGTGTGCTTAGTCCCAAGTTGTGGGACTAAGGTTTTTGCGTGTTCCCGGGTTGTGGGATACACGGACATCGATTGTAGGTCGATTGCACTTGTGGGTTTTCCGTAAGTGGGCTAAAGGAAATCTCTAGCGGTTTTGCTAGAGTATCCAGAGAGGATCCGGGTGTTGCTGGATTAGGGCACCGGAAACAAGTCGGGGAGACTTGGGTGGCACCGAACCAAGGTAGATTGCTTGTTAGCATTGCATTGTTCTTTGTGTTGTTGTTCATTTCATACATTCCGCATTTTTTGGTTAGCTAGGGTTTTATTTGGCGTAAATTCCTTATAACTCTATAAAACACTATTCACCCCCTCTAGTGTTTGTTCCTCATAGCACAGGGTCACTACATCTGCGACTACGAATAGTTTTAGACTTTATGCTACAAACGGTCGAAACACTTCTCCATGATCGAGATCCTCATCTCGATACATGTTTGACCTCACATTAAGTCTCCGGACTTTATCTAAGTATAAAATGCAAATAAACATTTATAATAATACTTAAATAAATAGTACCAAATAGCATACTATCATTTTGAATAAGATTGCCCACTTAAAAATAAGTGGCCTCGAGGGTATAAATTTCCCAATAAGAGGCCAGCTCCCTTGCAGAATTAAGCTAGCCAAAATTATTGAGAGCTCCATCATCCTCCTTGCTAGCTGCATCATCTCCTCTCCTTCAAAGTTTAAAAAGCTTTTGCAGACGTGAATCTGAAAAGTACATAACTTTCTTTATAGACGTCGGATTGAACCATAGTTTGCACCCACACGACATTACGATATGATCTATGCTACTGTGATAATTTTCTAATTTTATTCTCCGAATCTTGATCAGTAAGAATTTATTAGTGTGAGATTGTATTATCGAATAACTTCATTCAGAAGTTATCGCTGAGTGTTAAATTACTTTAACTATATCTTGTATGGTCCGATCACCATCCGCAAGAGTGATCAAGTTTTCCTTTTTTTATAAAAGGAATTTTAAATCCTCGGGGAGAGGTCATAGTATATGCAGGGAGGCAGGGAGCCACTCCATTAAAAATTTGTGCATTGCATTAGGCTTATCTTGTGATATTTTTTATTTGTGCCCTATACCCTATTCACCCTGCTTCAGGGTGTTTTTCAACTGGTATCAGAGCGGGATTTATTTGGACTCAAAGTCTAGTGAAATTTCGATCAGATGGCACAAATTCCATACACATACTCACATGATTCCAATAACAAAAAAGAACGATGATCATTTGAAATCCCCATTATTTATGGAACAGGCTATAATTACTGGAAACAATGCATGTCTATCTACATTAAGGGAATTGATATAGCTTTGTGGATGAAAATTAGTAAGGACTTCACCTTAGTTGAAAAACCATCACCTGAGCAGCAGAAGGAGAATGATCGGTTAGCGAATCTCAATACTAAGGCCATGAGCATCTTGTATTGTGGTCTTAATAAAACCGAATACAACCATATCAATTCTTGTTCCACTGGAAGAGACATTTGAATTAGGCTTGAAGTTACTCATAAGGGAACGTCTGAAGTCAAGAAACTCTCATTTGTATGTTGTTGCAAAAATATGAAAATTTTGCTATGATTTCCAATGAAACAATTGATGTCATGTTTTCTCGTTTTGTAGATATTGTCAATCTACTAAAGGTGCTAGAAAAGGACATTCCAGAGGAAGATTTGATTGGAAAGATTTTGTATTACTTGTTTGGATATTGGACCCAAAAGCGAACTGCTATTGAAGAGGCACATGATTTGGCAAACACCACTTTTGAGGAAATTATGGGACAGTTAATTAAATACGAGGTACAAATGAAGAAGATCAATGGAGATGCATTAAAGAAAGATGAAAAGCCTCCAAAGGTGGAGAAAACTAAGAAAAGTCTGTTGGAAGCAACGATCTAGGATCTCTAGTTTGATGATAACAAACATGTACGAACTAGTTAACGTGTGTGCTAAGTGTGTTTCAGGAATGGCAAAGTAGTAAATCTACACTTGATGACTTAGTCAACGCGGTGGAGAAATTGCTATTCATATATCAAATTGGAAGATGTAGAAATGGCTATTCATATAGCAACTTGGACTTGGTCAAAGAGATGTTGACTATAACTACAAATATTGGACCAAGTCAAATTGGAGAGGATCTTATTCATATCAATTTAAGATTGATTCATATCCCCATTGCCATTCTAATCCTATTCTAATATGGAAATATATGGAGTATCTCTTTCAAATCTCCTTTGATTGAATCAAATCAATTAAAGATCCTATCAAATCTCCTATACCATTTGAATCCAAAATCCTAATCCAATTAGTATTGCAATGAGATCTAATTCAAATCATATATCTACACAAATTGAATTCCATAGCCATTCATATTCAAACTCCATATCCTAAGAGATTTATACAAATCCTAATCAAATTAGGATTCCATCCAATCTTCATCAAATATGGGATTCTAATTGATTCTATTATATCCCATCATCTCCTATATAAACCCATATTCAAAGAGAGATTTTGAGAGAAAGGAAACCAAAGAAATTCGGCCACAACCCAAGAGAAAACCTTCATGGCCGCAACTTTGCAAGGAGCTCGACAAATGACGCTAAAAAGGGCATAACTTTCTCCACAAAGCTCGGATTGACGAACCGTTTGTGCCAGGACGATCACAACTCAGTGCTCTACAACATGGTGATCTGATTTTAATCTCTGTATTAAATCAGTGGTATTTATTTTAGCATGAGTTGTATTCTAAACAGCTTCATATATTTCATCATCTCCTAGGCCAAAGTTCTTGATCTCCTCCAAGCCTTTGGACGCAAGCTACATCTCCAAGTTACTCTCCACATCTCCTTGCGCAACTCCATGTCCCAAGCACACATCAAGGCTGCAATATACGAGAAGAGAACCATAGCCGCAAGTTGCCATTGACGAGAAGAGAACCATAGGCACAAGTTGCCATTGAAGAGGAGATACCATAGCTGCAAGTTGCAGCACCCAAACACCAAGATGAGGTTGCTAAAACATCAAGGAATGGTCTGCACATGGACTGCTAGAGCAAACAAGGGGCTGTCTATGCACTGTAGGGGGGGGGGGGGGGGGGGGGGTGGCTGCGCATGCACTGCAGGGTTCTGTCCATGCACTACATGTTCTGTCAACACACTGCAGGGTTCAGTCCACACACTGGAGGGTTCAATCCACACACTGTTGTGTTCAGTCCATGCACTGCCACTGCACCATCAAGATAAGGCCGCAATAATCAAAGAGGAGTCAAGCGAGAGCGGTAACTAGAGTTGCAGACGAAACGAGACATCTATATCTTTCCATATGAGAGCGGGCCTGTGCCGATTGACGAAGACGACTACCGCTACACAAACTGAGCTTTCTAAACTCTTGTTAATTAGTTTGTGTAGTAGTTAGTTAGATATTCGTAGGGGAAACTTTACCGTTATTGTGTTCTTTTAGGACTTGTCTAGTTGGAGCAAGACAAGAGGGTCTTGACGTGTTGTAGCAGTCAAGATACACATTTACTAGGTTGATAGTGTTCTGCACTTTGTTGAGTGTGGCACAGTCTAGGTGGGGAGTTGGAGCTAGGACCCCATTGTAGATGTACAAAAGGAACATATTAATGCTGGCATTTGCTTGGTGGCTGGATGTAGGTCGTTGATGCGACCGAACTAGGGTAAATCTGTGCGTACTCTGTGATTGCCTCTTATTTACTCTGCGTGTGATTTTAACTGCGTATGATTTCTCGTGGGTTGCGCGAGAATATTTTTATAAGCATATTCACCCCCCTCTAGGCTAGGATCTAGATCCAACAAATGGTATCAGAGCAGGTTTTAGGATCTAGCCTAGGATTGACCATGAATCCCAATGATTGTGCTTTTGCTGAGGGTCAGTCTGTATCACGTCCCCTAGATTTAATGGAGTAGATTATGCTTATTGAAAAAATCGTATGAGAATCTACTTAATTTTTATTGATTATAAAGCATGGCAAATTGTTGAAAAAGGATATAAACCACCTGTCATTAAAATTGATAATGTTGAGATGCTTAAACCTGATGATAAATGGGATGATAATGATTGGAGACTCTGTTCTCTTAATGCTAAAGGTATGAATGCTCTCAGTTGTTCATTAGATAAATCTGCATTCAATCGTATCTCACATTGTCTAACTGCACAGGAAATATGGCATACATTGGAGGGGACGCACAAGGGAATGTCACAGGTGAAGGAGTCTAGACTTGCACTTCTGAGCACAGAGTACGAGGGATTTCACATGCTACCATCAGAGACCAAATCAGAAATGTTTGCGAGATTCACAAACATCGTCTACAAGTCTAGCTCGCTCAGTAAGCCATATTCTAGCCTTGAACAGGTGAGGAAGATATTAAGAGCACTGCCAAGCTCTTTCAGGCCTAAATTCACCGCCATCCAAGAAGTGAAAGATCTATCACAGATGAGGATGGAGGACTTGGTACGTAATTTAATGTCATATGAGCTTGAATAAGGAAAAAGCTACAAAGCCACTTCCTCTGAAAGCTAGTGAAGATGAAGATGAAGATGAAGATGAACATGAGGAGATAGTGCTAATGGTTAGAAATTTTAGAAAGTACGTCAGGAGTCCTCAAGGAAGATCAGAAATGCATAAAAGATTCATTCGCTCTAACACTTTTAATTCTAATAAAAATTCTTCTGAACAAGATTCTGCTAATAGAGTTGAATGTTTTAAATGCACAAAAAAGGGACACTTCACGAAGCAGTGCAGACAAGAGATTGCTCAGGTTGCTAAAGATAAAGGAAAAGGCAAAATGATAACGTGGGACATGGACAGCGAAACAGAGGATGAGCCTGAGGAGGTTGTAGCTTTCATCTCACTCTGCTTAATGGCAAAGAGCAAAGAGGTAAATTCCTTCACTAAAGCTGAATTGTCAGATGTTTGTAAAGGAATGCAAAATGAGATTAATGAGCTAGAAGTCACATTAAATGATTATAGGAATGCCAGCTTCACATTACAAAAAGAAAACTGTGACATTTCTGATGAAGTTGACGTTCTTAAAGAAAAACTTACTGCACATGATTCTACCATTGCTATAATGAAAAAAAAATCATGCTTTAATGAAGAAGCTGCTTGTCTTTCTTACCCTTCCTTATTGAATAATATAAGCATGCTTAAGCAAGATTTGATTAAGCTCGAATATGAAAAAGACTATATGATTAGAGAGCTTAATGATAAGTTGTGCATGTTAAATAACGAACTTAAAAGGAAAATGGATGAATTTGAAGAGAAGGAAGAAGAAAACAAGAGAGCTTTTATAAATAAATGCACCTTACTTGTGGATGAAAATAAATTATTAAAATCCAAAGTTTCTAATCTAGAATTTGTTGAGTATTGGTGTTTTATACCAATCTTATTTTGATGATGATCACAACATTATGTTGTTGCTAATGACTCTCATGTTTTAGTCTCTCAGTTTTATCTCAAGAATATCTTTCTTGGAGACTAATCACTTGGTGCAAGGATGGACATCAAGTGAGAAGAGCCAAAGCATGGACTTAAGAAGTGCCAAAGCTTGTAGATGATGGAGAGCAATCAAGGCATCAAGATTGAAGACTTAGACCCTATGGAAAGCATTGTAATCCATGTAATTTACTTTATTGCTTTCTCGCTATGTTGAGTCTAGGGTTAATGTAATGCCTTGTTAGATGGTTTACTCATTCATGCATATGCATATAAACATCTTAGTGCACCTTAAGATTATCATAGAATCCAATCCAATAGGTTCACACTGTCCAAAGACTCATTTGGAGTCTCTGGCTTTCCGTCAGTCGCCTGCTGAAGGAAAAACAGTCGACTGGGTGATTTCCAGTCGCCTGTAGATCCTTCTACGGTCGTCTGATATGCACAGCTCAAGTCAACATTTCAATTGACTCAAACTTGAGCTTTACGCACAGTCGTCTGTCGATCAGTTTACAGTCGCCTGTATTATTACAGTCGCCTGGAGATTGGTCATCAGTCGCCTGTATAGCGTAAGTGCATTCTCTGCATCTCTCTGTTGTTTCTCCATCTTATACAGCAGACGACTGATTAAGGTTTTACAGTCTCCTGACTAATAGACAGTCGACTGTATTATTGACATCAGTCGCTTGTGCGTTTAACTGGAGAAAAAGTGCAGCTCTCTGTTTCGATCCATCCCCTGCATCATTCGCCGGCTGAAGGTTTTACATGCGTCTGTCCTGTTTGTCAGTCGACTGTATTGACTTCATCAGTCGACTGTCCTGGCTCAGATTATAGCCGTTGGATATTTTCTAGCCGTTGATCAGTCGACTGTCTTTTGATCATCAGTCGAATGTTCCTGTCGTTTTCGCCCAGTTTCTAGCCGTTGCTGAATTCTTTCTTTGGCTATTTCCTTGGGTTTTAGGGCTTGATATGGGGTTCCTATATATTTGAGTTTGCTGCCATCACTTGAGAACTCTAGACAACACTTGATAACTCTTGACTGTATAGAAAATCTCAAGAGATCTATAAGCAACTCTCAAGCTCCCTCATTTCCCTCAATTGAGCATTCATCTTTTCTTCATGCATTGAAGTCCAGCTCAAGGAAAATCATCCAAGTGCTCTCAAGCATATCACAACACTTGGAGATCCTCTTCTATGCATTGCATTCATTCATGAGTAAGCATCTCAAGGTATACGTAGGCGTATTTATTTTACTTGGTGTAATTTGTGTCTCTAATTCTCTTTGTGGGAATTAGAACTTTCTCTCTTTGTGGGAGGTTCTCTCTTTGTGGGAGGTTGTCTCTTTGTAGGACTTAGGATACTCTCTTTGTGGGAGTTTAGTGTCCTAGTGTAGGGCTAACCCTAATTCTCTGAGTGGGAGTTAGTGATTCTCTGTGTGGGAGTCTTGATCCTCGTGTAGGATTGGTTGGGTCCTTGTGTAGGGCATAAATCCTCTTTGTGGGGTATCTCCTTGTGAGATTTGTATTCACTTCTCTGTGCGGAAATATAGTGAATATTGGTGTGGCTGGATGTACCCAAGTTTGGGGAAGCAGGGTAAAACTGTGTGTTTGAGTTTGGATTGATTGTGCCTTTTAATTGCGCTTGCATTTATAATTCCGCATTTGCAAGTTAAATTTTAATTGGACAATTTTATTGCCATTACACTATTCACCCCCATCTAGTGTGTGTTGTTAGTATTGCAAGGGTAAGGTGATCCTGACAGAATTATCATTAAGAAAATTTCAATTGGTAAACATTCGTTGGATACCATACTTAAAAATCTATTATATGGCAATAATAGAAGAGAACTTGGATTTGGTTTGAAAAATGTTGAAAAGCCCAAATTTAAGAAATTCCACAATGTGCCTTCTATTGTGAAAAATATGCATGCAAAGTGCTTTACTTGTGATAGTGTTGGTCACACATCCTATTATTGTAAGTTTTTGAACACAAACATAAAGTTCAAACAAGTGTGGATTCCTAAAACTTTAATGGGTAACACTAGTGGACCTAGTTGGATTTCAAGGTCACACTTAACACATTTCATGTAGGTGGGATGAATATTTCGGCGAGGAGCATTGAATTTAAAGTCTTGTTCTTTTAGCTCCTTAGTCAAATAGCGACGCGAAGGTATATTTCTTTTCCCTCTTTGCATCATTGCATACCTTCATAGATTGTTTGTGTGCTTGACTTAATTTTTGTTTGTGTGCTTGTGTGCTTTTTAGGTTTATTTTAGTTCTTTATATAAAAAATGATGAAAAACCAAAAAACCAAAAAATATTGTGCTTAATGAATACCTCTTTATGATTCATTATAAGTGGTATTTTTTGAATGTTCATTCGTATCCTTTGTAGAAATCATTGTATTATGGTTATAGCTATTGCGCATGTTAGAAACTATTTGGTAGCCATGACATGCTTCATGAAATGATTAATTTGATTTCTACACCTACATACGCACTTCCACGAATACTAAACTTGGTGTACATTTGGAGATTTATTGTATGGATATTGGAAAGTGAATGTAGGATGAATAATAACTGAATAATTTAAAGGATATGATGTGTATTGCCATGAATAAAAATTGAGCACAAAATGAATTTGAAAAAAATATAATGAAAATTGATCCGTATGTAAAATGGATACAATTCATGGCAAGTACACTACCCAAGAGTATCCAACATATGCTTTATGGGTAATCTTTAGCGTTGGTGTATTTTACTCGTCAAGAAATGCCACCCCACATCTAAGAGTCCTTATAGGCTATGTTTTGGGGTTTGGTATCTTGAACTCATTTTTATTGAGGTGGGAAAAATCAATCCTAGTGATTTTCATGTTAAATGGAAAATGTGTATTGGTCTTGGTTGATGTTCTTGATTGAATCTCTGTTTGTACTTCAATGTTTATATTATTACACATACACAATGGTGGTGAAGTCTACATTATGATTTTCTTTGAACTTGAATTGCCTACTTTATGGAAAATGACATGCAAGGATAAATATAATCTATAATACTTTATTTTTGCATGTGATATTTTGATTGACTTCATTAATATGCTTTTGATGATTACAAAGGGGGAGAAAATTTGAAAAAAGATTTGGTATTATTTGTTGAAAGCACTAGAAATACATGTTCAAGGGGGAGCTCGATAATAGGGGGAGCATGCTTATCACTATTGCTATATTGTTGTGCATGCTAGTAATGCTTGAACGTCTCATTGTATACATCATATGCATTACATCCTTCATCATACTTCACACACACATTTCTCATTGCTCAAATCTTTTATTGGTTTGTCATCATCAAAAGGGGTAGATTGTTGGAAGCAATGATCTAGGATCTCTAGTTTGATGATAACAAACATGTATGAACTATTTAAAATGTGTGCTAAGTGTGTTTCAAAAATGACTGTGGTAAATCTACACTTGATGACTTAGTCAATGCAGTGGAGAAAGTGCTATTCATATATCAAATTGGAAGATGGAGAAATGGCTATTCTTATAGCAACTTGGACTTGGTCAAAGAGATGGTGACTATAGCTACAAATATTGGACCAAGTCAAATTAGAGAGGATCTTATTCATATCAAATTAAGATTGATTCATATCCCCATTCTAATCCTATTCCAATATGGAAAGATATGGAGTATCTCTTTCAAATCTCCTTTGATTGATTCAAATAAATTAAAGATCCTATCAAATCTCTTATCTCATTTGAATCGAAAATCCTAATCCAATTAGTATTACAATGAGATCTAATTCAAATCCTATAGCTACACAAATTGAATTCCATAGCCATTCATATTCAAACTCCATATCCTAAGAGATTTATACAGATCCTAATCAAACTAGGATTCCCTCTAATCTTCATCAAATGTGGGATTCTAATTGATATCATATCCCATACTCTCCTATACAAACCCATATTCAAAGAGAGAGATTTTGAGAGAGAGGAAACCAAAGAAATTCTGCCACAACCCCAGAGAAAACCTTCATGTCCGTAATTTTGCAAGGAGCTCGACAGACGACGCTAAAAGGGCATAACTTTCTCCACAAAGCTCGGATTGACGAACCGTTTACGCCAGGACGATCAAAACTCAGTGCTCTATAACATGGTGATATTCTTCTGATTTTAATCTCTGTATTAAATTAGTGGTATTTATTTTAGTGTAAGTTGTATTCTGAATAGCTTCATATATTTCATCATCTCCTAGGCCAAAGTTCTTCATCTCCTCCAAGCCCTTGGACGCAAGCTACATCTCCAAGTTACTCTCCACATCTCCTTGCGCAATTCCATATCCCAAGCACACATCAAGGCTGCAACATTCGAGAAGAGAACCATAGCCGCAAGTTGCCATTGACGAGAAGAGAAGCATATCCACAAGTTGCCATTGAAGAGGAGAGACCATAGCCGCAAGTTGCAGCACCCAAACACCAAGAGGAGGTTGCTAAAACATCAAGGAAGGGTCTGCACATGGACTGCTAGAGCAAACAAGGGGCTGTCCATGCACTTGGGGAGGGGGCTGTGCACGCACTGCAGGGTTCTATCCACGCATTGTAGGTTCTGTCCACGCATTACAGGGTTCTGTCCGTGCAATGCAGGGTTCTGTCCATGCACTATTTGGTTCAGTCCACGCAATGCCACTGCACCATGAAGATAAGGCCGCAATAATCAAAGAGGAGTCAAGCGAGATCGGCAACTTGAGTTGCAGACAAGATGAGACATTTATATCTTGCCAGATGAGAGCTGGCCTGTGCCGATTGACGAAGACGACCACTGCTACACAAATTGATCTTTCTAAACTCTTGTTTATTATTTTTTGTAGTCTTTAGTTAGATCTTCGTAGGGAAAACTTTATCGTTATTGTGTTCTTTTGGGACTTGTCTGGTTGGGGCAAGACAAGAGGGTCTTGACATGTTGTAGCAGTCAAGATACACATTTACTAGGTTGATAGTGTTCTGCACTTTATTGAGTGTGGTACAGTCTAGGTGGAGAGTGACGCACCCGAAACCTACACCTAGATTACACCCGGTGGTGTCACGATCTCCAGGCGTGGTATGGCCCCTAGGTGTCAATTCTGGGCTCTATCCACAAGCGGACGGTGTCAAATTATTGTATAAAAGATATCGAATCCCACAGGGACGGTGATAGTGTGACGTCCCCACGGTTTTTGTGATCATAAGAGTGCAATATTGGATTGGGGGCGTGAGATTTAAATATTTATAACCGCAAGCGCACGGTGTTGTAGTGTGGCTTGGGGTCGAACTCAGGGAGGCATGGTTTTGCTTGTGTCAGAAAGGACCGACTTCACCCTATGGGTGAGCTAGCCCGAATCGGTGGATGGGTTGTCACAGAAAAAGAATGCGAGGGATGAACGATATAAAGGGAAACCCGGGACTACGGTTTCCACCCTATCATATGATTCTCGCTAATACGACCGGCAGATAGGACAACGATCGGAATTAGGGTCAAGTGGTGAGACGTTGCCTCTAGGAGTGATACCAGCGTCCCATGGGCCTGATATTCCGGTTGGTGCCCAGGATGATACGCCGGACTACCCGGGTTCGGTCAGTGGGCATTCGCATGTCCATTAACATTGACCGACTCCGGGAGCACTAAGCTCGTAACGATAACTCCCGACATCTCATCCTGCCGTTCCCGCGCGCTAGGATTCGGTGTCTACGCTAAGGGCGTGAGCTATGGCTAGGGATTCAACCGTCAAGTTTATTCCCCTTGGCCTAATGGTCAAAGGCGGTCTTTTTCCCGCCGATGACAATAAAACACCCCGCGTAACCGATAAATTCCTAATCCCTATTGATTTCCTAGTCCTATGGACGCATTAGGGAGAACCCACGAAGGGGTTTCCACCAAAATCCCAGATTTGGGAACTACTGACACAATTTAGGTAAAAAGCAATCTAAATGAAAATCGACCGTTAAAAACATAATCCGGCGATTGAAAAGTAGTAAAAGCAATGCAAATAACACTATATTAAAGTTTGGTAAAGATCAGACAACGTACAAATATCAAATAAATTCCAGCCGTCACAAAATGGAGAGAAAATAGAAAAAAATACAACAGCCCCGTTTCTGGAAACCTAGGTCTTCTATATATAGAACACGACGTCACCCGATCGGGTGAAGAATCAACCGATCGGGTGACCTGCTTCGTTCTTCGGCAGCGATCTTCAGAACTTCACTCGGTCAGGCGACACGATCGGTTGGCGGAAGCTTCTAGTAGTTTGGATCTTGAGCTCATCGGGTGAACCGATCGGTTAATAAATCAACCTGGAATTGTCGCCCAAAAAGACAGAAACTTCGGACGTTTTGGCACGGTCTGCTGGCGGTCGGGTGAGCTCTCCGGGTCATCTCTTTGGGGAAATTGGCTATAGGTGAACCGATCGGGTGATGGTCACCCGATCAGTTGGAGTTCAGCTTCAAATTCCTGAGAGATCAGTCAGGCTGAACCGGTCTCCGACCTGGTCGGTTGATGCTCTCGTTGCTTCAGCTGCTGTCCGGGTGGTGCATGCGTGCATCACCCGATCGGTTGGCTGTGTCCAACCGATCGGGTGGGGGCTGAAAGATGGTGATCTTCGTTGTTTGACCCCCTGGATCATGCGTGACTCCTCCCGTTGCTCCAACCGATCGGGTGGGGGCTGAAAGATGGAGATTTTCATCGTTTGACCCCCTGTATCATGCGTGACTCCTCCCGTTGCTCCGGGGACTTACGATATCTTTGTTATGTGTCCCCTATGCTGGAAAACTCATGCAAACACGTAAAAACACTGAAAAGTGAAAGAAAACGAGAAAACACGAGAAAATGGATACGAGACGGCGGAAAATAACGAAAAAACACAATGACGACGTGCGTGAATATATAAAATATACACACACATCATATTGTAATTGAGTTCTCAGTTTACTTTTATATCTCGAAGTGAGATAGCTATCGGGTTGAGAGAATTGGTTTTGGTATCGTTGTTGATTTAATAATAAAAAGGGACTAGGGCGTTAGGGATTACCGCTAAAGCCATCGGGAATCGACGTTGGAATAGAATCCTTACGTTGCATTAGGGTTTAGGGATTAATCTCTTGATTCGTACCACTCTCGTGGGTTAGAATCGTGAGGTATTTCTGTGGCTCTCGTTGATGCAATGGTGGCAACCGTCAACATAGTGATATAGTTCGTTGGTGGATCCCCTCAAGGCACGAGCTGGGCATGGTCACGAGCCTTGGTAGGATCCACCAATTTTCCTATTCGAATCCTAAAGATACCCCTTAAGCACATCAATTCCACAGACCGTGGGCATGATCACAGTACAGGTTATCCTAGGGATTCGGTAGGATTGACCGAAAACTCCCATTTTATCCCCAATTCAACCTAGGGATCCAGATCCACATTTCCTCCTAGGTTCTTAGGGCTAACCCATCAACCCAAGAAAAGACTACTCGCTCATGACAATATTAACGAATAAAAACACAATTTTTAGGGAAGAAAACGTCATAGCAAATCGATAGAAAATAGGTTGAGAAACTTACAGCGATTAATAGATTTCAAAGAAAAACAAAGATTCCAAGAACGCGAGAATAGCAAATAAACTTCCAATAAATTCGATCCAATAATCTTCAAAAGTTAATCTAGATCTAGCAAGTATTTTTCCTAATCTCCTCTCCAAAAAATTAATTCAAAAACTAATAAATGAATCGCCCCCTAACGCTGTCGCAGCTTCCGTCACTTTACTCCCCCAAAACGCACAACAACCGCTCCTAAAATCTTTCCAAAAATGGCCTTCAGCATCGTCGACAGAGCTGGTGACTCGGTCGAGCAGTAGGTTGCTCGATCGGTCGTCGGATCGAGCAGATGTACTGCTCGAGCCGAGCATGAAAGTAAATCGTGCTCCTCCAAAATCTTCACTCTGTCTGCACAGCCCGAGTCAGCACTGCTCAGTCGAGCAGACAGCTGACTCGGGCACTAAAGAAGTTGCTCGGGGCCGTGCAAGGGATTGGAATTATGAGCTGCTCGACCGAGCACCATGAGTGCTTGGTCCGAGCAAGCTGCGTATCTGCTCATTTCTTCAATTTGCATCTGCTCGACCGAGCAGCTGCTTTGCTCGGTCGAGTCGCCTGGGAAACTCCTTCTTGGAGCTTCTGAAGCTCATCCTCTCCTCTGGTTATCTCCTCCACTCCTCCCATGGCTTCCAAAACTCGGCGAACTCCTGTAGAGCTTCACCAATGAGCTCACGGGCGTGTCAAATGTGTCCATACCCAGGTCGGGTCCCAAATCGGTCTAAAATCCCTAAAACTTCATAAAACACTACGAAACTCGAATATAACGTTAGAAATGTGATATCATAGCAAAATACGGGATTTGAATGCGAAAGTGGCATGGAATGCGATGTCATGATGATATGAAAAAGGTGTAAAATATGGACACTCAAAATCCTCCAAGCTTACCTCCTACTTGTCCTCGAGGAAGACGAATACTAAGTACGCCAGGAGAAAAAAAGAAATAACAAATAGAAATAAGAATAAAAGAGAATGGAAATGGATGGAGGGTGCTAAGGATGTTCGGTCAGATCTCAGGCCTAAGCAGTATATCACAATGCTTTGAATAGTAAAAATACATGCTAATGGTACTTTCAAGCTTTATAGATCATATGTCTAGCATGCAATACTGGCAAAAGATAGAGATCTACTGAAATAATGCCATCTACTCATATCAATCTCATACAGTCCATAGAGTCTAGTATAAAAGGAGTTGGCAATGCACTTTTGAATCACAGATTCATATGGAGCATATAGAAATTACACATCATGCAATAGAGAATAGAAAGGATCATGCTATTCAATTATTCATTTCGAGTCACAAAAAATCTCCAAAAACTAAAGTGTTTCGTAAAGTTTAAGTATTATTGACGTCCCCTAGTTTTTGATCATGTAAGTGTGCAATAGGATTGGAGATACAAGATTTAAATATTTATACCGCAAGCGCACGGTGTTGTAGTGTGGCTTGGGGGTCGAACACAGGGAGGCGTGGTTGTGCTTGCGTCTAAGAGGGACCGGTTCACCCTACGGGTGAGCTAGCCCGAACGATCGATGGTTGTCACATAAAATAGATGCGAGTGATAAACAATATAAAAGGAAACCTAGGACTTCGGTTTCCACCCTATCATGTGTTCTCGCTATTACGACCTACGGATAGGAATACGATTGGATTTAGGGTTTAGTGGTGAGATGTTTCCTCTAAGAGTGATACCAGCGTCCCAAGGGCCCGATATTCCGGTCGATGCCCAGGATGATACGCTGGACTACCCAGGTTCGGTCGGTGGGCATTCCCATATCCATTAACACCGACCGACTCCGGGAGCACTAAGCTCGACACGATTACTCCCAACATCTCATCCTGCCGTTCCCACGCGTTAGGATTCAATGTCTACGCTAAGGGCGTGAGCTGTGGCTAGGGAGTCAACCGCCAAGTTTATTCCCCATTTGCCCTACGGTCAAAGGCGGTCTTTTTCCCGTCGATGACAATGAAACACCCCGCGTACCCATCTAAATTCCTAATCCCTATCGAAATCCTAGTCCTATGGACGCATTAGGGAGAACCCATGAAGTGGTTTCCACCAAAATCCTAGATTTGGGAACTACTCACAAATCATAGCTAAAAAGCAATCTACATGAAAATCAACATTAAAAATCATGATCAAGCGATTGAAATGAGGTAGTAGCAATGCTATAAAGATAGTATTAAAGTTTGAAAGCAATCAGAAGACTTACAGAAAGCAATAAAATTCCAGCCGTCACCGTACAAGAAAAAGACAGGAAAAATAACAACTCCCGTTTTCTGAAACCTAGGGCAACTATATATACAAATCGAAGTCACCCGATCGGTTGAAGCATCAACCGATCGGGTGAGCTGCTACATGTTTCGGTCGTCGGCATCGGGGGCTTCAATCGGGCGCTGAGGAGAGATGGTGAAGTAAGCGGGTCGTCGTTTAAAGAGATGCAGCATCAGGTCATCCGATCGGTTGAGTATTCAACCGATCGGTTGGAAATATCCCCAAAATTGGCCTAGAGTTCTGTCGACTTGGCATGGTATCGAACCATCGGTTGAGCTCTCCGGGTCGTCGTTTGGAAAATAAGCTACAGATGAACCGATCGGGTGAGATATCACCCGATCGGTTGGAATTCAGCTCCAAATGGCCGAGAGCTCTGCTGTGTTCAATCGGTCGACGAACCGGTCGATTGAACTGCTCCTCACTCCAGCTTCTGTCCGGGTTGGACATGCGTGCATCACCCGATCAGTTGGCTGTGTCCAACCGATCAGTTGAGGGCTGAAAAATATCGATCTTCGTCGTTTGTCCCCCTGGATCGCACGTGACTCCTCCCGTTGCTCCTGGGACTCATGATATCTTCATTATATGTCCCCTATGCTGGCAATCTCCTGCAAATACACAAAAACACAAAGAAGTGAAAGAAAACTAGAAATCCCAAGAAAATGGGCACGAGACGACGGAAAACAACGGAAAAACACAAAGAAGACGTGCATGAATATATAAAATATAAACACACATCAAAATCCCCCAAGCTGAACCCTTCCTCGTCCTCGAGGAAGACGAGTGAGAGTAGGAGCTCGGAGGGAGAAAATAGAGAGAGAGAGAGAGAGAGAGAGAGAGAGAGAGAGAGAGAGAGAGAGAGAGAGAGAGAGAGAGAGAGAGAGAGAGAGAGAGAGAGAGAGAGAGAGAGAGAGAGAGAGAGAGAGAGAGAGAGAGACATCAAAATCCTAAATCGCCCGTCAGAGCCAACAAAATCAGACACGCCACACTAAACAAGCATACGCCGAAACACATCACTAAACCAAGAAAATATGAGTCCAAACAAGTGTCGTGGGCCCACGCGGTGAAGCGCGAGTGAGTGTGGTCACGTGCTAGCAGATGGTGTCGCTATCTACATTATGCAGTAAAGCTCCATATACACATATCCAAGGAAAGACCCAAATATCGATTCGATTTGAAATAAGCGGTGAATATATAGCTCAAGCATGCATGAGAACAAAGTAAGAATCGAGACGTATCATGCGTCAGGGACTCCACAGCTAGGGACTAGGAAATCACCACACTATCGGCTAGATAATAGCTAGAAAGTTCCTATTCCAAGTGTTTTCGAAAACGATGGAGGTTGAGAAGCTGTGGAGTAGAACACTCGGTGCAAATTCTCGCCTTCCCTTTATTCTCGGTAGGTGGGAAAATATTCACATAGGAATTTTTTTGGGTTTTGAATATTTGTATTTTTTTTGGATTTTTGGCTATACATATATTTTTTCTTTTTTCTTTTCTGTTCTTTTTGGGTTTTTCTTTTCTCTCCTTTTTTGGATTTTTGGATTTTGGGGTATGTACGTGCGTACTCTCCCAAGCGGGAGAACAGTACACCACGAGGGGATTTGCATCAAGTAAAATAAAAAAGAAATCAGATTCTAAACGCTTGGGCAAGAGAGATTTTCTTCACTAATCAGAGCATAGGCTAAATGGGTTATCCTAGTCCTAATTGTGGAATCCCGACACATGCGAATTGAAGTATACGATATAAATATATTCATGCATATAGAAGCAGACAGGAGAAGCAAATACCTCATATTCAAATCGAAGCATGATAATCTAGGGGTCATCCCAGGACAGGTATATAAATCAAAATCACAAAGTAGAAGCACACTGTAAGCTAGTCATGACACACGACTCACACAAAAGCAAAACGGACCCACGATGCATGAAATGCAAGAGGACTCAGCTTCCTAGGGTTAGTGAATGTGATTATCGAAGCCATGCTATGTGTGTGTGTGATTCTGTGGCAATTCATCATATGGGGTCATCTCTAGGAGAGAGAGGACAAAAGATGAGAAGAAAAAAGAAAAACACGATGAAAACGACTCAAAAACGAAGAAAAAGACACAAATGACGCACGTAGTGCGACTCCCCCAAGCTGAAACTTGCATTGCCCTCAATGCAATAAAAGTAAATACGGGAGGGCAATGAAAATGGGGGGGGGGGGGGAATACGCATCGACACAAATAGAATGAAAAAAAAAGAAAAACACACATACGAAACTGAAAAATAAAGGAGGAAAAAGAAATACAGAAAATAAAAGATAGAAAATCACACCACACGACATATATAAACAAACACACCACGACGAAAGAACACGACAGAACACACAAAATTCGAATTCTCCCAAGCTGGACATGACCGTGCTAGTAATATGATATGATAATGATGATACAGAAATATGCAAGGGGGAAGATCGAAGAAGAAAAAGAAATCAAAAAGCAGGAGAGGGACTGTCCTCGTCCTCCTCGGCAGAAGATGGAGGGGTGTGGAGGGGAGAGGTGGGGGGGTGTGTGGAGAAGTGGGGAGATGGGTGGAGGATGTGTGTGGAGGTGTGAACGATGGGTGGTGTGGTGGGGATGATGGTGAGTGGTAGGGATATGGCGACCAACGTGGTGGTAGATGGGGTAGATACGGTGGTAGTAGTGGATGGTATTGGAAGTGATCTCGATCGCACCTGTAATGTCTTGCGGTGCATGTATGGGGTGACAGAAGTGGAGGGTGGTGGATCTGTGGGATCAACGTCAGTGGTCGTGAGTGGAGGTGAAGTGGCAGGAATGGAAACGGTGGTGGCGGGAGGGGAAGGTCGCCTAAGGGGTTGATGGGTGTGGTGATGAATGTGATGGTGGAGGTGAAGAATGTGATGGTGGAGGTGAAGGGGGTGGTGAGGTGAGAGGAGTGGGTGGAGGAGGATCGAAAATGTGAGTGAGGTGGCGGAGTATGGTGGACACGTTCCTCTTTAGTGCGAGGAAACGTGGGTGCGAGAAGATGGAAGAGGATGGGTCCGAGGGGGCTGAGGATGAAGCGCCCGTGCGCAGTGAAGCTATCTCAGCCTCGAGAGTGAGGCGAGCGGAGACGACTCGGCGAACGGAAGAAGTAGTGGCTGGACGGGAAGTGGAAGTGGTGCCAGCGGTCATGCTGACACCGGAAGCTAGGCCTAAGAAGGCCTCAGTCAGAGCCTAAGAAGTGATAGGGCCAGAAGCCGGGGTGGCACGACTATGGCTAGCCCTGGGGTCTCCTCGGGATGCAGGGATATCCTGCTCGCCTAAGTGGGCGGCAGGGGAAGGTGTCTGGGTGCGCCCAGGATAAGGAACGGAAGACGTAACCCCCTAGAAACTTAGGGTCAGGAGAAAATGTCCAATCTACCACAAGAACGATAGACACACGACCTGGCTTGGGCAGAATGGTGTAAGGAGCAGGGGGTGACTGTAGTAAAAGGTAAAATGACTGTCGGGGCGGGGCTTGATCATGGGTATGTACCGCAGGACGTCAAGATCTATATGTGTAGGTCCTGCGACAGATGGAAAATCTCGGGGGATGACGATATTGTACTGGGGATATGAAGCTATGATGGTAATGAGGCCCCCGCAACAGTACTTGCCCTTGCCGGTGCGGCTTATCTTAAGTAACTTGTGAATAAGCCAAGCACATCATGAATAGGAATGCGAGGGGCCTCGAAGGCGATCTCGTCGTCACTGCGAATAAAATCAAATGTCATGGCCCATAAAATAAAAAGGTTAGGGATAATCACGGGTCCCGGACTCATCCCTGGGGAAGAATGTGCAAGATATGATTCGGTGGGCCAGACGAAATACGGGGTGAATGATGGAGGAGGCCTTGGCCTTACCTCGAGGATAATGATCGTGGAGGGTGATGCGAAACCAAAATTGATCGACGTCGAAGTCCGGGTGATATCCGTAGGGACGGATAGCGTCGCCCCTAGAATGGGGAATCCGAAAATGTTATTAATAGTATTCTGGTGGGGGCGGATAGTTTTGTTTCGGACCCGGAAAACGACGATCGATCCCGACTCACACTTTAGGGAAGATAGAAATTCTAGTGTGAGGGCGGGGTAGGACGCCGCGTGGGCGTTCAAGAAAGCTAACTATCCTATGTTAGCGAAGAGGGTCTCGACTTCGGAGAAAACTCCGAGATCGATAAGAGATTGGGCGTGTGCAAACTTGGTGGAAAGGTGTGAATGTGCGTCGAGTCTATTATAAAAATCTTTCTGTTCAACACTTAGAAAACGCTAACCACGCGGTCCTAACATTGGGTCCTCAGGAGGGATAATAGGTTGGGGTGGGGGTTGTGTAGGCAGTGTAGGAGGAGGACGTGAAATAAGTGGACGTGTGGACTTCCGTCTCTTGCGAGACGGCCCTTCCTCATGCATGATAGCCTTACCCTTATCTTTTTCCCTAGCCATGATAGTGTGTGATGCAAGTGAATGCAAGATATGACGAATGCACACAATCAATGGAAATTGAGCAAAAATATAGTAATATGGCAATATTAAAAATGGAGCTAAGGAGTGAAGTTACCCAGAAGAGAAGACAATCCTTGCTCGCAAATCACCCAACGCAGTGCAATTGATGGGAGTGTGAAGCCGCGGCACGCCGATTCAACAAATTTTCGAGATGGGGTAGAGTGGCTAGGGTTAGGGCAAAGGGTTGGGTCGAATGAGAGAGGGAGAGAGAGAAATTGATGGAGAGAGAGAAGGAGGAGGTGATGAGGTTAGTTGAGAGGGAGTGGAGATCGGTTTGGGGGAGGAGGATGGCCGGTTGAGGGTTGGAGAAGTCGAAACGGCGACAGAATTTCAAAGTCGGGTGAGAGAAGTGAATCGGGTGAAGGCGGGGGTATTTATAGGGTTTTAGGTGAATCGATCGGGTGAGATCTCACCCGATCGGTTGGGTAAATTTTCGAAAAATTTGTTGAAAAGTTGCTACATGCGAACCGATCGGTTGAGATTTCAACCAATCGGTTGGCTGCTTCACAAATTTCCCAAGAGCATCCCCGACTTCACCCGGACATCCACCCGGTCAGAGCTCTAGATCAACCGATCGGTTGAATTAATCCCCAAATTTCCCGAGAGCTTTGCTCTTCTCATACGATTTGCCACTTGGTCTCAATTTGCTTCACCCGAGAGGTTCTCTAAAGAACAGATATAGGCCATCTTCGGATACGTCCTACCCGATCGGTTGAAAGATCAACCAATCGGTTGTGGGCTTATTTCCTGCACAATTTCAAAAATCGCCTAAGTCTTTTGACGGAAGCTCCCGTCGCTGAATTTATTCACCAAAATAAGAAAAATAAATCTAAAAATAATCCTAAAAACAAAGACGAGGGTTTAGAACATGGGTTGCCTCCCATGAAGCGTTGTTGTTTAACGTCGTTTGCTCAACTCCTCATTCGGTGGTCAATCCAGATCCGGAGGATTTGTAGATGAGCCATCGGTTGTGGAGATTCCGACCGGGGAGATTGCTGGTTCACTAATCGAATAATGTTTTAGACGCTGCCCATTGACTTTGAACGGCTCATCTCTTCCCCGTATCTCAATTGCTCTGTGCGTGAAGACTATGGTGACGCAAAAGGGTCCCGACCACCTCGACTTGAGCTTTCCAGGAGAAAGCCTCAGCCTAGAGTTGAATAGGAGAACTAAGTCTCCTTCCTTGAATTCTTTCTTCAGAATGCGCTTATCGTGCCACCGCTTCAACTTTTCCTTGTAGATTGGGGCGTTTTCGTAAGCATTGAGCCGGATCTCGTCAAGCTCATTCAGTTGTAGCTGTCGGTGGCCTCCAACCTCCTTGGCGTCAAAATTCAGATTCTTGATGGCCCAAAACGCTTTGTGCTCCAATTCCACGGGCAAATGGCATGCTTTCCCATAGACGAGTCGATAAGGGGTTGTGCCGATCGGAGTCTTGAACGAAGTCCTGTAAGCCCAGAGTACGTCTGAAAGTTTCGATGACCAATCCTTCCTAGAGTTGGCCACCGTCTTCTCCAGTATGCTCTTGATCTCCCTGTTTGAAACTTCCACTTGGCCGCTTGTCTGTGGATGATAGGCATGTCCGATTCGGTATTGTACCCCGTACTTCTTCAAGAGAGATTCGAATTTCTTCTCTATAAAGTGGCTCCCTCCGTCACTGATCAAAACTCGAGGCACGCTGAATCTCGGGAAGATATTGTTTATAAAGAATTTGGCGACCACTCGGGAATCATTAGTGGGGCTGGCTATCGCTTCCACCCACTTGGACACATAATCCACGGCTACCAAGATATACTGATTCCTAGAGGACGAGGGGAACGGTCCCATGAAATCGACTCCCCACACATCAAAGATCTCGACCTCTAAAATGTAGTGCTGAGGCATTTCGTTCCTCTTGGAGATGTTTCATGTTCTCTGGCATTTGTTGCAAGCATGGACATAATCGTATGTGTTCTTGAAAAGGGTCGGCCAATATAATCCACTCTGTAGGATCTTTGATGTAGTCTTGTAAGCACTCGCATGCCCTCCCCACTGCTGATCATGGCAATGAAAGATTTTGGAGGTCGCCTCAGTTTCGGGAATGCACCTTCTTATCACCCCATCGTTACAGGTCTTGTACAAATAGGGGTCGTCCCAATAAAATTTCAGGACCTCGTGAAAGAATTTCTTCTTCTGCTGATAGCTCACGTTGTGGGGGACGATGGCGCATGTCAAATAATTGGCAATGTCGGCATACCTTGGAGTCCAAGCGGAAGAGACGGAGAAGAGATGCTCGTCAGGGAGCAAGTCGTCAATAGGAGTAGCATCTAGATCGAGAGTAGGCATTCTAGACAAGTGATCGGCAACGACATTCTCCACGCCCTTCTTGTCCTTGATCTCCAAGTCGAATGCCTGGAGGAGGAGAATCCACCTTATCAGCCGCGGCTTAGCCTCCTTCTTGCTCAAAAGGTATTTGAGAGCTGCATGATCCGTGTGCACGATTACCTTGGCACCAACAAGATACTGTTGGAACTTGTCCATGGCATAGATGACAGCTAGCAATTATTTCTCTGTGGTCATATAGTTCCTTTAGGCTACATCGAGGGTCTTGCTCGTATAATATATAACATGTAGATTTTTATCCTTCCTCTGTCCCAAGACGGCCCTAACTGCATAATCGCTAGCATCGTACATCAACTCGATTGGTAGACTCCAGTCCGGCGACTGAATCACGGGTGCGGAGATGAGAGCTTGCTTCAGAAGGCGGAAGGCTTCCATACACTCGTCGTCGAAGATGAAAGGCGCATCCTTCACAAAGAGTTGAGTCAAGGGCCTGAAAATCTTGGAGAAGTCCTTTATGAAGCGGCGGTAGAATCCCGCGTGCCCTAAAAAACCACGGACTCCCCGAAGGTTAAGTGGAGGCGGAAGTTTTTCGATCACTTCTACCTTTACCTTTGTCTACCTCGATCCCCCTTGAAGAGATGACGTGCCCCCAATACAACTCCCTCCTGGACTATAAAGTGGCATTTTTCCCAGTTCAGCACTAGTCCTTTGTCCTGGCACCTTTCCAAAACTTCTGTCAGGTTGTGGAGAGACGAGTCAAACTCAATTCCGTAGACGGAGAATTCGTCCATGAAGACCTCCATTATATCCTGGGAGTAGTCGGAGAAGATTGCGGACATTAATCTTTGAAATGTAGTCGGGGCGTTGCAAAGCCCAAACGGCATTCTCCTGTAGGCATACGTCCCAAAAGGACAAGTAAAATTCGTCTTCTCCTGGTCATCATTATGGATGGGGATTTGGAGAAAGCCGGAGTATCCATCCATGAAGCAGAAGTAGTTATGCTTCGCCAGCCTCTCAAGCATCTGATCGATGAAAGGAAGAGGATAGTGATCCTTCCTTGTGGCCTTGTTCAGTTTACGGTAGTCGATGCACCTCCGGTACCCTGTGACGGTCCTAGTGGGTATGAGCTCGTTTTTCTCGTTGCAAATTACCGTCATTCCTCCTTTCTTGGGTACAACGTGCACCGGGCTAACCCAGCGACTGTCGGAGATAGGATATATGATCCCAGCATGCAGGAGTCTAATAATCTCCTCCTTGACCACCTCCATCATGATGTGATTCAGTCTTCGTTGTGGCTCAATTGAGGAGGCTTGCTCGTCTTCAAGTAGTATCCTATGTGAGCAAAGCCCCAAGCTCACTCCGTTCATATTTTCGATTGCATACCCGAAAACATTCTTAAATATCTTTAAAACACCAAGTAGTTTGGTCATCTGGTCTTCAGGCAGCGAGGAGTTCACTATGACTGACAGCGTCGAATTCTCCCCTAAATATTCATACTTCAGTCCCGGAGGTAACTCTTTCATCTCAACCTCTTGGGGTCCCGACGCGTATTTCTCAAGCCGAGTATCCTCTAGTGAAAGGATTTCTTCCTGGTTCTCCTGGGAGCCAGCATCCGGAACTTCACTTCCACCTGTGGTTTCGCAAGACGAAACTTCGCAAGGCAAAGAGGGGATAGGTGAAGAGGGCTTTAGGTTTTTCTCAGGTAAATGATGATGATCCGGGTAGAAGGCCTCAACGCGAAAAAAGGTCTCAACGGTCGATAGTTATCCACCACTACTTTCAGCATCCTCATTGTCCCAAGATCCAGGGTGCTCTATAGATGTCTGCAAGGGATAGATTCATTCCGGTTCGACGTACTCGATAAACTCCGTCTGATAGTCCTCTGGGCAAACTCCTTATGGGTGCATAATTCTTCCCCACTGATTTTGGAACTGGGTACGTCAATATATGTCGCTTCATCTGGAGGAGATAAAGTTGTCGTGATTGGATGCTGCTGCACATCATGATACCTCCTCTGATTTTCTACAGCAGCTGACAGAAGGGATATGATGTTCGAGGCGCTTAGAGATTCTATCAAATTCCGTGCCAAACAGCTGACGTGGTGCGAATGATCCCAGATATCGCCCGAAACAGCACACAACATCCTTGTCGCAGAGCAGAAAACCTGTAGGAAAAGGAGAGAGGGAGAACTGCACGGATAGAAAGTACGTCAATAGCACGGGTTGTATGAATGGGGAGGCGAGGAGCAATGATGGTACCAATTCCATACAACTAATATATACAATATGTCGAAGTAAAATCAAAAAGGTGTAGAATGCGAAAATTATCACGAGGTGAAGACGTAAGCTATACTCAAGGGTTCAAATGGTCCTAAAATTAACAATCATGTTGCCTCCCCGGCAACGGCGCCATAAAGCTTGACGTCCCCTAGTTTTTGATCATGCAAGTGTGCAATAGGATTGGGGATACCAGATTTAAATATTTATACCGCAAGTGCACGGTGTTGTAGTGTGGCTTGTGGGTCGAACACAGGGAGGCGTGGTTGTGCTTGCATCTAAGAGGAACCGGTTCACCCTACGGGTGGGCTAGCCCGAACGATCGATGGTTGTCACGGAAAATAGATGCGAGGGATAAACAATATAAAAGGAAACCTAGGACTTTGGTTTTCACCCTATCATGTGTTCTCGCTATTATGACCTACGGATAGGAACACGATTTGATTTAGGGTTTAGTGGTGAGACGTTACCTCTAAGAGTGATACCAGCATCCCATGGGCCCGATATTCCGGTCGATGCACAGGATGATACGCTGGACTACCCGGATTCGGTCGGTGGGCATTCCCATGTCCATTAACACCGACCGACTCCAGGAGTACTAATCTCGCAACGATTACCCCCAACATCTCATCTTGTCGTTCCTACGCGCTAGGATTCAATGTCTACACTAAGGGCGTGAGCTGTGGCTAGGGAGTCAACCGCCAAGTTAATTCTCCCTTTGCCCTACGGTCAAAGGCGGTCTTTTTCCCGCCGATGACAATGAAACAACCCGTGTAACCATCTAAATTCCTAATCCCTATCGAAATCCTATTCCTATGGACGCATTAGGGAGAACCCACGAAGAGGTTTCCACCAAAATCCCAGATTTGGGAATTACTCACAAATCATAGCTAAAAAGCAATCTAAATGAAAATCAACCGTAAAAATCATGATCAAGCGATTGAAATGAGGTAGTAGCAATGCTATAAAGATAGTATTAAAGTTTGAAAGCAATCAGAAGACTTACAGAAAGCAATAAAATTCCAGCCGCCACCGTACAAGAAAAGACAGAAAAATAACAACTCCCGTTTTCTGAAACCTAGAGCAACTATATATACAAATCGACGTCACCTGATCGGTTGAAGCATCAACCGATTGGGTGAGCTGCTACACGTTTCGGCTGTCGGCATCGGGGGCTTCAACCGGGTGCTGAGGAGAGCGGGTGAAGTAAGCGGGTCGTCGTTTGAAGAGATGTCGCATCAGGTCACCCGATCGGTTGGAAATATCCCAAAAATTGGCCGAGAGTTCTGTCGACTTGGCACAGTCAGCGAACCGTCGGTTGAGCTCTCCGGGTCGTCGTTTGGAAAATCAGCTACAGATGAACCGATCGGGTGAGATATCACCCGATCGGTTATAATTCAGCTCCAAATGGCCGAGAGCTCTGCTGTGTTCAACCGGTCGACGAACCGGTTGGTTGAACTGCTCCTCACTCCAGCTTCCATCTGGGTCGGACACGCATGCATCACCCGATCGGTTGGCTGTGTCCAACCGATCGGTTGAGGGCTAAAAAATAGCGATTTTCGTCGTTTGTCCCACTGGATCACGCGTGACTCCTCCCGTTGCTCTGGGGACTCATGATATCTTTGTTATATGTCCCCTACGCTGGTAATCTCCTGCAAATACACAAAAACACAAAGAAGTGAAAGAAAACTAGAAATCCCAATAAAATGGGCACGTGACGACAGAAAACAATGGAAAAACACAAAGAAGACGTGCGTGAATATATAAGATATAAACACACGTCAATTATCAAATCTCCCCGTTATGCACCGTCTCCACTCTAATGTCACACTCACTCATGTGATCAGTTGGTTCACCCCCAAGCTTAGCTTGAGGCGTCGCATCTAGGAATAGGATATGTAATTTTTCTTCTTTTTCCCAGTATATGTGATAGCTTCTAATGAAAGAATAAAACCGATTTTATTCCTTTATATTTTTTTCTTTTTCTTTTCTTTTCTTTTTCATATATATATATATATATATATATATATATTTTCATTTCATTTAGGAGCTATTTTTTTTCATTTGGGATTTTTGGGAGGTGAGATGCGGTAAGGGTAGCTGTAGGGATGGAACCAACTGATATGTAGAGAACTATAGAGATATGTGGAGAAGGCAAATAATGAATCTCTCGGTTCACTCATAAGAGGTGCACAACGGCTTAATAAGATAATACTCTAACTAAACTCAAAACTAGCATGTATATTTTCATTCATCTAGATGAACACTGAAAAAGCATGCAGTAATAGGCACAATGATATCAAACATGCAAACAGAAGTGAATAAGATATAAAGCAGATGCTCCAAGTGTTCTAGTGATGCGTGAACCTAGGTGCATTACCCAACTTAGCGCATACTAGATACTAATTCATGCATTTGATTTTCAATTCATTTCAGGCATTAAATTAGATAGATCAACAAAAGAATATGCATGCATATAGAAAGTAAAACTGAAACTACCCTAATGGCATGTCATCAGATAGTAAGCATCCTGAGAAACTACTAAGGCTACGAGAAGTATCATCATGCAGAACATCCTTAGCATAAAAAGAAAAAGGGCGGAGAAAATAAGAAAATGAAAAGAGGGATGCATGCATGGCAACAAACAGAAAACATGGTGCAAAATGAGAAAAAGGATAAAGAAGGTGAAAAAGGGGTTGATAAGTAAACTAAAAAGCTGAAAAAGGGAGGAAAAAATAAAAGTAAAATGAAAAATAAAGCGGTAGTGCTCATCCCCCAAGCTAAACCTAGGAGTGTCCTCACTGCTGAGAAAACGCTTTTAAGCGGGAGATGATGCTAAATAGGGTGGGTGGGTGGGGTAATATAAAATAAAAACTGTGCAAAAAGAAAGTAAAAACATGACATGATGCAATGATGAATGAAAAATGATGCATGTATGGGTCCTCCCCCAAGCTATCTAATATCAGGGCCCCGAACAGACAGATGGGCACAATAAAAATGAGGGAGGCAAAACGGATAGGGACGACATCAGGCAGTGGCACCACCCTGTGGGGGTGGTGATGGGTCCCTTTGCTGTGGACCAGGAGATGTGGGAGGATCTAGCTGGAACTCAGTAGGTGGGTCAGTTCGCCAATGCCTAACTAGGTTGCGGAGGCGCGGGAGGTCTTGCTCAATGGAATGTCTAGTAATACTGCCTCCCTGACCTATGAGTATGAGCACGGCCATGAACTGATCGCCCTGTTCAGCGTCACAAAATGTTACGTCATAAAATGTGTCACCGATCTGTAGAGGCTCAGGGGGAGTGGGGTGGTGGGTGGAAGAGGGGAAGTGGTGGATGATTCGCCAATATTGTGGTTTTGAGTGGGCAAGCATGTATGACGGGTACGCCGAGTAGGCCTAGGGTTAGTTGTGCCGATGTTGGTGGGTCTAGCATGGCGAGGCGGCATCGTGCAAATGGCATGAAAGCGTGGGGTAGTATGTAAAGAAAATAGGGGAAAGAATGTATCGACAAGAATGAGATGGCATTGCGATCGGTCACGTGACTGTCGCTGATCGGGAGTATCCCCCAAGCTGATCCCGGACGTGTCTTCTGATGTAGGAAAATCATACCTGAAATAGAGACAAGAAAAATGTCAGTATATTAAACGTTAAAAATAGGGAAAATGTTGAATTTGGGGTTGCTCGACCAAGCAACTCTACTGCTCGGTCCGAGCTGTGCTGTATGTCCGAGATTTCTGACCGAGCGAATCTGCTGCTCGGTCAGATCGGCCGTTCGCTGCAGTAGAGTAGTTTAGCTACTCGGTCGAGCACCATAGGTGCACGAGCGAGCAGCAGGGAATTTAGGGCAGTGACGACGGGGAGATATCCCGGGGGGTTTGTGCAGCACGATGAGAGGGGGGATAGCGGATGAGTATTGGGGGGGTTGAGGTGGGCGATGCCGTCGGCAGCTACGGCGCCGGCGGCAGTCGTCATCGATTAGAAAAGATGAAGGGGGAAGTGAGAGAGAGGCGGAGAGATAGCGAGAGAGAGTTGGGGGGAAAACTGACCGGAGATGGAAGGCACAGGAGGCGACGGCTGTGGGCAACTCTGGAGGAGATGGCGGCGGCTAGGAGTTGTTGATCGGGTCAAGTGGAAGGGGTTGCTCGGGGGTGATTAAGGTAGGATGACTAAGGGTAAGAGTTAAGGGGGGGTTTTGGGGGTAAATAAACAACTCAAACCCGATTAAGAAGTAGACCCCGAAATCAACCACAGCCGACTCGGACCGAGCAAACTGATTGCTCGGTCGAGCAAGCTGTAAGATAAATTGAGATATAATCGAAATACTCCCTTCAGAATGCTCGGTCGAGCGGTCTGTTACTCGATCGAGCAAGAAATCGCTCGGACTGAGCTGCTGCTACTCGGACCGTGTAGACAAAACGTCATTTTCTCCAAGTTTGATGAGCCTGTTTTGCTCGACCGAGCAGTCGGATGCTCGGTCGGGTCGATGTCGGTCGATTTCTGCTCGAATCGAGCTAATGCTACTCGGGCCGTGTAGACAGAGTGATTATTCTCCTTTGTTTGGGCAAACCTACACTGCTCGACTGAGCAGTTGAATGCTCGGTCGAGTCGATATCTACTCGGACCAAGCTGATGCTACTCAAGCCGTGCAGGCAGAGTGATGATTTGTCCCTCTTTTTCGTGTCTGCGCTGCTCGACCGAGCAGAGTGGTTGCTCGGTTGAGCCTCCTGTGTCGCCTTTTTAGCTCCTTTTCTTTGGTTTTCTCCTCAAATATGCTGCTCTTCTTCAGCTCTCTTCCATTTAAAACGTCGATTTACGTGCCTTTTCGCGTTCAACCTGTGGAGAGGAGAAACCCATCAAATTTTTGTATTTTTAAGAGGAATGAATACCCCTTTTATTCGGTGTTCGTAGATAGATAGAGTAAAAGAAATAAGAAGTTGAAAAAGGAAAATTTAAGGTATGAGAGATTAGGTTGCCTCCCAATAAGCGCTCATTTTGAGTCATGAGCTCGACTCCCTCAAGTTTTTCAACAGTCTGCAGGGGATCCCTTGAGGAAGTATGTCTCCTCTTGTCCTATTGGTTCTCCTGCTCTGTACGGTTTAATCCTCTGGCCGTTTACTTTGAAATTTCCGTTCTTTCTTTCGAGCTTCTTTCTTTCAAGCTCAACGGCACCTCCCGGAGATAAGCTTACTATCTTGTAAGGGCCGGACCACCTTGACTTTAATTTCCTGGGGAAGAGGAGTAACCTTGAATTGTAGAGGAGTACCTGGTCACCAACATCATGGCGAACCACCGTGATGTTCCTATCATGATAAGCCTTGGTTTTCTCTTTATATATCTTTGCATTCTCATAAGCATGCCGCTGAATTTCGTCCAACTCATTGCTGTGTAAGGCTCGTCTCGTGGCGGCACTTTGGTAGTCAAAATTAATTTTTTATTGCCCAATATGCTCTGTGTTCCAACTCTACCGGAAGGTGAAAAGCTTTTCCATACACTAGTTTGTAGGGGGTTGTGCCGATGGGAGTTTTGAAGGCAGTGCGTTATGCCCAAAGGGCGTCGCCCAACTTTTGTGACCAATCCTTTCTTGAGGCGTTAATTGTCTTCTCCAGGATGCTTTTGATTTTCCTGTTGGATACCTCCACTTGGCCACTAGTCTGAGGATGATAAGCATGAGCGACCTTGTGATGGACTCCATATTTTTCAGCATCGTCTTGAACTTCTTCTCTATGAAATGGCTCCCACCATCACTTATGATTGTCCGGGGGACTCCAAAACGAGGAAAGATGGTATTCTTGAAAAACATGGCTACTATCCTTGAGTCGTTTGTCGGGGTGGCCATGGCTTCCACCCACTTTGAGATGTAATCAACGGCGACCAAGATGTACTTATTGCCGTTACTCGATGGAAAAGGTCACATGAAGTCAATGCCCCAATAGTCAAATAGTTCTATCTCCAATATACCATGAAGGGGTGTTTCATTCTTCTTCGTGATATTTCCCGTCCTCTGGCACCTATCACATTTCCTGATGTATTCGTTCGCATATCTGAATATAGTGGGCCAATAGAAACCACTTCGGAGGATTTTTACCGTGGTTTTGGTGACAGCTGCGTGTCCACCGCATGGTTGATCGTGGCAATGTGATATGATGGAGGTCGCATCTTCCTTTAGTATACATCGCCTGATGATCCCGTCAGTGCATGTTCTGAACAGGTACGGGTCGTCCCAGAAGTAACTCTTGGCATCGTGTAGGAACTTCCTCCTCGAGTAGGTCACCAACCCATGCAGGACTATGCCGCTTACAAGGTAATTCACTATATCAGCATACCATGGGGCTTCAGAGGAATTCACCGCAAATAACTGTTCGCCGGTGAAAGAATCGTCAATAGGCAAGCTGTCATCTCCGTGCTTTTGAATTAACTGTGACAAGTGGTCTGCTACTACATTCTTCGCTCCTTTCTTGTCTTTAATATCTATATCAAATTCTTAGAACAGGAGGATCCACAGTATCAAACATGGTTTAGCATCCTTCTTGCTCAGTAGGTATTTTAACGCCGCATGATCCGTGTGGATAATCACCTTGGACCCCAAGAGGTATGACCTGAACTTTTCGATAGAATAAACCACGGCTAGCAGCTCCTTCTCTGTAGTGGTGTAGTTCTTTTGAGCATCATCCAAGGTCTTGCTAGCGTAGTATATAGCATGAAGCTTTCCTTCCTTCCTTTGGCCAAGAACAACTCCCACTGCTTGGTCATTAGCGTCACACATAGGCTCAAACGGCAGATTCCAATCTGGCAGCTGTATAATCAGGGCTGAGATGAGAGCTTCCTTTAACATATTAAAATCTAGCAAACAGACGTCAATAAACACAAAAGGAGCGTCCTTGGCGAGGAGCTCCGTGAGAGGGCGAGCAATATTAGAAAAATCCTTTGTAAAGCGACGTTAAAAACCTGCGTGCCCTAGGAAACCACGGATGCCCTTAGGTTAGTGGGAGGCGGTAAAACCTTAATAACTTCGACCTTGGCTTTATCAACCTCAATTCCCTTGGAGGTGATAACGTGGCCAAGCACAACCCCTTCTGTCACCATGAAATGACACTTTTCCCAATTCAGGGTCAGATTATTGTCATGACACCGTTCTAAAACCTTGGATAAATTTGCTAGGCAATCATCGAACTTGGTGCCATAAACAGAAAAATCGTCCATGAAGACTTCCATAATATTCTTAATAAAGTCTGAGAAAATAGACGTCAGGTACCTTTGAAATGTGGCAGGTGCATTACATAGCCCAAACGGCATTCTTCGATAGGCGAATGTGCCGTATGGCGTCTTTTCTTGGTCTTCCCGATGCAACAGGATTTGGAAGAATCCAGAGTATCCGGCTAGGTAACAGAAGTATTTGTGTTTGGCTAAGCGCTCAAGCATTTGGTCGATAAAGGGTAGAGGATAATGGTCTTTTCTGGTGGCCTTATTGAGTTTCCTATAGTCGATACACATACGCCAACCGGTGACAGTCCTAGTGGATATTAGCTCATTTTTTTGTTCCTAACGACTGTCATGCCCCGTTTCTTAGGGACAACCTGCACAGGGCTAACCCATTTACTATCAGATATGGGATAAATAATGTCGGCCTCTAAAAGCTTCAAGACCTCCTTTTTCACTACCTCCTTCATGTTGGGATTCAATCGCCTTTGAGGCTCAATGGAGGTGGCGTCCTTATCCTCTAGATGAATCATATGGGTGCATATAGTTTGTTGATACCCTTCAGGTCAGCGATGTTGTATCCTATTACTTTTTGTGGGATCTAAGGATTTTTAGGAGGCTTTCTAGCTGGGGCTCGGTGAGAGCCGCATTGACAATAACGGGGCATGTGGAATTTTTCCCCAAGAAAGCATATTTCAAATTGGCAGGAAGAGGTTTTAGTTCTACCTGAGGGGGCACTGTACCCCCGTCATCTCTCACCTGTGAGAAAGATGCGTCCTCAATTTCTGGTTCAGAAGGTGGAAACTCTTCATTGGCAGAATCATTGGAAGTGCAAGGAGATGATGGTACGTCATGGCAGACGTCTGCAGATTCTGTTTCCATAGCGCACCCGTCAACAGAGGCAAGGTGTTCAGGTACACATTCACTATCAAACATAGAATTTGAAGAACTTCCCTGGTCAATGTCGTTTTGTAATGGTGAGGGATCTGTGTACTCCTCACAGGCATGTTCTTCACATGTTGAAATCTGTGGGAGGCTATCGTTGTAGAAGTGTGTCTCCCTCGTATCGCACATAGATTCCATCAGCGATTGGGACACCATCCAAGGCATCCGCATTGTGGAAAGCATTCGCAATAAAAACTGAGAGCTCTTGTGGAACCAGGTCGTCTGTAGGGAATTCCACTTGGCCATGGGCCCATACATCAGCTAGCACACTCTCTATTATATCCAATAACTGAGAATCGTTTAATGGCTCCAATTGACCAGTCTCTCTCCAGCCTGCATCAACATGTAAGGCCTCAATGGTCTGGAGGAACATCACGTCCTCTTCGAAGCTTATGTGAATGTCGCCCTCAATGGTACCTGCAACAGAAACATTGTTCATTATATGATCCATGACCAATTGCTGATTTGTGTTACCTGCAACATAGGTTCCTGAGCCGATAAACTGAACTGCATCAATCAGTTCTCTAGCTACGCATTCAATCATGGATTCGTCCATGCACGAATTCTGAAGACCATGTTGTAATGGCCCTAGTGCCATATACGGTAATGTATGTATCTTGTTGATATGTAGTGCGTACTTGCTTGCGTGCCTCCATAGGATATGTATAGCAATGCGTGTGTTTAGTAATTTAGTGGTATGCGTAGTAATTCCCTATGTGAATGGTTATATGGTTGTATTGGATGTTATTATTGGTTATTAATATACTTAGTGCTGGCATTCTAAGGAGAATTATGTTACTAAGATAATTATTGTTATTATTATTATTGATTGTGGCTTTAGCTAATTTTAGTAGCTAGGGTTGGTTGGGCTTTGTTATTTGGGCTTGAGTTGTTGGATGATGAGAGGAGAGATTTTAATTGAGAATGGCAAACTTGTAATTTGACGAGTCTTAGTAATATCCCCATATATTTAATTATTTCTCTCCTCTTCTATTACCTTCTACACTTTTTCTTATTCCTTCTTTTTTTTCATTCCCCATTTTATTTCCCCCTACCACATGTCTCCTCTTTTGGCTGAAGCCCTCCCCCATGCTGCCATTTGTTTCCCCCATGGCCGAATGGTGCCATGCAACAAAAAAATGAAAGCATGGAGCATGCTGCCGATTTTGGAAGGAGAAAAAAAATAAAAAAAATGGAAGAAAGTATTGAAAGAGAAATAGAAAGAAGAGGAGAAAGAGGATGAGGGAAATTCTAGAAGAGAAAAGAGGTTTGTGGGAAATTGAAGCTAGGGTTTGGAGCTTTTGGAGCTTGAGGATTCATAGTGGATTCCATGAAATTGGATAAGGGATTTGGGTCTTCTTTGAGGTAGGATTCCAACCCCAAGTCATGTGATTCACTTCAATTCATTTTAAGAACAAAGTTGGTATTTTTTAGGGGTTTTGGTGAAATCCCATGATATGGTGCATGCTTGTTGATTTCATATGATGTGATGATTTATATGATGATATGTTGTGATTCATGATGCTCTTGATTGTTTCGTTTCACTATTTAGGTGAAATTTCTCTCATTTGGATTTGTTGGAAACCTTATTGTCCAATTTTCCTTGTATGAAAAATGGAATTTGAACAATAAATTGGGATGCTAAGATTAGGTTGTATGATGCACTTGCTTGTCTTGCTTCATTAATTTGGTGGAATTTGTTCTCATCTTGCTCTCATTAATTAGTTGCTCTCTTTTGTGAAATTTGCTCTCAATTGAGACATCGGAACCTTTCTATTGAATTTCCCTTGCATGAAAATGGGAATTATGTAAATAAATTAATGTGATGTGTTGAACGTCAAATGGAAAGTTGGAAACTTCATTATTAAATTCCTATTGAATGAAAATGGGTATTATATGAAAATAAATTGAGTTGGAAATTTGGCTATGTATGTAGGCCAAATGTGTAGTTGGTTATATGTGGAATGTGGAATGGGTGAAATGATGTTATTAGGGACACGAAGGTGGAGTGCACGGGCATGTAAAAAGTTGCCACAGTAGGAGGCAGGAGAATTCGCCGTGGACAACCTCTTGATCCATTAGGTGGCTCCACGTTGATAGCGGAGTTGAATCACGTTGCACTTACACGCCGGCATAGGAATGGGATCCCTAGGCATGCCTTGCATTGCATTTGTGATTGCATCATTTGCATCATGGGGTGGGGGGCATGGCATCATAGGCATCATATTATTGTGATTGTGAAATGAATGTTGTGAATTGGTTCCCTCTTTGGTGGTTGCTAGTAGTTTGTATTTGGGTTGATGTTGTGTTTCATTCCCTTAAAATAGCTAGTAGGATCTTTAGGCATGCCTCATATTATAATGACATGATTCAACTTCTTTTCATTGTAGTTTATTTCTCTGAGTAGTACTCACATTGTCTTGCAGGTTCTCCTTGCCGCAGGTGCGTGTTTCCATTATTGATGTCATTTACAATTATATATGTGTTGAGGCTATTTAATGCATGATATGATATGAGTAAATTCACAGTTGTTGCCTAAGGGAATTGCATTTCCTTGCACCATGTGAGTTGGGTTTGGACATCCTACTGGGTCATGCTGTGACGTGCCCCGTTGATATTTGTCAGGTAGTTGATAGGTGGAGAACCTTGGAGTTGGAGTTGGAGGCTTATTAGCCCAGCTGGTTGGCGTTGCGGGTTTGTGTGAGTGTGTGAGTGATTTTGGGTGTGGGTGCTTGTACCAATGTTGAGATATGGGTTCACGCTGTATATAAGATGTGTGTAAGAGATGTTGTAGTGGACAGTTTGTTTGTGTATATATATCTATGTTGAGCTGTTGTCTCTTTTGTGTTCTGTGTTTGTTATCTGGAATGCTACAGGTACTATCCCAGTAGTGTGCAGTGGACCTGCTTGTGTTTGTATTTGCATTTTTCCTCCGTAACACTTGCTCTTCGGGTATCCCGGGGAGCGGGGCGTTACACATGTAAATGATAAGGAGAGAAGTTAAACTCATTTGAGTCACTGTCGAATTCACAGGTCCACTGTACTTGCATCACCATCTCCATTACGTCTGATTAGTCAGAAATGATCACTAGCTGGAGGGAGATGTTAGTAGCGAGGCAAAAAATAGAAAGAGAATAAAAAGGGTGGAAGGGTGAGAAATGAAAAGATTTGCTAGCAGACTTCACAAAGTAAAAATAAACTGAGGTATCACTATTGCTAAAAATAAACTGAGGTATCACTATTGCCGTCCCCAGCAACGGCGCCAAAAACTTGACACACCCGAAACCTACACCTAGATTCCACCCGGCGGTGTCATGATCGCCAGGCGTGGTATGGCCCCTAGGTATCAATTTTGGGCTCTATCCGCAAGCGGATGGTGTCAAATTATAGTATAAAAGATATTGAATCCGACAGGGACGGTGATAGTGTAATTGAGGTCTCAGTTTACTTTTATATCTCGAAGTGAGATAGTTATCGGGTTGAGAGAATTGGTTTTGGTATCGTTGTTGATTTAATAATAAAAAGGGACTAGGGCGTTAGGGATCACCGCTAAAAGCGTCGGAGATCTACGTTGGAATAGAATCCTTACGTTGCATTAGGGTTTGGGGATTAATCTCCCGATTCGTACCACTCTCGTGGGTTAGAATCGCGAGGTATTTTGGTGGCTCTCGTTGACGCAATGGTGGTAGCCGTCAACGTAGCGATATATTTCATCGGTGGATCCCCTCAAGGCACGAGCTTGGCATGGTCACGAGCCTTGGTTGGATCCACCGATTTCCCTATTCGAATCCTAAATATACCCCTTAAGCACATCAATTCCACAGACTGTGGGCATGATCTCAGTATGGGTTATCCTATGGATTCGGTAGGATTGACCGAAATACTCCCATTTTATCCCCAATTCAACCGAGGGATACAGATATACATTTTCCCCCTAGGGTCTTTGGGCTAACCCATCAATCCTAGAAAGGACTACTCGCTCAGACAATATTAACGAATAAAAACACAATTTTTAGGGAAGAAAACGTCATAGCAAATTGATAGAAAATAGGCTGAGAAATTTACAGCGAGTAATAGATCTCAAAGAAAAACCAAGATTCCAAGAACGCGAGTATAGCAAATAAACTTCCAATAAATTCGATCCAATAATCTTCAAAAGTTAATCTTGATCTAACAAGTATTTTTCCTAATCTCCTCTCCAAAAAATTAGTTCAAAAACTAAGAAATGAATCGCCCCCTAACATTGTCGCAGCTTCCCTCACTTCACCCCCCCAAACGCGCAACAGCCGCTCCCAAAATCTTTCCAAATATGGCCTTCAGCATCGTCGACCGAGTGGGTTATTGAGTATTGGACTTCTCCCTACTTGGTGTTAATGATGAGCAAAGATAAATACTTGGGTCTAATCCCCTATTTTGCAGTTAATCCATTGCCTAAGCTAATTATGAAGATATACTAGCAGTGGATGACACTCAAATTTCATTGAAGGCAAATGAAATGGATTGGATGATCGTGGATGGTGTTTGAAGCTCCATGAAGACTTCAAGATCATACGTTGGATAGAAGAGAGAATTCGTCAATGTAAATTTCTTTTATCTCTTCTAGTATGTAGCTTAGAAGTAGAACATTGATGGAGCACTCACACTCATCTTCAATTCAGTCTTAGGACATCATTAGATCCTTCGTCCTTAGACTCCAATTCATTTCTTTAGTGATTGTGCTTGGATTGTTTATAACAATCGACTGCTGAACACTTTACAGTCGCCTGTCTCAAAAACAGTCGACTGTCTTTTGTTCTACAGTCGCCTGTTATGCACAAACTTTTACAATTTAGTTTTAGGCCTCTCTGTCTTATTTCACACAGGCTACTGATGAACGATTCACAGGCACCTGTCCAAGTGAAGTCGACTGTGTTTTGTAAATCAGTCTCCTGTCTATCTTCTGCCCAAACTTTGTTGATCTGACTTTTATGGCCAGTCGACAAATGTTGAATATACAGTCGACTGTCCATTGGATCAGTCGACTGTCTATGCTGCAACAGTCATCTGTCTGTGAGCCAATTTGCTGACTCAGCTCTCTGGAAATTCTCAGGGTATTTGATAGTCGTCTGTATAAGGATTTACAGTCGCCTGTTGTGATTAACAGTCGACTGTTTTATTCTCTTCAGTCGTCTGTCCTGTTATCTTACGAGATTTCCAGATTTCATCAACTTAGCCATCTTTTGGCCAGTCACCTGTAGAAGGATTTACAGTCGCCTGTTGGTTCAACAGTCGACTGTCTATGCTTCATCAGTCGACTGTCCACGCGGTAAGTTACCGTTATAAATTCTCACATACCCTTGCTGACTGTGCAACAGTCCACTGTGGTTTCTTCAACAGTCGACTGTCACGAGCGCAGATTCTATCTGTTGAGATTTTTCTCACGGATTCCCAAAGGGGTTTTTCCTAAACTTTTTTGTGGATTTGAGAAACCTATATAAGGGCCTTCTACTGTTCCATTGAAAGGTTACCAAGGCTATTGCAAAAGCTCTCAAGCTTTCATTCTCATGTTTTAAAGCTCTCAAATCCAAAGCCCTAAGAATTCCAATCTTTGATCTCTTGCTCTCCAACCTAGAACCAAAGAGTTATCTTCTAGGCATTTGGTGCAGTCAAGAGAAAGGGCTTTCTCCTCTCTTCCAAGAGAGTCTTCAACACACAACACACCACTCCTTCAAGTTCTACTTCAAGGCATATGTGATTGTAAGCGTTGCTTTCATAATTTCATAACTTTCGTTATTTGAATTTTCTCTCGAGTTGTGAGAGCGGTTTGCTTGCTCCCAAGTTGTGGGAGTCAAGGTCAATCGATCGTACTTCGATTTCACTTGTAGGGTTGCTACAAGTGGGTTTTAAGGAAACCTCAAGTTAGGGTTCTAACTTGAGTATCCGGAGGTATCCGGGTGGAAGGGACGTAGGATTACCGGGAACAAGTCGGGAAGTGACTTGGGTAATCCGAACCCTTGAAACATCTCTGCGTTTGCATGTGTTTCATTTTGGGTTTAATTTCTATTCCGCATTATTTTGTTGGATTGCATTTAAATTGGTGTAACTATCTTTTTAAATTGCATAAACACTATTCAACCCCCCTTCTAGTGTTTTTCCCATAGACATGATCCTTACAATTGGTATGAGAGAGCAAGGTTATAGCTATGGCATCCAACAATAACAATGTTCATCCGCCGACTTCGTACAACAATCACGATCGTGATGGAGCGTCCACACTTTTCGAAGGTCAATCTACGGTGCGTCCTCCAAGTTTCAAAGTCACTAACTTTGGTTATTGGAAGTGTAGGATGGAGACGTTCCTAAGGAGCACTTTGCTTTGGAGAACCCTCCACACGGAATACGTTGAGCCCACTGAAGAGGATTTCGAAAAATGGACTTCTTCTAAGAAATCCGCCGAAGTCAACAACGCAAAAGCAATGAACGCTCTCATTGTGCGTTGGACCCGAATGAGTTCAACAAGATATGCACATGTAAGAGTGCAAATCAAATTTGGAACCATCTCATCGTTACCCATGAGGGAACAAACAAGGTAAAAATTTCAAAGTTATATGTTGTCGTGCAAAACTTCGATTTGTTTCATATGCATGAAAATGAGAGCATTGTATCTATGTACGGACGTTTTACCGACATCACCAATGAATTGGAAGCCCTTGGCCAAACATACACCGAACCTGAAAAGGTAAGGAAGATCATCATGGGAATGACCTCCAAGTGGGAAAGAAATGCGATCGCCATCGAGGAGGTCAATGATTTGAAGAATTACACAGTTGTGAATCTTATCGGGACTCTCATGTCTTATGAAGTAAGACGGGAGAACCGATTAAAGATTCGAGCTATGATGAATCCTTCGGAGGCCAAGAAGAAGGCTTTGGCATTCAATGCCAATTCATCATCCTTCGATAGTGACGAATCAGAGAATGAGATGGATTTGGGTGAAATGGCCCAAATGGCGAAGAAGTTCCAACGCTTCTTCCGCAAAGGTAAATTTCCCTCTAACAAACGATTTGAGTCTACTAATGCTACTTCCTCTCTTTGCTTTAAGTGTAATAAGCGAGGGCACATCAAGAGGGATTGCCCAATGCTAAGGAACAAAGAGAAGTGGAAAGTTCCGAAGTACCACAAATCCGACAAGAACAAGAGAGACAAGAAGAAAGGACTCGTAGGTACATTCGATGACTCAAGTGAAGAATCATCAAGTGATTTCGATGATGAGAAGGGTGAGAGCGCTCACATGTGTTTCATGGCACGAGAAGATCCACTCTCCGATGAGAGTGATTCCGACACGGAGGATACCGAGGTAACAATGGATGAACTTCATATTGCTAATGAAGAATTATTTGCTAAATATCAATCTTTAATGCTTAGATATACTAGCTTAAAGAAATCAAATGTTAGCAAGTCATCCATTCCATGCATTATCAACAATGACACCATTGTTGATACTTTAACTCTTGAGAAAGCAAACTTAGCTTCTCAAAATGTCACTTTGAGAGATGATGTGAATAACCTCAAATCTCAACTAGATCAAACACATCCTAAGGATAATAGTGATCTAGTTACACGACACACACAATTGGGTTTAGAGAATGATTCTCTTAAAACTCAAGTGCACGAGCTCAAAGCACGGGTGTCCACCTTGGATACCAACATTTCTTCTCTAAAGGAGAACTATGAGCTCATGTCCTCCCGTATAGTGAGATTCAATAAGGGAAAAGGACAATTGGATGATTTGCTTGCAAACCAATTTCCGGCCACACATTGTGTTGGTCTTGGTTTTGTAAAAGCAAATGCATCTAATGATCGCACCTCCTATAGTGGTGTCACTATAGACTTTGTGAGGCCTTCCTCTGATGCATCCACAAGTGGTGTTAAAGACACTATAGGTAGCAAACCTACCAAGAAAGTCACCACTTCACCTTCTCTTCCTTTTAGCAAGAAACCCACCAAGGGTGGAAACCGAAAGAGAAGTCATGCTTGCATGTACACTAACATTCATCCACGTAGGAAACCTCCTACTTCACAAGTGGATAATCATGACACTTTTTATGCTCCAGACCCACGGACACGTGCAAATCCACACATGAGAAATACTCATGTACGTGTTCCTATACACCCGTATGCACATACGCATCATTCTTACAAGTATGCTCATCCTCCACATGTCATGCATGATCCATATGCTTCATACAACATGCATGTTCCCAAGCATACATATCATTCTCGTATGTCATATGCATATCCACCACCTCATGTTTATGCTAGAAACCATGTTCATAAGAAGCATGCACCTCATAGAAATTCAACAAATATGCATACAACTAGGAAAAGGACTCCCAAAACATACACCATTTGGGGTCCTAGAACACTAGCCTAAATGATAGGAATGCTTATGTTGATTCCTATTTTCATGATGTTATTAATAATGGTAATTATGTTAGGAAGCAGAAGTCTACTTGGACTTGGCTTCCAAAGGGCTAATCCACTTGGACCCAACAAACATCGGGTACCATGAGCTTATGGTATATTATATAGGTACCCAAGAGAAAGAAGAAGAGCAATAAAGGTCAAACTAGATCTAAAGGGAAATGATGGATTCTCGATAGTGGTTGCTCCAAACACATAACGGGAGATCCCTCATTGCTCTCCGAAGTGATTAGCATCAGGGATGGTGCAACGGTCACTTTTGGAGGTAATCAAAAGGGAACCATCATTGGAGTAGGAATTGTCGATAACCCTTCTAAACCCTTAATTACTACTGTATTTCTTGTTAGTGGTTTATGTCATAATCTCATTTCCATAAGTCAACTTTGTGACAAAGGTTACAAGGTTAACTTTAGAGAAGGATTATGTACAATTGTTGATTGTGATTCGAATGTTTTATTTTCCGGTATTAGGCGTAAAAATATTTATTATTTGAGCTTGCCTAAAACCGTAGAACATTGCTTAGTTGTTAATACAAGTGAACAACTACTATGGCATCGCCGTTTTGGTCATGTTCATTTCAAGCACTTATATAAGTTAGCTAAGCATGATCTAGTCAAAGGTTTTCCTAAAATTGCTTTTAATAAGAAAAAATTTTGTGATTCGTGTCAAAGAGGTAAACTTAGTAAATCATCCTTTAAGCTTAAAGAAGGGATTACTTCTAAGAGGCCCTTAGAATTTCTTCATCGAGATTTGTTTGGGCCAACTAGAACCGCTTCTTTAAGTAATGCTCATTATGGATTAGTTGTCATTGACGAATTTTCTAGATTTACTTGGATTTCATTCTTAACTAATAAGAATGAAGCTTATGAAGAGTTTACCAAATTTGCAAAGAAGATTCAGAATCTCTTAGGATCCACCATTATCACTATCCATAGTGATCATGGAAGAGAATTTGAGAATGAATCTTTTACTAAGGTTTGTGATGACACCGTGATTACTCATAATTTATCCTTCCCTCAGGCACCACAACAAAATGGTGTTGTAGAGAGAAAGAATAGGACTCTTATTGAGTATGCACATAGTATGCTCCATGATAGTCATCTTGGACTTCAATTGTGGGCAGAGGCGGTGCACACAGCATGTTATGTGCTCAATAGGATCCTAGTGAGACCCTGAACGAACAAAACTTGTTTTGAGTTGTTTTATGACAAAAGCCTCAAGTAAAATATTTTCGTGTTTTTGGTTCAAAATGTTTTATCACGAACACTTTCGGTAATATAGATAAATTTAAGCCAATATCCGATGAAGGAAATTTTGTTGGATATTCCACACGTAGCAAAGCCTACCGGATATACAACAAAACTTCTTCAACGATTGAGGAATCACTACACGTTTCATTTAATGAAGATTTTGATTTTCCTCATGTTGATGATGATAGTGTAGATGTTATTTGTGATTCTCTTAGTAATGTTAATATCAATGATTTGATTATTGAGACTAACACTACTAACAAAATTGTTGAAGATGTTCCAAGTGATCCAGGGATACCCAAAGCTTATCCGACCGTTCGCAACCATCACCATAACCAAATTATCGGAGATATTGGTGTGGGTGTTCGAACGAGGTCGAGGATTGAAGAATTCTCTCATTGCGCATTAGTCTCTACTATTGAGCCAAAGAACATCCAAGAAGCTTGTGAGGATAGCTCTTGGATAGTGGCACTGGAAGAAGAACTAATGCAATTCGAGAGAAATGAAGTTTGGGAACTCGTTCCTCTTCTAAGTGGTCACCAAGTCATTGGGATCAAATGGATCTTCAAAAACAAGACCGATGAGAACGAGGTAATCACAAGGAACACAGCAAGGTTAGTAGCTCCAGGCTACCGGCAAGAGGAAGGTATTGATTTCGAAGAATCTTTTACCCCCGTAGCTAGATTAGAAGCTATTAGATTACTTTTATCTTTTGCATCTCATAAGAATTTTAAACTATTTCAAATGGATGTTAAAAGTGCATTTTTAAATGGGATTGTCAATGAAGAAGTATATGTCTCTCAACCTCTCGGTTTTATTCATGAAAAATTTCCAAATCATGTTTTCAAACTTAAGAAAGCGTTGTATGGGTTGAGACAAGCTCCTAGAGCTTGGTATGATCGACTCAAGACCTTTCTTTTGAATTTAGGTTTTAAAATGGGAGAAGTTGATTCTACACTCTTCATTAAAGATTATGAAAATGATATTCTTTTGATTCAAGTTTATGTAGACGATATAATTTTCGGTTCTACTAACTTTAATCTTTGTCAAGAATTTTCTAAGTCTATGAAGGATGAATTCGAGATGAGCCACATGGGAGAGCTCACTTATTTCCTTGGACTGTAAATTCGACAAATGGAGAATGGAACCTTCATACATCAGACAAAGTACACATGGGAGCTTATTAAGCGATTCGGGATGGACTCGTCTTCAAGCAAAAGGACTCCCATGAGTACTACTACCCATCTACACAAGGATGAGAGAGGAAAAGATGTAGACGTTCGTCTATATCAGGGTATGATTGGTAGCTTACTTTACTTAACCGCTAGTAGGCCTGATACATGTTTTCTGTATGCTTGTGTGCTAGATATCAAGCTAGACCTAAGGAGTCACACTTGATTGCGGTTAAACGAATATTTCGTTATCTCAATCAGTCTCTAGATTATAGGTTACTTTACCCTAAATCTAGCACATATGAGTTAATCTCATATAGTGATGCCGACTTTGTCAGATGCAAGTCCGACAGGAAAAGTACTAGTGGCACTTGCCATTTTCTAGGAAATTTCTTAGTTTCTTGGTTTTCTAAGAAACAGAATTCGGTGTCATTGTCCATGACTGAAGCGGAGTATATTGCCGCGGGTCTTGCATGTGCACAAGTCCTTTGGATGAGACACACTCTTAGTGACTATGGTGGCAATTGTGATACTTGCCCTATCATGGTTGATAACCAAAGTGCTATATGTCTTTCCAAGAACCCGGTACATCACTCCCGTATCAAACACATAGATGTGAGACACCATTTTATAAATGATCATTAGCTAAGAAGGACATCATCTTAGAGTACATTGAACCCAAAAACAAATTGCCGACATCTTCACAAAACCTCTTAAAGAAGATTCATTTGTGAGGTTGTGTGGAGAATTAGGAATTATGGGTGAATCTGAAATTTAGAAGCTCAACATACATGTTATAACACCTTTTGAGCTCATTTCATCATGTTACCTATCTTCATTTGATTTATCATATATATGTGTTTAAGAAAGGCAATTGAGATTTATGTGATTTCATGATTTCTTTGAGAATGATCTTAGAGATTTGTGTTTCAATTGATTTATCATATTACATTGTTTTTATGATGAGTTTGTGATTAGTGTATAGGTCCTAGGTGAGTGTTCTTATCCTCTTGATTTCTATCTCACTGTGCATTTTTGGACCAGGACAGACGACTGTCTTTCCTTCGACAGTCGACTGCCCTACTCTATCTTCTCTGTCAGAAATTTCTATCTTTTGCACATATGACTGATGACAATTATCCAGTCGACTGTTGTTTCAACGGGCGACTGCATTTTGGTCAACAGGTGCCTGTCAGTTATGTCGAATTTTTTCCAGTACTCTCTGTCTTTTTGATGAAGTTTTATTGATTCTCAGTCAGTCGACTGATGTGAATTGTACAGTCGACTGTCTCAGGGACATGCGACTGTAAGTTACATAACAGTCGACTGTCTGTCTTCCTGAGGTTATTTCCTATCGCTTCATCCAGTCGACTGAATTTTATTCATTAGTCGACTGTCTACTGCTGTGGCGGTTCACTGCTTCGATCTGAGCCATCGATTCTTTGATCCAACGACCCAGATTATTTCGCCCTTTCTTATAAACTTCGAGACGTTTCATTTCAACCCTCATATTTTCTCTCTCTTCCAACTGAAAATCACTCGACTTCCTACTCGAAATCTCATGTAGATCTCTCTTCTGATCTTCTTCGTGACAACTCGATCTTCCTCCCTTCGTGTGTTGCTCGCATGTTGATCGATTTCTCACCGGAATCGTGCCCTAGCTTTGTATCGTTCAAGTGAACTCATGGATCCTTTTGATCGTCTGTTTCCTAAAGGATCTTTCGATTTCCTCAATGATCCGGTTCCTTCTTCTTAACCCACTGATCTGATTCCCTCCTCGCCTTCATCTTCTGGGGGTTTCCAAAATATCACTGTCGGTGACCCCATTCCTTCTGAGAATGTTGCGAACACACTTCTATGCCGGCCGATCATCCTCCTCGTACTCCTCCTTCAGTACCCGTTGAGGATTTTCTCCTTGGTAGGTTGTGTGATCGTGTCACTGCTCTCGAAAAGCTGTCTACTTCTATGGATGAGAAGCTCAATCTTCTTTTGGAGCTTCAGTACAAATCCTTCATGCTTCATGGTTTTCCCAATCCCACCGAGCTTCAGGCTCTGTTTTCTAAGTCTGAGGACACTGCCCCTGTTCGTGTTCCTCCTCCTCCAGGCTTTGTGCCTGTACCTTCTTTGGTCCAGACCCCTGTTGTCCAGACCCCTGTTCCTGCTCATGCGGAATCGTCTGCCACTCGTGCATCATCTTCTAAGAGGAAGACTCCTGCTTACCCTACTCGATGCTCTGCCAGGCTGATGTTCCGCTCTTCTGGACGTCCTTCGGACCCATCCATCATTCACATTGACTGAAGTTGCTGTTGCTTTTTGTTCACTCACCCGGAGACCTAGATTTTGTTTTGATCTGTTTTTGGTTGGGTTGAGTGCTTCATAGGTGTTTGTTTTTGTTTGTATGCTAGTTGTATTTTGTATGTTGATGTCTGATGTTTATCATCCTGTATTTTTTGGGATCATGATGTATTTTGGTTGGACATGTTGATGTCCACCTGATATGTACGCATATATATATATATATATATATATATATATATATATATATATATATATATATATATGACATTACTTTTTCGTATTTTGTGTCACATCTTGTATATTGATAATCATATCTGTGTGCTGATTGTGATATTATTCTCCATGAATGATATATTCTCTTCTAATGTGAATTATTCATGCTATCTCTGATGTGATGCATTTTTGAAACTATTTTTGTTTCATATATCTAAAATGTTGATATTGGACTTTGTTTCCTTTATTCACATAAGTATATGATGTGCTTTTATGTGTTTTTGATTCCATATATCTTTATACTCCTTGATTGTTGTTAGTTCGTATTTAGCACGATTATTGTTGTTGATATTTACTCCCACCTTTTTGGATAATGTTATAGGGGAGAGAAATAAACATACAAGATTCATAATGAATGTGCTAAGTATGTTCTAACACTTTGAATCTAAGATTGAAGTTGCCTTAGATTCAGGGGGAGTAAGATTACAATGAATAGGGATTTTAATTCATAGATTTCTTGAATTAAATTCACGCGTAACTTACTCATTTGCTTCAATTGATATGTAGATGCCCTAATATTTGTTGACTAACTTGATTGGCATCTATTAGGGGGAGTAAGTTTTCATTTCGCACAATTATTTATCTTTTTGTTTATGTTTGTTTGTCATCATCAAAAAGGGGGAGAATCTTGAGTATTGGACTTCTCCCTAATTGGTGTTAATGATGAGCAAACATAAATACTTGTGTCTAATCCCCTATTTTGCAGTTAATCCATTGCCTAGCTAATTATAAAAATCTACTAGTAATGGATGACACCCAAAGTTCATTGAAGGTAAATGAAATGGATTGGATGATCGTGGATGGTGTTTGAAGCTCCATGAAGACTTCAACATCATACGTTGGATAGAAGAGATAATTCGTCAATGTAAACTTTTTTATCTCTTCTAGTATGTATCTTAGTAGTAGAACATTGATGGAGCACTCACACTCATCTTCAATTCAGTCTTAGGACATCATTAGATCATTCGTTCTTAGACTCCAATTCATTTCTTTAGTGATTGTGCTTGGATCGTTTATAACAGTCGACTGCTGAACACTTTACAGTCTACTGTCTCAAAAACAGTCGACTGTCTTTTGTTTTACAGTCGCCTGTTATGCACAAACTTTTACAATTTAGTTTTGGGCCTCTCTTTCTTATTTCGCACAGGCTACTGATGAACGATTCACAGGCGCCTGTCCAAGTCACAGTCGACTGTGTTTTGTAAATCAGTCGCATGTCTATCTTCTGCCCAAACTTTGTTGATCTGACTTTTACGGCCAGTCGACTAATGTTTAATATACAGTCGACTGTCCATTGGATCAGTCAACTGTCTTGCTGCAACAGTCGTCTGTCTGTGAGCCAATTTGTTGACTCAGCTCTTTGGAAATCCTCGGGGTATTTGACAGTCGTCTGTATAAGGATTTACAGTCGCCTGTTATGATTAACAGTCGACTGTTTTATTCTCTTCAGTCGTCTGTCCTGTAATCTTACGAGATTCCCAGATTTCATCAACTTAGCCATCTTTTGGCCAGTTGCCTGTAAAAGGATTTACAGTCGCCTGTTGGTTCAACAGTCAACTGTCTATGCTTCATCAGTCGACTGTCCACGTGGTAAGTTACAGTTATAAATTCTCACCTACCCTTGCTGACTGTGCAACAGTCGACTGTGGTTTCTTCAACAGTCGACTGTCGCGAGCGCAAATTCTTTCCGTTGAGATTTTTCTCACGGATTCCCAAAGGGTTTTTGCCTAAACTGTTTTATGGATTTGAGAAACCTATATAAGGGCCTTCTACTGTTCCATTTAAAGGTTACCAAGGCTATTACAAAATCTCTCAAGCTTTCATTCTCAAGTTTTAAAGCTCTCAAATCCAAAGCCCTAAGAATTCCAATCTTTGATCTCTTGCTCTCCAACCTAGAACCAAAGAGTTATCTTCTAGGCATTTGGTGCAGTCAAGAGAAAGGGCTTTCTCCTCTCTTCCAAGAGAGTCTTCAACACACAACACACCACTCCTTCAAGTTCTACTTCAAGGCATAGGTGATTGTAAGTGTTGCTGTCATAATTTCATAACTTTCGTTATTTGAATTTTCTCTCGGGTTGTGAGAGCGGTTTCCTTGCTCCCAAGTTGTGGGAGTCAAGGTCAATCGACTGTACTTTGATTTCACTTGTAGGGTTTCTACAAGTGGGTTTTAAGAAAACCTCAAGTTAGGGTTCTAACTTGAGTATCCGGACGTATCCGGGTGGAAGGGACGTAAGATTACCGGGAACAAGTCGGGAAGTGACTTGGGTGATCCGAACCCTTGAAACATCTCTGCGTTTGCGTTTGTTTCATTTTGGGTTTAATTTCTATTCCGCATTATTTTGTTGGATTGCATTTAAATTGGTGTAACTATCTTTTTAAATTGCATAAACACTATTCAACCCCCTTCTAGTGTTTTTCCCATAGACAGGATCCTTACATGGGTGACTCGGTCGAGCAGTGTGTTGCTCGGTTGGTCGTCGGTCCGAGCAGAAGTACTGCTCGACCGAGCATGACAGTAAATCTCGCTCCTCCAAAATCTTCACTTTGTCTGCACGGCCCGAGTCAGCACTGCTCGATCGAGCAGACAGCGGACTCGGGAGCTGAAGAAGTTGCTCGACCGTGCAAGGGATTGGAATTAAGAGCTGCTCGACCGAGCACCATGACTGCTCGGTCCGAGCAAGCTACGTATCTACTCATTTTTTCAATTTGCATCTGCTCGACCGAGCAGCTGCTCTGCTCAGTTGAGTCGCCTGGAAAACTCCTTCCTGGATCTTCTGAAGCTCCTCCTCTCCTTTGGTTCTCTCCTCCACTCCTCCCATGGCTCCCAAAACTCGACGAACTCCTGTAGAGCTTCTCTAATGAGCTCACGGGCGTGTCAGATGTGTCCATACCCAGGTTGGGTCCCAAATCGATCCAAAATTCCTGAAAATTCATAAAACAATACGAAACTCGAATATAACGTTAGAAATGTGATATCGTAGGAAAATACGGGATTTGAATGCGAAAGTGGCATCAAATGCGATGTCATGATGCTATGAAAAAGGTGTAAAATACGGACACATCAGGGAGTTGGATCTAGGACCCCATTGTAGGTGTACAAAAGGAGCATATTAATGCTAGTATTTGCTTGGGGGCTGGATGTAGGTCGTTGATGCGATCGAATCAGGGTAAATCTGTGCGTACTCTGTGAATGCCTCTTATTTACTCTGCGTGTGATTTTAACTGCGTGTGATTTCTCGTGAGTTGTGCGAGAATATTTTTATAAGCCTATTCACCCCCCCTTAGGCTAGGATCCAGATCCAACAAATTCTAGCTTTCAAGACATTTGGGATAAACAATGAGGCGACAAATGATTCTGTAACGGCCTGTTTTCATCAACACAGCTATTTACGTATTTAACATATTTTTAATTTTTTAAAACTATTTTATAATGGTTCGTCGGGAGTTTTACGATTTCAAAAATTTCTTATAAAAAATATTTTGAAGTTTCAAACTAGTTATGAAGTATTTTAGTAAGTTCGGGTTTCATCAAATACCTCTAAATAATTTGATAAAAATTCATTTTCAATTATTACTGTTTTGGCTTAATGAATTAATTTTCTATACAAAAATCAGCAAAACATTTTCAAACTTCTACGGTATCATTCTATGATCATTTACGGCTTCCCATTTTAATTTCGTAATTTTCTGAAGTCAAATCGATAGAGAACCCACAAACCCGTTTCCTAAATGTTTTGACTTAAAACTAGTATCTCTGTAGCTCAAACCCCAAAATGGATCTCGTATTCACGATCCTCGTGACAATACGAACCCGTGGGTAAGTTTTCGTAATTTTTCGGAGTCATTTGACTCTAGGGACAAAATCGTAATCTCGTTATCTACGTTTTACTAATAACATTCACTAATTATATTTTTTACAATTACTAATTAGCTAATTACATTTGCTCCCCCCAACAAATTAAACGTGTGACCATGTTTACAAAATTTTCTAAGATTAGTCTAAAAGCTAACCTTACATCATTAACTCCATTTGACTAAGTATTAATTGCATTAATTGCATTAATATTATACTTATTTTAATTACCTATTTAATAATCCCTCAACTCCTCCTTCCCTCACGCTCAGCCCAAGCCATACACTCACACACCCGAACCCTTAAACCATCTCTCTCTCCCAGGCCATTCTCGTTCTCCCTTCCTCTCTCTTCGTTCGAAACCCCCGACGCCCTCTCACCCCTCTCCTCCGGCAGAGAACACCGTCGATCGGCCTTGACCGCCGCCCACCGCCCATCGTCAGCGAGCCCCGCCCTCAACCCTGCCGTCGCCTCTTCTTCGAGAACCCATGCCAAGCTCGTCGTCACCGCGAGATCTCCGTCGCCGTCGCTCACCCATGGCAAAGCAACACCACCGAGCGCCCATCTCCGCTCCGCCTTGCACCGCCACAACGCAACCCATCGCACCGCCACTCCTCAGCTCTCTCCTCCACCCCATACTCTGCTTAGATTCGCCGCATGATCCTCACATCTCCGACCTGCGCTCCGCCCTGCTCTACTCGACTCTGCCACCCTCGCAGCACAGCCCGCCTCCACCCTTCCACCTCCGCCTACTGTAGTCCGTAGCCGCACTGTCGCCGTCCGAAGCAGCCCCCGCTCCCCGTGTGTTTTCGAAGCACCCACCACCGCACCACCGCACCACCATTGCTCATTGCCACCTCGCCGCCCTCGCCGCACCGCCTGCTGCCCTCGCCGCCCTCGCCATCCTGCCAGTCGCCGTCGACGAAGAGCGCACGAGGAGCCCCGCCCCATGCAGTAGGAAGAATAGAGGGTAAGTATTTTTATATATAATGTATTTTATACGAAATACGTATATACTTATACATATATTAAGGGTATATTAATATTTTATAAAATTTTAAATGAGAATAAATGGTTTTAAATTCATAGTAAATCCTACCGGCCTCAGAAAATTACGAAACCATGCCCAGAAAATCAGAAATGACATTCTGAATCCAACTCGTTTCATCTTAATCAGAGGCTTAGTTTTTCCAGAATAAATTTTTAACCCTAAAACTTAAATTCGTCTTTTTCACTTAAAAATCTGTAACTTGTTATTTTCACGTACACTGAAACGTGAGAAAAATATATATTATAGCACTCTTCGAGACGGTGGTTTTGACAGCTCACTTGCAACCTTTTGATACAGATTGCATCCATAATAAATTGTTGAATAATTACGTTACTTAATTAAAAATAGTTTTTAAATTGTTTTTGAGCTTTCAAAAATTATAAAAATTACTATAAGCTTTAGAAAAATATTTCCTCCTACAGTAAAATTTTTTTCCTCATATCTATCCTACATAAAAATTTAGAACATTTTTCGGTACCGTTTCAATCAATTATAAAATCTAAACGATCAAATTAAATAGATAGAAAATAGGGTAGCCTGTACTTAATGATTTCTTGTGTTTACAGGTACCAATTCTCATGCACTAGCATATTTATAAGCTCTAGCTCCAACCTCGTCTTACTATGATGGTCTCGATGGTACGTCACAAAGAATTCTAACTTTAGAAACTTATAAAGTGTACTTTATGAAAACTGCATGCTCTAAGCATGGATCGGAGTAAGTCACAATTAATTCTAACTTTAGAACCTTAGAAAGTGTACTTTATGGAATTACCGCATGCTTGAAGCATGGGTCAGTATCATAGTTGTTGGACTTTAAAGCATTGCTCAGGACTGACATTCTCTGTCGAGGCTTCTGCCTTGACTTTTCAACAAGCAAAACTCTTTGGAGTGTTGTTAATGCCTTTGACCATCTTTGGAGTGAGACTATTGTGCATAACTCTATTGGTATGTAAGTCGGTCTATCACAACCGTCATTAGTGTCTTTGCCCTTGAAAAAACAGATTGACGTACCGTATTGAAAAGTAATGATTGAATGGCATACCGTGGAACGTCCTATTGAAATTGATTGCTTAGATGATGTGATGGGCCATGAGGCCATATTGATACAAATACTAGTATGAACATTGGATTATGATAATACACGGGATACGGGGTAGTCTTGAGATACGAAGTGTGCGGGAGTGACCAGGTCCACCCTTATTTGGTAAGATGTACCATCACCCTGCAGGGGATGATAGGTAGATATTCCACAGGTTGCTCCGTGGGATTGGTGCACTTATGGTTGCATATCATGCACTCGAGCTAAGACTGTTGCACTAGTTTGATTGATGCATACGGATACGGATACAGGTACGGTACAACACGGGTTATGGGGTTAGTCTTGAGCTACGAAGTGTGTGGGAGTGACCGGGTCCACCCTTATTTGGTAAGCCTACCATCACCCTGCAGGGAATGGTAGGTAGATATTCTACTGGTTGCTCTGTGGGATAGGTGCACTTCTGGTTGCATATCGTGCACTCAGGCTACGGCTGATGCGCTAGTTCGGTTGTTTGCTATGTTTCCATTGTTCTGTCACGACTACTGACTGGATTTGACTATTTTACTGACTAAGTCGAGACTACTCGAACGTGGCAGAGTGGTAAAATAATAAGAGGTCTTAAACTACTACTGGATCAGTGTCTAGAAAGGAATGGGAAGGGAGTTGGTCAACCAACAGACTCGCCCTGCGGTCATAGAAGTGACATGTGCCTTCAAGCCCTGACTGCCTGGCTGGTTTGGGAGTTAAGCTAGACTTTTTATTATTAGGCCAGCCTACACTATTAGATAGTCAAGCGTTGTTTGTTTCCGTTTGCTTGCTCGTTACATTGCCTGCTTGTCTTTTTTAGTGCTACTACATCTATCTGGTTGTCTTATTATTGTCATCACATTGCAAGTTAGTTGAAACATTGTTACTACCATATGCCATGCCACAGTTGTTGCTCTTGTACGTTACTTTTTAACTTGTACAGTCACCTTTACTTAATGCATTACATGTACTTTACTTACCACACTTGAGCAGCCACCAGTACTTTACTTTTCGCTTGTATATGTATGTCTGTTCTTACTTTACTTTTTGCACATGCGTGACCATCTTTCGTTTACTATAGTTTGTTCCATACTTTTGCACTGCTTTATTTCTATTTTTAGTTCGCTTGAACTCTAGCTACGTCTATTTTAAGGAGGGCAGCATTCGATTTTCGATCACCAAAAGATCGAGTTCGATAACAGAAGCGAATCGAAGGATGCTCAGAAGTGTTTAAGGACAGTGCTAGACAAATCGAGACGAACCAAACTGAGACGTGTAAGCTGATGCCGATACTTCTTCATCTTTCTTGGACTCGTCTCTATCTGAACCTATTTTGACTTGAGACTAGCCATAGAAGCTATGGTGATGTCAATATTATGTTTCATATATAACATCTCTTGCTTTCTTGATGCTATGATATAACATTATATTTCATGCTATTAACAACTTATTTTTCAGTATCAAAATCGTTCATCAAGCCTCCCTTTCGATCAAAGATCGGACTTCTTAATTCCGATGACGGAATTATTTTAAGGAGGGTAGGATGTAACTGCCTGTTTTCATCAACACAGCTATTTACGTATTTAACCTATTTTCAATTTTTTTAAAACTTTTTTATAATGGTTCGTCAGGTGTTTTACGATTTCAAAAATTTCTTATAAAAAATATTTTGAAGTATCAAACTAGTTATGAAGTATTTTAGTAAGTTCGAGTTTCATCAAATACCTCTAAATAATTTGATAAAAATTCATTTTCAATTATTACTGTTTTGGCTTAATGAATTAATTTTCTATACAAAAATCATCAAAACGTTTTCAAACTTCTACGGTATCATTCTATGATCATTTAGGGCTCCCCACATTAATTTTGTAATTTTCTGAAGTCAAATCGATAGAGAACCCACAAACCTGCTTCCTAAACGTTTTGACTTAAAACCAGTATCTCCGTAGCTCAAACCCTAAAATGGATCCCGTATTCGCGATCCTTGCGACAATACGAATCCGTGGGTAAGTTTTCGTAATTTTTCAGAGTTGTTTGACTCCAGAGGCAAAATCGTAATTTCGTTATCTACGTTTTACTAATAACATTCACTAATTATATTTTTTTACAATTACAAATTAGTTAATTACATTTACCTAATCCCCCCCAACAACTTAAACATATGACCACATTTACAAAATTTTCTAAGATTAGTCTAAAAGCTAACCTAACATCATAACTCCATTTGACTAAGTATTAATTGCATTAATTGCATTAATATTATACTTATTTTTAATTACCTATTTAATAATCCCCTAACCCATTCTTCCCTCAGGCTCAGCCCAAGCCATACACTTACGCACCCGAACCCCTAAACCCTCTCTCTCTCCCAAGCCATTCTCATTCTCCCTTCCTCTCTCATCGTTCGAAACCCCCTACGGCCTCTCACCCCTCTCCTCCGGCAGAGAACGCCGCCGATCGGCCTTGACCGCCACCCGCCGCCCATCGTCAGCGAGCCCCGCCCTCAACCTCGCCGTCGCCTCTTCTCCGAGAACCCATGCCAAGCTCTTCATCACCGTGAGATCACTGCCACCGTCGATCACCCACAGCAAAGCCCCACCACCGAGCGCCCATCTCTGCTCCGCCTTGCACCGCCACAACGCAACCCATCGCACCGTCGCTCCTCAGCTCTCTCCTCCGCCCATACTTTGCTTAGATTCGTCGCACAATCCTCATGTCTCCGACCCATGCTCTGCCCTGCTCTGCTCGACTCTGCCACCCTCGCAGCACAGCCCGCCACCGGAGCTCCACCCTTCCACCTTCGCCTACTACAGTCCGTCGTCGCACTGTAACGCTCCCTGCCGCCGTTCAAAGCAGCCCCTGCTCCCCGTGTGTTTCGGATGCACCCACCACCGCACCACCGCACCACTGTTGCTCGCCGCCACCTCGCCGCCCTTGCTGCACCACCTGCTGCCCCCGCCGCCCTCGCCACCCCGCCAGTCGCCGTTGACGAAGAGCGCACGAGCCCCGCCCTATGCAGTAGGCAGAAGAGAGGGTGAGTATTTTTATATATAACGTATTTTATACGAAATACGTATATACGTATACGTATATTAAGGGTATATTAATATTTTATAAAATATTAAATGAGAATAAATGGTTTTAAATTCATAGTAAATCCTACAGGCCTCAGAAAATTACGAGACCAGGCCCAGAAAATCAGAAATGACATTCTGGATCCAATGGCGCTGGTTTCATCTTAATCATATGCTTAGTTTTTCTAGAATAAAATTTTAACCCTAAAACTTAAATACGTCATTTTCACTTAAAAATCCGTAACTTGTTATTTTCACGTACACTGATACATGAGAAAAATATATATTATAGGACTCTTTGAGACGGTGGTTTTGACGTCTCACTTGCAACTTTCCGATACAGATTGCATCCATAATAAATTGTTGAATAATTACGTTACTTAATTAAAAATAGTTTTCAAATTATTTTTGAGCTTTCAAAAATTATAAAAATTAATATAAACTTTAGAAAAATATTTCCTCCTACAGTAAAATTATTTTCCTCATATCCAGCCTATATAAAAATTTAGAACACTTTTTGGCACCATTTCAATCAATTATAAAATAGAAACGATAAAATTAAATAGATAGAAAATAGGGTAGCCTGTAACTAATGATTTCTTATGTTTGTAAGTACCAATTCTCGTGGACTAGCATCTTTATAAGCTCTATCTCCAACCTCGTCTTACTACGACGATCTCGATGGTAAGTCACAAAGAATTCTAAATTTAGAAACTTAGAAAGTGTACTTTATGGAATTACCGCATGCTCAAAGCATGGATCGGGCGTAAGTCACTTTAATTCTAACTTTAGACATTTAGCTAGTGTAATCGTATGAACTTAGGATATTACATCTAGTCTCAGAACAGTTATTGACCTGAACAGATGACTAGAGACCTAACTAAATAGGAAACGAATTAACTGCAGAGCAACTTTGACTTGAACGTATGACATCGCTAACTTTCAACTTAGATGGTTGTAGTACACGTCCATCTACTAGGGTAAACTGTGTACTAATTGAAAACCGTATACTCGAAGCATGGATCGGTAGTAAGTCACAATTATTTCTGACTTTAGAAACTTAGAAAGTGTACTTTATGGAATTACCGCATGCTCGAAGCATAGGTCAGTATCATAGTTGTTGGCCTTTAAAGCATTACTCAGGACTGACATTCTCTGTTGAGGCTTTTGCCTTGACTTTTCAACAAGCAAAACTCTTTGGAGTGTTGTTAATGCCTTTGAACATCTTTGGAGTGAGACTATTGTGTATAACTCTATTGGTATATAAGTCGATCTATCACAATCGTCATTAGTGTCTTTGCCCTTGAAACAGCAGATTGACGTAACATATTAAAAAGTAATGATTGAATGGCATATCGTGGAACGTCCTATTGAAATTGAATGCTTATCTGTTGATGATGTGATGGGCCATGAGGCCATATTGATACGAATACTAGTATGAACATTGGATTATGATAATACACGGGATACGAGGTAGTCTTGAGCTACGAAGTGTGTGGGAGTGACCGGGTCCACCTTTATTTGGTAAGCTGTACCATTACCCTGCAGGGGATGGTAGGTAGATATTCCACGGGTTGCTCTGTGGGATGGGTGCACCTATGGTTGCATATCGTGCACGAGAGCTAAAACTGTTGCCCTAGTTTGATTGATACATACGGATGCGGATACAGATACGGTACAACACGGGTTATGGGGTAGTCTTTATCTACGAAGTGTGTGGGAGTGACCGGGTCCACCCTTATTTGGTAAGCCGTACTATCACCCTGTAGGGGATGTTAGGTAGATATTCCACGGGTTGCTCCTGGGATGGGTGCAATTCTGGTTGCATATCGTGCACTCGGGCTAAGGCTGATGGATTAGTTCGGTTGTTCGCTATGTTTCCATTGTTCTGTCATGACTACTGACTGGATACGACTGTTCTACTGACTAAGTCGAGACTACTCGAACGTGGCAGAGCGGTATAATAATAAGCGGTCTTAAATTACTTCTGGATCAGTGTCTAGAAAGGAATGGGAAGGGGTTGGTTAACAAAAGGACTCGTACTGTGGTCATAGAAGTGATATGTGCCTTCAAGTCATGACTGCCTGGCTGGTTTGTGAGTTAAGCTAGACTTCTTATTATGAGGCCAACCTACACTATTAGATAGTTAAGCGACGTTTGTTTTCTCTTGCTCGCTCATTACTTTGCCTGCTTGTCTTTTTTAGTGCTACTTCATCTATCTGGTTGTCTTATTATTGTCATCACATTGCATGTTAGTTGAAACATTGTTGCTACCATATGCCATGCCACAGTTGTTGCTCTTGTACGTTACTTTTGTGCTTGCACAGTCACCATTACTTTATGCATTACATGTACTTTACTTACCACACTTGGGCAGCCACCAGTACTTTACTTTTCGCTTGTATATGCATGTCTGTTCTTACTTTACTTTTTGCACATGCATGACCATCTTTCGTTTACTATAGTCTGTTCCATACTTTTGCACTGCTTTATTTCTATTGCTAGAATTGTTGTGACTTACCTACGGTTCCATCTCCGTGGCACCGCAGACGACGTACATATGGAGGTAGATGTTCTTGAGTTAATAGCGCCAGAGTTCGACCATGAATCCGCAGCTTTCAGAGCTATTTTCAGTTATGTACTTTCGTTCTTCCATGTATCTTGTTGGAATATTTTTGTACATCATGGATTGTAATAATTGGACACTATTTGGGTATTTTTGTACATCTCTGCATCGTGGCTATTTTGTTTTCACTGGTTAACTGCAGGACCTGTGCAAATATCAAAAAGTAACGGGCCCCGGGAGCGGGTCATTACAGATTCAGACGATGAGGACATGGTTCTCATCACGAAGAAACTCACCAATTTGCTAAGAAACAATAGAAAACATGAAATATTTGGGGAATTAGTAAGAATGAAGGAAACGATGAAGAGAGCTCTACTCCACAGTGCTTCAGATGTAACAAGAAAGGTAACATAAAAAGTTGATTGCCCTCTTCTAAAAAACAAAATAAAGGAGAAGGAAATGGATGAAAGCAAAAGAACGCTCAAGAGAGAAATGTTGGCTACTTGGGGGGAGAGCGACACAGAGGAGCTTTCAGACGATGTGTCAGACAACAATGGGACTTGCTTTATAGTGGGAAGTGAAAAGTTAAAAATTGGTCCATTTGGTCGTAATTTTGAAAATGTATTAAATATTAGTGATGACGTGTTTTCTAACATGGAGGAAGCTTATGAATATCTTGTTGAACTCTTTTATGATATGTGCCCTAAATTTCTAAGTTTAAAAAGTTGCGTGATTCCTTACAAGAACAACTTGCTAGTGTCTAACATGAGAGGGATGAGCTATTTATTAAATGAAGAGAACTAAAAGAAATAATTGATAAACTCGATGAAACTGCGTTAGACACCACGACTTTAAAATTAGAAGATGCAAATAAGAAATTAGAAGTGATCATGGTGGAGAATTTATGAATTCTAGATTTGATGATTTTTGCTCTTTAAAAGGATATTTTCATAATTTTTCTTCCACACGGAAACCACAACACAATGATGTGATAGAGAGGAAAATCTGTACTTTGCAAGAGATGAATAGGACCATGATTCAAGACTACAAGTTGCCACTATATTTTTGGACCGAAGCCATACATACCTATAGCTACATTTTGAATCGTGTGTTAATTCGACCTATTTTAAATAAAACACCTTATGAGCTTTGTCCGCTTACGCATATGCTGATAATATTTATACCACATCACACACTGTTGTGTGTAGCTACGGGTCGAACACATGAAGGCGGCCAATGAATACCGATTTATGGATCTTCGTTTGAAAGCTACGCAATCAGATTGGTGATTAAAGGGTAAAATAGAAAAGGGATGAATCAAATGATAAAAAGCTCTAGGGCTTGGGGGAATCCCCGCCATTGGACTAGAGTTACGATTAGACTAGTAATTAACAGGTTATTGGGTTCATTGGGCCTCGGGAGAGGTCATCTAACCTAAAGGAATTTCCCTATCCACTACTCTCGTGGTGCATGATAGGGTATTCCCTTACGTCATCTCCTACCCTCTGCTCTTGCGATGCTATGATAGGCCTACCTAACCTATACTGATGCTGAATCTCGTCGATACATCGGTATACGTTAGGCGCATTATGCTCGACGAACATCCCCAATCTTCCTCCCAACCACAGTGGCGTTTGTGGATTAGACATATATTAGAGGGCTCTAATCGGTGTCCGTCTCTCGTCGGCCACATCGATAGCATGGATCATCATAGGGATCGAAACTCCAGATTGGTCCCGACTCTCGTCGACGGCCAATCTGATCACCTCAAAGGGAGGGGTCAAATCTATGTTGATACTCGGCATCCTAATATATCCATAATCTCAATTAGCCCAACAATTTGGTTAATTAGTTCATCCAACCAATGGCTCTAATCCACTGGGGTTCAACCCATTGCCTTAGATGGAAACTACTCACTACCCATTGCAATAGAGGTGATTTCTAGCATTGGGTAAGCGATGCAGATTCAATAAGCAATAGATGGAAAAACTCACAATAGCAATAACAAGAGAAAACTTCTATTAAAAGAAATCTAAACTATTACAATGGAAACTAATTAAAACAACTAAAATAACGGAATAGAAGAGTTAAGAAATTTTTACAAAACCTCAAAAACCCTTAAAAACTGTTAAATAGGAGATGGGTTCGCTAGAGGAAGAAGATGGGCTTATATACAAACGACCAAAATGACAAAAATAACCCCCCAACTGCTCTTAGATCGGCACCCAGGTGGCTTTAGGATCCAATTCGATGCGACCGCGTCAAAAACGATGTGGTCGCGTCGTTCCCTTGAGTGAAATGGAGGCGTGGAGGCTGCAGCTATGCGGTCGCGTAGCTAGGGACGCGGCCACATTGAATCCGAATTCGAGGCCGCATTAGTAACTAAACGGTCACGTCAATTTCCTTCAGTCTTTATGGCAATGCAGTCGTGTTATCTGTGGTCATGCGGGCCGCGTCGGTTACATATCTTCGATTCAACTCCTTAGCTACGTGGCTATTTGAAGGTATTTAACGCGGTCGCGTAGAATTGGGTTCTGGGCGTATTGGACGCGGCTGTTTGTATCAGCATCATGAGGGCCGCGTGGATCTCACTTCTTCACAAAACTTTTTCCCTTGCACTCTTTGATCTCCCGGCCTCGCTTCTTTCTCCAGTTGGTGCTAAAAGCATGCCGTATGGTCCCTGATCGGCATATATTTCCTGCAAAGCATAGGAGGGACCATAAAAGCAAAAGAGAAAACAAAAACGGAAAAAACAGGGAAGAATGGCGAAGAAAATGATGTAAAACGTGCATGAAAAAGAGGGAAAAACTATATACAATAAACACGCATCAAGATTTAGTTAGAGTTGACTCCCAACTTATCAGATTTAAACCATTTGGATGCAAGTGCTTTATATTGAAAGAAGGCAAAAGCTTGGATAAATTTGATGCTAAAACTGATGAGGGTATTTTTGTTGGGTACTCACCACATAGTAAAGTATATCAAGTATTCAACAAAAGTGCCTTTACTATCCAAGAAACTGTGCATGTGTAATTTGTTGAGAGAAGTGCTATTGACATATCTTCTAGTGTTGTTTAATCTTCAGACACAGTAGGTGAATCAGAATGATTAGATATAAACACAATCAATTCTAATGAACAAGCGAATATCAATAATATTGCACCAAGGGAGGAAGCTGAAACTACATCATCACATAGTCTTTTAAAGGATTGACAATTTGCAAGGGATCATCCTAAAGAAAAAAAATCATTGGAGACACTGCGAAAGATGTACGCACTAGGAGTAGCTTTAATTTGATGGTTAACTTTGCATTCATATCTATTTTAGAACCTAATAATGTTGAAATTGCTCTGGAGGATTCTTATTGGATTATGGCAAGGCAGGAAGAGTTGTCACAATTTGAAAGAAATCAAGTTTGTGAAGTTGTTCCCAGACCTAAATACCAAACAATCACAGGTACTAAATGTGTATTTAGAAACAAACTTGATGAGATGTGCAACGTGATTAGAAATAAAACAAAATTAGTTGCCCAAGGATATAACCAAGAGGAATGGATTGACGTTGATGAAACATTTGTTCCCATTGTGAGATTGGATGCAATGCGAATGATTTTAGCAGACGCTAGTTTCATGAAATTTAAAGTTTACTAAGTGGATGTCAAGAGTGCTTTCTTGAATGGAGTTTTATATAAGGAAGTCCATGTCAAACAACCTCATGGGTTTGAAGACACCATCGACCGGATTATGTTTTTAAGTTTAAACCAGCTTTATATGGGCTCAAACAAGCTCCTAAAGCTTGGCATGCGCAACTTGGCATGTTTTTGCTTGAAAATAATTTTTCCATGGGAAAGGTAGATAAAGTTATATCAAAATAAAGACATACTTTTAGTGCCAATTTATGTTGATGATATCATTTTTGGTGCTACTAATAATTTTCTTTGTGAAGAATTTGTTAATTGTATGTCTTGGAAATTTAAGATGAGATTTATTGGAGAACTCACATTCATGCTTGGATTGCAAATCAAACAATATGAGGACATCATATTCATCAATCAAGAGAAGTACATAAAGAAGTTGGTAAAGAAGTTTGGACTTGAGAATGCAAAGGATTGTTCCACCGCAATGGCGACGAAAGTAAAAGTGGACAAGGATGAAAAGGGAAAGAAAGTGGACGAACACATGTATCGATGTATGATCGGTATTCTTTTATTTTTGATATCTAGTAGGCCGGATATAATGTTTAGTTTATGACTTTGAGCTAGGTTTCAATCATGTCCTAAAGTGTCCCATCTTTCTTTAGTGAAACAAATTATTCGATATGTTAAGGGAACTTTAGTTGTTGGTTTATGGTATCCTAATTGCACATCATTTGAGCTTGTTGGTTATTATGATGCATATTTTGTGGGAAGTAGGACCGATCGTAAGAGTAAAACGGGCAATTGTCAACTACTTGGTATGTCTCTAGTTTCTTGGTTCTCCAAGAAGCAAAACTCTATAGCATTGAGTACAACCAAAGCTGAATATGTTTTGGCAGGATGTTGTTGTGCTCAAATCCTATGGATGAGACAAACCCTCAGAGATTACGATCTAACTTTCCAACCAACAACAATTTGGATTTTAATATAAGTTCTATAAACCAATCTAAAAGTCATGTTCTACACTCTAGGACTAAGCATATCGATGTTTGTCATCACTTCCTTAGAGATCATGCTGATGAGAAAGATATCTCTTTAGAATATGGTGATACCGAGAAACAATTATCAGATATTTTCAACAAACCCTTAGATTAATTTTGTTTTATTTGAAGGGAGTTGGGGATTATATCGCTAGTTGAATGCACATACACATGTTTGAACATTGTATCTAACCTATACACATTGCTTATTCTATCATGTCATTATAGGCTATCTCATCTATTGTATGTGCATGCATGTCCGTCATAGCTGTCATTGAGATTTGACGAGTAATTAATATGAAGCTTGTTAGAAATCCTAAAATCATTAAAAATGATTTTGATGATGATGCATATTAATGAAAAATCCACATACACGAATTATGAATGATTGAATGTTAATTGTTAGCAAGCAAAATTGTTTCAGGTAAATGAGTTGATAAAGTTATATAATTTATGAAAAAATAATTGGATGATGTTTAGAATTTATAGAGATTGAATCTTGAATCGTCTTTACACACACACACACATGATACTTTTTGTACAAATTGAGTAGTAGCAGTCGAATATGTATATGCCTTCATGCATCACTATTCTGAGACACCAACATTGTAAAAATGAAAGAAAAAGGAAAAAGAAACAAAAAGAAGTGAATGTTGGTAAAAGAAAAAGAAACCGAAAAATAAGAACAATGCCAAATATTTTTGATACCGATGGTTAATAACCGGATTTTGAGGGTGTGTTGAGCAATGCGCATGATTGTGGTAGATGAAGTAACCATTTAGTGTACATCAACTCCAAAGGATCCGGAATTCAACATCATAGTATCTTAAGTTGATTGTCTCCCTACTGTATACTTGATAGTTATTCCAAAAAGATGACTATATAAAATTTGTAAATGATGATGTTAGGATTTGATTTATTAATCATATAAGTATTCACCCGTTATTTGAAGTGAATTATATGATGATATCTTCTTTTTATTTTTGGGTAATGAAGGTATACTTTTGATGATCATGACATTGTTCATATTTTTGAGTTAGTGGGGAGTACACATTAATGTGGACGTCATTGTCAATTTCGTGTTTCTTTAATATGCTAGCATAATATCATGTCTTTTCCTTAGCTATCTCAATGCAATTGATGGTTCTTTTTCCTTGGCTATCCTTTTTGATTGATGTCAAAAGGGAAAGAAAAAAAAGAAAAATTTGAAACTTTGAGAGATATTGAGATGCATGGATTTAGGAGGAGCTTGTCACATTTTTTAAGGAGAGCACATAGATAGTGAGAGAATCATATTATGTTCATGATCTTGTTCACTATTTGACTTGCTCTAACTTATTTATCTCAATTTTTCTATGCTTGTTTTCCATCATCAAAAAGAGGAAGATTGTTAACCTAGTTAGCCTACTAACTAAGGTCAAAACTTATTTTTGATAATGCCAACCAAGTCATATGGATCTAATAAGTTTATCTAGTGCGTTTCAGATTAAAATGAGGTCAACAGGAACTAAAAGGAGCAAAACAGGGTTTAGCATGACCATGCCAATTCCACTATAGTGTAGAATTTGGAATGTGCCAATTCCAGTGCAGAATTTGGCACGATCGTGCGATAGTTTGTGCATCTTGGAAAAAAGTTATTGTTCACTTGGCACGACCGTGCCAAATCAATGAGAGAATTTGCATGGCTGTGCAGTTTACTGCATAAGCCCCTGCCAAAGTGGCACAGTTGTGCCAATCACAAAGGGAATGTGGCACGATCGTGCCACATGCGCTGAAGCTTAGAATCGCCCAGATTTGACCAGTCAAACTTCCAGATTTAACTTCCTATAATGACTAAGAGTTCTAATTGATGTTGAAGACTAATCCTTTGAGGTTTCTAATTAAAAGGAACTTATTCAAATCAAGGAAATTCTAATTGAAGATTTGGAAGAGAAAGCGAAGATTAGAGATTCTATTTGAAGATGATTTCTACTCGTTTATAAAAGCAAGAGGCTACCCCCTTGGAGAATTAAGCTAGCCGAAATTATTAAGCGCTCCATCATCCTCCTTGCTAGCTGCAACATCTCCTCTCCATCAAAGATTAAAAAGCTTCATCAAGACGAATGAGGAAAACAAGAAGTTTTGCACACGTGAATCTGAAAAGTGCATAAGTTTCTCTACAAACGTCAGATTGAAGCACAATTTGCACCCACACAATCATCACGATACAATTTACGTTATAGTGAGAATTTTTTATTTTTATTCTCTATATCTTGATCAGTAAGAATTTATTAGCATGAGATTGTATTATTGAATAACTTTATTCAGAAGTTAACATTGATGGTTAAATTCCTTGAACTATATCTTGTACGGTCCAATCACCACCCACAAGAGTGATCAAGTTTTTCTTTTTGGTTATAAAAAGGTTATTAAATCCTTGAGAAGAGGTCGCAGTAGATGCATGGAGCCTAGGAGGGGAGCCACTCCGTTAAAAATCTGTGCTTTGCATTAATATGATCTTATGATATTTTTTATTTATGCCATACACCTTATTAATCCCCCTCTAGGGTATTTTTCAACAATGAGTCCAGAGCCAATTGCAGCTACCATTGAACTAGTCGACTAGATTATATCAGCTAATCGACTAGTTGATGAATTAGCCGACTAGTTCTTATACTTTGGTCGACTAATTCCTTAGCCAAACATGGGTTAAAACATATATCAGTTCTAGTCGATTGGGGGTCTATTATGGTTAAGTAGTACACACAAAATTGATTTGTTTAGCTATGAAACCTATGTTTTATACATCAATTAATTCTCTATTAATTCTAGTTGTTTACAGAAGGTTTCATTTGAGTGTGTATGTGTGACATTTTCACGGGTTTAACATAAATTCTGATGACAAGAATAAATTATTACAACAAATGACATGATTTTTCTTCATAGGCTTGATTAGTTGTAGCTTTAAGATCCACGAGCTTGCCAAAGAATTCATCCTCTTTAACTTGTTGCCTTAGAGTCACATAACCATCTCAAGCTTGAATTGCTAGTGTATTGTTGACTTACATACTTGAGAAATTAATGTCGTGATCTAATTTAACCTATTACACTAAAGATATTCATTAGACCAAATAACAATATTTGAGCATCATCAAAACTTGTATTGGAAAATCCAATACTCAACAGAATCAATTCCCATGTGTCAAGCACATGGCGGGTGCTCTTTGGTCAATTACTTGTTCTTAGCTATGGTATTTCATTAAATGTATGTTGTATACTTGGCAAGAGTGTGTAGTGTGTCCTATGCATTGACTCAAGGGTTACCATACGTTAGGATGACAAGCTAGCATGGGCTTCATGCTTCGAGGTAGTGAGTCTTATGCATTGGGCCAAGTAACCCATATTGTAAGAGAACATGCTAGATTTTCTAAACACTTTAAAAAGCAACTAAATATGTGAAAAATCAAAAATTTTTCTAATATAGCATTCGAGCAAGCCAATATCATGCTACAAAACTAGAAATTAATGCTAGAGAATAAAGACTATACCATTTTAGGGCCTTCGTGGGTGGATCCGCAACATTATCTTCTTTTCTAACTCTTTGAATCTCAATATCATGGTGTCCTTAGATTTCACATATCACATAAAACTTCCTCAGGATATGTTTGGATATTTTATGAGATCTAGGTTCCTTGGCAAGAACAAGTGCCATATTGTTGTCACAATATAAGGGTATTGGATCAACAATCGAAGGAACCACTCCAAGTTCAGCATCAAACTTTTTTTATCTAGAGTGCCTCATTTGCCGCATCATTTATAGCGATATACTCAACTTCCCATGTAGAGTTTGCCACAAAGTCTTGTTTGGAACTCTTCCAACTAAATGTCCTTTTATTGAGAGTGAAAATGTATCATGACACTGACTTGCTATCATCTATGTCTTTTGGAAATTGAAGTCAGTAAATCCTTCTACTGAAAGATTAATATTTCCACCGTATACTAAGAACATATCTTTACTCCTTTTCAAGTACTTGGTTCTTTACGATGATCCAATGCTTCTCCCTTGGATTCGATTGATATCGACTAACAACGCCTAGAGTGTATGTGATATCAGGTCTTGTACATAGTATGAAATACATGAAAAATCCAACCACTGAAGCATAAGGAATCCCATTCATATGCACTTTCTCCTCTTCCGCCTTAGGAGACATGTCCTTGGAGATAGTTATTCTATGAAAAGAAAGTATAATAATTTGCTTGAAATTTTACTTGTTAAACCTCTTTAACATGGTGTTTATGTACCTAGACTGGGACAATTCCAACAGTCTTTTAGATCTATCTCTATATATCTTTATTCTGAGTACATAGGATACTTCACCTAATCCTTCATCGAGAAGTTCTGTGACAACCATACTTTGATTGATTCCAAGATCTCTATGTTGTAACCAATTAAAAGTATATCAGCCATGTACAATACGAGAAATGAGATAGTGCTCCCACTGACCTTCTTATTTACGCATGGTTTATCATTAATTTTGATGAAGTTAAACCATTTGACTATATCATCAAATTGGATGTTCTAGCTCCTTGACGCTTGCTTAAGTCTATAAATTGATCTAAACAGTCTGTACGCTTGTTTGCTGCTCTTACATACTTTGAAACCCTCTGGCTGGGTTATTTCAACACACTCTTCAAAATCTTCATTTAGAAAGAATGTCTTTACATCCATTTAATAGATCTCATAGTCATGGTAAGCTGCTATATCAAGCAGTATCTGAATGGATTTATGCATGGCTACTGACGAAAATGGAACATCATAGTATATTCATAGCCTTTGTCAACATCCATTAGCCACTAACATTGCCTTAAAGGTCTCCATCTTTCCATCTGCACCGATCTTTTGCTTGAAGGTCCATTTGCACCCAATGGGTTTTACCTCTTCAGAAACATCCTCCAAAGTCCATACTTTGTTGGTATGTATGGATTCCATTTTATATTTCATTGCATCTAGCTGTCTTGTAGAGTCACCATTCTGCATTGCTTCTTAGAAACTAGTCGGATCATAATCAACCACGATGCTATCCTCTACTCCACCATCAACGAGAAAACCATAGTATCTCTCTGGTAGATGAGAATGCCTACTAGATCTCTTGATAGGTTGAGGGTCATGTTATGAAGCATTGGTTTCTAGTTATGTTTCATGATCCATTGAAGTTTGTGTTCTTGGAACATCTTCCAGTTCTATATCAAGATGCTCCTTCTCCAAGAAGGTGGCATGTTGAGCAACATACATATTTTGTTTCTCAGAAAGATAGAAAATATATCCTTGAGAATTTTTAGGATATCTCACAAACTTGCATATCATGGATCTAGCCTCTAGTTAATTATCTGTATTGTGACTGTTCACATTAGTAGTACAATCCTATATTTAACAAACAGATTGAGTTTTCTGCCTTTCCATATCTCGTATGAAGTGATAGACACCGCTTTAGACAGAACCATATTCAATATGCATACTAATGTCTCTAGGGCATAGCCCCAAAAGGAAAGAGGTAACTCGGCATCCAGAAGGAAAGAGGTAACTTGGCGTTATTCAACTTGGATCTCATTATATTTAATAGGTAGTGATTCTCTCTCAGACATACCAGTGTGATGTGGTGTGTAGGAAGGAATAACCTAAGAGAGAATCCTATTTTCTTTTAAGTATGCAAAGAATTCCAGACATAAGTATTCACATCTTCAATTTGATGGAATGACTTTAGCACTTTTCCCTACCTGGTTTTCACTTCACACTTGTACTCTTTGAACTTTTCAAAGGCCTTAGCTTTGTGTTTCATCAAGAACACATATCCATATCTAGAGAGATCATCAGTAAAAGTAATTACGCAGGAATATCCTCCTTTTGCTTATGTAGATATTGGACCACATACATTAATATGTATGAGCCCTAAGTGTTACTAACTCTTCTTGTTCCACAAAGGGTGTTTTGGCCATTTTGCTTTTGAGACAAGACTTACAAGTTGCAAATGATTCAAAATCAGAAGTACTCAAGCGTCATTCCTTACGCAACTTCACAAGTCTTCCATATCCAATATGGCCTAGTCTATAATGCCACATGTATGAATCATTTTCACTTGGAGACTTTTTATTCACATTGTGAATGTTTAAAAAAATGTTAACATCCAAAACATATATGCCATTGCATAAAGTAACATAGCCAAGAATATGTCTTTAATGAAAATGTTCATAACATTATCTTTCAATACAAAATTATTAATTTTCTTAAATAATAAAGCTATGGATACGATGTTACATATCATACTGGGTACATAAAAACAATTTCGTAATACCAAAACATTATCATTCGGCAGTCCAAGGTGGAAGTCTCCTACAACAATAGCAGCAATTCTTACTTTAGTCAAAACTTGTAGGGTCATTTCACTTTCTTTTAGTTTCCTACTTCTTTCAGTACCTATAAATATTTATAGATGTGAGAACCAGCTTAGGTATTTAAACCGAAGTAATGGGAGAAATAGAGAGTATGTTTTGAATGACATACACACCAGAAGATGAGGCATCTCCATGCACTTTCTTCTTTACGAACTCCAAGTAGTCCTTGTAGTTTCTCTTCGAATGGCCTCGCTTATGGAAATGAAAGCATTCAAGTGATGCAACCATCTCTCTCTTACCCTTCATCTTCGTAACATTTCCTTTAGCTTTAACGGCCTTCTTCTTTCTCTTGGTAGAAGCTTTGGGATGAGGAGAAGGCTTGGTAAGCATAACATGCATTTTCTCTTTAAGAAAGGAGCTCTCAGCTTGCCTTAACATATTGAAATTGTAGCTTCCAGTTTGTTTTAAAGTTCAATATGAACTGAGAGAAGGTGTTAGAAAGATACTGAAGAATTATATCTGTTTATAATTCATTCTCAATGACAAACCCCAACTTTTCTTATTCATCAATATAACTAATCATCTTAAGGACATGGTCTTGGACTGATGTATCATGTGCCATCTGGAATGAAACAATTTTTTTTGAATTCTCGAATCTTGTGATTCGAGATTTCTCTCCATATAAATCTTTTACATAGAGAATATGGAGTGAACATCCAGATTCTTATGCCTCCTTTACAACTCATTGCTTTTGGAGGCCAACACGAGGCATTTGGCAGTCTGATAGTCTTTAGTCTTGACGTTAAAGAACTCTTTCTCCTTAGTACTGGCCTGGGAAGTTGAGGTTTCAGGAAGGGTTGCATCTAAAATGCATACAAGCTTATTATAAGCTAAGACAATCTTTACGTTTCTCAACCAATCCTTGTAATTAGGTCTAATGAGTTTATTCTTTTCAATGATAAGCTTTAAGCCATACATGATGCTATAAAAAGATCTTTGCAAAAGAGTCTAATGAAGCAAATGTTCATAAATAATTTGATTGGATTTTATCTAATTATTTCTCCCACTAATTTTGCAAATATCTTTCCACCTAAAAGATAGACGAAAATTATTGTCATAATTTTATAGTAGGAATCAGGATCCAACTATCAAGAGATTGACAACCTTGACCAACGTAAACACGTTATTTTTCCTCATAGATGGTAGACAAATTCTTTGTCGTTTACAACACTTGAAATTCCCAATGTTGGTTTTTGCCTTTAGACCTTTATGATCTTGACTGCCGTCAACAAGCTACAACATCTAGTCAAGACTAACCTATACATTTCATATTCAGTATGATGAGAGATATGTGCCCTTGACCACCATCCACAAGGCGATATTTGACCCCCCAATCCATCTTATGGTAGCCAAAGTCCATCACCTAGTATTGAAATGTTAGGGCTTGACAATCGTCAACAACCAATAACATTAATGCTAAGTACTCTACACATTAGAAATGACAGAACACTATGGATAATCTTTAAAAAGGATTTTAATCGTAATGGACTTGATTTTATTAGAAAAACTAAGTCATAAAATTCAATTGGATAAGAAGATTCAAGCCAATCACTATGGCCAGGCCGACACTATAAGGGGAGAGTGGTTTTCGTGGCTTGAATAACCGAAGACCACGTTTTCTAATGTAAGATCCTCTTCCAAACATGCTTTCTTAGTTAAACACCAATGTGATAAGCAGAATTTCAAAGTCCAATAGAAGTTACAATCCTTTTGCAATTCCAACTTATATGAATTTACATCTATTAACTAATCCAAATAATAAGATTTTCGAAAACATTTTTCTTTTTCATGCACCTTTTGCACGCAACCAATTTTAGCAAGCAACGACACATCAAGCAATTTTATTTTATTTTACAAGCGACCAGATAAGCAATCATATATATAATAAAGTTACGTAATAACTACTTGGATCACAGGATGATGTCATACACCATAAGGTTACGAATGGCAGAGTGGTCACATGAGCCTCATAATTATTTAGCCAAATAATCACATTATAAAGCCAAAACATATATGACCGCATCACGAAAGAATTTTAAAACAATTTTAAAATTCTTATCCAAAAATTTTATCTTATAAAATTATCTAAAGATTTAATTTTCCAGGTAAAACAATTTTTAATTTTGTTATCTCATAACAAAACATGAAAACAAAATATTTAAAACAAAAACTGAAAATTGAATATTACAAATTTTCACAAATTTATGCAAATTGGAAAAATCTGCTATTAGTCGACTATCAGTCTCATGTTAGTCCACTAATCGTAGTATTAGTCGACTAGTCATCAAATGCTTGTCGACTAATCTGCAGACTGCAAGTTACACAAATTTTCTACAGTGCACTAGTTGACCAGCAGTCTCCTGCTAGTTGACTAATGTAACAATTAGTTGGCTTTTCATTACCTTTTGGTCGAATAATCAGGTAATCAAGGGATTAACAAGAGTTTGTGATATGTAAAAATTTGATTTTTTGGAGTTTTAAATAGTCTTTAAAAAACATCATAAAATCTATTTTGTAGCATGGCTCTGATTCCATTGTAAGAGAACATGCTATATTTTCTAAACAATTGCGATAGCATCAGAAGACATGAAAAATCAAAAAAATTTCTAATCTTGCATTCAATGCTAAGGTCATAATATAAAACTAGAAATTAATGCTAAAGATTAAAGACCATACATTTGCATGAATATTCTTAAGCGATACCTCACTGATCCAAAATTCTTACTATGAAGACCAAAGCTCGCTACCCAATCAAGCGCTCTAGATGAATTACATTGATGGCTACCCCTTCAAGATCCATTAACTCTTGACCAATTAATTCAAACTGACTCACAATTCAATGGCTTGGACTTAAGAGGAGAGGAAAGAAAAAACTTTATTTTTGTTGCAAGAGATTCTTCCTTAAAGAGGTTTTTGTTTCTCCCCACAAGAGATCTACATTGCAAGAACTTCGATCTCTAAAATTAGGATTTTCTTGATGATTTTTGTGGTGTTGAGAGAAAAGGAGAAGACCCTTTTATATAGTGCTAAGGATCATCCAAACCGGTGTTGTATTCAGAATTCAAATTGGATCATAACTCTATCTGTAAACGCGCTTTCAAGAAGAAGCCTTGTTTATTAGAAATTATAATCTAATTAGAATACTAGATTTGATTCCAAATCATATCATAAAACAAGGTAGGTTTGTTGGAGTCAAACGCTAGAAGTTTGGTTTAGATTAGATTCAACGTTTGAATCAAATCCCGCACAATACGCTAACCCAAGGCTGATCTGTCAGCATTTACCGGTCGACTAGCTACTGAAGAAAATAACTTATACTGTTTGTGCTAATTAGTTGACCAATGGCTAATAATTAGTCGACTAATAAGTACATTAGTCTCCTGATGCTTACACATAAATCGACTAATTGATGCCTAAATCACCGATGCTTAAGTCACATTGAGTTGAAATAGTCGTAACTCATTACGATCATTTCACTCACACCTTCACTAGTCCTCATGATGCGCTATATCATCTCAAATATGATCATCATAAATTTTATGATTGATCCCATGTATGTCATATATACATAAAGTTATTTCATTTACTTTCGTGCGAGATGTCATCTATGTGAGACTTTAAGAGCCTGATTCCATTTGTAGCTGTAACGACCTGCTCCTGGGGGCCTGTTACTTATTTGATATTTGCACAGGTCCTGCAGTTAACCAGTGAAACCAAAATAGCCACAATGCAGAGATGTGCAAAAATACCGAAATAGTGTCCAATTATTACAATCCATACTGTACAATATTTTCAACAAATATACATGAAAGAAGAAAGTGCATAAAAATAAATCTGAAAGCTGCGGTCTCAGGGTCGAACTCAGGCGCTATTAACTCAAGAGCATTTACCTCCATACATACGTCGTCTGTGGTGCCACGAATATGGAACCGTAGGTAAGTCACACCAATTCTAGCAATAGAAAAGAAGTAGTGCAAAATATGGAACAAGCTATAGTAAACGAAAGATGGTCATGCAAGTGCAAAAAATAAAGCATGAGTAGGCATATGTGTAAGAGCGATAAGTAAAGTACTGGTGGCTGCTCAGGTGTGGTAAGTAAAGTGCATGTAATGCATAAAGTAAAGGTGACTATGCAAGTGCAAAAGTAATGTACAAGAGCAAAAACTATGGTATGGCACATGATAGCAACAATATTTTAACCAACAAGCAGTGTGATGGCAATAGTAAGACAACCAGGTAGATGTAGTAACCTTAAAAAACAATAGTAAAGCTAGAAACTACGTGACTTATATAGGAATTAATGAGCGAGCAAGAGGAACATACGTCGCTTGACTATCTAAAAGTGTAGGATGGCCTAATGATAAAAAGTCTAGCTTAACTCCCAAACCAGCCAGTCAGTCAGTGCTTGAAGGCACGTGTCACTTCTATGACCGGAAGACGAGTCCTTTGGTTGACCAACCCACTTTCCATTCCTTTCTAGACACTGATCCAGTAGTAATTTAAGACCGCTTATTAGTATACCGCTCTGCCACGTTCGAGTATTCTCGACTTAGTCACTAGAACAGTCGTATCCAGTCAGTAGTCGTGACAGAACAAAGGTAACATAGCAATCAACCGAACAGGTGCATCAGCCTTAGCCCGAGTGCACGATGTGTAACCATAAGTGCACTCATCCTACGGAGCAACCCGTGGAATATCTACCGACCATCCCCTATAGGGTGATGGTACAGCTTACCAAATAAGGGTGAACTCGGTCACTCCCGCACACCTCGTAGCTCAAGACTACCTCGTATCCCATGTATTACGTTCATAGTATTCGTATCAGTATGGCATCATGTGCCCATCAAATCATCAACAAATAAGCATTCAATTTCAATAGGACATTCCATGATATACCATTCAATCATTACTTTTCAATACGGTATGTCAATCCGTTGTTTCAAAGGCAAAGACACTAATGATGGTTGTGATACACCGACTTACATACCAATAGAGTTATGCACAATAGTCTCACACCAAAGATGTTCAAAGGCATTAATAACACTCCAAAGGGTTTTGCTTGTTGAAAAGTCAAGACAGAAGCCTCAACAGAGAATGTCAGTCTTGAGCAATGCTTTGAATTCTAACAAGTATGCTACCTATCTATGCTTCGAGCATGCGGTAATTCCATGAAGTACACTATCTCAATTTCTAAAGTTAGAATTAATTGTGACTTACCATCGAGATCGTCGTAGTAAGACGAGGTTGGAGCTAGAGCTTATAAAGATGCTAGTGCACGAGAATTGGTACCTGCAAACACAAGAAATCATTAGTTACAGGCTACCCTATTTTCTATCTATTTAATTTGATCGTTTCGATTTTTAAACTGATTGAAATGGTGTTGAAGTACGTTTTGAATTTTTATATAGGCTAGATAAGAGAAAAATAATTTTACAGTATGAGGAAATATTTTTCAGAAGCTTATGTTAATTTTTATAATTTTTAAAAGCTCAAAAATCAATTTAAAAACTAATTTTAATTAAGTAACGTAATTATTCAACAATTTATTCTGGATGCAATCTGTATCGGAAAGTTGCAAGTGAGATGTCAAAATGACTGTCTCAAAGAGTATTGCAACATATATTTTTCTCACGTATCAATGTACGTGAAAATAACAAGTTACGGATGTTCGAACAAAAATAACGTATTTAACTTTTAGGCTTAAAAATTTATTGTGGATAAACTAAGCATCTGATTGAGATGAAACTAGCACCATTTGATACAGAATATCATTTCTGATTTCTTGGAGCTGGCCTTGAAACTTTTCGACCCTTAAATTATTTATTATCAATTATTTATCAAAAACCCCATATTATCTAATTGTCAAAATACGTTAATACGCGTATAAATACATGTATACGTTTTAATAAATACGTTTATAATTAAACATTACCCTCTGTAACGGCTGGTTTTTGTATGATGATATTTATAGATATATATAATTGTTTGTCTTCTCCCTTCTTCTTTCCCGTATCTTTTTCCCCCCCTATCTGGAGCTGAGCGTGCTTCATGACGCTCTTATCTTAAAGCCAGACTCATCTTAGAAGTCCCTAGAACCCATCCCAAAGCTTCGCACGTCATTTGGGGACTTTGTGTGCATTTTAGTCGGTTCAAGAAGAAGAACCGACCGATTAGATGCCAATCTAGTCGGTCAGAAACTCTTCATGGACCGACTAGTTTCCCTTTGATTTTTCCACTGAGTTACTGTTTACGCTTAGTCGGTCTAAGTTCATCCACCGACCGACTAGTTGTGAAACTAGTCGGTCAACACTTCTTCGCAGACCGACTAAGTTAGAGATCATTTCATGCGGTCGAGTTACTGTTTACCATTAGTCAGTCTAAGAACGAATACCGACCGACTAGTTGACGAACTAGTCGGTTACGTTTCCTTCGCTGGCTGACTAATTTTCAAAACTACTTGTCGACCATCTTCATCCTTTAGTCGGTCAATGAACACTGGCCGACCGACTAGGTTGCAAACTAGTCGGTCGACGAGCCTTCACAGACAGACTAAATCTGTCAACCCTGTACCGACACTGTTCTCTGTTTGCTTTTACAGTCACAGTTAGACGACCGACCGACTAGTTCTCAAACTAGTCGGTCGACCGCCCTTCACTGACCGACTAATTGACCCCGAAACCCTAGATTTTGACCTAGCCGCCGTTTGTTTTTCTTATTTAAACGCGCGGCCTTCTTTATTTTCTCCTCATTATTTTGAGCCATCTTCTTCTCCAACCTATCTCGTTCTCTTCCCCTACCTCTCCTTCCTTCTCCCTTGCGCCCTCCATCTTCTCCAAGGTTCTTCTCCCCTTCCATTCTCCATTCTCCATTCTCCTTTCTCTTCTTTCTCCTGTTTCTTTTTTCTCCTTCCTATTTTCCCATAAACAGCCGACCACCCTCATCTCCCCCTCAGATCTGAATCTTGCGGCCAAATCCGGCCGCCGTCTCTTTCCCTTTTCCATGAGCCATCCCCTTTTAGCCATTTTTCTCCTCGCGTGGCGATCCAATCCCAAATCTAGCGACGACGACCCTGGGAGACGCCGAGATCTTCGCCACCACCTACGAAGGTCGACGACACCACTAACGATCAACGTTCCTCGCTGTGCTACCCACGGCCTAGGAATTTCCGGACGACGCCTAGCTTCCACCATTCAGATCTGACGCTGGATCTTCGTGCAAATCGTCATTTTCAGGTTGGTCTCCTAAACTTGTAGAAACTCCCACCGTAGATAATCAAAACCCTAATTAAAATCAGCAACTAAATCAATTAAATTTATTTTCCGTTGATCCTTAAACGTTGTACAACCGTAGATAAATCGACGAATGAACTTTATGCATGTGCACATAGGATAGATCATCGATTAGGTTAAATGCATTAAAAATGTGATTTTTGATGAATAGGTTAGTCCCGATAACCTAGACACAACCCTAATAGGAATTATTGAATCGCGATTTGACACCGTCGCCGTGTCACGATTTTCAGACGTTCTTTCACCGACGAGACGTTTGGACAAGACGTTCCAGGAGGACGACGCACTCGCCACCGCAGGCAAGTGTACAACTTGCGTTCTTGACCATGTTTAGGCCTTAGTCTTGTTAGGATTGATATTTTGGAACAATGAGAACCGGACGTGAAATGATAGCGTCCGGGACGCCCTTGATGGCTCAGACTTGACAACGAAGTCTGAGTCCAACAACAACAATTTTGACATCATAGGATTGACATGCGTGTGTGAGAGTTATGGACACCCTAGTACAACCCCTCCTGTTTTGTCGTGTCATGTCCCTTCCGTCTTGCCATGTCCCGTTCCGTCTTGCACAGCCCGATGGGTAATAGGGCACTCGCCAAGCCAGAGCGAGTGATCCATTGTACTGATTCACAGACCGATGGGCAATAGGGCACCTGTCAAGCTAGAGCAGGTGATCCCTTGTACTGATACACAGCTCAGAGAGCAATAGGGCACTTGTCAAGCTAGAGCAAGTGATCCCTTGTCCTGTCATGATTCTTGGGGTTTTGGGGTAGGGTTGAGCGTGCACGCGGCAAGAGGGTCTGATCCCCCTCGAACCGTAAAGGCATGAACCCTTTTCGTGTCTTGTCTTGTCCTGTTTGGCTCTCCATGTTCCGTCTTGTCTTGACACCTGTTGGCTAGTCCCGTAGTCGGTAGCACTCGCTACGACTACTACTTGTCGTGTTTACTTTCTTGCTGCGTGTACTTTCGTTTGTTCGTTTGTTATAACCTCAGCATGTTAATCAACCAGTAAAACGTTGTTAAATAATTGGTGCACTTGCAGTTTGGTCTAACCCCTTCTTGTAGACCTAACCTGACGTACAGTTCCTTCTTTTGGTGCTGTATGTCAGGGATCGAGCCAGAGTACGTCGAGGAGACTGACTTGCCAGCTGACGTGGAGCCAGAGAGTGTTGATCCTGAGTACGATCCTGAGGAGGACCAGAGCTAGAGACTTCTCGTTGTAGTATCCAGAGATATCCATTACTTTTAGTTGGGTGTGTAGCCCCTTTCATTTCCCTGTTTAGGTCGGGTGCTTGCACCGTTAGATTTTCTTTTCTGCAGTTGTAGCCTTCAGGCGTTGAGACTTGGTACTTTTGATATGTTGGAATAAAATGATTTGTCTTTCCCTTTCGTGTACTCTTATTTTTCTGTACTAACTTGTAGGGACCTGTACCTTCGTCTTGGTACCACACAGACGCTCATTGTGTCAGGGCTCCTTAGCTCTAGCCTAAGCGGGCCTAGTCACACTTCGCCTCCGTTGTTTTCGGAAGCGGGGCGTGACAGGTTTTAATGGTGGCCCATGCAGGTGCACGTCCCAATCTTTCTGTAAGTACAGAACAGTAAGAGTAAAATGCACGTCCCAATCTTTCTGTAAGTACAGAACAGTAAGAGTAAGGACATTCATTTTGATATTCAGACATTGTACGAGTCTAACCTGTGTTTTCGTTTCTGAACACAAGATGGCTGGGCGACGCATTACTCGATCCTCGAATTCGAGTGATGACGGTCTGGAGGACCAGGGTGCAGAGTTCTGCCAGTTCCTTGGCGTGATGTGAGAGATGCTTGAGGTGCAGCATCGGCTGGTGCTGCAGTCCAACCGTGCTACCCAGGCCCCACATGTTGCACCACCTCCACCTCCGCCTACTCCGCGAGCTGCTCCAGGAGTGAAGCAGTTCAACGAGCTTCAGCCGAAGACCTTCTCTGGGAAGGAGGGACCTCTGGGTGCCGATGAGTGGATCCAGAGCACTGAGGAGAAGTTGATAGCTGTCAAGATTCCAGATGATACTCGGGTGGAGATTACGAAGATGCAGCTGACTGAGATTGCCCGAAACTGGTGGCGTATTGAGGAGAGGCGCCTGCAAAAGCCTGTGGAGTGGAAGACATTTCGCCACATGTTCAAGGAGAAGTAATTCACCAAGGCAGCTAGGAGAGAGCTAATGGGCAGGTTCGTGGATCTGAAACAGGGGGACATGACTATCGACGAGTATGAGGCTGAGTTCGAGATGCTGAGCCGTTTTGCTCCGCACATGGTGAAGAAGGAGGAGAACCGAGCTGAGCGGTTCCGTCAGGGACTTCGTCCAAAGGTCCAGACTTCCATGTCCTCTGCTAGTTTCTCGACTATGAGCGAAGTGTTAGATGCTGCGAAGAATCATGAGATGATTTCGCACCTGCCTGACACTCCAGGAGACAGAGGGAAGCGCCCTATGGAGTAGTACTGGCCACCTGCCAGGTCGACGATGAGGACAGTCCAGACTGTGCCATTCAAGAGACCTGGAGCACCAGTGCAACATCAGAGTAAGGGTCCGTGCCATTTCTGCGGCAAGCTTGGACATGTTCAGACCAACTGTAGGAGAAAGCTGGGTCTGTGCCTACTTTGTGGAGATGCTTCGCATGCTGCGAAGGATTGTCCGAGAGCCTGCAATGCTGTTGTTGGAGCACCAGCCCCGTTGCAGATGAGGGCGCCTGCCCCAGTCCAGAGAGGACCTGCTGTTCGTGGACCACCCTTGGTGCCACAGCGGCAGATGTACCAGCGAGCAGTGCAGCCTCAGAGGCCGGCCTATACCATGACATTTGTTGAGACTGAGGAGCTGGTTGGAGTTTTTGCAGGTAACTCCTTGACCTAGTCTTTTCATTTCATAGTTAGACCTTATAGCTAGTTATGTTAGTGTTGCTTGGTTGTTTGATTACTAGAGTAGTGTTGTGACCTTAGACCCTTTGTTTCCTAGGCACCATTCTTGTGTCCTCTCACCCTGCTTTGGCTTTGTTTGACTCCGGTGCATCCATGTGTATCATATCCCAGAGGTTTATAACAAAGCACTCCATTCCTACCCACACACTTCCTAAGTGTTGGGACATCACCACAGGGAACCGAGTAGTGACTATGAACATGGGATGCCGATCGATTCCTCTTGTGGTCAGTGGACATGAGTTGTATGCAGATTTCATCATCCACGATCTGCCGCATTTTGATGTCGTCCTTGGCATCTACTGGCTGGGAGATTTCCATGCTTCGATCGACTGTCACAGCAAGAGAGTGGTATTCTGGATTCCAGGCCATCCGGAGTTTGAGTTCCGCAGCAGAGATGAGTCGCTTGGGCCCAACAGATTTCGGGCCAAGCCGGATGCGTCGATTGTTACAGCTATGCAGATGGAGGTGGAGATCGACCGACCAGTAGTTGTCAGAGACTTCGACGACGTCTTTCCGGAGGATATCTCGGGTCTGCCACCCGACAGAGCTTTGGAGTTCGGCATCGATCTGATGCCGGGTGCGCAGCCGATATCGAAGGCGCCGTATAGGATGGCTCCCTCGGAGCTAGAGGAGCTGCGGAAGCAACTAGATGAGCTGTTGCAGAAGGATTTCATCCACCCTAGTGTGTCACCGTGGGGTGCACCAGTGTTACTTGTGAAGAAGAAGGATGGGTCCCGCAGGATGTGCGTGGACTATAGAGGATTGAATGCTGTCACCGTGAAGAACAAGTATCCACTGCCGCGTATCGATGACATTTTTGATCAGCTGGGAGGTTCGAGAGTTTTCTCGAAGTTGGATTTGAGGAGCGGATATCATCAGTTGAAGATGAAGAAGGATGACATTTCGAAGACAGCTTTCCGGACGAAGTACGGGCACTATGAGTTCGTGGTTATGCCATTTGGCATGACCAATGCTCCAGCTGTGTTCATGAATGTGATGAACTTGATTTTCTACGACTTCTTGGATAAGTTTGTTGTGATTTTCATCGACGACATTCTTATTTATTCGAAGTCTGAGGAGGAGCACAGCTGTCATCTGAGGACAGTGCTGGAGATGCTGAGGCGACACAAGCTTTATGCCAAGTATAGCAAGTGTGAGTTCTGACTGGACAGAGTCGCATTCCTGGGACATGTGGTGTCCGACGATGGCATATCAGTAGATCCGGAGAAGGTCAGAGCAGTTCGAGATTGGCCGACTCCGTAGTCAGCGTCCGACATCAGGAGCTTCCTTGGTTTAGCAGGCTATTATCGGCGGTTCATCAAGGATTTCTCGAAGATTACTGAGCCGATGACGAAGCTGACGAGGAAAGACGTGGAGTTTCAGTGGTCTAATGCTTGTGAGGAGGCTTTCAGTATCTTGAAGGCGAGGTTAACCACGGCACCAGTTTTAGCAGTACCGGATCGGAGCAGAGGCTTTGAAGTATATTGTGATGCATCAGGGAAGGACCTAGGATGCGTTCTGCATCAGCATGGCCATGTGGTCGCGTATGCTTCTCGTCAGCTGAGGACGCACGAGAAGAATTACCCGACGCACGATCTGGAGTTATCATCGGTGATCTTTGCATTGAAGATTTGGAGGCACTTCTTACTGAGTGAGAGCGTGAAGATATTCACCGATCACAAAAGTTTGAAGTACATATTCACACAGAAGGAGCTCAACATGTGTCAGAGACGATGGTTGGAGCTCATGGCTGACTACGAGATAGATTTACAGTATCATCCGGGGAAGGTGAACGTAGTGCCGGATGCTTTGAGTAGACTTCCTACTGCTATGATGCATACTGCTGACTGGAGGATTCAGCAGGAGCTGAAGGAGATGGATTTGGAGGTCGTCCTACCTGGTGTGGTTCTTTCATTCATGAATTTGCAGATTCAGTCCACGATCGTGGATCGGATCAAGGCAGCACAGGCAGGAGATCCAAAGTTGCAGAGGATCAGGAGGCAGGTTGAAGCTGGATTGCGTGCGGAGTTTGTGATTCATGAGGATGGTTCGCTGCGGTACGGCAGCAGACTCTGCATACCTGCAGGTGATGTTCGGGAGGAGCTTTTGAGCGAGGCTCATAGCTCGCCATATTCTATACATCCTGGTGGTACCAAGATGTATAAGGACCTTCGATTGAATTACTGGTGGATTGGCATGAAGAGGAGTGTGGCACGGAGCGTTGCCAAGTGTTTGATATGCCAACAAGTGAAGGCTGAGCACCATCGTACGGCTGGATTGCTACAACCACTTCCTATTCCGGAGTGGAAGTGGAAACATATTACGATGGATTTCGTGACCGGTTTACCTCGGACCCCGAAACAGAACGACGCAGTCTGGGTGATCGTTGATCGGTTGACTAAGTCTGCGCATTTCATTCCCTTCCGAGTGGGCCAGTCTACGGAAGCTTTGGCGAGGAAATATCTAGAGGTAAAATTTCATTTCTACTTCTCTTTAATTTTCCTCTTTGAGTTAGTTGTGACGTGGACCGTGTACGTGCAGGAGATTGTACGCTTACACGGAGTCCCCGTAAGCATCGTGTCTGACAGAGACTCGAGGTTCACATCTCAGTTCTGAAGAAGTCTGCAAGAGAATTTGGGTACGAGTTTGAGTTTCAGCACGGCGTACCACCCGCAGACCGATGGCCAGTCCGAGAGGACTATTCAGATACTAGAGGATATGCTGCGAGCTTGTACGCTCGATTTGAAGGGATATTGGCAGGACGATCTCCATTTGGTGGAGTTTTCTTATAACAACAGCTACCAGGCGAGCATTGGCATGGCGCCGTTTGCTGCCTTATATGGGAGGAAATGTCGATCGCCACTGAGCTGGGATGACATTGGAGATCGGGAGCTGTTGGGTCTGAAGATGATAGTTGAAGCTGTGGATGTTGTGAGAGACATCAGGGAGAAGCTCAGAGTTGCACAGGATCGCTTCAAGCATTGGGCGGATGCCAAGAGGAGACATTTGGAGTTTCAGCCTGGAGACCACGTCTTCTTGAAGATTTCCCCGAACCGTGGAGTTATCCGATTCGGGAAGAAGGGGAAGCTGAGTCCGAGGTACATCGGACCTTTCGATGTGCTGGAGCGTGTGGGAGTAGTGGCCTACCGCCTTGCTCTGCCACCATCCTTGGTGGGAGTTCACGACGTATTCCACGTATCTCAGTTGCGTCGGTACGTCAGTGATCTGTCACACACGGTGGATTTCTCAGAGATCATGGTCCGTCCGGACCTGACCTATGACCAGCAGCCCGTGCAGATTTTGGACCGTCGACAGAAGCAGTTGAGAAACAAGGTAGTTGATCACTCCATATTTTACACCTTTTTTCTGCATGTTTGCATGCCATTTTGATCGCTCGAATCGCTCTTTTCACGATTTTTCGGCAATATTGCGATGCTTTTCACGATTTCTTGTTTTTATCGAATTTCAGGAGATGTCGAGCGATTTGGAGTGATCCTGAGATGCACCCACTCCGGAGTGTCACCCGTGACTCCTTCGAGGGGAATTTTGCTATTGGAGAGGAATGGGAGAAGAAAGAACGTCGTAGGAGCGACGAGGGAGCAAAAATACGAAGATTGGGCATTTTGAGCATGTCACTCGGCCGAGTGAAGGAGTCACTCGGCCGACCATCGAGAGCCCGCTTGGCTGGCCAGATCGAAAACGTAGAAGATAGAGTATCAGCGTGCACTCGGCCGACCGTCGCCATCCCACTCGGCCGAACCACGGAGACACCACTCGCCCGAGTGGCATCAAGACGACGGCAACGAAAAGTCGAGACTTACTGTAATCTGTCAGTCGACTCCCGAGTTCCGACTCGGCCGAGTGAAGAAGTCCCCTCGGCCGAAGCAAAGAAAGTCACTCGGCCGAGTGACTCCCGAGGAGCCGACCCCCAAAAGTTCGAAGTTACTGGAATTTGTCAGGGTTTGTCACTCGGCCGAATGACATTTGTCACTCGGCCGAGTGAGCCGCGCTGCCTGTAGCGTAAATTGCGATTTTGAGGCTGCGTAGGGGCATTTTCGTCATAGTTTTTTGGGCGATTTTGGGGGGTATTTAACCCCAGTTTTTAACCTAGTTTAGAGAGCTTTTCCAGAACTTTTTGCAGCCTTTTTTAGATTACTTTTAGGAGATTAGATTGAGCTTTTAGGGGAGAGAGAAACGTGTTATTTTTTTTGGATGCTATTGATTCTTCATTGGTTTGTCTCTCTCTCTCTCTATCAAAAACTCCATTTTTATTGATATATTGAATATAGCCATGAATTCTATTGATTTTATTTGTGAATTTCTATTGAATTGCATTATGAATTGTGAGTAGTTTTATCGTCTTAGGGCGTACGGATGAACCCTATGAACCCTATTTCTAATTTGTGATGAATTGGTGAAATCATTGCTAGGATTGATTAGGGTTAGTTTGTGATTGATTTAATACGAATAGCTAGGGATTCATACCGATTGGGATTTGCAAGAGATTGGATCCCAACTCGATAGGAAGCCTTAGATATTCGAATTGGGTTACAATTGGATTTCTCCGGAATCGGTTTGCAAGAGATTGGACCGAAACTAGGGTTTTCGATTGCAATTCTATACCAATTGTAACGACCACTTTTCGTTGTACGTTGTTCGTGCACGTGCTTTTGGCCGTGCACGTGTTTATTTTAGACTTTGTTTGTTTGTGAACACTTTAGTGTGATATGCCGTTGTGAACGTCTCTGAGAGTATTAAATAGTGGCACTAATTTGGAACGACGTTTCTCGAGTCGTTTTCCCACAATTTAATCTTATTCGATGAGACGTTGAGATTCTCACTTTTGACGGGAGACGTTTCTATTTTTAGTTTCGTCGTCCGATGTCGAAATTGAGATCCATCTTCTTAGTTAGCTCACTTTCGTCATCACGATCACCTCGATATTTATTTTATAATTTTTGGAGTTTATTTGACCACTTTTATATTTTTAACAAAGTTTGTAATATTTTTAATAATTAATTTTTATTTTAATTTCGGCCAAACAAAATTTATTTGAGTTTCAAACGTTTTAAATAATTTTTGAGCCAAATCTCAGCCCCTATCTTGGCCTCACCCAATCCCTATGTGATTAGGAAGAGTAGATTTAAATTTTAAATTATTTTAAACTCCTAATCCCATTAGGATTAGCCCTAGACCAAGTCAACCCCTCTACACTATATAAACAACCTTTAGGAAGACCTATTTTCGCAAGAAAATAACCCTAGCCGCTCCCAAAACCCAAATTTGACGTTGCGATGAATCGTCGCAACGTTGCGACGAAGATCTCCCGCACCGACCGAGGAAAACATGCCAAAACCCCCGCACCGATCGGTAGCCCCCTGCCGCACCAAGCCCGCTCCGCACCCGCTGCTGTCGCCCACTCCGTTCGCCCGCACTGACCGAGAGAAGCTCTCGGTCAGACCGAGAGCTTCACCCGCTTTCCGTTCCGCACAGCCGCCCGCACCAAACCCCGCTTCGTCCCCCGCTCAGCGCCGTGTCTGACCGAGGCGCATCTCCGCACCGACTGGAGCTCCGCAACGTTGCAACGGTTGCAACGTTGCGGCGCCCCGCTCCCCCGCATCCAAGGCGCCTGACCGAGCCCCTCCTCCGCACTGACCGAGAGGAGGCCCCGCACCAAGCACGCCCCCGCACCGCTGCACACCCCCAAGCGTTGCAACCCCGCATCCCTAGTGCCCGACCGACGGATCTGCCCGCACCAAGGCTGTACGACCGAGAGCCATTCGTCGCAACCCCACACCCGTCGCACCACTTGCCACCGTGGGCCCCCCAAGTTCTCCAGAGGTATTGTGGGTCCCCCATAGGTCCCTAGGGCTACTGTGGCCCCACCTAGGTGCTTTCTCTCTGACGATTCGTCGCGTACGATGTTGCGACACGTCGTAGCCCGTCGTCGCACGTGCTAGCTTTGGAATCTGGAATCGTTGCTCCGGTTGATTGCTCTGAAATTTCCAGCGGGGAATCTAATTGGAATCTGGACTTGGAGCGCGATATTATTATTCCAACCCCCGGCGTCGCTACCCGACGCCGGTGTAGCTTTCGCGTCGTGTTAAAGTAACGCTTTGCACCCCTAGGACCCCCAACCCATTGCCTGTTAATCAAGACTAAAATTGATGTTTTTAAAATGTTTTAAATGTTTTAAATTCACTAATCAAGATTAATAATATGGACTTTAGGCCGGTGGACTTGTGCACGTAGGATAATTGTGATTTTGGACTCTCTTGGACGGTGTTTCTCAGACGTTGTACTTGCAGGCAAGTGAAACTTGCCAACTCTTGTGTAGGGCCATGTTTTTAGGCCTCTTCCTTGTTTTTAGCGTAAAAGATACTAGTCAGTGAAATGATAGCTGGCTAGACGCCTACTTGATCTAGTTTGACAACGAAACTAGATCCGTCACCTAAATTGATCTAGCTTGACAACGAAGCTAGATCCAACTCTTTAAACTTGTTAATCATGCTTACTAAACTGCCACGTTTAGTTTCCTTATCTGTACGCACTTTTAACTGACATGCATTGCATCTTACATGTCATCCAAATTGATTGTTGCATCGTAGCACACGCTACAAAATACTTGTACAATCCGTGTTTCCGTGTTTCCGGCTAGGTGCACCCCTATGCCATACTTGTTAAAAACACTTCCTGGCTCGTGTTCCAGAAGCGAGCATTCCGTGTTCGGGGGTAAGGCCCTGGCTCGATACACGTGGAGGGGTAGGGATTAACGGTCACCTGAGCTTAGGAGTGGCCCGATCAGCCACTCTAGCCAGAAGGCGGAATCTCTGTGCACGAGGTGCTTACTTTACTTGTCTTGTACTAGTGAGTGTTACTTGTAAAACTTGTCATCCATGCCATGTTTAAATGCCATGCTCGTACCTTACTTTACTTTACTTTACTTGCTGCACTCATACTTAAACTGCCATGTCATTGCATTCATGCTAGAACTGCTAGGTTGCTTTACTTGTGCCTACTTTCAGTTTCCTTGCACAAGTCTCTTGTAGACTTGCTGACATGTGCCCCTTGCTCTTTTGGGTGTCACATGTTAGACCCTGAGCCGGAGACTGTTGCTGTGTACGTGATGTTTTGCTGACGCTGAGTCTGAGTCCATGATTACCCAGGAGGAGTTTTGTGGACACTGGAGACCTTTCTTGGTGACTTTGCTGAGTTCCTTTTGTTTTAGGCTTTATTGTTAGTTGTCGGTGCATGGCACCTTTGTTTTGTACGTTGTACTTTTGTTTGCCATGTTTGGGCCTTTAGACTCTTTTCTTTTAGCCTGGTGGCTTTTTCTGTGATGTTGAAACTTATTTTATGGATATTCTGAGATATCTCTTTTGTCTCATTTCATTATTATTATCCGTGTTTCGTTCGCGTTACAAGGACATGCAGTTTAATTTTGATTAACGCTTATCGGACTTGCAGCTTTGCAGCTTCAAGTCTGAGCGGACCTTCTCACGCTTCGCCTCCATATTTTTGGGAAGCAGGGCGTGACACCAATACCCGTTTGCAAGAGATTGGACGGGTAGGAACTATCCCAACCTAGGTCGTAGCTCGAGTTTGCACGAGAGTGGGCTCGAGATACGATTGAACGATGATGTTCTTCACGCTAGCTTGCCTAGGTTAGGGTTTGCAAGAGATTGGACCCTACCTTAGGTTTGCTATAGACCGGCAATAGCGCTAGAGCGTGAGCTTGGTTCTACATTTAGTTGCAACTAGTTCACCTGAATTTCAAGTCTAGCAATTTTGAAACCTACGAATCACAATGACGAGATACGGTTTGTAGCGGGGATTCCCTACCCCCTAGGCGTCTTTATTAATTTGATATTCCTTTTATATAATTGAATGACTGTGACCGCTTTATTGCGAACATTTCTCGACTGTTCTTATAGCCAGGTGACTTGAAGAAGACACTGTCATTTGACCTCCTCGTGTTCGATACCCGCTCGCCGCTACACCGTGCGCTTGCGGTAAGACTAGCGAGTCGCGTGCCCCGGTTGCGTGTTCGCACTCCCGGGGCTCCGATCATGTTTTTGGCGCCGTTGCCGGGGAATATTTTTGACGGAGTTCAATTTGGATCACCCGGTTATTTTTCAATTTCTTTATTTATTTCTTCATTCTTTTCTAACTCTGTTTACAGCCCTATTTTGCGCGCTCTCCCGACATTTTCCACAAGATCTTAACAGGTAAAATGGGGGATGCGATTCCAATGACTGAGTCTGGCCAGGAAGATGATGAATCCTTTGCGGAGCTCCTTAAGGAACTTGTTGATGAGATCCATGCTACCGGAGCTTTTGCTATTGATATCGAGGACCCCGTCGAACAATTGTTTGCTAGCTTTGTGATGGATCAAATCTCCTCGGATGGGACTATTGGGGGCGATATCAGAGTTGATGTGAGGGATAGCAAGCTATATTTCGAAAGCGATAGAACATGCGTCGAAGAGTACTACACTCCCGAGGAATCCTTCGAGCAAACCGATATTCAGGGAGTTACACTCTACGACCCCCACTCTTGCATTTTTGAATCTGCTGACGTATTTCTTGATCTCAGGAATGAACCGGAGCAAGGTGGTGGTCCTATCGATGCTAGCGCAGAATTGGAGAGCGTCTATTCCGATGCACCGTCCTCACTAAGAAGCGAATCTGAGCCTCCACTCGAGAGTGAGCTAAACTCAGATGTTGAAGGAGAAGCCAAACTCATACAAGATGATGAAGCAGAGGGTACGGCACCCTTTGAGGTAGAGCTTAAACAATTTCCGCCGAATCTAAGGTATGCTTTCTTGGGTAGTAAATTGACCTTCCCGGTGATTGTTAATTCCCACCTCAGCCATGATCAACTTGAAAAACTACTAGAAGTCCTTAGGGATCACAAGGATGTCCTTGGCTACACTATCTCTGATCTTAAGGGAATAAGCCCTTGGCTTTGCACGCATAGAATCCATTTGGAAAACACTGACGCCACCTCCATAGAGCCTCAAAGGAGGTTGAACCCCAACATGAAGGAGGTGGTCAAAAAGGAAATCCTAAAATTGCTTGAGGCCGGAATTATCTACCCTATCTCTGACAGTAGATGGGTTAGCCCCGTTCACGTCATCCCCAAGAAAGGGGGGATGACCGTTATAAAAAATGAAAAAGGAGAGCCCATTTCTACACGCACTGTCATAGGATGGCGGATGTGCATTGATTACCGAAAACTAAATAAAGCCACCCGAAAGACCATTACCCACTACCCTTCATAGATCAAATGCTTGAACGGCTTGCTAAGCATAAATACTTTTGCTACCTGGATGGGTATTCGGGGTTTTTCCAAATCCCTTTGCATGAAGACGACCAAGAAAAGACTACTTTTACTTGTCCCTATGGCACTTACGCCTACCGCAGAATGCCCTTTGGTCTTTGTAATGCACCCGCCACCTTTCAGAGGTGTATGACCTCCATCTTTTCCGACTATATTGAAAATATTATGGAAGTTTTCATGGATGATTTCTCAGTTTATGGAAGTGAGTTTAATTCTTGTTTGGCTAATCTTACCAAAGTTCTTAAAAGATGTCAACAAAATAATTTTACGCTTACTTGGGAGAAATGTCATTTCATGGTCACCGAAGGGATAGTGCTTGGGCACCTTGTCTCCTCAAGAGGGATTGTGGTTGATAAGGTGAAGATTGAGGTAATCGAGAAACTCCCTCCTCCTATTAATGTTAAGGGCATTAGGGGCTTTCTTGGTCATGCGGGGTTTTATCTCCGCTTTATCAAGGATTTCGCCTTGATTGCCCGACCTCTTACCTCCTTGCTTGCTAAAGATGCCCCTTTTGTTTTTTCAGGTGAATGCTTGCAAGCGTTCAATACATTGAAGGAAGCACTAATTTCTGCGCCCATCATACAACCACCGGATTGGAGCCTTCCCTCTGAGCTCCTGTGTGATGCAAGTGACCAAGCCATTGGAGCGGTATTGGGAAAAAGGAAAGACAGAAAGCTTCATGCAATATTCTACGCAAACAAAACATTGGATGACGCACAGAAAAATTATACAACTACGGAGAAAGAGCTTCTAGCGGTCGTTTATTCCATTGAAAAGTTCCGCTCCTATCTCCTTGGATCCAAGGTAATTGTCCACACCGACCATGCAGCATTGAAGTATCTTCTAAACAAGAAAGAGGCTAAACCTAGGTTAATTAGGTGGATACTTCTATTGCAAGAGTTTGATTTGACAATCAGAGATAAGAAGGGTACGGACAACGTTGTGGCGGACCATTTGTCTAGGCTTATTCGTGACAAGGAGGACGAGAGCTTGCCCATCGATGACTCCTTTGTTGATGAGAGGCTATATGCCATAAGGCCCGGTGAAGTTCCTTGGTATGCGGACTTTGTCAATTACTTGGCTTGTGGGATTAAACCATGCGGGATGCCCACAGAGCAAAAGAGGAAATTTATGCATGAAGTCCGTAGCTATTTTTGGGAAGATCCGTATCTCTTTAAGATATGCAATGATGGGGTTATTCGGAGATGTATTTCTAAGGAGGAGGCTACCTTCATCATCTTGCATTACCATAGTATGCCATGCGGGGGACATCACGCCGCTTCCAAGACTACAGCTAAAATATTGCAGAGTGGATTCTTTTGGCCAACCATGTTCAGAGACACGCACGACTTCGTTAAGGGGTGCGATAGATGCCAACGGACCGGGAATATTTCCAAACGAAATGAGATGCCAATGAGGCCCATTCTAGAGATTGAGCTCTTTGATTGTTGGGGAGTGGACTTCATGGGACCATTTCCGTCAAGCAAGGGTAACAAGTATATCTTATTGGCCGTGGACTACGTCTCCAAATGGGTAGAAGCCATCGCCACCCCTACCAATGATGCGAGGGTTGTCTCAAAGTTTTTCAAGCAGAATATTTTCCCGCGCTTTGGGGTGCCCCGTACTTTGATAAGCGACGGGGAACGCCACTTTATAGAAAAAAAATTTGAAGCCATGTTGAAAAAGTACGGGGTAAACCATAGAATTGGCATGGCCTACCACCCTCAGACGAGCGAACAAGTGGAAGTTTCAAATAGAGAAATCAAGCAAATTCTTGAAAAGACCGTAGATTGATCTAGAAAAGATTGGTCCATGAAGTTAAACGATGCCCTATGGGCATATCGCACAGCCTTTCGCACTCCCATTGGCACCACACCGTTCCGACTTGTTTATGGGAAAGCTTGTCACTTGTCGGTAGAGTTGGAGCACCGCGCGTATTGGGCCATCAAGACCCTCAATTATGACTATAAGAGTGCGGCGGTGAGACGGCTCCTAGATATCAATGAGCTTGACGAAATTAGAAGAGATGCCTACGAGAGCTCAAGAATTTACAAAGAAAGGACCAAGATTCTCCACGACGCACGCATAACTGTCACGGACTTCAAGGTCGGAGACAAAGTCTTGCTATATAATTCCTGACTCCAACTATTCCTCAGGAAGTTGAGGTCACGGTGGTCCGGACCTTTCATCATCAAGCACATACAACCGGGAGGAGCTTTTGAATTGGAAGGGAAAGACGGAGCCATGTTCAAGGTGAATGGGAAACGGCTACATCATTATTCCGAAGGAGTCCCTATGGGTGAAGTAAATAGAATATATCTACTCAAGAGACGGCCGGATGACCTTTCATACCTCCTTGATGAGGTTATTGAAGAGGCTATCCCCTACTCCATCGGTGCACTCCATGATGACGACTTCGAAGAAGGCCAAGATTCGGTCGAAGAAGAGAAGATGGAGGACTCTCTCAATAGCTCCATGGCGAATGATGATGGCGACGCTGATGTCACGAGAATATGGGAGTTTTGCAAGCTCTCGACATTGAAGAGTCCAAAGAAAGCTCCACCGATTCGAAGATCGGTGTCACCGGCGAAGTCAAAGACCGGAACAAGCTCAAGCTTGGGGGAGCCATCCCCCAACATTGCTCATGATGAAGGGGCACTGAGGAAGGCCACACACCACCACGATCCAAATCCGAGCGGTCTTCCCGGCAAGTTCGACGGGTGCATCTCATATGCACCCAACATCAAGCGTTGATTGAACATCCAAAGGGGTCGAGCTCAAGACCTTAAACGAGCGCTTATCGGGAGGCAACCCGATGGTTTTTGCATTATTTTTAGTTGGTTTTTATTTTTATTCTAGACTTTATTAATGTTTTGAGTCCTTTTGCCCATAAAAACCGTGACAACGGGTCTTAATTCTTATGACAGGAGAGGAGAAAAGGAGATCTCTCATATGGAGGAAGATAGAGGCAAGGAAGACCACTCCAGGAATGCGCTCAGGGCTTGGGAGGAGGAAGAAACCATTTGGAGGAAGAAAAACAGAGAGAAGAGCGAAAACAGAGCCCCGAAGCAGAAAACAGCATGCCACTCGGCCGAGTATCATATGCGACTCGGCCGAGCAAAGGACCCCATTCGGCCGAGTGGGGCACCAACAAGGGAAGTCTGCTGAACCCAACTCTTTTTCTTTTTTGTGCATTTCGTATTAACTGTGACTCGGCCGAGTACGTTTAGTCACTCAGCCGAGGGAAACAGATACCCTCTTAACCTGAATATTGCCGAGTAGCTTGTGCCACTCGGCCGAAGGAGTTTTCTCCCTTCGGCCGAGTGAACAGAAGCCACTCGGCCGAGTCGTAAGTGGCGGGGAGAAATTTAAATTTTTTTTATCGATACGTCACTCAGCCGAGCAACATAGTCACTCGGTCGAGTCGTATCTGCACCTATATAAGCCGTTGCGGGCTCGGCGCGAATTTCAACGCGACTAATCCCCAATTTCACCCGAGACCTGAGCCTGTTCATCTCCCCTCGCCCGTGACCGTACCCCTCCCTCGCCCGAATCACCTCGCCGCCGGCCCCGATCGCCGCACCACCGCCGACGACGCCTCTTCTCGAGCATCGCCGACCTCCGGCGACACCCCCCACCGCCGGCCGACCGCCGGCAATCCCCTGTTTAGCGCAAAACTCCTTTTTCTCCCCATTTTTGACGATCTGTATGCCCATTGAGCCCCTAACCCAAATTAACTTCTTTATCTATCTGTTATACCCCATCTCCCCTATGTATTTTGAATATTACCCGCTGATATCGTTGTTTGATTTGCAGGATATCTTGGGGGAGCTTAGGGGAGCTTCATGACGCACTTTTAGCTTTGCGGAGGCGGTGCTCTTCGCACGCACTTGCTGATTTGCTCTCGCGGCGTGTTCAGGTACACTCGTCCCTTTTATTGAGCACGCCGTATTATATTTTTATTGGGTGAGCACTCGCGGCACACATGTCGCCCCGCACTAGGCCACGCATGCGGGGAGCCTCTTCCAAGCGGAAGAGGACCGATGATGCCGGTCCCTCTCACGCTAGGGAGGACTCCCCTCCACCTAGTCCACCACCCCCCCACACAGCCGCTTCCCGCCGATCACATCCACGCACAGCCTATCCGGCTCCCGTTGTCGGGCCGCTGGGGATCACGTTCAGAGACGATGCACAGTGCGTCCGATTTGAGCGTATCGCACAGCGATCTATAGTGCCCTCTAGGTTCGCACACTTAGCAAACCTTGACCGCCTAGGGGTGCTAGAGGGGATGCTCACGTTGTACGGCAACGTGGGTTGGCGCGACTTTTTGTCAGTGTCGGCGGACACCTACATCCGTCCGACACTTGAGGTACTTAGCTCGATAGCCCGGACCCCTGGAGGATGCACATTCTGCCTTATGGATCGAAATTGCGAGGTCACTCTCTCCATGCTTCGCGTGTTCTTCCAGTGGCCCGATGTCCCCGTCCCTGACCGAGCCTACGCACCCACTCACATCCCACCACCGTCGTTTGACACTTCCACGTTCTGGACACGTATCACGGGCTCCCACCATGGCTTTGACCCTAGCAGGGCCAAGGCCTCAGCCATCATGCACCCCTGCCTCCGTATGGCCCAGCACCTCATGGCGACCTTTTTCTTGGCGAGGTACGAGCCTGGGACGATGTCTACGCCTGAGCTCTATATGCTCTACGCGATGACTCGCTCCAGAGTTCTCTATAGGGATAGCGATGACCTGGTCCCCGCCGTTGAGATTGATATGGCTAGCTAGTTTTTAGACCGCATCATCATTTTGGTGGGAGCTCACTCACCTATTTGCTACGACGGTCTGATTACTCTGCTAGCCCTGATGACCGGCGTGGACCTACCTGCTGACCTTAGACGAGCCCCGGGCCCCACTGCACTCTCGATAGACGTCATGGACCGGATGAAGATGCTTTATCCCCACGGCCAGCGGCATTGGGTGTGGTTGCACGGTCCTTTTAGTGCCGATTACATGATCCTCCTGAGCCTCGTTCGGACACATATAGGACCGGCCCATGAGGATTGGATCCCAGCGATGGATCTCCTCATCCCAGCTGCCTACGTACTTGAGGTCGAGGGCACTGAGCAGGCACCCCTGCACCCCCTGCACCTCCTGCTGACCTCGTGATCCCTCAGCCCGAGCCTGCACTTTCTGCACCTCCCGGCACTTCTGTCCCCACTTCTGCCAGTGTCGGGAGTACCCTTGCTGAGCCGTCCACCACTTCTGCCACCACCCCCACCACTGATGTGCCTATCTCGGTTGAGCCTATTTCCTCACTTCTTCCTGAGCGTCCACCCACCATACTAGAGAGCGGCGAGCCTTCCTTCGCTGCCGTCGTGGAGACCCTGTCCGGTTTGATGTCCGCTGGGGTGTCATCTTTTGGTCCTTACACTTCCTCCCCAGTGGTCGACCCTTCTGTCTCCATCGTAGCTGTCCTATCCGAGAGTGTCGTGACGTCTGTCCCTGCTTCTGTGTCACCGACCTCTCTTGCTGCATCGTTGTCGATTTTGTCTTCCACCACTGCTGATGCCTCCTCGTCCCAGCCATGTCCCAGCCTCGCACTGAGGCTGGGCATCCACTAGTGAGCACATCACCTTTTCCACACATGCCTGCTGGCCCGATTACTTACACTGCCCGTATCAGACAGCCCAGACCTTCATAGCCTAGACCTGTTCGTCCCTCCGCTCCACCACCCCTTGACGCTCTACTTCAGAGCCTTCATGCTCTTGAGGGCTCTCTCTGCCGCAGTCAGTTCCGTGGAGTCCCGTGTCGCCATGCTTCCCGATATTCAGGTTTGCCTGAATCAGATCCTGGCGCGACTCCCTCCACTACACCCACCCACCCAGCCGACACCTCGACCACCACCTCCACCACCACCTCCGCCACAGGACGGAGACGGTGCAGCACCACCAGCTTAGGCACACCCTTGATGCCATTGATCCTTTTTGTCGTTATGCTGCCCATTCTCTGCTGGTCCTGTCGATATATTTTTTTAGCCCCCCTCCCCCCCGCACTATTTTTGTCCCTATCTTGCTCACATCATTATATATCTTTTTTTGGGAGAGAGTGCGAGTTATTTTTGGTGACAAATTATCTGCATCACTCCGATCTTTGCATGCATCTTTCACATCATCATATTTTCTTTTCATTTTCTTTTTTTTATCATGCATGCATCCTCACCCTCCCCACCCATTTCACGTCTCTCGGTGTGCCACACTTTGCACATTGAGGACACTGTGCACTTTAGCTTGGGGGAGTGAGTTCTCACACTTTTTGCCTTTATCACCTTTATTTTTAGTTTTTCACGTTTTTTCCGCTTTTGCACCCCCTTTTCATCACTTTTTCATTTTTTACCATGCATCACGTTTTTCTTATTTTCCTTGTGTGCTGCATTGTAAATAGTCTTGTTTTTCTTTATCTTTATTTCTTTCATCTTTTGCTAGAGATGATTTTTCTGTGATGACGATGACGTGGTGTTAGCTTTTCTCTATATGCATGCTAAATTTGTCATGTCATAGCTTTTGTTTCTGATATCATATGCTACGCCCTGTTTTGCATTTAGAAATAATGACCCACTTCTTTTTCCGTATGAAAATGGATGAAATTCTATTATTAGCTGATGTCTGATGATTCATATGTATGCTATCGTAGAAAACACACCAAGATTCACGCATTGATGCTTATATCTGGAGTACTGCTTTCTTTTCTCATGTCACTTCTTATTGCATGATTTGTACGCATCACTTCAGGTTGATTGAATGTTTGCTAGCATTGACAAATCTGGATTAGTTTACTTTTTGAGATCAAACTGAGTAGATTAAATTACCCTGCTGAAGTTGTCATGCACGTCCTATAGAGTGAACCGAGAGATACATTTATTTCTTTCTCCACATATCTTGAACACCATTTCTCTACTTTAAATTCATTGGTAAATCTCCCCATAGCAATTCTATTATTGGCATCCCCCCGTTATTATATCTCATGCTCCAAATTCCCCAAAACCAAAAAGAAAAAAAATACTTGTATATCCTTCTCTTTTGATTTGGGATCATTTGTGTATATATGCTAATAAAAAAAGATTTGAGAAAAAGAAAAGAAAAGAGAAAAGAAGTTCGAAAACGATCCCATCTCATACCCTTTCTCTCTTTCTTCCCTCTTTCGCTTTTATTTCTATTTCTTTTACTTTTGGAGCTTCAAAAGAAACGGGGAATGTAAATATTGTTTTGTTTATGCCACCACGCTTATGGATAAGCTTGGGGGAGAGGATCATATGATGTGTGAGAGAGTGACTACTTGACGGTGCATGACAACCTAGGCTAAGTAATATTTTATACTCGGTGAGATCGCTAAAGTTTCACGAAATCCAGAAATCTACGCTTAGCATTCATTTCATGAAAACCACACTTTTCTATTCTTACTACTCTATTGTGTGATATCTCTTATACTCCTTATAGAAAGCATTCAATTGAAAAGTGTGTGATCTACGATATTGTATACCGCTTTAGATGCTTCAAACGATGCTAATTCTAGAATTATTCCATTTTTCATGCTATATTGATATTCTTGGGTTTTCTATTTCAAATGCATCATTATACTATAATATCGAGATAAAAGTCTTTGACATGTGTTTTTACTTTCGATGTGTGCTATATGAGTAAGCAAACCCCACGTCCTGAGAAAAATGATCTAGCAGCTTCCCTCTTCGTTTTCTATTGTGTTTTTCGTTTTTTTTCATTTTCCGCCTTTCCATCGTTTCTATTTTCTTTATCCACCGGGTTCGCTTTTTACTCATCTTCCTCGAGGACGAGTAAGAGGTAAGCTTGGGGTATTTTGATCACTCCATATTTTACACCTTTTTTCTGCATGTTTGCATGCCATTTTGATCGCTCGAATCGCGCTTTTCACGATTTTTCGGCAATATTGCGATGCTTTTCACGATTTCTTATTTTTGTCGAATTTCAGGAGATTTCGAGCGATTTGGAGTGATCCTGAGATGCACCCACTCCGGAGTGTCACCCGTAACTCCTTCGAGGGGAATTTTGCTATTGGAGAGGAGTGGGAGAAGAAAGAACGTCGTAGGAGCGACGATGGAGAAAAAATACGAAGATGGGGCATTTTGAGCATGTCACTCCGCCGAGTGAAGGAGTCACTCGGCCGACCATCGAGAGCCCGCTCGGCCGGCCAGATCGGACACGCAGAAGATAGAGTATCAGCGTGCACTCGGCCGACCGTCGCCATCCCACTCAACCGAACCACGGAGACACCACTCGCCCGAGTGGCATCAAGACGACGGCAACGAAAAGTCCAGACTTACTGTAATCTGTCAGTCGACTCCCGAGTTCTGACTCCGCCGAGTGAAGAAGTCCCCTCGGCCGAAGCAAAGAAAGTCACTCGGCCGAGTGACTCCCGAGGAGCCGACCCCCAAAAGTCTGAAGTTACTGGAATTTGTCAGGGTTTGTCACTCGGCCAAATGACATTTGTCACTCGGCCGAGTGAGCCGCGTTGCCTGTAGCGTAAATTGCGATTTTGAGGCTGCGTAGGGGCATTTTCGTCACAGTTTTTTGGGCGATTTTGGGGGATATTTAACCCCAGTTTTTAACCTAGTTTAGAGAGCTTTTCCAGAACTTTTTGCAGCCTTTTTTAGATTACTTTTAGGAGATTAGATTGAGCTTTTAGGGGAGAGAGAAACGTGTTATTTTTTTTGGATGCTATTGATTCTTCATTGGTTTGTCTCTCTCTCTCTCTATCAAAAACTCCATTTTTATTGATATATTGAATATAGCCATGAATTCTATTGATTTTATTTGTGAATTTTTATTGAATTGCATTATGAATTGTGAATAGTTTTATCGTCTTAGGGCGTAGGGATGAACCCTACAAACCCTATTTCGAATTTGTGATGAATTGGTGAAATCATTGCTAGGATTGATTAGGGTTAGTTTGGGATTGATTTAATACGAATAGCTAGGGATTCATACCGATTGGGATTTGCAAGAGATTGGATCCCAACTCGATAGGAAGCCTTAGATATTCGAATTGGGTTACAATTGGATTTCTCTGGAATCGGTTTGCAAGAGATTGGACCGAAACTAGGGTTTTCGATTGCAATTCTATACCAATACCCGTTTGCAAGAGATTGGACGGGTAGGAACTATCCCAACCTAGGTCGTAGCTCGAGTTTGCACGAGAGTGGGCTCGAGATACGATTGAACGATGATGTTGTTCTTCACGCTAGCTTGCCTAGGTTAGGGTTTGCAAAAGATTGGACCCTACCTTAGGTTTGCTATAGACCGGCAATAGCGCGAGAGTGTGAGCTTGGTTCTACATTTAGTTGCAACTAGTTCACCTGAATTTCAAGTCTAGCAATTGTGAAACCTACGAATCACAATGACGAGATACGGTTTGTAGCGGGGATTCCCTACCCCCTAGGTGTCTTTATTAATTTAATATTCCTTTTATATAATTGAACGACTGTGACCGCTTTATTACGAACATTTCTCGACTGTTCTTATAGCCAGGTGACTTAAAGAAGACACTGGCATTTGACCTCCTCATGTTCGATACCTGCTCGTCGCTACACCGTGCGCTTGCGGTAAGACTAGCGAGTCACGTGCCCCGGTTGCGTGTTCGCACTCCCGGGGCTCCGATCAGTAGTCGACCTGGTGAGAGTGATGTGGCGTCACGGATCACATGGAGAGTCCACTTGGGAGAGAGAGGGTGAGATGAGAGAGCGTTACCCTCACCTATTTTGATAGAAATTCCGAGGGCGGAATTTTCTTAAGGTGGGTAGGATGTAACGGCTGGTTTTTGTATGATGATATTTATAGATATATATAATTGTTTGTCTTCTCCCTTCTTCTTTCCCGTATCTCTTTCCCCCTATCTGGAGCTGAGCGTGCTTCATGACGCTCTTATCTTAGAGCTAGACTCATCTTAGAAGTCCCTAGAACCCATCCCGAAGCTTCGCACGTCATTTGGGGACTTGTGTGCATTTTAGTCGGTTCAAGAAGAAGAACCGACCGATTAGATGCAAATCTAGTCGGTCAGAAACTCTTCATGGACCGACTAGTTTCCCTTTGATTTTTCCACTGAGTTACTGTTTACGCTTAGTCGGTCTAAGTTCATCCACCGACCGACTAGTTGTGAAACTAGTCGGTCAACACTTCTTCGCAGACCGACTAAGTTAGAGATCATTTCATGCGGTCGAGTTACTATTTACCATTAGTCGGTCTAAGAACGAATACCGACCGACTAGTTGACAAACTAGTCGGTTAGGTTTCCTTCGGTGACTGACTAATTTTCAAAAGTACTTGTCGACCATCTTCATCCTTTAGTCGGTCAATGAACACTGGCCGACCAACTAGGTTGCAAACTAGTCGATCGACGAGCCTTCACAGACCGACTAAATCTGTCAACCCTGTACCGACACTGTTCTCTGTTTGCTTTTAGTTGGTCACAGTTAGACGACCGACTGACTAGTTCTCAAACTAGTCGGTCGACCGCCCTTCACTGACCGACTAATTGACCCCGAAACCCAAAATTTTGACCTAGCCGCCGTTTGTTTTTCTTATTTAAACGCGCGGCCTTATTTCTTTTCTCCTCATTATTTTGAGCCATCTTCTTCTCCAACCTATCTCTTTCTCTTCCCCTACCTCTCCTTCCTTCTCCCTTGCGCCCTCCATCTTCTCCAAGGTTCTTCTCCCCTTCCATTCTCCATTCTCCTTTCTCCTTTCTCTTCTTTCTCCTGTTTCTTGTTTCTCCTTCCTATTTTCCCACAAACAGCCGACCACCCTCATCTCCCCCTCAGATCTGAATCTTATGGCTAAATCCGGCCACCGTCCCTTTCCCTTTTCCGTGAGCCATCCCCTTTTAGCCATTTTTCTCCTCGCGTGGCGATCCAATCCCAGATCTAGCGACGACGACCCTGGGAGACGCCGAGATCTTTGCCACCACCTACGGAGGCCGACGACACCACCAACGATCAACGTTCCTCGCTGCGCTACCCGCGGCCTAGGAATTTTCGGACGACGCCTAGCTTCCACCAATCAGATCTGACGCTGGATCTTCATGCAAATCGTCATTTTCAGGTTGGTCTCCTAAACTCGTAGAAACCCCCACCGTAGATAATCAAAACCCTAATTAAAATCAGCAACTAAATCAATTAAATTTATTTTCTGTTGATTCTTAAACGTTGTACAACCGTAGATAAATCGACGAATGAACTTTATGCATGTGCACATAGGATAGATCGTCGATTGGGTTAAATGCATTAAAAATGTGATTTTTGATGAATAGGTTAGTCCCGATAACCTAGACACAACCCTAATAGGAATTATTGAATCGCGATCTGACACCGTCACCGTGTCACGGTTTTCAGACGTTCTTTCGCTGACGAGACGTTTGGACGAGACGTTCCAGGAGGACGACGCACTCGCCACCGCAGGCAAGTGTACCACTTGCGTTCTTGGCCATGTTTAGGCTTTAGTCTTGTTAGGATTGATATTTTGGAACAATGAGAACCGGACGTGAAATGATAGCGTCCGGGACGCCCTTGATGGCTCAGACTTGACAATGAAGTCTGAGTCCAACAACAACAATTTTGACATCATATGATTGACATGCGTGTGTGTGAGTTGTGGACACCCTAGTACAACCCCTCCTGTTTTGTCGTGTCATGTCCCTTCTGTCTTGCCATGTCCCGTTCCGTCTTGCACAGCCCACTGGCCAATAGGGCACTCGCCAAGCCAGAGCGAGTGATCCCTTGTACTGATTCACAGCCCGATGGGCAATAGGGCACCTGTCAAGCTAGAGCCTGATACACAGCTCAGAGAGTAATAGGGCACTTGTCAAGATAGAGCAAGTGATCTCTTGTCCTGTCATGATTCTTGGGGTTTTGGGGTAGGGTTGAGCATGCACGCGGCAAGAGGGTCTGATGCCCCTCGAACCGTAAAGGCGTGAACCCTTTTCGTGTCTTGTCTTGTCCTGTCTGGCTCTCCATGTTCCGTCTTGTCTTGACACCTGTAGGCTAGTCCCGTAGTCGGTAGCACTCGCTACGACTACTACTTGTCGTGTTTACTTTCCTGCTGCGTATACTTTCGTTTGTTCGTTTGTTATAACCTCAGCATGTTAATCAACCAGTAAAATGTTGTTAAATAATTGGTGCACTTGCAGTTTGGTCTAACCCCTTCTTGTAGACCTTACCTGACGTACAGTTCCTTCTTTTGGTGCTGTACGTCAGGGATCGAGCCAGAGTACGTCGAGGAGACTGACTTGCCAGCTGACGTGGAGCCAGAGAGTGTTGATCCTGAGTACGATCCTGAGGAGGACCAGAGCTAGAGACTACTCGTTGTAGTATCCAGAGATATCCGTTACTTTTAGTTGGGTGTGTAGCCCCTTTCGTTTCCCTGTTTAGGTCGGGTGCATGCACCGTTAGATTTTCTTTTCTGCAGTTGTAGCCTTCGGGCGTTGAGACTTGGTACTTTTGATATTTTGGAATAAAATGATTTGTCTTTCCCTTTCTTGTACTCTTATTTTTCTGTACTAACTTACAGGGACATGTACCTTCGTCTTTGTACCACACAGACGCTTATTGGGTCAGGACTCCTTAGCTCTGGCCTAAGCGGGCCTAGTCACGCTTCGCCTCCGCTGTTTTGGGAAGCGGGGCGTGACACCTGACGTGCGTTTATATTTCTTATATTTGCGCACATTTTCTTCCGTGTTTGTCCGTATTTTACCGCCGTCTTACATTCATTTTCTCGTGTTTTCTTGTTTTCTTTCTCTTTTCCGTGTTTTCTGTATTTTTCAGGAGTTTACTGGCATATGGGGCATAAAACGATGATATCGCAAGTCCCCGGAGCAACGGGAGGAGTCACACATGATCCAGGGGGTCAAACGACGAAGATAGCATATTTCTGCCCCTCACCCGATCGGTTGATCATCTTCAACCGATCGGGTGATGCACGCATGCACCACCCGGACGCAGCTTGGAGCTCACGAGAAGTCACCCGGTCGGTTCAGTGACCGGGTCAAAAGCTCAAAGTCTCTGGAATTCGAAGCTGATTGCCAACCGATCGGGTGACCTTCACCCGATCGGTTCACCTGTAGCTGAATTTCAAAAGCCAAGACACGAAGATCCAATCGGTCTCCTCACCTGGTCGGCACCAAGATCCAATCGACCGCATCCATGTTTCAACCGGTCGGTTCATCCTGACCGGGTGAAGTTCCACATCGCGCTGTAATTCTGTGAAGCGGTTCACCCGATCGGCTGACTTGTCAACCGATCGGGTGATGTCGTTTTCTATATATAGAACCCTAGGTTTCCCAGATTCGAGAGGGAGTTATTTTTTGCTGTTTTCTTCATTTTGTGACGGCTGCAATTTTCCAGTTTTTGTAAGTTTTCAGATCTTTGTCAAACTTCAGTATTATCTTAATTGCTTTACTACCATTGCATTTCTATTGTCAGATCATGATTTTTACGGTCGATTTCTGTTTAGATCGTTTTTTACTAAATATGTGTGAGTAGTTCCCAAATCTGGGATTTTGGCGGAAACCCCTTCGTGGGCTCTTCCCGATGCGTCCATGGGCTAGGAAATTGATATGGATTAGGAATCTAACGGTTACGCGGGGTGTTTTATTGTCATCGGCGGGAAAAAGACCGCCTTTGACCGTTGGGCCAAGGGGGAATAAACTTGGCGGTTGACTCCCTAGCCATAGCTCACACCCTTAGCGTAGACGCCGAATCCTAGCGCGCGGGAGCGGCATGATGAGACGTTGGGAGTTATCGTTGCGAGCTTAGTGCTCCCGGGGTCGATCAGTGTTAATGGACATGGGAGTGCCCACTGATCGAACCCGGGAAGTCCGACGTATCATCCTGGGCACCGACCGGAATATCGGACCCATGGGATGCCGGTACCACTTTCAGAGGCAACGTCTCACCTTTAGACCCTAATTCCGATCGTTATACTATCCGTAGGCTATATCGGCGAGAGTCGCTAGATAGGGTGGAAACCAAAGTCCCGGGTTTTTCCTTCGTATTTTCTATACCTTGCATTCCTTTACCGTGACAACCCATTATTCGATCTGGGCTAGCTCACCCATGGGGTGATTTTGATCCTCTTTGACACAAGCACATCCACGCCTCCCTGTGTTCGAACCCCCAAGCCTCACTACAACACCGTGCGCTTGCGGTTACAAATATTTAAATCTCACGCCCCCAATCGTATCATTGCACACATCTAGCGCGCAGCCGCCGGGGGGCGGGTCAAGTTTATGGCGCTGTTGCCGGGGAGGCAACGTGCTTGTTATTTTAGGATTTCATGAACCCTAGTGTCTAGCTCACATCCCTACCTCACGATAATTTTCGCATTCTTCTTTTTCCTTTTTATTTTCTTATTTTTATTTTTATTTTTATTTTTATTTCTTATCTTATCTGTTTCTTTCCCACTTTTCGCTTCACGGGTGTTTGTTGTTTTTCATGCGCAGGAGTTCAAGAAGTCTCGACGACTTGATCCACGTTGATCCGGAGATAAACGCCACCCTAAGGCGTTTGGCCGCCGAGAAGCGAAGAAGAGAGGATCCTGAAGCCATGGGGGAGAACACCCCACCTCACAAGTCTCTGCTGGAGTACTCGATGCCATCTATCGAGTCCACCTCCACCATCCGTCCTCCAGCTATTACGGCCCAAAGCTTCGAGCTTAAGCCATCTTTTGTGACGTGGATCCAGCAGGATCAATTTTCGGGTGCACCCATGGAGAGCCCGATTGGGCATTTAGACTCCTTCTTGGAGAAATGTGAAACCTTCCGGATAAACGGTGTCACAACTGAGGCGATCCGACTGAAGCTATTCCCCTTCTCCTTGCGAGATAAGGCCAAGCTGTGGCTTAGGGGGAAGGACCCGAATACATTCAACACCTGGGAGAAGCTCTCAAATGCTTTCCTGACGAAGTTCTTTCCCCCGGGGAAGACCATGAAGCTGAGGAGTGAGATCTCCTCCTTCTCCCAGGCCAGCCACGAGTCCTTGCATGAAGCTTGGACGAGATACAAGGAGATGCAGAGAAGATGTCCCCACCATGAGCTCCCCAAGTGGCAGATCATAAATCTGTTTTATAATGGGTTGAGGGACGATTTAAAATCTTCCATGGACGCCGCGGCTGGAGGGTCCTTCATGTCAAGAAGCGAAGAAGATGTCGGACAGATTCTGGAAAATATGGCGTCTAACAACGAGCGATGGTGTGACGAGAGAGCCACACCTAGATTTAGGGGCATCCATAGAGTCGAGGACGTCGACAAATTGTCAAGCAAGTTTGACTTACTGTCAACCCAGATCTCCGCATTGATGGTAGGCGCCGGTGGAGCCGGTGCACAACAGATTGCTGCAGTGGAATCCGAAGTTTTGGAGAGTTCGACGGTGGTGACATCTCACCACCGTTGGATCAGGCGAGCGCATTATTTTACAATCCTACGGGGAATGCGCCTTTTCCACCACGAACCAACTCCAACCCGGCCTACTCTCCTAACAACCGGAATCATCCCAACCTTAGCTACCGAGCGCCTTATCAACAGCCGGCTCAGCAACAACAGCAGATATATCAGCCGGCCTGGCCCCAACAGCAGTTTCAGCAGCAGCAATTTCAGCAGCAACAACCTCCACCACAGTATCAACAGTATGCTCCTAGGAATCAGCAGCCCACCCAGCAGTAATACGGCCAGCAGAGGGCCATTTCTCCGGTTGAGTCCCTCCTGACTCAATACATCGCCAATCAGGAGAAGATAAATCTAAAGCTGGAGATGGGACAAAGAGTCCTCACTGATCAGGTGACCCAGCTGGGGTTGCAAGTGGCGAACCTTCAGAGACTACAGAATTTATTACCGCCACAGCCTGAGGTAAACCCTAGGGGGTAAATCAGACCTTGGCGCTCATACATGAGCATGAGAACGTGTCCGCCATAGTCTTGAGGAGCGGAACGCAAATACCTACGAGAGAGCCCCCCAAAGGACCGGAAGCACCGTTGGTCATGGAACGACCAACTGAGAAATTAAATGACGACAGTGCTTCGTCACCAAAGCCAACTACTCCGGAGGGAGTTCATAGAGAGGAGAAGAAAAAGGATGAGGAATGGAACCTAAAAAATGTTCAAGCCCATTGTGCCTTTCCCACAACGGCTTGTCAAAGCCAAAATCGATGAGAAGTATGGCAAATTCTTTGCCATGGTGAAAGATCTGAGCTTACAAATCCCCTTCCTCGAGGCCATCGAGACAATTCCCTCATATTCCAAATTTCTGAAAGACTTGGTGACACGGGGATCTAGAAAAGAGAAGGTCGTGTTAACGGTGGAGTGCAGCGCACTCATTCAGCGCGCAAATCCGCCCAAGCTCAAGGACCCCGGAAGTTTCTCCATCCCTTGCTCTATTAGGGAAGTGCAAATCCAGAGGGCGCTCGTCGATCTAGGAGCGAGCGTCAGCTTAATGTCCCTATCGCTGTACAAGAGAATATGGATGGGAGACTTAGAGCCCACCGGCATGACATTACAACTTGCTGACCGTTCGGTCAAGTACCCGGTGGGAGTAGTGGACGACCTCCCCGTCGATGTGAGAGGAGTACAAGTTCCGGTTGATTTTGTGGTTATGGACATGCCGGAATACAAGCATACCCCTATTTTCCTTGGACGGCCCTTTATGGCAACAGCCGGAGTTTTGATAGACGTGAAGAACGGGAAGCTTTCCCTCAATGTGGGCCAAGAAAGAGTCGAATTTGACTTAGGCTTGTCGATGAAGCATCCAAATCCCCCGGACGATCCTAGTATCAGTATGCTGGAAAACGAAGAAGATAGAGCTGTTGAAACAAGTGCCTGGGAAGTACTCTCGAGGAATCCCCCCGATAGCTTGGGGGACCTTGGAGAGCAAGTTGGCTCCCCAAAGAATGAAGTTGCTAATGAGGCGGTCGCGCGACATGTGATCCCTCCCGGATTCCCAAAGGCTCCCCCTACGAGGAGGAAGGGGAAAGAACCCATGGACCTCATCGGTGATGAGGTCCGGATCCTGAAAAAGATGGCGATAGACGCCAATTTGAGGGAGAAGCCCCCGGATCCTATCGACAAAGGGAGGGTAATTGAGCAAATCTTCTTACAGCCGCCGACTACACCAATAGCCACAAGCTCTGGAGTTGAAGAGATGCCGGATTTTGGGCATCACCCGTATCGCCCACCATGAACATCATCAACGGGCGTCGAGCTAAACGACGTTAAACAAAAGCGCTTCATGGGAGGCAACCCATGCTCTAAACTTTTACTTCCGCTTTTTAGGACTTTTTCTTAACTTTATTTTATCTATTTTTATAAATAAATCCAGCCGCAAGAACTTCCGTCGGGGAACTTAGGCGATTTTTGGGTTTTTGCAGAAAACAAGGCCCCAACCGATCGGGTGATAACTCACCCGATCAGTTGGGATGTATCAGCTAACAGCCGTATTAGTAACTAAATAAATCGACCGGGTGAAGAACGAAGAGACCGGGTGAACAGAACGGGTGACCTGGGGAAACTCTCGGGAAAATTTCAGGGATTTGTCAACCGATCGGGTGACAAGAAACGAGACCGGTTGAGGGACCGGGTGAGAAACCTTAAGCTTTCGGGAAAATCTGTGGAGCGGACACCCGATCGGGTGAGTTATCATCCGATCGTTTCGCCTGTAGCACTTTTTCAGCCAAAAATTTCGACCTAAAGTCAACCGATCGGGTGACTTCTCACCTGATCGGTTCGACTTAAACCCTATAAACATCCCCCGATCCACCCATTCACATCGCCTCGCCCGATCACCTCCTTCGCCGTCGTTTCGCCCTCCAAATTCTCCCAACGGCCAAAAACTCCCCTCCCACTTCCTCCACTCCTCCATTAGCCTCTCTCTCCACCTCCCCCTTGCATTTCTCCATCTCTCTCTCTCTCTCTCTCTCTCTCTCTCTCTCTCTCTCTCTCTCTCTCTCTCTCTCTCTCTCTCTCTCTCCTATTTCGCATTTTTCTAGCCCTAATTCCCAACACCCACCCACACTTTCGAATTTTTTGCTGAAAAAGAGTGTCGTGGCTCCACACTTCTCCCATTGCACGGCATTGGGTCATCTACAAGCGAGGAACTCGAATTTCTACGGGGTAACTTCGCTCCACTTCTCAAATTTCAATTTTTACCCTCGATATTTAATTTGCTTGGTTATTCGTGTGTGTGTGCTTCAATAGTATTTTGCACTCATTTGCATCACCCACACGCACACATGGCCTGGGAGAGAGACAAAGGGAAGGGTATCTTGCGGGAGGAGGAACCGTCTCGAAAGAGACGTAAACAAACACGTCCTCCTCTCCACACATGTGAACTGGCACTTGCCCCTCCCCCGCCTATCATCCCCCGTGTGGACCCCATGTTGGGCCCGCATGGGTACCTATTTAGGAACCAAGAGCAGAAAGACTTCTACTACAGACTAGATACTCGGGGGCATCTATCAACCAAGTTTGCCCACACCCAATTACTCGTCGACCTCGGTGTCTTCACCGAGGTCGAGACTCTTTTTGCTAACCTAGGTTGGTTGGCCTTCCTGAATGCCTCTGCGGTATCCTACCCGTCACTCACCCTAGAATTCCTTTCCTCCCTCGTTTGTGAGTCGGGGTCGACCGTCACTTTCCGGGTGCGTAACCAAACCATCCGCACCAACATGGATACCATCTGTGATATATTTGGTTTCCCTATTCTTGGGAATGACGCTATCCGACACTACGGATATCCCCTGGAATTTGACGTCGATAACTTTTGGTTCCGCCTCACCATACTCCCTCGCTATCCCCGGGGTAAGGCCAAGGCCTCCTCCATCATCCATCCCATATTTCGTCTGGCCCATAGGATCATATCCTCTGCATTTTTCCCGCGGGATGAGTCAGGCACCGTGACTATCCCCGATCTTTTTATTCTCTGGGCCATGACTTTCCCCTTTGTTCGTGATGATGATGGAGTTAGCTTTAGGGCCCCTACTGTCCCTGTTCATGCTGGCAATTGGCTTGTTTACAAGCTTCTCGAGATTAACAGGGCCGGGAAGGGCAAGATCTGTTGTGGGGGCATTATCACTATTATTGTTTCTTCCCCATAGTTTAACATTCCCATCCCCCAAATGTTGAATATTGGACTCCCCGGATTTGGTTTTGGATGATGAGCAAACATAAATAATTCATGATCTAACAATTTGTGAGCGCAGTATTGGAGATCGTCGCCAATTTCACGTGAACATTCAAAGCGACATCTCAACACTTTCCAAAGCTCAGTTTCATGCCTAAAGCTTCGTTGAAGCTCTTGCGACGCTTTGGAAGTAATGAAGATTCAATCGAAGCTCTCAAAGACCGTTTATTAAGGTTTTATTTATAGTCTTTTAGTTTCGATTGATAGAATGTTAAGCCTTGAGTATATCTTACGTTTCTATCTTCATTACGCTCATTTCGTAGCTCTAGGATTCTTGCACAAGTTCACTCTAACTTCCTCGAAGCGTCGCGCTTCGATTCGGACTTTGTTGTGCATGTTAGTTGGTACAAGAACAAGTACTGACCGACTAGATGGTGATCTAGTCGGTCGGCCACTGTTCTTGGACCGACTAGTTTCTGTCAGTTAATTCTTAGCTCTTTACTGTTTACAGTTAGTCGGTCTATGTTGACTCACCGACCGACTAGTTTGTGAACTAGTCGGTCAGTGATGCTTCTTTGACCGACTAGTTGAGACTGACTGTTCACTCTAAAATTCTCCTAAGCTACTGTTTACCGTTAGTCGGTCTAAGAATGTTTGATGACCGACTAGTTGACAATCTAGTCGGTCAACTTTTGTTCTTGGACCGACTAAGTCAACTTGCCTTCAGACTATGTTGTTTTGCCTCTTAGTCGGTCTACGTTCATTGGATGACCGACTAGTTGTGAAACTAGTCGGTCAGACAGTGTTCTTGGACCGACTAGTTTTCTAGGTCTGAAATTCTATCTCTTCTCAGATCTGCTCTTAGTCGGTCCATGCTTTGTGACTGACCGACTAGTTGATGAACTAGTCGGTCAGTGAGTGTTCTTTGACCGACTAGATCTCACAGATTTCTTTCCGTTGGAGATTGACCTAACTTGTTTTTATGGGACCCTATAAATACGAACCTAGGTCATTTCTATCTTCAATAGAGCTGTCATTAAGAGATTCATTGAGTTCTAAAGAGATAGCTATTCTCCCTCAAATCTAAAGCTCTCTTCCTCACAAGAAACCCATTCTCTCTCATTTCTAGATCTAGAGAGAAGCTTGTTCTTGGTGAGCTCTTCAAGCTATTGCTTGATTCAAGTTTCCAAATCTTCCCTAGGCACCCATTGCTGCTCATTTCCTTGGTGCTAGGGTTTGGTAACTTCATCTTCCTCAAATCCTTCATTCCACCTTTTGGGTAAGAAAAACTCAAGGTATAGGATTTTGTGGTAAGAGTATTTATTTCATATTAAACTCTTTTATATTGCTTATTGGCTCTCTCGGTTGTGAGAGAAGTTTGTGATCCCGGGTTGTGGGATTCACTTTGCCATTGCATGTATGATTTGATCTTGTGAAGGTTTTTCACAAGATATTCATAGTGGAAATCTTGAGTTAGGGTTTCTAACTCAAGTATCCGGAAGGGATCCGGGTGGTTGGGACGTAGGATCACCGGGAACAAGTCGGGGAGACTTGGGTGGATCCGAACCCATTAACTTCATTTGTTAGCATTGTTAATTTCATTGTTGTCATTCAATTTAAGCTTCCGCAAATTGACTTGGTAGTTGTGTGCAATTTAATTTGGAATAATACGCCTTATTATTTTAAAGTACTATTCACCCCCCCTCTAGTACTTGTGCAGTAGCTGGTAGGGCATTACATTTGGTATCAGAGCCAGATACTCAGCTATGTCTGCCAACGACAACAAGACCGTGCCTCCACCTTCCAACTACGACACCTTCAGGAACCGTGAAGGAGCGTCATCGGTGATGGAAGGACATTCCTCTACAAGGCCTCCATTCTTCAACGGTACCAACTACGGGTACTGGAAATGTCGGATGGAAACCTTCCTCCGAAGTGCATCTTTATGGAGGACTACAATGAAGGAGTACAACGAGCCCGAAGAAGAAGATTTTGAGAAATGGACTACCGCGGAGGTCGTCGCGGAGGTAAGCAATGCCAAGGCAATGAACGCCTTGCAATGCGCATTGGAGCCCGAGGATTTCAATAAGATATGCACATGTAAGAGTGCATATCAAATTTGGAACTCTCTCCTCATACTACATGAAGGGACAAGTCGGGTAAGAGACTCTAAACTCGTTGTCGTAACCAAAGATTACGAAATGTTTCACATGCAACAGGGCGAGAAGATGAAAGAATATTACGCTCGCTTCGTTGACATAATAAACGAGTTAGAGGCCCTCGGCAAGATCTACACTCAAAAGGAGAAGTGCTTAAAGCTTATTGAAGGACTTCCCTCTTCTTGGGAAAAACGTACCTTCGCCATCGAGGAAGGTAATGACATGAACAAATATACCGTAGTTCAACTAATGGGTACTTTGATGTCATACGAGGTACGCAAAGATAGCAAGGTGAAGCTACAAGAAAAGATGAAGTCATATTTGAACCTAGATGCGCCTAAGAAAAAGGCGATTGCATTCAAGGCGGCTTCATCCACATCTTCCGATGATGAAGACTCGGAAAACGAGTTGGACTTGGAGTCCATGGCACTCATGGCCAAGAAGTTCAACCGTTTCTTCCGGAAAGGTAACTTCAAGACCAAAGGTAAATTTGGTTCTTCTAACGCCTCTTCCTCTCCTTTGTGTTTCAAGTGCAATAAGCCAGGACACATGAAAGCGGAGTGTCCTCTCAACAAACAAAAGGAGAAGTGGAAGGCGCCAAAATTCGATAAGTCCAAGAAATACAAGAAGGGGTACAAGAAAGGACTTGTCGGAGCAACATTCACCGACTCCGAGGATTCCTCAAGCGGAGAGTCGGATGATGAGAAAGTGGAGCAAGCACATATGTGCTTCATGGCAAGAGAGGAGAACGATCAAGGATCCTCCTCTTCCGATGATAGTAATGACGAAAGCGATGAGGTAACGATGGATGATCTTAGAAATGCTAACTCTCAACTTTGGTCAAAATACACTAAGTTAGTAAATAGATATACTAAGGTAAAAGATGACCTAGCTAGCATTCAAACATCGCCTAAGAATATCATCACCAACAACGACACCGTTGTTGAAGAGTTAAGAAATGAGATTGTGAATCTCAAATCTAAACTTGAACATGTTAGCATTGAGGATGCGGAAGAACATGAGGTAGCGGATTTAACTTCTCAAAACTCGACTTTGAGTATTGAGAACGAGAATCTTAAATCTCGTGTTTATGTGCTCACATCGCAAATATCCGCTTTGGATACTTCTTTGCGTTCTCTCAAAGAGAAATATGAGGACACATTGGGCCGAATCAACAAATTCAACAAGGGTAAGGGCCATTTGGATAATATTCTAAAATATTTACTTCCGGCCAAACACCACATTGGCTTGGGATATATGATGGGAAATTCATCCAAGTCGGTCACTACTTTTGTTAGGCCAACTTCCGAAGCCTCAACGAGTGGGAGCAAACACTCTATTGGTAGTTCATCTACCAATGGTGCTTCCACCTCGTCCACACCCTCTTTCGGAAAGAAACCCACTTTGGGTGGACCTCCAAAGAAGGGGCATGCCTACATGTACACTAATAACATGCCACGTAGGAACACACGTCCTACTCCACCGTCTCACACTTATGATGATTTTTATGCAACACATTCCCGGGCACGTGCACACCAAGTGAGACACCCTCACGCACGTGTTTCCACACATGCATATGTACACCCACCTCATCATATGAATAATTCTTTTCGTGCACCATTCCATCATGTCCCGTATGCCTATCCACAACATGCATCACGTAGAAATCAACGTAGCATGCATGCACCCAATAGGATGATGGCTCCCAAAATTTTCACTATTTGGAGCCCAAAGGACACAAGCATGGACGAAAAACAAATGTACATGAATGCTTATTTTTCGGATGTTGTGCATAGTAAGAATTATGTGGGGAAGTCTAAGTCCACTTGGACTTGGCTTCCAAAGGTCTAATCCCTTGGACCCAATGACCTTGGGTACCATGATATGAAAGTGTCTATCTTTAGGTACTCAAGGAAAAGAAAAAGAAAAGGAGCATCAAATTTAAATTTAGCTCCAAAGGGAATTGGATACTCGATAGCGGGTGCTCCAAACACATGACGGGTGACGCTCGTTTGCTCTCCGCAGTGGTTCCCATTGCGAATGGAAACCACGTCGTATTTGGAGGCAACGAGAGCGGAACCATCATAGGTGTTGGTATAGTCGGTAACCCTTCTAAACCATTAATTAGTGATGTTTATCTTGTTAGTGGTTTAAATCATAATCTTATTTCAATAAGTCAACTTTGTGACAAAGGTTACAAAGTTAGCTTTGCGAAAGGATTGTGTCACATTTTAAGAAAGGATAATGAAAAATTATTATTTTCCGGAACTCGTCGTAAAGACATCTATATTTTGGATCTTCCGAAGTCATATGAACAATGTCTCGTTGCCAACACAAGTGAACAACACTTATGGCATCGACGCTTTGGACATGTGAACTTTGGAACACTATATAAGCTTTCAAAATTGAATTCTATTAAAGGTTTTCCGAAGCTTGTTTTTGAAAAGAAAAGTTTTTGTGATTGTTGTCAACGCGGCAAGCTTCCTAAATCTTCATTTAAACCTAAGAAAAGCATCTCTACTAAACGGCCACTAGAGCTATTACATCTAGATTTATTTGGGCCAACTAGAGTAGCTTCCTTAGGAAATGCAAGATACGGACTTGTCATCGTAGATGACTATTCAAGATTTACTTGGGTATTTTCATTGTGTAATAAAAATGAAGCTTTTGAAAACTTCACAATTTTTGTTAAGAAAGTACAAAATCTCTTAGGAACCACCATTGTCACTATTCGTAGTGATCATGGAGGTGAATTTGAGAATGAGTCTTTTGAGACATTTTGTGATGAAGTTGGTATTACTCACACCTTCTCTTTCCCTCGTGCACCTCCTCAAAATGGTGTAGTTGAGAGAAAGAATAGGACGCTAGTGGAGTGTGCTCGCACTATGCTTGATGATAGCCAACTTGGCCATCAATTTTGGGCGGAAGCGGTACACACCTCTTGCTATGTGTTTAATAGAATACTTTTGAGGCCCGGCACTAAACAAACTTGTTATGAATTGTTGTTTGGTAGGTTGCCTCAAGTTAAACATTTTCGTGTTTTTGGTTCGAAATGTTTTATTAAGAACACATATGGTAGTTTGGACAAATTCGATCCGAGATCCGATGAGGGGATTTTTGTTGGATATTCTACGCGTAGCAAAGCCTACCGGATATTCAACAAACGAACCTCAACGATCGAGGAATCGCTTCATGTCTCATTTAATGAAGGATTTGTTCCAACTAGAATTTCAAATGATAATGATCCTATGGATGTTTTATGTGATTCGTTTGAAGATTCTAAGTCTAATGATTCTATTGATTCTATTGAGACTAACCCAACTAATGAAGTTGTTGAGAATGTTCCAAGTGATCAAGGTATTCCCAAACGGCTTCATTCGGTTCGTGACCATCCCCATGAGCAAGTCATTGGCAATATCTATGATAGTGTCAAGACGAGATCCCAAGTTCACCGCTTCGCAAATTGTGCCTTTGCCTCATCGATAGAGCCAAAGAATATTAATGAAGCATGCGAAGATAGCGCTTGGATCTTAGCCATGGAGGAGGAGCTCATTCAATTTGAGAGGAATGAAGTTTGGGAGCTTGTTCCATTGCCATCGAAGAACCACACCGTCATAGGGACAAAGTGGATCTTCAAGAACAAAACCGACGAAAACCAAGTCGTCGTCCGGAACAAAGCTCGGTTAGTAGCTCAAGGCTATCGTCAAGAGGAAGGTATCGATTTCGAAGAATCTTTCGCTCCGGTAGCTAGATTAGAATCAATTAGATTACTTTTGTCTTTTGCATGCCATAAGAATTTTAAATTATTTCAAATGGATGTTAAAAGTGCATTTTTAAACGGAGATGTCGTTGAGGAAGTTTACGTTTCTCAACCTCCGGGCTTCGTAAATGAAAAATTTCCAAATCACGTTTTTAAACTAAAGAAAGCTCTTTATGGTTTGAGACAAGCTCCTCGAGCTTGGTATGATCGCCTAAAGAATTTTCTTTTGGATTTGAATTTTAAAATGGGCGAAGCCGATTCAACACTTTTTATTAAGCATGCGAATAATGATATTTTATTAGTTCAAATTTATGTTGATGATATCATTTTCGGTGCTACTAACTTCGCTCTTTGCGAAGAGTTTTCTAATGTGATGAAGGAACAATTTGAGATGAGCCACATGGGCGAACTCAAATATTTCTTAGGTCTCCAAATTCGCCAAATGAACGATGCAATCTTCATCCACCAAACGAAGTACACGGTGGAGTTGCTAAAGCGATTTGGAATGGAGAATGCCTCCGGGAAAAAGACTCCAATGAGCACGACTACGCATCTTGACAAGGATACGGGCGGTAAGGATGTAGACATTCGTCTATATCGAGGTATGATAGGTAGTTTGCTTTATCTTACCGCAAGTAGGCCCGATATTATGTTTGCCGTATGTATATGTGCTCGTTATCAGTCTCAACCTAAGGAGTCTCACTTAGTAGCGGTAAAGCGTATTTTTCGCTATCTAAGTTACACATTAGATTTTGGATTACTTTATCCGAGATCTAGCACATATGAGTTAGTCTCATATAGTGACGCTGATTATGCGGGATGCAAATCCGACAGGAAAAGTACTAGTGGCACTTGCCATTTTATAGGAAATTCTCTTGTCTCTTGGTTTTCCAAGAAGCAAAATTCCGTATCACTTTCAACCACCGAGGCGGAATATATTGCCGCCGGTGCCGCGTGTGCTCAAGTTCTTTGGATGAGACACACACTTAAAGACTTTGGTATAAATTGTGATACTTGCCCTATCATGGTTGACAACCAAAGTGCAATATGTCTTTCCAAGAACCCGTTACATCATTCCCGTTCGAAACACATAGATGTCCGACACCACTTTTTAGATGATCATGTTGCTAAAAAGGACATCATTCTAGTGTACGTTGAAACCCAAAAGCAAATCGCCGATATTTTCACGAAACCCCTAAAGGAGGACTCCTTTGTGCGGTTGCGTCGAGAATTGGGGATTATGGGTGAATCCGAGATATAGGATTCATGTTTCATTCAATAATTTTGCATGCTATTATTTTTGGCAATATCTCATTCATGCTAGAATTATTGGATTTTTCGGGAATTTTATGTGATATCTTGATTTTTCGTTCGATTTGTGCTTAATCGTCAAATTTCTGTTTTTCGATGATTAATGGGGTAGTTTCGATGTTTATTGAGAGTTTTGAGATTTATCGTCCAAGCGTATTATGGAGAGAACTTGATTTTCAAGTTTTTGACTCTTTAGTCGGTTCATGTTCAGTGACCGACCGACTAGATTGAGATCTAGTCGGTCAGTACTTGAACGCAGACCGACTAAATCTTGTCAGTAATTCTTGGATTCAGCCACTGGTTGCAACTAGTCGGTTCAAGCTCATTGACCGACCGACTAGATCGTGATCTAGTCGGTCAGTGCTTGAACTGTGACCGACTAGTTGTGCCAGGGGCTGTTTGGTCTTTTGCGAAATCGACCGACTTAAACTCAGTTTAGTCGATCGATTTTCATTCTAATCGATCGAAATCTCTTCTCTCTCCGCTCAAAACCCCGACCTCCCTCGAGACCCTTCGTCTTCCGGCCACTTTCCGACCATTCCAGCCGTCGCCGTCCGCCGATCTCCGACCTAGGGTATCCTCTCTTCCTCCCTCTCCTATCTAGGGTTCGGTTTCAGCTCTAGGGTTAGGTTTTCCAGTTGATTTCATCTCCTAGGGTTTCGATTAGGGTTTTCTAATTTCGGCTAGGATCTCTTCTTTCCAATCTCGTGTGTCGTGTTGTGCCGAGACTATGGCAAGAACACGCATTCCGATCACTCCCTCTAGCCCCTCTCCGATGACCGTTGATCCAATCTCTTCGGACCCCGAGCATCCAACCCTTCCGACGCGTAGAGCCAAGACCACCCGTCCTTCGTCGTCTTCGCCTCCTCTCAAGAAGAAGAGGACGACGACCGCTCAACCTAGAGGTCAACCGAAACCCAAACCCAAGCCTAAGCCAAAGGCCAAAATTCTTGCTTCTCAATCTTCGTTCCATACTCCTACCGATTCCGATACGGAGTATAACCCCGAGACCGAGACTCATAGGGAACCCACTCCTCCTATTCATCCCGAGTCTAGCACCCACCCTCGTACGTCTACCCGTAAGCCTAAGGGAAAGGGTCCGATGCCGGTGGGCGGTGTCGATATTTCCTTATGTCGCGATGACCCTTTGTGTCTCGCGGCATATAACCGTATCGAACATTGCCCGCTGCTTCTGGAGCATTTCGTCCAGTTTAGCGACTTCATAGGGTTAGCTGATCTTCTGTCGTCGTCGGGTCTTCTCGATTACCTTCGATATGACCCGAAGGCGAATCCTCACCCCTACCCTAGATTAGTGAAGCTTTTCTATGCTAATAGGATCCGTGGTCAGTACGATCAGACCCACTCTGTTGAGACGACCGTTTTGGGGACTCCTATAGTCCTCACTGCGGAGATCTTAGGAGAGATTTTGGGTATCTCTTCGTCTGGCCTTCTTCCTTCTGATATCTCGGTAGATGATATTTCTTCTCTTGATCAGACCATCCTTTCAGAGATTTTCCATCAGATTCCTTCTGCCATGATTGGCGTGCCTTCTAAGTCTTTCAAGCCAAATGCGTGGGTCCTAAATCTGATTCTGAAGTCATGCTTGCTTCCCAAGTACGGCTCCTCTTCTTTACCATCCCAGCCATTTTTGAAGCTTATCTATGCGATCTTCATGGGGAGCTCGATTAATTGGGCTCGAATTATACTCGATAAGATTGACTCTTTCGAGTGTATTCGAAAGTCCAATAAATCGGCTCATATCCCATTTCCTTGCATGTTGACCCTCGTGTTTCGTCATTTTCGTGTCACATTGCCTCGTGACGATGAGCGTCCCCTTGGTCCTCCCCTGAATGCGACGGCCGTCAAGAAATCTCTTGCGGCGCTTCGTCACGTTCAGAGGACGACACCTTCTGCGTCTGTCCCTGCCTCTGCCAGTGCCTCTGCTACTCCCGTTGCCACCCTTGATGATGTCCTACGGATACTTCGTCGTCACGAGTCCCGCTTGGCTCGTACCGAGGAGGTAGTCTGCCGTATGGCTCGTCGGATGGGTGTTGAGCTTCCTCCTTCCGTGTCTGAGGATGAGGAGTTTGATGAGATGGCTGAGGAGGACATTGAGGAGCTCTGTCGTGCTTCGACTCGTGCCCCCGAGGGCACTTCTGCTGGTACTGCTACTGCTGGTACTTCCACTTCTGCTCCTGGAGTTGCCACCTCTTCCGGTGTTCCAGAGCCATCTGCTGCAGCTCTTCAGCCTTCTGAGCCTGCTCATGTATCTGCTGCTGCTGCTTCTGTCGAGACTCATGCTGCTGTTGAGCCTGTTGCTGAGATCTCGACTCCTGCCCCGACGATTCCATCTGTTGAGACACCTCTTCTCCCTGCAGAGCCTGAGTCCACTCCGTCGACTGGACCCACGGACGCTGCAGATCCTGCCTCCTCCTCGTGATCGTTGTTCCGAGGACTCTCCATATACGCTTTGGATGATATATTCTAGTGAGAATGTCTTGGGTTAGGATGGGGTTGAGAGATGCTTTGATGTATTTTTTTTTGTGCTTTCTGGTTGTCGGTGTTGGATTTTATGATGATGATGATGTATTTCTTTTTGATGATATGTTGCGCTTGATATGATGTATCTCATATATTCGATGTGATATTTTTTGGATGTACTCATGTTGTCTCTATATATATATATGTTCATCATCGTTCACTTTATCTTTTATTCATCGTGCAAATTTTAATATTCGTTGAATATATTTGAAATGTGATATCGAATCGACGCATAAAAAGTTGGTTAAATGGATTTAAATTCTGTAATTTTATAGAATTGTTCTCCGTGCACAAAATTAACCAAGAAAATTGAATATTGAAGAGTATGTTTCTTTATTCAAGAAATGAATAATGATTTGGTGTTTTTGATGATTTTGATTTTTTTTTAATAATGGAAAATTTGCCACACCTTGTTTTGATTTCCACAATTTTTCCCTTGGTGTCAAGTTGGTCCATTGCCTTTGTCTACGACTCCCGATGTTGGATTTTACATTTCCTAATTGTTGTCGTTGTATGCCCCCCATTTTTGGGATAATGCCAAAGGGGGAGAGATAATGATAATAAATAGCGCAAATGAAAATTTAACTCAATTTCCAAGAATCTAGTTTGATATGCTAGATTCAGGGGGAGTTAAGATACATATAAGGATTTTCAAAATCCGATATTTCAAAAATCAATTCACTTTATTTATCTTACTCGTCTGCTTGATGCAATTCATTTAGATTCATTTTGGAATTAACGTGTCATCAATGCAGGGGGAGGAAGTATTTTACATTTGAATTATTATCTTTGATTATTATTTATGTTGGTTTGTCATCACCAAAAAGGGGGAGAATGTTGAATATTGGACTCCCCGGATTTGGTTTTGGATGATGAGCAAACATAAATAATTCATGATCTAATAATTTGTGAGCGCAGTATTGGAGATCGTCGCCAATTTCACGTGAACATTCAAAGCGACATCTCAACACTTTCCAAAGCTCAGTTTCATGCCTAAAGCTTCGTTGAAGCTCTTGCGACGCTTTGGAAGTAATGAAGATTCAATCGAAGCTCTCAAAGACCGTTTATTAAGGTTTTATTTATAGTCTTTTAGTTTCGATTGATAGAATATTAAGCCTTGAGTATATCTTACGTTTCTATCTTCATTACGCTCATTTCGTAGCTCTAGGATTCTTGCACAAGTTCACTCTAACTTCCTCGAAGCGTCAAGCTTCGATTCGGACTTTGTTGTGCATGTTAGTTGGTACAAGAACAAGTACTGACCGACTAGATGGTGATCTAGTCGGTCGGCCACTGTTCTTGGACCGACTAGTTTCTGTCAGTTAATTCTTAGCTCTTTACTGTTTACAGTTAGTCGGTCTATGTTGACTCACCGACCGACTAGTTTGTGAACTAGTCGGTCAGTGATGCTTCTTTGACCGACTAGTTGAGACTGACTGTTCACTCTAAAATTCTCCTAAGCTACTGTTTACCGTTAGTCGGTCTAAGAACGTTTGATGACCGACTAGTTGACAATCTAGTCGGTCAACTTTTGTTCTTGGACCGACTAAGTCAACTTACCTTCAGACTATGTTGTTTTGCCTCTTAGTCGGTCTACGTTCATTGGATGACCGACTAGTTGTGAAACTAGTCGGTCAGACAGTGTTCTTGGACCGACTAGTTTTCTAGGTCTGAAATTCTATCTCTTCTCAGATCTGCTCTTAGTCGGTCCATGCTTTGTGACTGACCGACTAGTTGATGAACTAGTCGGTCAGTGAGTGTTCTTTGACCGACTAGATCTCACAGATTTCTTTCCGTTGGAGATTGACCTAACTTGTTTTTATGGGACCCTATAAATACGAACCTAGGTCATTTCTATCTTCAATAGAGCTGTCATTAAGAGATTCATTGAGTTCTAAAGAGATAGCTATTCTCCCTCAAATCTAAAGCTCTCTTCCTCACAAGAAACCCATTCTCTCTCATTTCTAGATCTAGAGAGAAGCTTGTTCTTGGTGAGCTCTTCAAGCTATTGCTTGATTCAAGTTTCCAAATCTTCCCTAGGCACCCATTGCTGCTCATTTCCTTGGTGCTAGGGTTTGGTAACTTCATCTTCCTCAAATCCTTCATTCCACCTTTTGGGTAAGAAAAACTCAAGGTATAGGATTTTGTGGTAAGAGTATTTATTTCATATTAAACTCTTTTATATTGCTTATTGGCTCTCTCGGTTGTGAGAGAAGTTTGTGATCCCGGGTTGTGGGATTCACTTTTCCATTGCATGTATGATTTGATCTTGTGAAGGTTTTTCACAAGATATTCATAGTGGAAATCTTGAGTTAGGGTTTCTAACTCAAGTATCCGGAAGGGATCCGGGTGGTTGGGACGTAGGATCACCGGGAACAAGTCGGGGAGACTTGGGTGGATCCGAACCCATTAACTTCATTTGTTAGCATTGTTAATTTCATTGTTGTCATTCAATTTAAGCTTCCGCAAATTGACTTGGTAGTTGTGTGCAATTTAATTTGGAATAATACGCCTTATTATTTTAAAGTACTATTCACCCCCCCTCTAGTACTTGTGCAGTAGCTGGTAGGGCATTACACCAAAATCTTCACATCGCCACAGGACCCTCACGTCTAGATCTTGACGTCCTGCGACACATTCATATGATTAAACCACGCCCCGATGGTCGTTTCGAATTCAATTACGGCCACCCCCCTCGCCCCTACACCATTCTCCCCAACCCCGCTCGCATGACTGTTGCTATCGTGGAGGATTGGACTTTTCCGCCTGATCCCGAGTTTCTAACGGGGTTGCACCTTCCTTTCTTTCCCCCGGACGCACGCAGACCACCTTCCCCTGCCGCCCACTTAGGCGAGCAGGATATTCCTGCGTCCCGGGAAGATACCGGGGCTGGACCGAGTCACCATGTTTCTGCTCCTGGCCCCATCACTTCTGAGCATCTTTTTGCGGCCATCTCTGGCCTTGTGTCCAGTGCCGGTATGACCACTGCCGCCGGCACTACTTCCACATCACCTGCCAGCACCACTTCCGCCTCACGTCAGTCCACTTCCTTCAGTCACCGCCAGGTCTCTGCCCGTCTTGTTCTAGAGAGGGAGGTCACAGCCCTCCGTGATCTTGCCATGTCCTCTGCCCCCTCGGACCCATCACCGTCCTCCTTTCTCACTCACACACGCTTCCTCGCACTTGAGAGGAACGTGGCCGCCATTCTTCGCCTTCTCCTGATTTTTGATTTCACTTTGTTTTTTTGACATCCCCCTTGCATATTTCTGCACTTTCACGTTCATATTTCATTGCTAGCATTGTCATGTCTAGCTTGGGGGAAGTCTATTTTGGGTGTGTTGTCGTGTTTTGTTTTTGTGTGTGTGCTTGTTTTATTTTTGTGTGTCGTGTCATCTTTCTATTTTTCTTTTTTTTTTCTATTTTTCTGTCGTGTGGTTTGATTTTGATTTTTCTTTATTTTCATTTTTTGTATCTGTGTTTTTCTTCTTTTTCGTGTCTTTTTGTGTCTGTGTGTATTTCCCCCCATCTTCATTGCCCTCCCGTACTCACTCTTATTGCATTGAGGGCAATGCAAGCTTCAGCTTGGGGGAGTCGCACTTTGTGCTTCATTTGAGTCTTTCTCTTTCGTTTTTGTGCCGTTTTCATCGTGTTTTAATTTTTTCTTTTCTTCTTTTTATCTCTTTCTCCTAGAGATGAACCCTATGATGAATTGCCACGAAATCACACACACCTAGCATAGCATCGATAGTCACACTCACTAACCCTAGGATATCGAGTCCCCCTGCATTTCACGCATCTTGGGTCCACTTAGATTTTTTGTGAGTCGTGTTTCGTGCCTAGCTGTTTGGTGTGCTTCTGCTTTGTGATTTTACTTTATATACCTGTCCAGGAATGACCCCTAGATTATCACGCTTCGATATGAATAATGCGGTATTTTCTTCTCTTGTCTGTTTCTGTATGCATGATTATATATATATATCGTATGCTTCATTTTGCATGTGTCGGGATTCCACAATTAAGGACTAGGATAACCCATTTAGCCCATGCTCTAACTAGCGAGAATAGTTTCCTTTGCCCAAGTGTTTAGATTCGGATTTCTTTTTTGTTTTACTTGGTGCAAATCCCCTCGTCGTGTACCGTTCTCCCACTTGGGAGAGTACACATGTGTATAGCCAATATCCCAAAAATCCAAAAAAAGGAGAAAAGAAAAGAAAAACCCAAAAAGAAATGAAAGAAAAAAAAATTGTATAGCCAAAAATCCAAAAAAATTTACAAATACCCAAAACCCAAAAAAATTCCCGTGTGAATATCTTTTCCTACTTGCTGAGAATAAAGGGAAGGCAAGAATTTGCACCGAGTGTTCTTCTCCACATCATCTCAACCCCCATCGGTTTCGAAAACACTTGGCTTAGGAACTGTTTAGCTATTATCTAGGCTTTAGTGTGGTGATTTCCTTAACCCTAGTTGTGGAGTCCCCGACGCATGATATGTTTCAATTCTCTCTCTATTCTCATGCATGCTTGAACTACATATATTCACCGCTTTATTCAATCCGAATCGATATTTGGGTCATTTCCTGGATTTGTGTATATCGAGCTTTATCGCACATCGTAGATAGTGACACGGACTGCTAGCGTACGACCACACTCACTCGCGCTTCACCGCATGGGCCCACGGCACTTGTCTGGACTCGTACTCCTTGATTTAGTGATGTGATTTGGCGTTTGCTTGCTTGGTGTGTCGTTTTTGATTTTGTTGACCCTGACGGGCGATCTAGGATATAGAGTTTTCTTTTTCTCTCTTTCTCTCTATTTTTCCCCTCCGAGCTCCTACTCTCACTCGTCTTCCTCGAGGACGAGGAAGAGTTCAGCTTAGGGGATTTTGACGTGCGTTTATATTTCATATATTTGCGCACGTTTTCTTCCGTGTTTTTCCGTATTTTACCGCCGTCTTATATTCGTTTTCTCGTGTTTTCTTGTTTTCCTTCATTTTTCCGTGTATTCCGTATTTTTCAGGAGTTTACTGGCATATGTGGCATAAAATGATGATATCGCAAGTCCCCGGAGCAACGGGAGGAGTCACGCGTGATCCAGGGGGTCAAACGACGAAGATAGCATATTTCTACGCCTCACCCAATCGGTTGATCATCTTCAACCGATCGGGTGATGCACGCGTGCACCACCCGGACGCAGCTTGGAGCTCACGAGAAGTCACCCGGTCGGTTCAGTGACCGGGTCAAAAGCTCAAATTCTCTGGAATTCGAAGCTGATTGCCAACCGATCGGGTGACCTTCACCCGATCGGTTCACCTGTAGCTGAATTTCAAAAGCCAAGACACGAAGATCCAACCGGTCTCCTCACCTGGTCGGCACCAAGATCCAACCGACCGCATCCATGTTTCAACCGACCGGTTTATCCTGACCGGGTGAAGTTCCGCATCGCGCTGTAATTCTGTGAAGCGGTTCACCCGATCGGTTGACTTGTCAATTGATCGGGTGATGTCGTTTTCTATATATAGAACCCTAGGTTTCCCAGATTCGAGAGTGAGTTATTTTTTGCTGTTTTCTTCATTTTGTGACGGTTGTAATTTTCCAGTTTTTTTAAGTTTTCAGATCTTTGTCAAACTTCAGTATTATCTTAATTTGTTTACTACCATTGCATTTCTATTGGCGGATCATGATTTTTACGGTCGATTTCTGTTTAGATCGCTTTTTACTAAATATGTGTGAGTAGTTCCCAAATCTGGGATTTTGGCGAAAACCCCTTCGTGGGCTCTTCCCGATGCGTCCATAGGGCTAGGAAATCGATATGGATTAGGAATCTAACGGTTACGCGGGGTGTTTTATTTTCATCGGCGGGAAAAAGACCGCCTTTGACCGTTGGGCCAAGGGGGAATAAACTTGGCGGTTGACTCCCTAGCCATAGCTCATGCCCTTAGCGTAGATGCCAAATCCTAGCGCGCGGGAGCGGCAGGATGAGACGTTGGGAGTTATCGTTGCGAGCTTAGTGCTCCCGGGGTCGATCAGTGTTAATGGACACGGGAGTGCCCACTGATCGAACCTGGGAAGTCCGGCGTATCATCCTGGGCACCGACCGGAATATCGGGCCCATGGGATGCCGGTACCACTTTCAGAGGCAACGTCTCACCTTTAGACCCTAATTCAGATCGCTATCCTACCTGTAGGCCGTATCGGCGAGATTCGCTCGATAGGGTGGAAACCAAAGTCCCGGGTTTTTCCTTCGTATTTTCTATACCTTGTATTCCTTTACCGTGACAACCCATCATTCGATCTGGGCTAGCTCGCCCATGGGGTGATTTTTATCCTCTTTGACACAAGCACATCCACGCCTCCCTGAGTTCGACCCCCAAGCCACACTACAACACCGTGCGCTTGCGGTTACAAATATTTAAATCTCACTCCCCCAATCGTATCATTGCACACATCTAGCGCGCAGCCACCGGGGGGGGGCAGGTCAACACCCTCGTTTACGTTACCAGCTGCATAGGGGGGCGGGGGTTTGTGCTCGTCGGAGAATGGGGAAGGCGAGGCCGGAGCAGCATTCGGGGATGGTCAGCGATGGCTGCAGGGTGGTGCTAGCGGCGGAGCGGCGCAAGCGGCGGAGCGGCGACGGCATCGAAGGGTAAAGAGGGAGGGGCGGTGTTTATGTTGTGGGTCTTCACTGCTGGTCGACGGCAGTAGTGGAGAGGCGGGCTTCGTCGTCGCTGTCGACGGAAGGGTACGGTGACGCTGAAGACGCGGGTCGGGGTCGAGGACGGGGAGAGCAGTAATGCAAGTGTCCGGTGACGTCCCCTAGTTTTGAAGCATAAGAGTGCAATAGGATTGGGTATACCAGATTTAAATATTTATACAACAAGCGCATGGTGTTGTAGTGTGGCTTGGGGGTCGAACACAGGGAGGCGTGGTTGTGCTTGTGTCTAAGAGGAACCGGTTCACCCTATGGGTGAGCTAGCCCGAACAGTCGGTGGTTGTCATGGAAAATAGTGGCGAGGGATAAACAATATAAAAGGAAACCTAGGACTTCGGTTTCCACCCTATCATGTGTTCTCGCTATTACGACCTACGGATATGAATAAGATTGGATTTAGGGTTTAGTGGTGAGACGTTGCCTTTAATAGTGATACCAGCGTCCCATGGGCCCGATATTCCGGTCGATGCCCAGGATGATACGCTGGACTACCCGGGTTCGGTCGGTGGGCATTCCCATGTCCATTAACACCGACCGACTCCGGGAGTACTAAGCTCGCAACGAAAACTCCCAACATCTCATCCTGCCGTTCCCACGCGCTAGGATTCAATGTCTACGCTAAGGGTGTGAGCTGCGGCTAGGGAGTCAACTGCCAAGTTTATTCTCCCTTTGCCCTATGGTCAAAGGCGGTCTTTTTCCCACCGATGACAATGAAACACCCCGCGTAACCATCTAAATTCCTAATCCCTATCGGAATCCTAGTCCTATGGACGCATTAGGGAGAACCCATGAAGGGGTTTCCACCAAAATCACAGATTTGGGAACTACTCACAAATCATAGCTAAAAAGCAATCTAAATAATAATCAACAGTAGAAATCATGATGAGGCAATTGAAACGAGGTAGTAGCAATGCTATTAAGACTATATTAAAGTTTGAAAGCGATCAGAAGACTTACAAAAACAGATAAAATTCCAGCCGTCACCGTACAAGAAAAGGACAGAAAAATAACAACTCCCATTTTCAGAAACCTAGGGCAACTATATATACAAATCGACGTCACCCGATCGGTTGAAGCATCAACCGATCGGGTGAGCTGCTGCACGTTTCGGCCGTCGGCTTCGAGAACTTCAACCGGGCACTGAGGAGAACATGTGGAGCGAGGGGGTCGTCGATTTGAAGAGATTCAGCATCAGGTCGACCGATCGGTTGACTATTCAACCGATCGGTTGAAATTGTCGACAAAAAATACACAGAATCTGTCGATTTGGCACGGTCAACGAACCGTCGGTTGAGCTCTCCGGGTCGTCGCTTGGGAAATCAGCTACAGATGAACCGATCGGGTGAGATGTCACCCGATCAGTTGGAATTCAGCTCCAAATAGCCGAGAACTCTGCTGTGTTCAACCGGTCGGTGAACCGGTCGGTTGGGCTACACTTCGCTTCAGCTTCCGTCCGGGTCGGACACGCGTGCACCACCCGATCGATTGGCTGTGTCCAACCGATCGGTTGAGGGCTGAAAAATGGCGATCTTCGTTGTTTGACCCCCTGGATCACATGTGACTCCTCCTGTTGCTCCGGGGACTCATGATATCTTTGTTATATGTTCCCTACGCTGGCAATCTCCTGCAAATACACAAAAACACCAAAGAGTGAAAGAAAACTAAAAATCCCGAGAAAAAATGGGCATGGGACGACGGAAAACAACGGAAAAAGACAAAGAAGACGGAAAACAACGGAAAAACATATTTAGTTGCCTTTAAAAATTGAGGAAGAAAGTAGAAATAGAGATAATGAACATTTTTTTGCTAAATTTGAGGCCAAGCTAAATATCAATGAAAATAAGTTGAAGCCGAGGCAGAACACCAAGGAATATCCAAAGTTTAAAACCATAACTCTCTGAAGGCAAATCCTAACTCCTAAGACAGGGAAGACTAAGTCAAAGGTGGAATGCTATGTTTATGGCAAGCCAGGCCACTATGCTTGGCAATGTAGACATAAGAAGAGTCTGATTGCTTGCACTCATGGTTGTGTTTCGCCATTGAAGACTTCTGCGACACCACATCAAACCCATGTTATGATAGTCTGGACTGTTCCTGTAGAACTAACAATTAAAAAGTATAGTTGGCTTTATATGTTTTGATTTTACTTGGTTTGTGAACCCAACAATTGGTGGGTTGATACTGGTCCTAATGTAGATGGGTGTCATGATCAAGAAGCCTTTCTCTCTTATACAAATCATCACCCAGTCATGCGAGAGTAATTGGAAAAGGAGGGATCAATCTAAAGCTATCAAAATCCTTTAAAATAATTCGCATCATGCGACAGATGTTAATCATATACTTCTGGTTATTTTGTGAATAAGCATGGCTATAAATTTGTTTTGGAGGCCAATATAGTTATAATTTCATTGAATGAGAATTTTATTGGTAAAGACTATACTGGTGGTGGTCTTTTCAAGCTGTGTTGCTTATTTTAATAATGAATTTAACAATGTTTGTTATTCAACCGGTTCTACTACTACAGCTATAAATAGTGTAGCATATAGATTTTTGTAATTAAATTTAATATTAATGGTAGTGATGCTAACACTATTATTATGTCCAGGGATGCCCCATTCTTTAAGGGTATTATTTTCTTTTCAGATATCCAGAAGGCTTATTTTTAGACTAGTTTTTTGAATGATCCCCTTTAACAGTAACATTGACAAAAAACATTGAAAGTTAGATTGAACTTAGAAGTAAAAAGTCTTGGAAAGAACCCAACCTTGGTAAATATTTTATCACTTAGCAAAGGAAGATCTTACCACTTTGCAACTATTTGGCATCAAATGATTTCTTATTTGGGAAAGAAGCGATAAATAAAGAAATGGACAATCATGACTTTCACATAATGATAAAAAACATGTAAAAGGAAGGTAATTGTTAATCAAACATTTTATAGATTGAGAGAGTAGAAACGACCTGAAACTAATATACTTCCAGCCGTACATAATTGTTGACAAACATGATTTGCATGTTAAAATTTTTATAATTAATTTCATGTATTTATTATTTTTATCGTTACTCTCTTTCATCTGTTGGAATTTGGGACTTGTTGGATAAACTCAAAGAACGAGTAACCATGGCTCATAGCCATAGTCCTCTATACATTCATATCAATGGTATACCAAGGGTCCCCACTACTAAGAGCGGGGAGTAATGGAGGGATAGAGAGGTGGGGAGGCCAAAGGCCTCCCTCACTCATAACTCTCCCCCTTATCCATCTATTTCTTTGGTCCTAGCGTATAAAGCTAAGTGGGTGGATACTTCTGGATCCAGAGTAATCGTGTTTGACTCGTTAAAACCTTAGCTGTGGAAAACCCAGTGGGAAAAACCAACAGCTTACGGTAAAAGAGTACAACCCATAGGTTACTCCCCCTGAACCATACAAGCTTCAGGCTTGTAGATATCCTATGTATCTATACACCAATATCCTAAGTATCTATACATCTTCCATAAAATTCCGAAAAGAAAAACAAAATACAATAATCACTCATCTATACAAGTTGCACTCATATCTGGAAGCTGCTAAAACTAAGGGAGCTCTGACGTGGTATGCTCTGCGAACTTGGCAGATGGCTCCATGTCTGTAGACTTTGACCCAGTCGTCACTGTGTCTGCAAGGTACTGCTGGACCTGGCTGTGCATATATTTGATTTGATTCTTGGATGATGAGCTTCTCGGAATAGAAGTATGATGTAGACTTAGGATGATGCTATGTAGATCTTCAGGAGGTGGCTGTTCATTTTGTGCTTAGTCATCGCGATTATCTTTATCCTGCATATGCAAATATATTTCCATGGTTTCTGATCCTTGACCCTTGGGAGATAGTGTAGAAGCTATGTATCCATGGTCCAGTGTTGCGCTGCAGGCGCTGCACTGTATCTGGCTAACAGCTTTACTGCAAATGTTCTATAAAGATACGTGCAGTTGGCCAGATAAAGGAGTTGGGCACTTCAGGACCTAGGATATTCTTCCCCTCTTCCAGCGAACGGAATGGGTCTTAATGTGCATCCATACAACCAATAGGTGTATTTAGTGGATTGCAATTGTCCATGTTTCTTCATCAACTTCGGGTGTATGAAGTTTAATGTCACATGTTTTTTCATCTTCGGGATGATAGTTTCATCTTCTGGTTGATGTTTTCATCTTTTGTATGATTATTCATCTTTTGGATGATGGTTTCATCTTATGGATGATGGTTTCATCTTATGGATGATGGTTTCATCTTCTGGATGATTATTTCATCTTAAGGATGATAATTCGTCTTCTGGATGATGTTTTCATCTTCTGTATGATGGTTTCATCTTCATGTTGATAATTTCATAGGATAGATGTTCCAAAAATCTATCCAAGCAATAAAGAAAATCCGTAAGGGTATGTTGTCACATCATCCATAGCAACATAGCCCAAAATTTCTTTTGCCAATCGCAGAGTTTTCGCACCTATGACCAGGGAGACTGATGCATCAGTTTATAAAATTTTGTAAGTGAATCAAACTCATCTTACTTGATTACTTCCTGGTTTCAGCAAAATAAACCTCTAAGCTATAGCACATTGCTTATAGCATACGATTTTATTTTTTATATTTATGTTTATATAATACTCGGTTACCCCATAGGATTGATATCTTTTTGATATCAGGACTTCAGGTCCAAACACTTCACATTTCATAAGTGAGTCCAGCTCAACTTATTATTGCATCGTTCCACATTATTGGCCAATCTCTATGTTTGCTTTAGGAAACGGAGTGTGAAACGATATTTATCATTTAAATGGCAAAAATGAAATGTGAGTAATTGTCGACAAGTGTGTTTTTTTATCCAAACACCTCCTCATGTACGTACATTATTCAATTTATTCCAGATTCATCTCTTCTAGAGGTTCTGGAAAAGGGAGATGACATGGAGATGAGCTCACTTTCATGTGGTGGTATTGCTTAAGGATCTCCAGGAGTTATTTCTCACTTTGGAGCCTCGTGGTATGTCCTCTCATCCATTGATGACATCCACTTCTACTACTGGTGGATTACATCCATTATATTTGGTATGTCAATCCTAGCTGGATTTTTAGCAACAGGGATGTATGATTCTGACAATATTCAAATTGTCATTTTAAATGTTTAAAAACTGTTTAACAGTTTCATAAGTGTGGATCTTCATGATCTCATCACATTCATGATATGGCCAACTGAGCTTCAGGCTCAATGCAATAATTATGTTGAATCTAATACTGGGAAATTAAAGAATCCTAAATGTGAAGGATCTTCAGGATCTAATCTTCACTATCGATTCTTTTTATGAGACCCATCAAGGCATAATTTATGAGATGTGCTCTAAAAGTTTTTTCCGTAAGGGGTGCTCGGAATCTATTTATCTGGGTTAATTGCGCCCGAAAATAGATGTAAGATGACATTCTGATGGTTTATAGTGGTGTTATTGAGAGACCATCATGGCAACCAAATACCCTGATAAGAGATATGTTTGGTAATGATCTATATGCAAGGTGCATCGTCGAAAAATATGACCACAAGAGGGTCTTATTCTGATTAATGATGCAACATGCAAAGTAGAATAATGATAAAACGCTTTCCTCCGTTAGGAGGTCTCGGAAACTGTTTCATATATAAATAGGTTCTAAGTAGGCATTTTAATGGTCTACATTATAATTGCATGTCCCCATGTAGACACCAGTAACTAGATTTAACGGATGAGAATACCGTTATTATCAATCTAATGATTTACATATAACCCATTTCTGGGTGTGAAAACAAAACTTCAGGGTGTTCAACTTTCTTCCAGTTGTTAAATATAATTGATTTCCCAGTGTTATCCAAAAAAATCCGCAATAAGCTCGACTTCAACGAAGTTGAGCATAGAACCAGGGATATGAACCCGTCAATGCACGATCTATAAGCTGTGCAATAATGCATCCCCCGTTTGGGGATCTCGGAATATATTCATCTAGGATGGTTAATCCCGATGAAAAAGTTCCAGTGGCATTTTTGAGGGTGGTATGAGGGTAAGTAACAGCCCAACCAATATCCCAATAAGGTAATATTCCATTGTTATTAATAATAATCTGGATTGCAGTTGGATAACGAGATTTTGATTATGACCATTTTAAGAGGATATATAGATGAGTACACTAATGTTCATCATCAGCCCTATTAGGGAGTGAAAAAGTTTAACTTTTATCCCTAAAATACTCTCAAGAGACCAAGAGGTCTTCATAATTTAATGATGATAGTAAAATAAATCATATAAATTCTATTAGAGGAAGTATTGAGATTCAATATCCACGTGAAGTGGAGATGTTCTCGTAATCATTTTTCCCGTTTAACGGGATAATGAAAATGTCACCATATTTGAAGAAACTTATAGTTCTTCATTTATATAAGATTGGTAAATGATGTCTTGCATCAATAACGATCCAAGGTGGCATATTATATCGTTCCAAAAGTAAGATTTGGATGAAAGTGGGCACTACAGGTGTTCCTTTATCTTCCTATGTTTGAATTTATTTGGGAAAAAGCTTCTGGCTTATTGATTTTTAATATTTGAGAGTATGGGCGTATCCTTATATAGAGTATTCAGGCTTTGTAAAGCTTGAACCTCAAGCAGACGTCCCAAAAATAATTATTTATTGGATAAAATTAAGGGTGAAATGCTTTTTAAAGCATAAGTCTGATGCTATTTTTGAAAATTACTCACTAATAAATATGGTCTGGTACTAGATTAAATTTTATTTTCATAAATATATTTGTCCTCATAGAATATCTATGTATACAAAATAGATTGATCGACAAATGTCATCTAGACTAGATATGTATATATTTTCAATGGCATAATCTAATGACATTATATTACAAAAGTAATATGAGACTTTTTAGAACTTCTGGGTCTGATATAAGTCTGACATTGATTATTCCAAGTAGAGGTATATCATATCTTCCCTTTCTATATTTATGTCCAGGACATTATATGTCATGGTCTTCCCCTGTTTTAAGTATTCCACTAATCTAATTTATGATAGACTTTTCAAAGTTCATGTGAATGCTCTAGTATGGTCTGTAGGCCATTTTATTGAGCCATTCTGGATTTATGTGGATAGAGGAACATGAATACGGGGAGTAAAGATACGTTGGTGCGAAAAATTTAGTTCTCACTTTTATGCATGCACGACTTCAGGCGCTTGCATTATGCAAGGCTAGATTCAAGAATCTTACCTGGTAACTTTAGTGTACTAAATAAATTATCAGATTTATGGCATCTTCAGGTGCGCATAATATTATATATTAAAATAGATATGGTAGATCTATTTACCGCAAAGTACGCATCATTTAGACGTATGTCCAGAAGATGGAAGTATTAATGGTCACATAATTCAAACGTATTTTATTTGGTTAGAAGGATATTGACAGTCTATTTGAACTTTAGGTTCATTTGTCAATGTAGATATGATTTATAAAATTTTTTTTTGAAAAATTATTATTGTACCAGAATCATAGTTTGAGTACAAATGCCTGAATAAATCATGCAAATAGCAATTAAGCATGTAGTTCATATATATTACAAGCAACAACATATGCAAAAAAATATGAAACTACTAGATATAACATGCATAAGATGTATTTTCGACATAACAAGAAATTTATATAAAAATTACGTTTAATAATTACTTGGACCACGGGAAATTAACGTAATTACCCGTTAGGTTAGGTAACTAATGACAGAGTGGTCTCAGGGTATTTGTAATCATTAAATCGTGAAGGATTAAAATTAAATCCAATTTTTATATAATTTGCATTTTTGTTGAATTTAACATAATATTAAACAAATAATTAATATTATGAACCAAATCAACCAAAAAGTTGGCAAAATTAATCATTTGATGTTTCCTAATTTTTACAGAATTTTTCCAGCAATATTCTGGATTTTTCTGCTAATTTTATGGAAATTATAGTGGAAAACTGATATAAAATCTGTTATTAATTATTTTAAAAGCCTATTGGGCTTATGTTAGAGCTTCAGGCCCAAAACAACCAATAAAACTTAAATATCTAGCCCGCGGCTTCAGGCCGATCTGAGGGTGCTCGAGGCCGTTTATGGCCGGAGAAAACTGATAATGGCCCATGCATGTCTAGTCCAAGGCCGGTTCATACACATCCATAATCTCAATTTGGATAAATTTTCATCGTAAATAATACATTGACGAATTTGGAGGAATTTATACATTGACGAATTTTTATGGATCCTAACTCGAATTGTTAGATTCCTATCATCAAAAAGTAAAAATCAGTGATCATCTGAATTAAGGCATTAAGAGCATGATTAGCATGATCTTATGTAAGAATTAATGCAAAATCATGCCCATTCAAACTAATGGATGGCAATATTTTTCAGATTTTTCCATAATTTTTGGGAATTTTTTGATTTTTTTCTCATGATTATATATATATATATATATATATATATTAAATTAATTTAAAAAAATTAATCAACTAACGCACACCCTTAGAATGTAGCGTACAAAATTGTCATGTCACATAAAAGTATCAGACAATTTACATGTAGACAACCCTCGCATCCTAAGTGAGGATACCTCTAATTGAACTCTAATCGAAGTAGACATCCAAGCTGGCCATGCTTGAAACAAATACCAAAATTGCCAAAATGGACTTGGCTGAAACTAGAGATGTGTGGTTGCTGTGTTAATAGTTTTTGACAACACTCTCATTCTCAGATGTAGAACCAGCCATATTATCAAAGCATAATTTCTGTTTATAAAGATCTATATTGAAACCTTGGAGGCTCGTGTCAGCGTAAGAGTATTACCACTAGTTTCATACGAAAAATGACACAATGGGACACAAGATTATGAGACCAGATTTATTTCCACGATGCTTCGAGTTTCCACCTTGTTTAAACGTTGACATCTAATCTCTCAAGTTTTCAGTATTGTGCTTCATATATTAAGTTCGGATAATAAACTTTAGCAAAATAATATATGTATCAGGATTGACATATTTTACAAATCTTACCTGAATCCTTATCTCAATTTACACTACACTCCAAATCAACAAAAACCTCATCATTTTTAATGAACCAATACTGTTATGTCTACATCTGTAGACATTGTAGGCTAAAAGTTCCACTAGATTTAAGTATATGATTGGGAATTCATGTATATTATCATCTTTCAATCATATACATACAAAATTAGATTTAGTAAATCATGGGCATGAAAATAAAAAAGAATTGGAATTTTTGCACAAATCTAGAAATACCTCTAGATCACGTGTGCTACGAAGCCTTTTCCGTGCATCGGTTCCTTTCTCGAGAAGTTGCGAAAAATTCGTCAGAGCTTCGTCGCATTTTTTCCTTCTCTACGAGCGTACTCGTGCTGATAACGTGTTGGATAAACTCAAAGAAATAGTAACCATGGCTCATAGCCATGGTCTTCTATATATTCATATCAATGGTATAACAAGGGTCCCCACTACTAAGTAGTGGGGAGTAATGGAGGGATAGAGAAGTGGGGAGGCCTTTGGCCTCCCTCACTCATAACAGGACTAAATTTTTCAGGATAGATGAAAATTTTAAAAAAAATTTAGGAGATAAAAATTCCTTTTATAATATGATATTTAAAACTATTTTCGTTGTAATACATTAACAGTGTTCAAAGAAAATTTGAATGCTGTTGTAAACCATGGCGGCTACGGAACCCCGTAGCCCTGTATTTATAGTAATAGGGTTACATAATGGGTGGATACCCACTAACGGGTTGGGCCTCCAAAGCCCGTTTATAACACTTCCCCTTATCCATCCATTGTTGTAAGCCGTGATGAACGCTTCAGGGTTCATAGAGCTTATCTGATCATGGGTCAATGGATACTTCTGGATCCCAAGTTTAAGAGTACTTGCCTCGTTAAAACCTTTGCCAAGGAAAACCCAGTGGGAAAAACCAATGGCTAGGGGAAAAGAGTACAAGTCTCTGTAACTTCCCCTGATCAATGGATATCACTAGAGGTGGATACTTCTGGATCCTAAGTTAGGGATAACTGCCTCGTTAAAACCTTTAGCTATGGAAAACCCAGTGGGAAAAACCAATAGCCAAGGAAAAAGAGTACAGTTTCCGTAACTTCCCCTGATTAGTGGAAGTATTTAGGGGGTGGATACTTCTGGATCCAGAGTCAATGTGGTTGCCTCGTTAAAACCTTTAGCTATGGAAAACCCAGTGGGAAAAACCAATAGCCAAGGGAAAAGAGTACAACACTACATTTGACTCCCCCTGATCTGTACAAGCTGCAGGCTTGCAGATCTCCTAAGCAGCTATACATCAATCTCTTACAGTGTTCCGATAATGAGTACAAAGTACAAGGCATCGCTCACCTATACAAGACATCGCTCATCTATACAAGTATCGCTCATCTATGGCAGCTACTGAATCTGAGGGATCTCTTCTGAGGAGGAGTGGTCTGCAGACTCGGTAGGTAGCATCACATCTCTGACCAGTCTTCACTGTGTCTGCGAGGTACTGCAGGACCTGGCTGGGCGTACTTATGATTTGCTTCTTGGATTGATGAGCCTCTCGGGATGGTGGGATTGATGTTGCCTTGGAAGTATGCTTTGCTGGTCTCCAGGAGTTGGTCGCTTCTTTGTTGCAGTCATCGCGATGATCTGTAACCTGTATCTGCAATTACATTCAACATGTTGGATGATCCTTGACCCTTGGAGATAGCGCAGAAGCTACATATCTCTGGTCCAGTGGTGCGCTGCAGGCGCTGCACTGTATCTGGTTAAAGGGTTTACCGCCAGATAAAGGAGTGTACAAAAGACATTTGAGTAAGGCACTTCAGGACCTAGGATATCCTTCCCCTCTTCCAGCGAACGGGAGGGGTCTTAATGTGCATCCATACAACCAGTAGGTGTATTGGTGGAGTGCAATTTTCCATGTTTCTTCATCGACTGGATGATAATTTCATCTTCTGGATGGTAATTCATCTGCTGGATGATTATTCATCTTCTGGATGATGGTTTCATCTTCGGGATGATGGTTTCATCTTCGGGATGATTATTCATCTTCGGGATGATGGTTTCATCTTCAGGATGATAATTCATCTTCAGGATGATTATTCATAAGGGTATGTTGTCACATCATCCATAGCAACATAGCCTAAAATTATCTTTGCTAATCGCATGGGTTTCACAATCATGACCAGGGAGCCTGATGCATCAGTTTGATTAATTTTGTAAGTGAGTTAAACTCATCTTACATGGTTACTTCCTGGTTTCTGCGAAATAAACCCCTAAGGCTATAGCGTTTTGCTTATAGCATACGATTTTATTTATTTATACAATACTCGGTAACCCATAGGTTTGATATCTTTTGATATCAGGACTTCAGGTCCAAACACTTCTCATTTCATAAGTGAGTCCAGCTCAACTTATTATTGCCTCGTTCCACGTAATTTGGCCAAATTTCTGCGTTTACTTCAGGAAACGGAGATTGTGAACGATATTAATGGCAAAATGAAATGTGAGTAATTGTCGACAAGTGTGTTTTATCCAAATACCTCTCCGTGTACGTACATTATTCAATTTATTCCAGATTTATCTCTTCCGGAGGTTCTGGAAAGGGAGAGGATATGGAGATGAGCTCACTTTCCTGTGGTGGTATTGTTTTAGGGTCTCGTGGTATGTCCTCTTATCCATTGAGGATATCCACTTCTGCTACTGGTAGATTGCATCCATTATAGTTGGTATGTCAATCCTAGCTGGATTTTTAGTAGCAGGGATGTGTGAATTTGACAATATTTATATTGTCAATAGCTATGTCTGATAACTGTTTAACAGTTTCATAAGTGTGGATCGTCAGGATCTCATCACTATTCATGATAATCAGATCATAGGTATTAATGTTTTAAATGGTCCATAGTGGTGATATGGGGATGTAAACTCATCATGACTCCATCGATAAGATGTGCACTAAACGCTTCCCCCGTTAGGGGTTCTCGGAAACTGTTTATATGAGGTGATCAGGCTCATATAAATAGTTTCTAAGGAGGCGTTCTGATGGTTTGCATGCTCCCACGTGGTCACCTTACAACTGGATTTCTAGTGGATAAGTAATCCGTTTAAATCATTTTAATGATTTACATATAACCCATTTCTGGGTGTGAACACAAAGCTTCAGGGTGTTCAATTTTCTTCCAATTGTTAAATTGATTTCCCAGTGTTATCCCAAAAATCCGCAAATAGCTCGACTTCAATGAAGTTGAGCATAAAACTAGGGATATGAACCCGTCAAGGCTCCATGTATAAGATGTGCTCTAATGCCTCCCCCGTTTGGGGATCTCGGAACATATTCATCTAGGAGGGTTAGTCCCGATGAATAAGTTCCACTGCGGCATTTTGAGGGTGGTATGAGGGTAAGTAACAGCCCAACCAATATCCTAGTAATGTAATTTGTCCGTTGTGATTAATAATAATAATATGGACTACGGTTGGATAACAAGGTTTTGATTATGACCATTTAAAGAGGATATATAGATGAGTACTCTAAGGTACATCATCAGCCATATGAAGGGAGTGTGTGAGTCCACTTTTATCCCTCAAATACTCTCAAGAGGCCTAAAGGTCTCATTTTACTAATGATAGTATATCATTTTAAATTCGTTTGAGGAAGTGAGGAGAGTCAATGTCCATGTGAATGGAGATGATCTCGTAATCATTTTTCCCTTTTGAATGGGATAATGAGAGTTTCACCCTTTTTTGAAGAATCTCCGGGTTCGTCTGGTTAATGATGTCTTGCATCATCAAACCAGGGTGACATCGATCCAAAGTTGGTCGATTCTGGACACTTCTGGTGTTCCAAATTAATTCCTCTGTTCGAATTTATGTGGGACTTTTGAACGTCCATTAAAATGCTCAAGTTAATTTTGTCCGGTAATAGGTGAATTCTGTTCAAAATGTGAAGGATTACATCTTCACAATGACTATTATGCGGATCATAGTTGGATAAAGCTTCAGGCTTTATTGGTTTCTTGAGTCATTAGGGATTTCATTTTGACGAATATCCTTTGAAACTTTATAAGTTTCAGAGAGTACATGTCATCCTCATTTTAGGAGTATTCAGGATGATAAATCATTTACAGTAAAATAAAATGTGTAAAAGGCACATATATACTGCAAGAGAATACTACTAATAATTATGTTAGAGCAACAAGTTTCATAGTATGATGTGGGTTGTATAAAATATACGTCCACAATTGTGCTCATTTTAGACTCATATTATGACAACAGATCAAATTTATTTTCAAAATTTATTTGTCCTCGGGGAGTAGCGAAATATACATACAGTCAATTTGACTTTCGTCGTTTAGACTAGATATGTATATATTTTTATATGGCATACTTTAATGCCCAATAATTTTGCAAAAAGCATTATGGGTCTTTTCCGAACTTCTGGTCTGATATTGGGTTGCCATTGCATACTCCATATCGAGATACATCATATCTTCCCTTTCTCATTTTTATTCAAGACTTCCCCTGTTTTCAGTCGTCCCTATTGTCGTTTATAAGGAAGAATGTTTATTGGTCTTACAAAGTAGACTTATACTAGGGAAATGAGTTAGTTTCTATATTTCCACTTTTATAGTTTATGATAGACTTTTAAAAGTCTATTTGGAAACTCAAGTATGGTCTACAGGCCATTTTTATTGAGTTATTCAAGTATTGTGTGGATATAGAATCATACTCTAGGGGAAACAATTACGTGGGTATGAATTTTATAATTTCTCACTTATCTATTAAGCCACGACTTCGGGCGTACGCTTAAAACATAAGGTTAGATTCAAGAATCGTACCTTGTAAAGTGAGATTACTCAAAAGAGTTCGGTGGTGTTATGAAAACTGCTGGTGTCAATATTGGTTTATACAAACCATAGATCTGAGAGATCTATTTACCGCGAAATGCGTATTTCTAAAAGAGAACGCATAAATGTTTTTCGTATAATCCCTCGTACTTGTTAATTTTTATTAGTGTGAAAGGGTGTTGACTTTTGATTTGATTTTGAACTTCAGGTTCAATTTGGTTTTGAACTCCAGGTTCATTTTGTCAACTAGGATATGATGTTAAAATTTATTGAAAACATTATTGGTTTGTTGTCATAAAATATTGTCATCTCATGAGCACATCATTCATATAATATAAATCTAGTAAGCTAAAAAAAATTGTGCTCAATTAACCTGAATGGAAACAATTATGATGTATACACATGCTATTTATATTCTGCATGTATATAAATAATTTTATCTCAGACATATATTTATGCTACAGGCATTAAAAATACATCAAAAAGATTTTAGCATGCTAAATAAAATGTTCATTACAGAACATTAAATATGCGACGGGCATATAATTTTCTACGCATGCATTTATAGTGTTTAAGTGGAAATTCATGCTAGAGGCAACGAAAATATACATCACATCGTAGAAAAATGCGGCAGGCATTTAATATCATAGCAGACGATTAACACAGACAATTAATCATCACATGCATTTTATAATGGAGATGAAAATTTTTCGTTTAATAATTATTGGACCACTAGGCAACGTCATACACCGTTAGGTTAGTTGACTAACGGCAGAGCGGTCGCAGGATCTTCCTAATTATTAAACGTAAATAATCAGATAATCCGAATAAAATGCGATGAATAAAAATTGTGTAATTTAACAGATTTTGACGAAAACGAAATCGTAATTAAATCTGAAAAAGATTTGAAAATCGAAAAAAAAATTTCGGGGTCAAACCCTAGTTAGGGTTTTTGGTCGCGCGGATTGCCGCTTCAGGCGGCTAGGGTTTTCGGGCATGAGCGCGCACCGGGGGGGCCCGATACGAGCGGCTGCCGGGGGTGGGGCCCGCCGCTACGGGCGGCGGGGTTGGGGGCCCGCCGCTGCCAGCGGCGGGGCCCGCCGCTGCCGGCGGGCGGGGTTGGGGGCCCGCCGCTCCTGGCGGCGGCGGGTGGGCCCGCCGCTGCCGGCGGCGGGGCCGCCCGCCGTCGCTGGCGGCGGGTTGGCCCGCCGCTCCTGGCGGCGGCGGGTTGGCCCGCCGCTCCTGGCGACGGGGCCGCCCGCCGTCGCAGCGGCGTGTTGGCCCGCCGCTGCTGGCGGCAGGGCCGCCCGCCGCTGGCAGCGGCGGGTTGTCCAGCCGCTCCTGGCGGCGGGGCCGCCCGCCGCTGCTGGCGGCGGGTTGGCCCGCCGTAGGTAGCGGTGGGGCCGCCCGCCGTTCAGCGGCGGGGGTGGTTTTGCCGCCGCTTCGGGCGGCGGGCGAGGGTTTTGGCGTGAGATCTAGGGGGGATTCGCGTTCCGGCGAGAAAATCCCCTAGGGTTTCATGGTTTTTGGGGATAAAAATCTAATTTTTAGTGGAAAAAATCTATTTTTAATCTCCAAAAAAACGTTTTTATTGTAAAAAGTTGATTTTTCATCAATAAAAACCTTGATTTTCATTAAACAATCGATCCAAGAATTTTGGATCTAGACATATGCGCATATGAAATTTTAGATCTAGGGTTTTAGGGTTACCTCTAGATCCTACCCGCCGGATCTAGCGACGTTCGGTGAAGGAAGCCCGTTCGCGTCGCGTCCGTCCGTCGGCAGGGGTTCGGCTTAGTTTTGAGCGTGCTGATAACGTGTTGTAAACCATGGCGGCTACGGAACCCCGTAGCCCTGTATTTATAGTAATAGGGTTACATAATGGGTGGATACCCACTAACTGGTTGGGCCTCCAAAGCCCGTTTATAACAAATGCAGCTTTTCTCTTATTTCTTCCCTCTTTCTTTCCTTTGTTTCATCCTTTGTTTACTTTTTCTAAACCCGCCATATAAAGGGAATTTCTATGTATAAGTCATCAAAATTTATGAAATTGGTAATCAGCAAAGACTTGAACGGGTCAATAAAGGCGTGCATCAATTAATTGCTTGCATGGCATCCATAAAAATTTATGGAATTAGTCATCAGTAAAGACTTAAACGGGTCAATAAAGACATGCATCAATTAATTGCTTGAATGGCATCCATCAAAATTTATGAATTAGTCACCAGCAAAGACTTTTGGAGCCCAACACTCACATTCTAAGTTGACCATCATCATCAGACAATGATAGTCCACTTATCTAAGAATGGACTCCACGTTAATAAGAATAAATATCTACAAAGACTATTGAAGTCTTTGGCAAAGACTTGTGAAGCCCACAGTTGGCATTCAAAGCCCCAGGTTAATAAGAATTAACTACCCATTCTATTGAAAGGAGAAAGCACTGAGCTTTCATTTCTAATTAAATTAAATCCTTTATGCAATTTGCAGCATGCAAGTGATGTTAATAAAATATGACTATAATTTAGTTTTTGAGTCCAATCAAGTTATAATTTCATTGAATGAGAATTTTATTGGCAAAGTCTACATTGGTGGGGTTTTTTTAAGTCCAATCAAGCCATGTGCTGCTGCTTTTAATAACCAATTGAACAATGTTTGTTATTCGACTGCGTCTACTACTACATCTGTTGAACCCTGTGATATTGGGCATGATATAGATTAAGAAATGTTAATATAAATACTATGAAACAAATGGTGTCTTTGAATTTAATTCCAGATTTCAAGCTTGCAAAACAAAACTATCAAATATGGGTTCAAGCTAAGCAACACAGGAAACAGTTTCATTCTGTAGAAAGAAAGAAATGCACAGTTTCTTGAATTGATTCGACATTTGTGACTAGAGGGCATGTTGATCTGCAATGGGAAATGGTAATTTGTTACATTTATTGATGAGTTTTCCAAGTATTGTTATGTGTATACGATCAAGTCAATAGATGAAGCTTTTGCCAGGTTTGTTGTTTTCTAAAATGACGTCAAAAATCACTCTGTAAGATAATTAAAATTCAGCCCAATGAGCTAGACCAATGAGCTAAATACACTGCACACGAGTTTTAGGTTTTTTGTGAAGATCATTGTATTGTTTATGAAATTCTGCAGCTTATGGTCATTAACAAAATGGGGTTATAGAAAAGAAAATTTGGTCTCATGTTAATATGATTAGTTCGTTCCTATGCTGTTTTGGTTTGCCTAAGAGTATATTTCATTGTGAAAACTGCGATAAAACTCCATATGAATTAGGGAATGATATTGACAATAGACCAATCGTTAATTATTTTACAGCTTAGGGGTGTCACGAAAAAATTGCAGTTTCTCCATCTAAAAAGAGAAAATTTGGACCCAAAACAATAGGTTACGTTGTTAATAATGATTTCTTGTAATTAGTCTAAGATTAATGGCAGTGAGGCTAACACTATTATTGAGCCTAAGGATACCACATACTCCGAGGATACATTTTCTTATAAAATAATCCAAAAGGCCTATTTCTAAACTTATTTTGAAGTGATCTTTAAGAGAAAGCATTGACATACACAATGAACTTTTCAAGCTGTGTTGCTTATTTCGATAATGAATTTAATAATGTTACTCAACTGCTTCTACTACTACAGCTATAGTGTAGCACATAGTGATACAACACTATGCCGGCTCAATGATCACTCAGTTGTTTATTTGAGTAAATATGTCCAAAAGCCCAGTAAAGCCCACAGCTTTGGCCCAATATCCAAGAGGCTCTCACATAAGGCCGAATGTTTCTTCATTTAAGATGACAGCCCATCCGATCGTTTGGCTTCTTCATTTAAAGCATCAGCTCAGAATGAAGGCATTCAATGACCGACCGTTGAGCTTGTCGTCAATGGTGACAGGTCAGGCCAAAAACAATAAAGCAATTTAAAAGACTGGATGTTACCCTCTAACGTCCCTAAAAAACAATGGCCTATAAGTAGTCTATTGGACAATGTGAGAAAGAACAATTGTCTGAGAATGATGGTTGAGAATAAAAAAATTAAGGTACTCATATACTAGTGTCTGCTCCACCTAAATTTCTACATTTTCTCTATGGCTCGACGCGATAACTATCAAGTTGATATTCCAACAGATCGGTCATAGTTATCACGAGCATCATTTGAGTCACTATCTGACTTAAGCATCAAATGAGATTAAGTCGGTCCATATATTCTATCCTTCCTAATGTGCTCTTCATGTTACATGAAGTTAAATGTAGCCCGAAAATAACTCGGACTTGGTTGAAATAGCTTAGATTGAGGTCTATTAGCACAGGGTTAGCTCGCCTAATACCTAGTCAGCTTCCAACGCCATCTTATGCCAGCTACTGCAACCGTACCATCGTCAGGATTCATCCAACAATATCAGTGGAAAGAATACACCCATAAACATTTGGCACAGTTTGTGGGAACTTTGAGTTAACATCCACGTCTTCAGCCACATTGTCGATGGCTCGACCCATCAATCGAGGGCATGAAAGGACAATTATCGTAGGGTCGGCAGATGTTACGTCGCATCATGTGGATCCGAATTCTTCCACTCATGGAATACCCGAGCTATAATTAGTGAATTTGGAGCAGTTCCATGTGTTCTCATGGAGGTGAGCTCCCATGGATCATCTCCGTAGCTCATCCTTAGACCAACGGATTAGTGGAGGCTGCCAACAAGTGTATCTTGGAGTCACTACACAAGAAAGTCGGAGACGCTCATGGTACATGGCTAGAAGCACTCCCATAGATACTCTGGTCATACAGGACGATATATAAGGATGCCACAGGGAGCCACCCTTCATGATCACCTTTGGAGTAGAGGCGGTGGTTTCGACAGAGGTCGGTGAGTAATCACTTCGTCCAAGCACTTTGATGAGGAATAGAATTTGGAAGGCCTTAGAATGAATGTAGAGGTTGTTGATGAGGTACAAGACCGAGCGCTTGCAACTATCATCTGACAGAAGCATCGGGTAGCTCGGTACTATAATTCTGGAGTCAGAGGTAGGAGCTTTCGCTTGGGTGACCTAGGCCTGAGGAAGGTAGCATTCTCCCCAAAGATCTTCTGCCAATGCAAGCTCGCTGCCAAATGGGAAGATCCGTACTAGATTACTGAGGTTCCTGTTCTCGCAACATACAGACTCTCAATAATTGACTATAGAGAGCCGTCCATCCTTGGAATACAGAAAATCTGCAGAGGTATTATCAGTAAAAAAACAAGTAACTAGAGCAAACCATTGTGCTATTTTTATTTCGGTTTCTGTTTTCATTTCAGAGCAGATTACATTTTATCGAGCTAATATGTCCTCGACAAATGTACTCCAAGAGAGCATTAATGGGAAGACATGATTGGATTTTCCTAATTTACTTTCTCTAAAGTGCACAGATTTGTAGATCAACATGGATACCTCGACAAAGACCTCGCGGGCTGAGCTGGCTATACGATTGGGGTCGCTTACGCAACCACGCTCGCAGACCGATCTAGCTATATGATAGTGGATCACTTTTAAGACCTCGTAGGTTGATCTAGATATAAGATCAAGGACCGCTTACGCAGCCACCCTCACGGGCCGATCTAGCTATAGATCGGGGATCACTCTCAGCTGACCTCGTATGCTGATTCAGTTATACGATCGGGGGCCGCTTACGCAGACGTCCTCGAATGCCGATCTAGATATACGATCTGGGATCACTCTCAAGACCTCGTGGGCTAATTTAGCTATACAATCGGGGGTCACTTACACAGCTGTCCTTGTGGCCAATCTAGCTATACGATCGGGGATCACTCTAAGCCGACCTCGTGGCTGATCCGACTATACGATCGAAGGCCTCTTACGCAGACGACCTCGCACACCGATCTAGCTTTATGATATGGGATCGCTCTCTAGACCTTGCTGGCTGATCTGGCTATACAATCGGGGGCCGATTATGCAGTCGTCCTTGCGGGTTGATTTAGCTATACGACCGGGGATCACTCTCAGCTGACCTCCTAGGCTGATCTGGCATACCCGTCCAATTAATGCATGGCACATCACCCGACCTCAACCACCGCGATTGTTGAGCTCGGGAGAAGGTGGCCATTGATACAGCACTGGGCTAGCCCCATGATTACTTAGTTGTTTATTTGAGCGGACATGCCCAAAAGTCCAGTAAAGCCCATAGCTTCGGCCCAACAGCCCATAGTACCTCACATAAGGCCGACCGTTTCTTCATTTAAGACGATAACCTAATCGACTGTTGGGTTTCTTCATTTAAAGCATTAGCTCAGAATAAAAGCATTCAATGTCCGACCTGTGAGCTTGTCATCAATGGTGCCAGCTCAGGCCAAAAGTAATAAAGCGATTTAAAAGCCCAGACATTACCCTCTAACGTCCCTTAAAATCAATGGCATATAAGTAGTCTCTCGGACAATGGGAGAAAGAACAATTTTCTGAGAACAATGGCTGAAAACCAAAAAAAATCAAATACTTCTATACTAGTATCTGCTCCACCTAAAATTCTACATTTCTTCCATAGCTCGGCGTGATAACTATCGGTTGATTTCCCAACATATTGGCCATAGTTACCACGATCATTTTTTGACTTAAGTATTGGAGGGGATTTAGTCGAACACCAGATCCAACCATCCCTAAGAGCTCCTCGTGTTGCATGAAGCTGAAGGTAGCCCAGAAATAGCTCGGACTCGGCTGAAATAGTTCGAATTAAGGTCTATTCATCCCGAAGTAAGCTCGTCCAGTACCCATTCAGCTGCCAACGTCATCCTCTGACATCTACTGCAATTATATCATCGTCAAGAATCATCCAACAATATCAAATGTGAGAAAACAGCCGTAAACACATAGAGCTTTGTAATTAAATATAATATTAATGGTAGTTGTTTCAGAGTGTTTTCTCACTACAAAAGCGTTGACCGTGGATAGCCCGGTCAACGTGGTCAAGGGGCCCGCTTGGGTCCCTCGGGAGTGTCGAGTCGGTGCAAGACGAGGCGCGAGTCGGAGTTGTGGACGACGCGGAGCGCGTCGGCTGGGCCGAATTGGGATCCTCGGTCGCAAGGGGGGCGAGGGGAAGCCTCGGCCCGGGTTGAGACGCTCGGCCTCGGGCGGACGTGTTCGGCCTCGGCGATCGGATGACGAGGGGTAGCCTCGATCATCCTGCTGGTTACGTGGCCGGTCGCGAGGCGGAGGGGAAGCCTCGGCCCGTGGATATGACGTCCTCCTGCGCAGATGAGAACGCTCGTCAGGGGGGCCGGACCTTGGTTCCGGCCAAATCCCCTCCGATGCCTAAGTCAGATAGTTATCTGAAAGAGGAGGCCCGGCGGAGACGGTTCGACTCGAGAGGAGATCTGAACGGTGTCTACCGACGCGAGCGGGGGAGAAAGGAATTTGGAATGGGGGAACTATGTCGTTGATGGAGTACCTTAGGTTTTAGTTACCTCAGATCCGGTCCTTTGTCCAGTCGCCTTTCCAGCCCTTTTATAGACCTCCCGTCGTGACTGCCCATGACTCACGTCCCTCGTCCGCCCCCGATCGTGCTCCCTTAATTCGCCTTCCTATCGCCGTTCACTGCGCCCTACCAGCACCTCCCCATTATCGCCAAGTGGTCATGGAACCGGGGGAGCGGTTATCGCTGGAGTGGGCGAGTGACTGGCGTGCTTCCCGGGCCGGGTTGGATCGCCGTTCGGGGGCCTTCTAAAGGGGTTTTGTCGGGCGGGCCTGATCTCGCAGATGGGCTTCTGGTCGGTAGTTGGGCTTCTAGCTCCATGTTCCTTTGGGCTTCGTTGGGTGGGCCGCGCCTTTGGGCTCATGCTGTTGGGCTTCCGTAAAATAGACGTATCAATTGCCCCCATCGGTGGGGCCGATCGGCCTTGGCCGGTTCGGTTCGACCGATGTGACTCCTGGGTTTCCGAGCGGTGCGTCAGTCGAGGCGTGGTCATAAATGAAGGTTATGATGAGGCGAATCGATTGGACTTCCTTTGGCACCGATTTCGAAACGCCGCCGGTTCTTCGAGGCCTGCCACGCGTTCCTGTCAGGCGCTTCGAATTCTTCCCTGAGTCTGGTATATAAGATCCTCGGTTGCGTGGATCCCAACTTCCTCCTCGCTCTTCCCTCTGTCCTAGGCTTTCCACAACTTGGAGTCTCCCGCCGCCTTCGTTTCCTTGTCTTCTCCAAATTAACAAAAAGGTAACTCCTTTCTTATTTTCATATTATGGCTGTTCTTAGGATAGGTGATTCTGGCCAAGGGGCGAGGGATCCTCCTGAGTTGAGGCGGGGCGGGCCCCGGCTTGTGGGATCGGGTTCCTCCTCTGGGAGTCGTCCCCTTCGAGACAAGGGGAAGGGGAAGCTCTTCCCAGACTACGCCGGCGGTGATGTGGCGTCGGCTGCCGTGCGGCTTAATGTGCCCCCGGTTATCCTCCGAACGCCATCGGGGACTCCTCCTTCAGTGGCCACGGAGATCCGGGAAAGGTATCTCTGCTATCCGTACGATGTTCGAGTTCCATTCATCGACGAGCGGATCTGCCTTCCGAGGAGCAATGAGGTCGGCGTCTACGTAGAGATGTTCCGCCTGGGTCTTCGTTTCCCGCTCAATCCCTTCTTCATCCAGGTCATGGAGTATCTCATGGTGCCCCTTTGCCAGTTCACCCCCTGTTCGATTGCGGTGCTGACGGGCTTCGTGATGCTCTGCTGTACCCACGGTCTGGAGCCGTCTCTCCCCCTTCTCTTCTACTTTTATCAGATCCAGACGGTCGGCCCGGGGTCATGGTTGCAACTCCGAGCCCGCTCGAGGAGGGAATGCCTGATAGGGCTACCCCGCTGGTCGGGGGATTGGAGCTCGGACTATGTTTTCGTGGTCTTCCTGGAGGGTGCCCAAATTCTGACAGGCTGGGGCGGGTCGGTCCAGCCTTGCTCAACGCTAGCCCTCTCTGAGGCGGATCAGGCGGCCGCCGCGCTGCTGTCGACCCTCCCCTTGGAGGCGAAGTCCATTTGGTCTTTGTTGGACGACCTACTCTTGAAGGCCGTCTTGTGGTCTCCGGGTAGGTCGCTTTTTTAGTCCCGGGTTGCCCCGTAGCTTACCCTGATTTCGGTTTCCCTTGCAGGAATGGCTGGTCATGAGTTCACCCGCGATGTTGATGAGCTGATCCGTCGTGGAGCTGCTCGGAGCCGGGGTAGTACCTCTGGAAGGGCGCCTCTGCGTACCGTTGAGGAGGAGGTGCGCCGAGCCGAGCCTTCCGTGGGCAAGGTGGTGGCCGCGCCTCCCGCCTCTTCTTCTGGCGATCTCCTCTCCAGGGGGGTCGCAAGGGCCGAATCCGCCTCGTCAGCCTAAGAGGCAGGGGGTAACGACGGGTCCGGTGTAGTCCCTCCTGCCCTTGGCGTGCCCCCTTTTGTCCCCGAGGGTAGGGAAGGTGCGAGGCGGAAGCGCTCCCCTTCGGCGCCTGCGGAGCCTTACGGAGGGAAGAAGAGGAAGGAAGATGTGGATCCCTCCAATCCGACGTGTTCCGTGATTCCTGCGGCGACCACCGGGGATATTCCGGTGGCCCTGACAACCACCCCCGTCGCAGCGTCCCCGCCTCCGTTACCGGGAATCGGAACCCCGTTGGCGGGCAGCTCAGCCTCCCTCGAGGTCACCCCTGGGGGCTCGGTGTTTGTCGACCGAGCCCTGGCCCAGCAGGTGGCCGAAGGCTCCGTCCTCCCCCGGGACCGCAGCCTCCTCGAGAGGATTCCCGCCGACAAGGTGTCGGACTCCTTGGTCTGGATCCTTCAACAGGTTCGGCTATCTTGCTGTCCTTTCCTTCCCTTCACTCTCTTCTTAGTTCATGTCTCGTCTTCCAGGGTTCAACGCTCGCCGTGGAGTCGCAGCGCCGAGCCATCCATTTGAGGGAGTTGGAGGAATCCTCTGTGAGGGCCCATGAGCGGGCCGGGGCGGCGGAGGTGGCTATGACGGAGGCCCAGATGGAGTCTCGGCATCTCAAGCTCCATGTGGCCGAGCTGGAGGGAAGAGTGGGTGACCTCCAGGGAAAGTTGGAGGACGCTCGATAGTCGGCTGAGGAAGCGGCGGAGTCATTCCGCCTGGAGAGGGAGGAGCTTCAGAGGGAACTGTCGGATCGGCGTCAGATGGCGCGGCTTGCGGAGGAGGTGGAGAGGGGTGTCGTCGGGACCCTGGGGGAGAGGATCTTCGAGGTTCTCAGAGAGGCCTTCGGTACGTATGAAGACCTCATCGGCCCTCGGATCGTCGAAGTCGTCCAGTCTTCCTTCCGGGATTGTGTGGAGCGCGTTCGGCAAGCCCCTCCGCCGGTCGATCCCCCTCGCTCCGAGCAGGGAGAGGTGCCCGGGGATGCGTCCTCCCGATCTCGGGCTCCTTAAGTCATCCTTCCCCGGCCTGCCGCCCTTGTTTTTATCCTCAAAATTTTTTAGCATTCGCTTCGCTTTGGCTCAGTCTTCTTGAAATGGATCCCTGACCCCGCTATCTCCTTCAGCTTCTCTACCGGCTCCCTGCTTCAGAGCCAATAATTGCTGGTTGCATGGATGTTCGCTTAGGCCAGCAACTTTGGGTTCTTGGTCGACAAGTTTTGCTCTGCCGGTGTTGCCCTAGTTTCTGTAGGTGACGAACTTTGTTGTCCGTCGAGAGCGGATTATTTGTAGAGAGGTTTCTTCGCTTCGATTTCCTGTAAATAAGACACACTTTTGTACCTTGGTTAACTGTTATAAACGAAATTGACTTACTCGGACTTCTCACGTATTTTGCTTTGCTGCTTCGTCCTCGGCCTAGGACTGGTTGACGCCCGAGCTGGCTGGGGGAATTGCCTCCAGATTCACGAGCGATGGAGTCGATCGGCGAGGGCGAAGCTCCTCGGCTTAGGACCGGTCGGCGTCTGCGCTGGTTGGGGGAATTGCCCCCAGACTTATGAGCGCAGGAGTCGGTCGGCGAGGGCAAAGCTCCTCGGCTTAGGACCGGTCGGCGTCCGCGCTGACTCGGGGAATTGCCCCCAGACTTAAGAGCGCAGGAGTCGGTCGGCGAGGGCAAAGATCCTCGGCTTAGGACCGGTCGGCGTCCGCGCTGGCTGGGGGAATTGCCCCCAGACTTACGAGCACAGGAGTCGGTCGGCGAGGGCAAAGCTCCTCGGCTTAGGACCGGACGGCGTCCGCGCTGGCTGGGGGAATTGCCCCCAGACTTACGAGCGCAGGAGTTGGTCGGCGAGGGCGAAGCTCCTCAGCTTAGGACCGGTCGGCGTCCGCGCTGGCTGGGGGAATTGCCCCCAGACTTATGAGCACAGGAGTTGGTCGGCGAGGACGAAGCTCCCCCTCCCCCTCCAGTGAGGCGGCGGTCTTCATTCTTATGCACCCTTAGTGAAATGTTGATTCCGTCGAAGATTAAGAAAAGACAAAAGGGGATGCAATTGTACTCTTAAGGGTCCTGTCGGACTAGTACATTTGGAGGAAAGGAAAAGGAAATAAAGCTAGATAGAGGGATGTAAACCTAGATAATCCCCTCGGACTAGACTACGACTGGGGGGAGGGACCTCGCCTGCTCACTCTATGATGCGGAGGGGTCCTTGGACGGTGTTGATCATTTTTCCCTTGTCCGGCTGCATGGAGGTCCCTTCTCCGTGGGCCGGCTCGTCAGCTAAACTCCAGGCGTGCCCCCGGCTCATCAGCTTCTCAATGTCCTTCTTTAAGTGCCAGCAGTCTTCAGTGTCGTGGCCATTGTCCTTGTGGTACTTGCAGTACTTCTCCCCATTCTTCCCACCTCTTTTTGCCTTCAGTGGGGGGCGATCGACGCGCTCTTCCTTCTGTACTTGAGTGAGGACGGCGTCTGGGGTGGCGTCCCTTGTACCCTCTCTCCGCTGCCTGTTTCTCGGCCTCTTCTTGGTCCGGTACCCTTCGGGGCTGCCTCGTCCGCTATCGCCGCGCTTGGTCCCTCGAGTGACCTTTCCTGCCTCAATGGCCAAGGTCTCTTCGGTCAACATGAAGCGCTCGGCCCTCGACATGATCCCGGGGAGGTCCTTCGGGGGATCGTTGTGCAGATATTTCTTAAGGCCTCTATGGCGCAGCCCTTTCTTAAGGGCCGTTTGGACAATAAGGTCGGGAGGGCTGTTCACGTTCAGCTTTTCCGCGTTGAAGCGACGCATGAACTGTCGGAGCGGCTCGGCTGGGCCCTGCACTATGTTAAACAGATGTTCAGCATCAGGCTTTACCTGTCTCCCTGCCATGAATTGTTTGCAGAACAGCTGGGTGAGTTCCTCGAAGCTGTCGATGGAGCGGCTGGGTAGGCTGTGGTACCAGGTCCTCGCCGCTCCCCTGAGGGTCGAATAGAAGCCCCTGCAGAGCAGGTCATCGTCGGCTCCTTGGAAGGACATGTCCCCCTCGTAGTCCATCACGTGGTTTCCCGGGTCTCCTATCCCGTCATACTTCCCCAGCGCCGGGATCTTGAATCGAGAGGGGACCCGCGCGTCGGTTATTCTCCGCGATAGGGGGCACCGGTCTCCGTGGATGCCCCCGGGGGTTCGACACCCGCCTGCCTCTGGTTCGTTCGGTGGTGGAGGGGGCACTGGCGCTGGCGGGGCTGGCTCCACGGCCCTCGCCAGACTAGGGGTAGGGCTGACCCGGCGTCCCCGACTCCTCTGGCGGGAGCTCCCGCTCCGCCGTGATCGGTCTCTCGAGTGGTGTCGATTGCTTCTCTTGCGGTGGGGTGATCGTGGTCGATGAGACGACGCGGTCACCGATTCGTCCCCCGTGCCTTCAGTTTCTCTTCGGCTCCTTTCACGATGAGGGGAGGAGGCGCGTGATCTCTCCTGACGGGAGCCGGACAACGTGAACCGACGCTCCGTGTTCGGTCTTTGGTTCCCGTGGTCATCGACCACAGCGGACCGTAAGAGCGGGGGACCCCCCACCCAACGATGGTTGTCGCCCAACGCGCCTCCGTTAGCTGGCGCGGTGCCGACGAGCTGCTGTACTGCCGTGACCAACGTCTGGATGCTCGCATTGGTCTCCTGGGCCAGTGCACGGAGTTGTCCCTGCGTGGCCAGTTCCGACCCGCCAATCCCTTCGGTTGAGGGGGCGGGGTGATTGCCGACGGGCGTGTCTTCAAGGTTGCCGTTGGATGCGCCATTCCCCTCCTCCTGGATGGGGGGCATGCGTCTCTTTCCGTTGCTGGCTCGTGCCATTGCAGGTGCGGTTTATTTCTTCGTGGGACGGTTCGGTTCCCACAGACGGCGCCAGATGTTTCAGAGTGTATTCTCACTACAAAAGCGTTGACCGTGGATAGCCCGGTCAACGTGGTCAAGGGGCCCGCTTGGGTCCCTCGGGAGTGTCGAGTCGGTGCAAGACGAGGCGCGAGTCGGAGTTGTGGACGACGCGGAGCGCGTCGGTTGGGCCGAATCGGGATCCTCAATCGCAAGGGGGGCGAGGGGAAGCCTCGGCCCGGGTTGAGACGCTCAGCCTCGGGTGGACGTGTTCGGCCTCGGCGATCGGACGACGAGGGGTAGCCTCGATCGTCCTGCTGGTTACGTGGCCGGTCACGAGGCGGAGGGGAAGCCTCGGCCCGTGGATATGACGTCCTCCTGTGCAGATGAGAACGCTCGTCAGGGGGGCCGGACCTTGGTTCCGGCCAAATCCCCTCCGATGCCTAAGTCAGATAGTGATCTGAAAGAGGAGGCCCGACGGAGACGGTTCGACTCGAGAGGAGATCTGAACGGTGTCTACCGGCGCGAGCGGGGGAGAAAGGAATTTGGAATGGGGGAACTAGGTCGTTGATGGAGTACCTTAGGTTTTAGTTACCTCAGATCCGGTCCTTTGTCCAGTCACCTTTCCAGCCTTTTTATAGACCTCCCGTCGTGACTGCCCATGACTCACGTCCCTCGTCCGCCCCCGATCGTGCTCCCTTAATCCGCCTTCCTATCGCCGTTCACTGCGCCCTGCCAGCACCTCCCCATTATCGCCATTAAGTGGTCATGGAACCGGGGGAGCGGTTATCGCTGGAGTGGGCGAGTGACTGGAGTGCTTCCCGGGCCGGGTTGGATCGCCGTTCGGGGGCCTTCTAAAGGGGTTTTGTCGGGCGGGCCCGATCTCGCAGACGGGCTTCTGGTCGGCAGTTGGGCTTCTAGCTCCATGTTCCTTTGGGCTTCGTTGGGTGGGCCGCGCCTTTGGGCTCATGTTGTTGGGCTTCCGTAAAATAGACGTATCAGAAGTGATGCTAACACTATTATTAAGTCCAGGGATGGACCATTCTTTGAGAGTATTTTTTTTATTTTAAAATATATTGGAGGCTTATTTATAGACTTGTTTTTGAAAGGATCCCCTTGAACAGAACATATTGACTGACACTTAAATTGAGCTTATAAGTAAAATGTCTCGGAAAGAACTCCACATTGGTAAATATTTCATCACTTAGCTGAGGAAGATCATATCACTTTTGCAGCTATTTTGGCATCAAATGATTATTTATTAGGTAAAGAAGCTATAAATAAAAAATGGACAACCATCACTTTAGTAAAATGATAAAAACATCTTTAAAAGGATAGTAAATGTTAATCAAACATTTTATAGACTGAGAGGGTAGAAACAACCTAAAACTAATATACTTGCAGCCATACATAAGTGTTGACAAACTTACTTTACTTTTTTTATATAAAAAATTTCTGTAATTTCTTTTATTTGTTCCTTTTACATTTCTCTTGATACGTCTATTTTACGGAAGCCCAACAGCATGAGCCCAAAGGCGCGGCCCACCCAACGAAGCCCAAAGGAACATGGAGCTAGAAGCCCAATGCCGACCAGAAGCCCGTCTACGAGATCGGGCCCGCCCGACAAAACCCCTTTAGAAGGCCCCCGAACGGCGATCCAACCCGGCCCCGGAAGCACTCCAGTCACTCGCCCACTCCAGCGATAACCGCTCCCCCGGTTCCATGACCACTTAATGGCGATAATGGGGAGGTGCTGGCAGGGCGCAGTGAACGGAGATAGGAAGGCGGATTAAGGGAGCACGATCGGGGGCGGACGAGGGACGTGAGTCATGGGCAGTCACGACGGGAGGTCTATTAAAGGGCTGGAAAGGCGACTGGACAAAGGACCGGATCTGAGGTAACTAAAACCTAAGGTACTCCATCAACGACCTAGTTCCCCCATTCCAAATTCCTTTCTCCCCCGCTCGCGCCGGTAGACACCGTTCAGATCTCCTCTCGAGTCGAACCGTCTCCGCCGGGCCTCCTCTTTCAGATCACTATCTGACTTAGGCATCGGAGGGGATTTGGCCGGAACCAAGGTCCGGCCCCCCTGACGAGCGTTCTCATCTGCGCAGGAGGACGTCATATCCACGGGCCGAGGCTTCCCCTCCGCCTCGCGACCGGCCACGTAACCAGCAGGACGATCGAGGCTACCCCTCGTCGTCCGATCGCCGAGGCCGAACACGTCCGCCCGAGGCCGAGCGTCTCAACCCGGGCCGAGGCTTCCCCTCGCCCCCATTGCGACCGAGGATCCCGATTCGGCCCAGCCGACGTGCTCCGCGTCGTCCACAACTCCGACTCGCGCCTCGTCTTGCACCGACTCAACACTCCCGAGGGACCCAAGCGGGCCCCTTGACCACGTTGACCGGGCTATCCACGGTCAACGCTTTTGTAGTGAGAAAACACTCTGAAACATCTGGCGCCGTCTGTGGGAACCGAACCATCCCACGAAGAAATAAACCGCACCTGCAATGGCACGAGCCAGCAACAGAAAGAGACGCATGCCCCCCATCCCGGAGGAGGGGAATGGCGCATCCAACGGTAACCTTGAAGACACGCCCGTCGGCAATCACCCCGCCCCCTCAACCGAAGGGATTGGCGGGTCGGAACTGGCCACGTAGGGACAACTCCATGCCCTGGCCCAGGAGACTAACGCGAGCATCCAGACGTTGGTCGCGGCAGTACAGCAGCTCGTAGGCATCGAGCCAGCTAACGGAGGCGCGTTGGGCGACGACCATCGTTGGGCGGGGGGTCCCCCGCTCTTACGGTCCGCTGTGGTTGATGACCACGGGAACCAAAGACCGAACACGGAGCGTCGGTTCACGTTGTCCGGCTCCCGTCAGGCGAGATCACGCGCCTCCTCCCCTCATCGTGAAAGGAGCCGAAGAGAAACTGAAGGCACGGGGGACGAATCGGTGACTGCGTCGTCTCGTCGACCACGATCACCCCACCGCAGGAGAAGCAATCGACACCACTCGAGAGACCGATCACGACGGAGCGGGAGCTCCCGCCAGAGGAGCCGGGGACGCCGGGTCAGCCCTACCCCTAGTCTGGCGAGGGCCGTGGAGCCAGCCCCGCCGGCGCCAGTGCCCCCTCCACCACCGAACGAACCAGAGGCAGGCGGGTGTCGAACCCCCGGGGGCATCCACGGAGACCGGTGCCCCCTATTGATCACTCCTTATTTTACACTTTTTTACCGCATGTTTGCATGCCATTTAGATCGCCCAAATCATGTTTTTCATGATATATCGACGATATTGCGATGCTTTTCACGATTTGTTGTTTTTGTCGCATTTCAGGTGATTTGGCGCGATTTGGAGTGATCTCGAGATGCGCTTACTCCAGAGGGTCACCGACGACCTCCCCGAGGGGTATTTTGCTGTTGGAGAGGAGCGGAAGAAGAACGGACGTCGCAGGAGCGACGAGGAGGCCATAACAAGAAATCTGGGCATTTTTTGTGTCCCACTCGGCCGAGTGGAGGAGCCACTCAGCCGACCAGCGAGACACCGCTCGGCCGACCAGATCAGACACGATTCATACGTGCACTCGGCCGAGCGACGGAGACCACATCGGCCGAGTGACTACATCCCGTCCGCCCGAGTGGCGCCCAGACGAAGCCCTTCAAAAATTGCCATGTTACTATTTTTCGGCTGCCTGAGCTTCAGAAGACCCACTCGGCCGAGTGGATAATCCCGACCGCCCGAGTACCATGAAGCCATCGGCCGAGTGACGACAACTCACTCGGCCGAGCCGCCCCCGAAGTGAAGACCCCTGAAGATCGAGACTTACTGGAAAATTACAGGGTTTTCACTCGGCCGAGCGACTTTTTTCACTCGGCCGAGTGCGACGCGCTGCCTGTAGCGAAAATTACGGAAAACAGGCTGCGCAGGGGTATTTTGGTCACAATTTTTGGACGATTTTGAGGGGTATTTAACCCCTGTTTTTACCCTAGTTTTAGAGAGCTTTCCTTAGATTTTTTGTAGCCTTTTAGATTAACTTTTTAGCTTTATTCTTGAGATTGGAGAGGAGACAAAAGTTGATTTTTGTAGAATTATTTGAAGAACTCCATTGGTTTGTGTTTTCTCTTCTCTAAAAATTCTATTTTTATTGCATATCTCAATATTGTGATGAATTCTATTGCTTATTTCATTGATTATTTTTGTGATCTTGCTATGAATTGTGAGTAGTCTCCACGTCTTGGGGCGTGGGGATGAACCCTACAAGCCCTATTTCATGATTGTGATGAATTGGTAGGAATTTTGCTAGAATTGCTATTAGGGATTAGATTGGGATCAATTTACTACGGATGGCTAGGAATTCACATCGATTGGGATTTGCAAGAGATTGGATCCCAATTCGATAGGAAATCCTAGAAATCCGAATTAGGTTGGAATCTAATTTCCGTAGTATCGGTTTGCAAGAGATTGGACCGATACTAGGGTTCCCGGTTGCAATTCCGTGCCGATACCCGTTTGCAAGAGATTGGACGGGTAGGAACTATCCCGAACTAGGTCGCGGGCCGAGTTTGCAAGAGATTAGGCTCGATGCGCGATTGAATGATGATGTTGATCCTAATGCTAGCTTCCCTAGGTTAGGGTTTGCAAGAGATTGGACCCGAACCTAGGATAGCTATAGGCCGGCAACAGCGTGAGAGCGTGAGCTTGGTTCTACATTCAGTTGCAACTAGTTCATCCGAAATCTTATTCTAGCAATTTTGATACCGACGAACCACATTTACGAAAGACGGTGATTAGCGGGAATTCCCCATTCCCTAGACGTTCTTTATTTGATTTGATATTTCCGTACTTTGTCTGACGATTGTGACAGGATCGCCAAAGGCAAATTTCTCTCTTCTTAAATAGCCAGGTTGATTGGAACAAGCACGGTCATTTGTCCTCCCTGTGTTCGATAACCCGCTCGCTGCTACACCGTGCACTTGCGGTAAAACTACAACCGTTCTTTGGGGTTACATCCCAGAGCGATCAAGTTTACGTGCACTCGGCCGAGCGACGGAGACCACATCGGCCGAGTGACTACATCCCGTCCGCCCGAGTGGCGCCCAGACGAAGCCCTTCAAAAATCGCCATGTTACTGTTTTTCGGCTGCCTGAGCTTCAGAAGACCCACTCGGCCGAGTGGATAATCCCGACCGCCCGAGTACCATGAAGCCATCGGCCGAGTGACGACAACTCACTCGGCCGAGCCGCCCCCGAAGTGAAGACCCCTGAAGATCGAGACTTACTGGAAAATTACAGGGTTTTCACTCGGCCGAGCGACTTTTGTCACTCGGCCGAGTGCGACGCGCTGCCTGTAGCAAAAATTGCGGAAAACAGGCTGCGCAGGGGTATTTTGGTCACAATTTTTGGACGATTTTGGGGGGTATTTAACCCCTGTTTTTACCCTAGTTTTAGAGAGATTTTCTTAGATTTTTTATAGCCTTTTAGATTAACTTTTTAGCTTTATTCTTGAGATTGGAGAGGAGACAAAAGTTGATTTTTGTAGAATTATTTGAAGAACTCCATTGGTTTGTGTTTTCTCTTCTCTAAAAATTCTATTTTTATTGCATATCTCAATATTGTGATGAATTCTATTGCTTATTTCATTGATTATTTTTGTGATCTTGCTATGAATTGTGAGTAGTCTCCACGTCTTGGGGCGTGGGGATGAACCCTACAAGCCCTATTTCATGATTGTGATGAATTGGTAGGAATTTTGCTAGAATTGCTATTAGGGATTAGATTGGGATCAATTTACTACGGATGGCTAGGAATTCACATCGATTGGGATTTGCAAGAGATTGGATCCCAATTCGATAGGAAATCCTAGAAATCCGAATTGGGTTGGAATCGAATTTCCGTAGTATCGGTTTGCAAGAGATTGGACCGATACTAGGGTTCCCGGTTGCAATTCCGTGCCGATACCCGTTTGCAAGAGATTGGACGGGTAGGAACTATCCTGAACTAGGTCGCAGGCCGAGTTTGCAAGAGATTGGGCTCGGTGCGTGATTGAACGATGATGTTGATCCTAATGCTAGCTTCCCTAGGTTAGGGTTTGCAAGAGATTGGACCCGAACCTAGGATAGCTATAGGCCGGCAACAGCGCGAGAGCGTGAGCTTGGTTCTACATTCAGTTGCAACTAGTTCATCCGAAATCTTATTCTAGCAATTTTGATACCGACGAACCACATTTACGAAAGACGGTGAGTAGCGGGAATTCCCCATTCCCTAGACGTTCTTTATTTGATTTGATATTTCCGTACTTTGTCTGACGATTGTGACAGGATCGCCAAAGGCAAATTTCTCTCTTCTTAAATAGCCAGGTTGATTGGAACAAGCACGGTCATTCATCCTCCCTGTGTTCGATAACCCGCTCGCTGCTACACCGTGCACTTGCGGTAAAACTACAACCGTTCTTTGGGGTTACATCCCGGAGCGATCAAGTTTTTGGCGCCGTTGCCGGGGAGGCGATTGCGTTTGATCTTACCACCCTAGTTATTTCTTATTATTATTATTATTATTATTATTATTATTATTATTATTATTATTTCCATTTCTTTATTTTTACCTAACCCTTCCACGGTACTAATCATTTCTTTGAAACTTTGTTTTCCCTGTGCATGTACACGAGATCTACGGCGGACCCTGAAGCTATATTATTTGATCCCGAGATCGAACGTACCGCGCGGAGACTTAGAGCGGAAAGGAGACAAAATCCGGAAGGGAGGTTTATGACCAACCCGGAAACTGCGGACCAATTAGCGGCAAGGATGGCGAGGATAATTCCTATTCGAGATAGGCTTCGGCTTAAGACCTCTTCTACGACCTCATCCATTGCCATGCCGGAGTTGGCGGCTGACAAGAACTTCAAGCTACAGACTGGACTAGTGGTTCTGATGCAGTAGGATCCATTTCATGGGAATGCCCATGAAAATCCTCACTACCACATCCAATTATTCTTGTCGAAGTGCGCCACATTTCAGATGCCGGGGGTCTCCATCGATGCCATCAGACTGCGTCTCTTCCCCTTCATGCTAAAGGACAAGGCACTCTATTGGTTGAGGACGCAGGCTGAGGGAGTCTTCACCACTTGGGACGAGTTGGCGAGTGCATTCATTGACAAGTTCTATCCGCCCTCCAAGACGGTGAAGATCCGGAGCGCTCTCATGTCCTTCAAGCAAGGACCCCAAGAGACGCTCTATGAGGCTTGGGAGAGTTTTAAAGATCTGCAGCACCAATGCCCGCACCATAGAATAGAAGATTGGGAGCTAGTTCATAGCTTCTACAACGGTCTCCAACCGGGGACCAAACAAATTATTGATGCCGCGGCGAATGGTGCTATCTTGTCAAAGACTCCCAAGGAAGCTACGGCCCTAATTGAGGAGATGGCCTCAAACAATCAACAATGGGGCGATGAGCGAGGACACTCTACGTCCTCCTTAAAGCCAACTAGTATCTTTGAGGCGAAGGCCGTAGCGGAGCTTACAAGCAAGTTTGATTCTCTCCACAAGGTAGTGGAGAGACTGGAGAAGTTTATCACGGAGCCCCAAGGAACCCCTTCCACCTCCGCCCCAACGAACCAAATGAGTGATTGGCAAGACCAATCTCAAGCCATGTATGTGGGAGGAGAGCAAGGAGACGGATCCTTGGAGCAAGTACAATATGTCGCGGGGAAACAAGAATATTGGGCCAATCCGGCCACAAGAAATCATCCCGGATTCTCTTACGCCAACAATGAAGGAGCTTTGAACCCGCCACAACAACCACCTCAACAAGCCCGACCACCACCACCCCAACAACAACACTATCCGCCAAGGGGGCCTCCACAACAAAATTTCCAACCGAAGCAACAAGTTCCACCATATAGGCCGCCCGGATACAACCAAGGGTGGAGGAATCAAAATCAAAACCCTCCACAAGCTTAACAACGATCCGACTTCGAAGCTAGAGTGGAGGCGTTTATGGTCGAGCAAAATAAGGTCAATGCTACCTTGAAGGCGGGGCAAGACTCCCTTAATACCGTTGTGGCTCAAATATCGGAGCAATTGGCGTTGCTCAATCGGAACACTCAACGATTGCCGGCGCAACCCGAGCAAAACCCACGGGGCAACACCGGCCACATCAATGCCGTAGTTGCCGTTACTACTAGAGGCGGGAAGGATACCACCCCCGCCATGATTCCTACCGAGGAGCCCGTGGAGGAAAGTTTGGAGCCAATTGAGCCGGTAGTTGAAGTTGAGAAGGCAAAAGAGCCACAAGAAAAGGAGAAATCTAGAGCGGAGCAATTGATTGAGGAAAGGCGCTTCATGCCACCGGTCCCATTTCCCCAAAGGCTTGCTAGAGCGAAAATGGAGAAGAGGCTAGCAAAGTTTCTCGAGTATCTGAGAGGAGTTAGCCTCAACATTCCCTTCCTCGACGCCATCGTGGAGATCCCCACATATGCTAAATTCTTAAAGGATTTGATTTCGGGGAGAAAGAGGAAGGAGAAGATTATGCTAGCCGAGGAGGGCTCTTGGTTCACCAAGAGAGAGAAGGAGCCGGCCAAATTTAAAGACCCGGGGAGTTTTCGGATTCCTTGCACCTTGGGCGGCGTCCCTCTTCAAAAGGCGTTGGTAGATCTAGGGGCTAGTGTGAGCCTCATGCCTCTCTCCATGTTCTTAAGGCTAAACACCGGGACGAAGTTGAAACCTACCGACATGCGGATACAATTGGCCGACGGGCGAATAACAAGGCCGGTAGGGATCGCCGAGGACATCCCGCTACAAGTCCCGGGGGGAATATGCTTGCCATGTGACTTCGTGATCATGGACGTTAAGGAGGAGGGAGATACTTCATTGATACTTGGACGCCCGTTCCTCGCCACCGCTGGTGTGATTGTCGACGTGCGAGAAGGTACACTAACTTTGAACGTCGGCAACATCGAGGTGGAGCTTCACATTCCTAAGGCCATGAAACACATGCCTTACCACGAGGAGCTTGACTACATGGACCTCCTTGACGAGGTAATTGAGGAGGCGATCCCCCACTCGATTGGCGCTCTTTTCGATGAGGATTTCGAGGAAGGCCCAGATTTAGGCCAAGATGAGAAGATAGACGATTCCCCCGACCTCTCCACTGAAAATGATGAAGGCGACGCTGATGTCGCAAGGATTCGAGAGCTCTGCAAGCTCTCGAAATTAAAGTCTCCAAAGAAAGCTCCGCCGATACGGAAATCGGCATCACCGGTGAAGCCGTTGACCGGAGCAAACGCTAGCTTGGGGGAGCCTCCCCCAAACACTATTCGAGACGGGAGACCACCGAGGGAGAACACGCCGCCGCAACTTCCGAATCCAAGCGTTCTCCCCGGAAAGTTTGATGGGTGCATCTCATATGCACCGAACATCCCTCATTAATTGAAAATCATAGGGGGTCGAGCTCACGACCTTAAACGAGCGCTTGTCGGGAGGCAACTCGACGGTTATTGCTTTATTTTTACTTTTTCTTTATTTTTGTTTTAGAACTTTTTAGTGTTTTGAGTCGTTCGCCCAAAAATTTTGTGATAACGGGTCCTATTTTTCTTGACAGGAGAGGAGATAGGCAAATCCATCTTGAGGAGGATGAACGAGATGACGAGGAGCGCCCCAGGAAGGTGCTCGATGCTTAGGAGGAAGATGAAATCGACTGGAGGAAGAAAGACGGAGTTTAGAGCCCAAACGAAGACAAACAACAGAAATTAAGGCTCACTCGGCCGAGTATACTAGTCACTCGGCCGAGTACACAAGTTCGTCCGGCCGAGCCGCTCACGAACAAGGGAAGTCTGCTGTACCCAACTCTCAGTTTATTTTCCTGATTTCAGTATAACTGCTACTCGGCCGAGTATATATATTCGCTCGGCTGAGTAAAACGGATACGCTCCTAGGGCGAGTCTTGCCGAGTAGCTTGAGCCACTCGGCCAAATGGACTTACTCCACTCGGCCGAGGCTGGCAAGGCCACTCAGACGAAGCGATAGCAGGGAGGAAATTTCCATTGATCTCGCTCGGCCGAGTGACCTAGTCACTCGGCCGAGTCGTAACTTTTATTATATAAGGGGCTGAGGGGAGGCACGTTTTTCGAAACGTAAAAATCCCAATCGCTCGCCCGACCCTTCAGCTCCTCTCGCCCGTTCTCCTCGCTCGCGCCCCCCACTCGCCCGACCGGCCACCTCGTGCCGTCGCTCGGCCAGCCACCGCCGGCCGAGCACCCGCTGCGCCTCGCCCGAGTCGCCGGCGGCGGCCGCCACTCCGACCACCTCCGGTATCGCCTATTTTGCGTTTTTCTCCTCTTTTTGTGTATTTTTCGAGGATCCATGTGTTAAACGACCCCCAAACCCTAATCAATTTCTATATCTATCTATTATACCCCTAATGTTCCATACGTTTTGAATATTACCCGCTGATATCTCCATTTCATGCGCAGGTTGTTTTTGGGAGCTTAGGGGAGCCCCGGGGAGCTTCTAGGGACTGATTCGGGCTTCGCGGAGGCGCTGTCTTCGCACGCTTCCATTATTGTGCACTCGCGGCGTGTCGGGGTATACTCTTTCCTTTATTTTGCACACGCCGCACTTTTCTCATTTTTCGGCGCGCGCTCGGGGCCGATATGCCGCCCCGGACATGGCCGCGGTCGAAGAGAGCTTCCGCCAAGCGGAAGCGGTCGGATGATGCCGGCCCCTCCCACGAGTTGGAGGACTCTCCTCCGCCTTCTCCCACACACCCCATCCACCCAGCACAGCCTGCAGGCCCCGCACACCCCGCACAGCCTGCAGAGCCCGCACAGCCCGCACACCCCACACAGCCGCTCCCTGCCGCTCCACAGCCACCACCTCCGGCTCCACTGGTCGGGCCGCTCGGGATTACGTTCCGAGACGACGCACACCGCGCTGTCTTCGAGCGTATCTCCCAGCGCTCGATCGTACCCTCCAGGTTTGCACACCTTGTCGACCTAGGACGCCTGGGGGTACTAGAGGGGATGCTCACGTTGTACGACAACGTGGGCTGGCGAGATTTCTTGCAGGTGTCGGCGGACACGTTTGTCCGTCCGACACTTGAGGTACTTAGTTCGATCGCCCGGACCGACGAGGGATGCTCGTTTCGGTTCATGGACCGGGAGTGCCAGATCACTCTCGGTATGATGAGAGCATTTTTCTCGTGGCCCGATGTCCCCGGAGCCGATCGAGGTTACGCCCCCACCCATATCCCCCCACCTTCCTTCGACGCTGGTGCCTTCTGGGCCCGGATTACGGGTCTCCGCGTTGCCTTTGACCCTAGTAGGGCCAAGGCCTCGGCCATTGTCCATCCCTGCCTCCGCATAGCTCAGCGCCTTATGGCGACGACCTTTTTGGCCAGATATGAGCCGGGCACGTTGTCTACGCCAGAGCTCTACATGCTCTACACGATGACACGCCCCAGAGCTCTCTCTAGGGATGGCGATGAGCTTGTCCCCACCGTCGTGATTGATGTCGCGGCTTGGTTTTTGGACCGCATCATTGTATCGGTGGGCGCTCGCTCACCGATATGCTGCGGCGGCCTGATCACCTTGCTTGCCCTTATGACCGGCGAGGACTTCCCTGACGACCTGCGACGAGTACCGGGCCCCACTTCTTTGTCGATTGATGTTATGGCCCGGATGAAGATGCTTCGTCCGCACGGTGAGCGACACTGGGTCTGGTCGCACGGCCCTTACGGTGCCGATTACATGATTCTTCCGAGCCCAGCTCGGACTCAGATTGCACCAGCCCATATGGACTGGCTCCCTGCGATGGATGTTCTCATCCCCACCGCTTACGTGCTCGAGGCCGAGGAGGCCGAGCAGGCCCACGCTGCCCCCGCAGACCCTGTTGCACCTGCCGAGCCTGCTGCCCCTGTCGACCCTGTGGCCCCTCAGCCTATACATGATGTTTCTGCTGCTCCTGACACCTCTGTCCCCACCTCTGTCGGTGTCAGGAGTACCTTAGCTGAGCCTACCTCCACTGCTTCCGCGGCTGTCACCACCACCACTGGCCCTCTGTCCACTGAGCCTGTTTCTTCTGTCCCACCCGAGCGCCCGTCGACCGTTGTTGAGTGCGGAGAGCCCTCTGTCTCTACTGGTGCTGTATTTTCCGAGAGTGTCGTGGCGTCTGTCCACACTTCTGTGCCACTGACCTCTCTGGCTGCCTCGCTGCCACTTTTGCACTCTTCTTTCGTTGCTGCTACCTCCACTTCTCACCAACCGGCCCCCCCGGTCTCACACTGAGGCCAGGCCCACATTTGCGATCGCAACGCCTTTTGTTCCCTTCCCCGCTGAGCCCGTCACATACGCGACCAGAGTACGCCAGCCCCGCCCTGCACAGCCCCGACCGGTGCGTCCCTCTGCACCACCTCCCCCTGACACTGTACTTCAGAGCATTCGTGCTCTAGAGGGGGCGGTGGGTGGCCTCAGAGGTGACCTTCGGACCCTGTCCGCCACCGTCACCGATATGGCTCACCGCTTCGACCTGCTCCTGCAGATTCACTACTGTCTTACCCAGGTCCTAGAGCGTCTCCCCCGCGTACCACCACCCACCCAGCAGGTTCCCACCCACACTTCCACACACACTCAGCCTGCTACCACTTCCACACCCACACCCGCTCAGCGGCCTGTCCAGCCACCGCCACCACTTCCGCCTCAGGACGGAGACGGCGCAGCACCACCTTCTTAGGCACCCTTTATGCCATAGATTATTTTTGCCGTTGTGCTGCCCATTTCTGCTGGGTCCTGTTGCCTTTTGTACACACCCCCTCCCCTCACTTACTTTTGGGATTCTCATCTCGACCATATCTTTATATATCTTTTCTGGGAGTCAGGGAGAGTTTTTGGTGACACATCTCTATATCTGTATCACTCCTATCTGTGCATGTATCATGTCCGCATCATACTTTCATTTCTTTATTTTTCTTTTTATTTTCATTTTTTTTCATCTTGCATGCATCCTCACTTACCCCTCACATTACTTGCCTCTCGGTGTGCCACACTTTGCACATTGAGGACACTGTGCCATTTAGCTTGGGGGAGTGAGTTCTCACGATCTTTTTCGATTTGCCACCTTTATTTTTAGTTTTTCACGCCATTTTCCGCTTTTTCACTTATTTTCATCATTTTTTCTCATTTTACCATGCATCACGTTTTTCTTATTTTTCTGCGTGCCGCATTGTAAATAGTTCAATTTTCCCTTTATCTTTATTTCTTTCTTTTTCATCTCATGCTAGAGATGACTTTTCTGTGATGATGATGACGTGGAGTTAGCTTACTCTATTTGCATGCTATATTTGTCATGTCTTAGATCTTATTTCTGATATCATATGCTATGACTTGCCTTGCATCTAGAGATAGTAACCCACACTTTTTCCACATGAAAATGGATGAAATTTTATTATTAGCTGAGTCTGAATATTCATATGTATGCTATCACAGAAAACACACCAAGATTCACGCATTGAATGCCTATATCTGGAGTACTGATTTCTTTTCCTATATCACTTCTATATGCATGAATTGTACATTTCACTTCAGGATGATTGAATGATGTTAGCTATGATAAATCTGGATTAGTTAGCTTTTTTGTGATCGAAACTGAGTAGATTAGATTACCCTGCTGAAGTTGTCGTGCATGTCTTATAGAGTGAACCGAGAGATATATTCATTTCTTTCTCCACAAATCTTGAACATCATTTCTCTACTTTTAAAATCATTGGTGAATCTCCCATTAGCGATTCTATTATATGGCATTTCCCCCGCTATTAATTCCTAGCTCCAAATTTCTTATTCAAAAAAAAAGAAAGAAAAGAGAAAATATTCTTGTATATCATTATCTCTCTTTGAGTTGGGATCGTTGTGCATATATGCTATTGCGAAAAAAAAAAGAAAGAAAAGAGGAAAAATCCTCAATAAAAGATCCCATCTCACTTTCTTTCTTTCTCTTCTCTTTTCATTGCTTTTGGAGCTTTCTAAGAATGGGGATGTAAATATTTTTTTATGCCACCACGCCTATAGATAAGCTTGGGGGAGAGAATCCATTGATGTGTGAGAGAGCGACTACTTGACGTTGCACGACAACCTAGGCTAAGGAATATTCTATACTCAATGAGATTATTCTTAGCTTTACGACATCCAGAAATCTAAGCCTAGCATTCATATCATGAAATCCATACTTTTCTATTCTCTCTATTCTATAGTGTGATACTCTTATACTCCTGATAGAAAGCATTCAATTGAAAAGTGTGTGATCTGTGATTTGTATACCGCTTTAAATGATTCGGACGATGTTAATTATAAGATTATTCCGTTTTTCATGATTATATTGTTGTTCGTGGGTTTTCTATTTCTATTTGCACTATTATACTATGATATCAAAATAAAATCCTTTGACATGTGTTTTTCGTTCACTGCATGCTATACGAGTAAGCGGAACCCACGTCCTGAGGAAATGATCTAGCAGCTTACCTCTTCACTTCTTTCTTTCTTCTTTATTTTTATTTCGTTTTTCATTCTTCTCCGTTTTTCATTTTTCATTTTTTCGCCGTTTTCGTTTTCCGAATCCACCGGGTTCCCCTTTTACTTATCTTCCTCGAGGACGAGTAAGAGGCAAGCTTGGGGGATTTTGATCACTCCTTATTTTACACTTTTTTACCGCATGTTTGCATGCCATTTAGATCGCCCAAATCATGTTTTTCACGATATATCGACGATATTGCGATGCTTTTCACGATTTGTTGTTTTTGTCGCATTTCAGGTGATTTGGCGCGATTTGGAGTGATCTCGAGATGCGCTTACTCCAGAGGGTCGCCGACGACCTCCCCGAGGGGTATTTTGCTGTTGGAGAGGAGCGGAAGAAGAACGGACGTCGCAGGAGCGACGAGGAGGCCAAAACAAGCAATCTGGGCATTTTTGTGTCCCACTCGGCCGAGTGGAGGAGCCACTCGGCCGACCAGCGAGACACCGCTCGGCCGACCAGATCAGACACGATTCATACGTGCACTCGGCCGAGCGACGGAGACCACATCGGCCGAGTGACTACATCCCGTCCGCCCGAGTGGCGCCCAGACGAAGCCCTTCAAAAATCGCCATGTTACTGTTTTTCGGCTGCCTGAGCTTCAGAAGACCCACTCGGCCGAGTGGATAATCCCGACCGCCCGAGTACCATGAAGCCATCGGCCGAGTGACGACAACTCACTCGGCCGAGCCGCCCCCGAAGTGAAGACCCCTGAAGATCGAGACTTACTGGAAAATTACAGGGTTTTCACTCAGCCGAGCGACTTTTGTCACTTGGCCGAGTGCGACGCGCTGCCTGTAGCGAAAATTGCGGAAAACAGGCTGCGCAGGGGTATTTTGGTCACAATTTTTGGACGATTTTGGGGGTATTTAACCCCTGTTTTTACCCTAGTTTTAGAGAGCTTTTCTTAGATTTTTTGTAGCCTTTTAGATTAACTTTTTAGCTTTATTCTTGAGATTGGAGAGGAGACAAAAGTTGATTTTTGTAGAATTATTTGAAGAACTCCATTGGTTTGTGTTTTCTCTTCTCTAAAAATTCTATTTTTATTGCATATCTCAATATTGTGATGAATTCTATTGCTTATTTCATTGATTATTTTTGTGATCTTGCTATGAATTGTGAGTAGTCTCCACGTCTTGGGGCGTGGGGATGAACCCTACAAGCCCTATTTCATGATTGTGATGAATTGGTAGGAATTTTGCTAGAATTGCTATTAGGGATTAGATTGGGATCAATTTACTACGGATGGCTAGGAATTCACATCGATTGGGATTTGCAAGAGATTGGATCCCAATTCGATAGGAAATCCTAGAAATCCGAATTGGGTTGGAATCGAATTTCCGTAGTATCGGTTTGCAAGAGATTGGACCGATACTAGGGTTCCCGGTTGCAATTCCGTGCCGATACCCGTTTGCAAGAGATTGGACGGGTAGGAACTATCCCAAACTAGGTCGCGGACCGAGTTTGCAAGAGATTGGGCTCGGTGCGCGATTGAACGATGATGTTGATCCTAATGCTAGCTTCCCTAGGTTAGGGTTTGCAAGAGATTGGACCCGAACCTAGGATAGCTATAGGCCGGCAACAGCGCGAGAGCGTGAGCTTGGTTCTACATTCAGTTGCAACTAGTTCATCCGAAATCTTATTCTAGCAATTTTGATACCGACGAACCACATTTACGAAAGACGGTGAGTAGCGGGAATTCCCCATTCCCTAGACGTTCTTTATTTGATTTGATATTTCCGTACTTTGTCTGACGATTGTGACAGGATCGCCAAAGGCAAATTTCTCTCTTCTTAAATAGCCAGGTTGATTGGAACAAGCACGGTCATTCGTCCTCCTTGTGTTCGATAACCCGCTCGCTGATACACCGTGCACTTGCGGTAAAACTACAACCGTTCTTTGGGGTTACATCCCGGAGCGATCACCTATCGCGGAGAATAACCGACGCGCGGGTCCCCTCTCGATTCAAGATCCCGGTGCTGGGGAAGTATGACGGGATTGGAGACCCGGAAAACCACGTGATGGACTACGAGGGGGACATGTCCTTCCAAGGAGCCGACGATGACCTGCTCTGCAGGGGCTTCTATTCGACCCTCAGGGGAGCGGCGAGGGCAGCCTACCCAGCCGCTCCATCGACAGCTTCGAGGAACTCATCCAGCTGTTCTACAAACAATTCATGGCAGGGAGACAGGTAAAGCCTGATGCTGAACATCTGTTTAACATAGTGCAGGGCCCAGCCGAGCCGCTCCGACAGTTCATGCGCCGCTTCAACGCGGAAAGGCTGAACGTGAACAGCCCTCCCGACCTTGTTGTCTAAACGGCCCTTAAGAAAGGGCTGCGCCATAGAGGCCTTAAGAAATCTCTGCACAACGATCCCCCGAAGGACCTCCCCGGGATCATGGCGAGGGCCGAGCGCTTCGTGTTGACCGAAGAGACCTTGGCCATTGAGGTAGGAAAGGTCACTCGAGGGACCAAGCGCGGCGATAGCGGACGAGGCAGCCCCGAAGGGTACCGGACCGAGAAGAGGCCGAGAAACAGGCAGCGGGGAGAGGGTACAAGGGACGCCACCCCAGACGCCGTCCTCGCTCAAGTACAGAAGGAAGGGCGCGTCGATCGCCCCCCACCGAAGGGAAAAAGAGGTGGGAAGAATGGGGAGAAGTACTGCAAGTACCACAAGGACAATGGCCACGACACTGAAGACTGCTGGCACTTAAAGAAGGACATTGAGAAGCTGATGAGCCGGGGGCACGCCAGGAGTTTAGCTGACGAGCCGGCCCACGGAGAAGGGACCTCCATGCAGCCGGACAAGGGAAAGAAGATCAACACCGTCCAAGGACCCCTCCGCATCATAGAGTGAGCAGGCGAGGTCCCTCCCCCCAGTCGTAGTCTAGTCCGAGGAGATTATCTAGGTTTACATCCCTCTGTCTAGCTTTATTTCCTTTTCCTTTCCTCCAAATGTACGTCCGACAGGACCCTTAAGAGTACAATTGCATCCCCTTTTGTCTTTTCTTAATCTTCGACGGAATCAACATTTCACTAAGGGTGCATAAGAATGAAGACCGTCGCCTCACTGGAGGGGGAGGGGGAGGGGGAGGGGGAGCTTCGTCCTCGCCGACCAACTCCTACGCTCATAAGTCTGGGGGCAATTCCCCCAGCCAGCACGGACGCCGACCGGTCCTAAGCCGAGGAGCTTCGCCCTCGCCGACCAACTCCTGCGCTCGTAAGTCTGGGGGCAATTCCCCCAGCCAGCGCGGACGCCGTCCGGTCCTAAGCCGAGGAGCTTTGCCCTCGCCGACCGACTCCTGCGCTTGTAAGTCTGGGGACAATTCCCCCAGCCAGTGCGGACGCCGACCGGTCCTAAGCCGAGGAGCTTTGCCCTCGCCGACCGACTCCTGCGCTCTTAAGTCTGGGGGCAATTCCCCGAGTCAGCACGGACGCCGACCGGTTCTAAGCCGAGGAGCTTTGCCCTCGCCGACCGACTCCTGTGCTCATAAGTCTGGGGGCAATTCCCCCAACCAGTGCGGACGCCGACCGGTCCTAAGCCGAGGAGCTTCGCCCTCGCCGACCGACTCCATCGCTCGTGAATCTGGAGGCAATTCCCCCAGCCAGCTCGGGCGTCAACCAGTCCTAGGCCGAGGACGAAGCAGCAAAGCAAAATACGCGAGAAGTCCGAGTAAGTCAATTTCGTTTATAACAGTTAACCAAGGTACAAAAGTGTGTCTTATTTACAGGAAATCGAAACGAAGAAACCTCTCTACAAATAATCCGCTCTCGACGGACAACAAAGTTCGTCACCTACAGAAACTAGGGCAACACCGGCAGAGTAAAACTTGTCGACCAAGAACCCAAAGTTGCTGGCCTAAGCGAACATCCATGCAACCAGCAATTATTGGCTCTGAAGCAGGGAGCCGGTAGCGAAGCTGAAGGAGATAGCGGGGTCAGGGATCCATTTCAAGAAGACTGAGCCAAAGCGAAGCGAATGCTAAAAAATTTGAGGATAAAAACAAGGGCGGCAGGCCGGGGAAGGATGACTTAAGGAGCCCGAGATCGGGAGGACGCACCCCTAGGCACCTCTCCCTGCTCAGAGCGAGGGGGATAGACCGGCGGAGGGGCTTGCCGAACGCGCTCTGCACAATCCCAGAAGGAAGACTGGACGACTTCGACGATCCGAGGGCCGATGAGGTCTTCATACGTACCGAAGGCCTCTCTGAGAACCTCGAAGATCCTCTCCCCCAGGGTCCCGAAGACACCCCTCTCCACCTCCTCCGCAAGCCGTGCCACCTGACGCCGATCCGACAGTTCCCTCTGAAGCTCCTCCCTCTCCAGGCGGAACGACTCTGCCACTTCCTCAGCCGACTGCCGAGCGTCCTCCAACTTTCCCTGGAGGTCACCCACTCGTCCCTCCAGCTCGGCCACACGGAGCTTGAGATGCCGAGACTCCATCTGGGCCTCCGTCATAGCCACCTCCGCCGCCCCGGCCCGCTCGTGGGCCCTCACAGAGGATTCCTCCAACTCCCTCAAATGGATGGCTCGGCGCTGCGACTCCACGGCGAGCGTTGAACCGTGGAAGACGAGACATGAACTAAGAAGAGAGTGAAGGGAAGGAAAGGATAGCAAGATAGCCGAACCTGTTGAAGGATCCAGACCAAGGAGTCCGACACCTTGTCGGCGGGAATCCTCTCGAGGAGGCTGCAGTCCCGGGGGAGGACGGAGCCTTCGGCCACCTGCTGGGCCAGGGCTCGGTCGACAAACACCGAGCCCCCAGGGGTGACCTCGAGGGAGGCCGAGCTGCCCGCCAACAGGGTTCCGATTCCCGGTAACGGAGGCGGGGATGCTGCGACGGGGGTGGTTGTCAGGGCCAACGGAATATCCCCGGTGGTCACCGCAGGAAGCACGGAACACATCGGACTGGAGGGATCCACATCTTCCTTCCTCTTCTTCCCTCCATAAGGCTCCGCATGCGCCAAAGGGGAGCGCTTCCTCCTCGCACCTTCCCTACCCTCGGGGACAAAAGGGGGCACGCCAATGGCAGGAGGGACTGCACCGGACCCGTCGTTACCCCCTGCCTCTTGGGCTGACGGGGCGGATCCGGCCCTTGCGACCCCCATGGAGAGGAGATCGCCAGAAGAAGAGGTGGGATGCGCGGCCACCACCTTGCCCACGGAAGGCTCGGCTCGGTGTACCTCCTCCTCAACGGTATGCCGAGGCGCCCTTCCAGAGGTACTACCCAGGCTCCGAGCAGCTCCATGACGGATTAGCTCATCAACATCGCTGGTGAACTCGTGACCAGCCATTCCTGCAAGGGAAACCAAAATCAGGGTAAGCTACGGGGCAACCCAGGACTAAAAAAGCGACCTACCCGGAGACCACAAGACGGCCTTCAAGAGTAGGTCATCCAACAAAGACCAGATGGACTTCGCCTCCGAGGGGAGGGTCGACAGCAGCGCGGCGGTCGCCTGATCTGCCTCAGAGAGGGCTAGCTTTGAGCAAGGCCGGACCGACCCGCCCCAGCCTGTCAGAATTTGGGCACCCTCCAGGAAGACCACGAAGACATAGTCCGAGCTCTAATCCCCCGACCAGCGGGGTAGCCCTATCAGGCATTCCCTCCTCGAGCGGGCTCGGAGTTGCAACCATGACCCCGGGCCGACCGTCTGGATCTGATAAAAGTAGAAGAGAAGGGGGAGAGACGGCTCCAGACCGTGGGTACAGCAGAGCATCACGAAGCCCGTCAGCACCGCAATCGAACAGGGGGTGAACTGGCAAAGGGGCACCATGAGATACTCCATGACCTGGATGAAGAAGGGATTGAGCGGGAAACGAAGACCCAGGCGGAACATCTCTACGTAGACGCCGACCTCATTGCTCCTCGGAAGGCAGATCCGCTCGTCGATGAATGGAACTCGAACATCGTACGACTCCCAGAGGAGGAACCCGCTCCCACAAGCCGGGGCCCACCCCGCCTCAACTCAGGAGGATCCCTTGCCCCTTGGCCAGAATCACCTATCCTAAGAACAGCCATAATATAAAAATAAGAAAGGAGTTACCTTTTTGTTAATTTGGAGAAGACAAGGAAACGAAGGCGGCGGGAGACTCCAAGTTGTGGAAGGCCTAGGACAGAGGGAAGAGCGAGGAGGAAGTTGGGATCCACGCAACCGGGGATCTTATATACCAGACTCAGGGGCGAATTCGAAGCGCCTGACAGGAACGCGTGGCAGGCCTCGAAGAACCGGCGGCGTTTCGAAATCGGCGCCAAAGGAAGTCCAATCGATCCGCCTCATCATAACCTTCATTTATGACCACGCCTCGACTGACGCACCGCTCGAAAACCCAGGAGTCACATCGGTCGAACCGAACCTGCCAAGGCCGATCGGCCCCGCCGATGGGGGCAATTGATACGTCTATTTTACGGAAGCCCAACAGCATGAGCCCAAAGGCGCGGCCCACCCAAGGAAGCCCAAAGGAACATGGAGCTAGAAGCCCAACTGCCGACCAGAAGCCCGTCTGTGAGATCGGGCCCGCCCGACAAAACCCCTTTAGAAGGCCCCCGAACGGCGATCCAACCCGGCCCCGGAAGCACGCCAGTCACTCGCCCACTCCAGCGATAACCGCTCCCCCGGTTCTATGACCACTTAATGGCGATAATGGGGAGGTGCTGGCAGGGCGCAGTGAACGGCGATAGGAAGGCGGATTAAGGGAGCACGATCGGGGGCGGACGAGGGACGTGAGTCATGGGCAGTCACGACGGGAGGTCTATAAAAGGGCTGGAAAGGCGACTGGACAAAGGACCGAATCTGAGGTAACTAAAACCTAAGGTACTCCATCAACGACCTAGTTCCCCCCATTCCAAATTCCTTTCTCCCCCGCTCGCGCTGGTAGACACCGTTCAGATCTCCTCTCGAGTCGAACCGTCTCCGCCGGGCCTCCTCTTTCAGATCACTATCTGACTTAGGCATCGGAGGGGATTTGGCCGGAACCAAGGTCCGGCCCCCCTGACGAGCGTTCTCATCTGTGCATGAGGACATCATATCCACGGGCCGAGGCTTCCCCTCCGCCTCACGACCGGCGACGTAACCAGCAGGACGATCGAGGCTACCCCTCGTCGTCCGATCGTCGAGGCCGAACACGTCCGCCCGAGGCCGAGCGTCTCAACCCGGGCCAAGGCTTCCCCTCGCCCCCCTTGCGACCGAGAATCCCGATTCGGCCCAGCCGACGTGCTCCGCGTCGTCCACAACTCCGACTCGCGCCTCGTCTTGCACCGACTCGACACTCCCGAGGGACCCAAGCGGGCCCCTTGACCACGTTGACCGGGCTATCCACGGTCAACGCTTTTGTAGTGAGAAAACACTCTGAAACAACTCTCTTCCGCCTTTTGGATGTTGGGATTGAATTTTTTAGGACAGATGAAATATTATAAGAAATTATTAGGAGATGAAAATTCCCATTAAAATATGATATTTAAATTTTTTTCATTATAAGATGTTAACGGTTTCAAAAAAATTTGACCACATATTTTCTCTTCTTTTTTTCTTCTCTCTTCTTACATTTGCTTCATTCTTTGTTTGCTTTTTCTAGACCCACCATATAAAGGGAATTTCTATGTATAAGTCATGGGCAAAGACTTGAACGGGTCAATATGAAATCGTACATCAATTAGTTGCATGGCGTCCATCAAAATTTATGGAATTAGTCTCCAACAAAGACTTTTCGAGCCCAACACTCACATTCTAAGTTCATCGTCTACATTAGACAAGTACAGCCCAATCACCTTTTTGAATGGCCTCAAGAGAAATAAGAATAAATTGGACCATAAGACAAGAAAAGCCAGAGCTTTCAGTTTTAAATTTAGTTAGATGGATTGATGAAGTCGTGTAACAGTCAGTTGCTTGAATTGTGGCCATCAAAATTCTGCAAAGACTTGTGAAGTCTTTGGCAGAGACTTGTGAAGCCCACCATTGGCATTCAAGAACGCAACAATTGAGTGCAAATCAACTGGGGGGCTGGTTTTTAACTTGGTTTATGAACGCAACAATTTGGGGGCTGACAGCGGTCCTGGTGTAGATGTGTGTCATGATCGAGAAGCCCTTTCCTCTCATATGAATCAGTGGTGATGGGGAACTTTAGTCTTGCGATAGAACTTGGAAAATGAGGCATCGATCTAAAGCTATCAAAATCCTTTACGCAATCTGCAGCATGCAAGGGATGTTAATAAAACTTGACTATAATTTAGTCACAAGGCATGCAAGGTGTTTCAGAGTGTTTTCTCACTACAAAAACGTTGACCGTGGATAGCCCGGTCACGTGGTCAAGGGGTCCGCTTGGGTCCCTCGGGAGTTTCGAGTCGGTGCAAGACGAGGCGCGAGTCGGAGTTGTGGATGACGCGGAGCACGTCGGCTGGGCCGAATCGGGATCCTCGGTAGCAAGGGGGGCGAGGGGAAGCCTCGGCCCGGGTTGAGACGCTCGGCCTCGGGCGGACGTGTTTGGCCTCGGCGATCGGATGACGAGGGGTAGCCTCGATCGTCCTGCTGGTTACGTGGCCGGTCGCGAGGCGGAGGGGAAGCCTCAGCCCATGGATATGACGTCCTCCTGCGCAGATGAGAACACTCGTCAGGGGGGCCGGACCTTGGTTCCGGCCAAATCCCCTCCGATGCCTAAGTCAGATAGTGATCTGAAAGAGGAGGCCCGGCGGAGACGGTTCGACTCGAGAGGAGATCTGAACGGTGTCTACCGACGCGAGCGGGGGAGAAAGGAATTTGGAATGGGGGAACTAGGTCGTTGATGGAGTACCTTAGGTTTTAGTTACCTCAGATCCGGTCCTTTGTCCAGTCGCCTTTCCAGCCCTTTTATAGACCTCCCGTCGTGACTGCCCATGACTCACGTCCCTCGTCCGCCCCTGATCGTGCTCCCTTAATCCGCCTTCCTATCGCCGTTCACTGCGCCCTGCCAGCACCTCCCCATTATTGCCATTAAGTGGTCATGGAACCGGGGGAGCGGTTATCGCTGGAGTGGGCGAGTGACTGGCGTGCTTCCCGGGCCGGGTTGGATCGCCGTTCGGGGGCCTTCTAAAGGGGTTTTGTCGGGCGGGCCCGATCTCGCAGACAGGCTTCTGGTCGGTAATTGGGCTTCTAGCTCCATGTTCCTTTGGGCTTCGTTGGGTGGGCCGCGCCTTTGGGCTCATGCTGTTGGGCTTCCGTAAAATAGACGTATCAATTGCCCCCATCGGTGGGGCCGATCGGCCTTGGCCGGTTCGGTTCGACCGATGTGACTCCTGGGTTTCCGAGCGGCGCGTCAGTCGAGGCATGGTCATAAATGAAGGTTATGATGAGGCGGATTGATTGGACTTCCTTTGGCGCCGATTTCAAAACGCCGCCAGTTCTTCGAGGCCTGCCACGCGTTCCTGTCAGGCGCTTCGAATTCGCCCCTGAGTCTGGTATATAAGATCCCCGGTTGCGTGGATCCCAACTTCCTCCTCGCTCTTCCCTCTGTCCTAGGCTTTCCACAACTTGGAGTCTCCCGCCGCCTTCGTTTCCTTGTCTTCTCCAAATTAACAAAAAGGTAACTCTTTTCTTATTTTCATATTATGGCTGTTATTAGGATAGGTGATTCTGGCCAAGGGGCGAGGGATCCTCCTGAGTTGAGGCGGGGCGGGCCCCGGCTTGTGGGATCGGGTTCCTCCTCTGGGAGTCGTCCCCTTCGAGACAAGGGGAAGGGGAAGCTCTTCCCGGACTACGCCGGCGGTGATGTGGCGTCGGCTGCCATGCGGCTTAATGTGCTCCCGGTTATCCTCCGAACACCATCGGGGACTCCTCCTTCAGTGGCCACGGAGATTCGGGAAAGGTATCTCTGCTATCCGTACGATGTTCGAGTTCCATTCATTGACGAGCGGATCTGCCTTCCGAGGAGCAATGAGGTCGGCGTCTACGTAGAGATGTTCCGCCTGGGTCTTCGTTTCCCGCTCAATGCCTTCTTCATCCAGGTCATGGAGTATCTCATGGTGCCCCTTTGCTAGTTCACCCCCTGTTCGATTGCGGTGCTGACGGGCTTCGTGATGCTCTAATGTACCCACGGTCTGGAGCCGTCTCTCCCCCTTCTCTTCTACTTTTATCAGATCCAGACGGTCGGCCCCGGGGTCATGGTTGCAACTCCGAGCCCGCTCGAGGAGGGAATGCCTGATAGGGCTACCCCGCTGGTCGGGGGATTGGAGCTCGGACTATGTCTTCGTGGTCTTCCTGGAGGGTGCCCAAATTCTGACAGGCTGGGGCGGGTCGGTCCGGCCTTGCTCAACGCTAGCCCTCTCTGAGGCAGATCAGGCAGCCGCCGCGCTGCTGTCGACCCTCCCCTCGGAGGCGAAGTCCATCTGGTCTTTGTTGGACGACCTACTCTTGAAGGCCATCTTGTGGTCTCCGGGTAGGTCGCTTTTTTAGTCCCGGGTTGCCCCGTAGCTTACCCTGATTTCGGTTTCCCTTGTAGGAATGGCTGGTCGCGAGTTCACCCGCGATGTTGATGAGCTGATCCATCATGGAGCCGCTCGGAGCTGGGGTAGTACCTCTGGAAGGGCGCCTCGGCATACCATTGAGGAGGAGGTGCGCCGAGCCGAGCCTTCCATAGGCAAGGTGGTGGCCGTGCCTCCCGCCTCTTCTTCTGGCGATCTCCTCTCCAGGGGGGTCGCAAGGGCCGGATCCGCCCCGTCAGCCCAAGAGGCAGGGGGTAGCGACGGGTCCAGTGCAGTCCCTCCTGCCCTTGGGGTGCCCCCTTTTGTCCCCGAGGGTAGGGAAGGTGCGAGGCGGAAGCGCTCCCCTTCGGCGCCTGCGGAGCCTTACGGAGGGAAGAAGAGGATGGAAGATGTGGATCCCTCCAGTCCGGCGTGTTCCGTGCTTCCTGCGGCGACCACCGGGGATATTCCGGTGGCCCTGACAACCACCCCCGTCGCAGCGTCCCCGCCTCCGTTACCGGGAATCGGAACCCTGTTGGCAGGCAGCTCGGCCTCCCTCGAGGTCACCCCTGGGGGCTCGGTGTTTGTCGACCGAGCCCTGGCCCAGCAGGTGGCCGAAGGCTTCGTCCTCCCCCGGGACCGCAGCCTCCTCGAGAGGATTCCCGCCGACAAGGTGTCGGACTCCTTGGTCTGGATCCTTCAACAGGTTCGGTTATCTTGCTGTCCTTTCCTTCCCTTCACTCTCTTCTTAGTTCATGTCTCGTCTTCCAGGGTTCAACGCTCGCCGTGGAGTCGCAGCGCCGAGCCATCCATCTAAGGGAGTTGGAGGAATCCTCTGTGAGGGCCCACGAGCGGGCCGGGGCGGCGGAGGTGGCTATGACGGAGGCCTAGATGGAGTCTCGGCATCTCAAGCTCCGTGTGGCCGAGCTGGAGGGACGAGTGGGTGACCTCCAGGGAAAGTTGGAGGACGCTCGGCAGTCGGCTGAGGAAGCGGCGGAGTCGTTCCGCCTGGAGAGGGAGGAGCTTCAGAGGGAACTGTCGGATCGACGTCAGGTGGCGCGGCTTGCGGAGGAGGTGGAGAGGTGGAGAGGATCTTCGAGGTTCTCAGAGAGGCCTTCAGTACGTATGAAGACCTCATCGGCCCTCGGATCGTCGAAGTCGTCCAGTCTTCCTTCCGGGATTGTGCGGAGCGCGTTCGGCAAGCCCCTCCGCCGGTCGATCCCCCTCGCTCCGAGCAGGGAGAGGTGCCTGGGGATGCGTCCTCCCGATCTCGGGCTCCTTAAGGCATCCTTCCCTGGCTTGCCGCCCTTGTTTTTATCCTCAAATTTTTTAGCATTCGCTTCTCTTTGGCTCAGTCTTCTTGAAATGGATCCCTGACCCCGCTATCTCCTTCAGCATCGCTACCGGCTCCCTGCTTCAGAGCCAATAATTGCTGGTTGCATGGATGTTCACTTAGGCCAGCAACTTTGGGTTCTTGGTTGACAAGTTTTGCTCTGCCGGTGTTGCCCTAGTTTCTGTAGGTGACGAACTTTGTTGTCCGTCGAGAGCGGATTATTTGTAGAGAGGTTTCTTCTCTTCGATTTCCTGTAAATAAGACACACTTTTGTACCTTGGTTAACTGTTATAAACGAAATTGACTTACTCGGACTTCTCGCGTATTTTGCTTTGCTGCTTCGTCCTCGGCCTAGGACTGGTTGACGCCCGAGCTGGCTGGGGGAATTGCCTCCAGATTCACGAGCGATGGAGTCGGTCGGCGAGGGCGAAGCTCCTCGGCTTAGGACCGGTCGGCGTCCGCACTGGTTGGGGGAATTGCCTCCAGACTTATGAGCGCAGGAGTCAGTCGGCGAGGGCAAAGCTCCTCGGCTTAGGACCGGTCGGCGTCCGCGCTGACTCGGGGAATTGCCCCCAGACTTAAGAGCGCAGGAGTCGGTCGGTGAGGGCAAAGCTCCTCGGCTTAGGACCGGTCGGCGTCCGCGCTGGCTGGGGAAATTGCCCCCAGACTTACGAGCACAGGAGTCGGTCGGCGAGGGCAAATCTCCTCGGCTTAGGACCGGTCGGCGTCCGCGCTGGCTGGGGGATGATCACTCCTTATTTTACACCTTTTTCCCGCATTTTTGCATGCCATTTAGATCGCCCAAATCATGTTTTTCACGATATATCGACGATATTGCGATGCTTTTCACGATTTGTTGTTTTTGTCGCATTTCAGGTGATTTGGCGCGATTTGGAGTGATCTCGAGATGCGCTTACTCCAGAGGGTCACCGACGACCTCCCCGAGGGGTATTTTGCTGTTGGAGAGGAGCGGAAGAAGAACGGACGTCGCAGGAGCGACGAGGAGGCCAAAATAAGCAGATTGGGCATGTTTAGTGTCCCACTCGGCCGAGTGGAGGACCCACTCGGCCGACCAGCGAGACACCGCTCGGCCGACCAGATCAGACACGATTCCTATGTGCACTCGGCCGAGCGACGGAGACCACATCGGCCGAGTGAAGAGACCACGTCCGCCCGAGTGGTGCCCAGACGAAGCCCTTCAAAAATCTCCAAGTTACTGTTTTTCGGCTGCCTGAGCTTCAGAAGACCCACTCGGCCGAGTGGATAATCCCGTCTGCCCGAGTACAATGAAGCCATCGGTCGAGTGACGACAACTCACTCGGCCGAGCCGCCCCCGAAGTAGAGACCCTGGAAGGCCCCGACTTACTGGAAAATTACAGGGTTTCTCACTCGGCCGAGCGACTTTTGTCACTCGGCCGAGTGCGACGCGCTGCCTGTAGCGAAAATTGCGGAAAACAGGCTGCGCAGGGGTATTTTGGTCACAGTTTTTGGACGATTTTGGGGGGTATTTAACCCCTGTTTTTACCCTAGTTTTAGAGAGCTTCTCTTTGGATTTTTTGCAGTTTTTTTTAGATTAGCTTTTTAGTTTTATTCTTGAGATTGGAGAGGAGGCAAAGTTTGATTTTTGTTGGATTAATTGAAGAACTCCATTGGTTTGTCTTTCTCTTCCCCAAAAATTCTATTTTTATTGCATAACTCAATATTGTGATGAATTCTATTGCTTATTTCATTGATTATTTTTGTGATCTTGCTATGAATTGTGAGTAGTCGCCACGTCTTGGGGCGTGGGGATGAACCCTACAAGCCCTATTTCATAGTTGTGATGAATTAGTAGAAATTTTGCTAGAATTGATATCTAGGGATTAGATTGGGATCAATTTACTACGGATGGCTAGGAATTCACATCGATTGGGATTTGCAAGAGATTGGATCCCAATTCGATAGGAAACCCTAGAAATCCGAATTGGGTTGGAGTCGAATTTCCGTAGTATCGGTTTGCAAGAGATTGGACCGATACTAGGGTTTCCGGTTCCAATTCCGCGCCAATACCCGTTTGCAAGAGATTGGATGGGTAAGAACTATCCCGATCTAGGTCGTGGACCGAGTTTGCAAAAGATTGGGCTCGGTGCGCGATTGGACGATGATGTTGATCCTAATGCTAGCTTCCCTAGGCTAGGGTTTGCAAGAGATTGGACCCGAGCCTAGGATAGCTATAGACCGGCAACAGCGCGAGAGCGTGAGCTTGGTTCTACATTCAGTTGCAACTAGTCCATCCAAAATCTCAATCTAGCAATTTTGATACCGATAAACCACATTCATGAAATATGGTGAGTAGCGGGAATTCCCCATTCCCTAGACGTTCTTTATTTGATTTGATATTTCCGCATATTTGTCTGACGATTGTGACAGGATCGCCAAAGGCAAATCTCTCTTCTTAAATAGCCAGGTTAATTGGAACAAGCACGGTCATTCGTCCTCCCTGTGTTCGATATCCCGCTCGCTGCTACACCGTGCACTTGCGGTAAAACTACAACCGTTCTTTAGGGTTACGTCCCGGAGCGATCAAGTTTTTGGCGCCGTTGCCGGGGAGGCGATTGCGTTTGATTTTTTTTCACCCTAGCTATTTCTTTTTATTATTATTAACATTTTATTTCTTTATTTTTTCCTAGCCCTTCCACGGTACTAATCGTTTCTTTGAAACTCTGTTTTCCCTGTGCATGTACACGAGATCTACGGCGGACCCTGCAGCTATATTATTTGATCCCGAGATCGAACGTACCGCGCGGAGACTTAGAGCGGAAAGGAGACAAAATCCGGAAGGGATGTTTATGACCAACCCAGAAACTACGGACCAATTAGCGGCAAGGATGGCGAGGATAATTTCTATTCGAGATAGGCTTCGACCTAAGACCTCTTCTACTACCTCATCCATTGCCATGCCGGAGTTGGCGGCTGACAAGAACTTCGAGCTAAAGACTGGACTAGTGGTTCTGATGCAGCAGGATCCATTTCATGGGAATGCCCATGAAAATCCCCACTACCACATCCAATTGTTCTTGTCGAAGTGCGCCACATTCCAGATGCCGGGGGTCTCCATCGATGCCATCAGACTGCGTCTCTTCCCTTTCACGCTAAAGGACAATGCACTATACTGGTTGAGGACACAAGCTGAGGGTGTCTTCACCACTTGGGACGAGTTGGCGAGTGCATTCATTGACAAGTTCTATCCGCCCTCCAAGACGGTGAAGATTCGGAGCGCTCTTATGTCCTTCAAGCAAGGACCCCAAGAGACGCTCTATGAGGCTTGGGAGCGTTTTAAGGATCTGCAGCATCAATGCCCGCACCATAGTATAGAAGATTGGGAGCTAGTGCATAGCTTCTACAATGGTCTCCAACCGGGGACCAAACAAATTATTGATGCCGCGGCGAATGGTGCTATCTTGTCAAAGACTCCCGAGGAAGCTAGGCCCTAATTGAGGAGATGGCCTCAAACAACCAACAATGGGGCGATGAGCGAGGACACTCCACGTCCTCCTTGAAGCCAACTAGTATCTATGAGGCGAAGGCCGTAGCGGAGCTTACGAGCAAGTTTGATTCTCTCCACAAGGTAGTGGAGAGATTGGAGAAGTTTATCACGGAGCCCCAAGGAACCCCTTCCACCTCCGCTCCAACCAACCAAATGTGTGATTGGCAAGACCAATCTCAAGCCATGTATATGGGAGGAGAGCAAGGAGAAGGATCCTTAGAGCAAGTACAATATGTCGCGGGGAACCAAGGATATTGGGCCAATCCGGCCACAAGAAATCATCCGGGATTCTCTTACGCCAACAATGAAGGAGCTTTGAACCCGCCGGGGAATCATCTTTGACGGTGTTCGTCATCGACCACCCGGTTACTTCTTCTTTCTCTCTTTCTTTACTTTCTTCTGTTCGCACATTCTCCCTGTGTTTTGCATAAGGCCTTTGCAGGAAGAATGGAGGATGCAATGACAACAATAGAACTCAGTCAGGAAGACTATGACTCCTTCACAGACCTCCTTAAGGAGCTTGTCGATGAGTTCCACGCTACCGGAGCTTTTGCTATCGACGTCAAGGACCCCGACGAACAACTGTTTGCTAGTTTCGTGATGGACCAGATCTCCCCGGAGGGGACTATCGGGGGCAATGTCAGAGTTGACGTGATCGACGACAAATTATATTTCGAAAACGGTGGAACAAGTGTCGAGGATCACTATACTCCGGGAGGATCTTCAGAGCAAACCAACGTTCAGGGAGTTACACCCCATGACACTTACTCTTGCTTCTATGAATCGTCTGATGTGTTTCTTGATTCCAGGGACGAACCGGAGCCGAGTGAAAGCCCTGACGAAGCTAGCGCAGAATCGGAGAGCGCTTATTTCGATGCATCATCCTCACTAAGTAGTGAGTCTCACTCTTCACAAGAGAGCGCGCCACCTGAGCACGAGCTAGACCCGGATGGCAAGGAAGGAGCGAAACTCATGCGAGCCGATGAAGTAGAAGGAGAGGCGCCTCTTCAGGTAGAACTTAAACAATTACCTCCGAATCTAAGGTACGCCTTTTTGGGTAACAAATTAACTTTCCCGGTGATAGTAAACTCCCACCTCGCGCCAAACCAACTTGAAAAACTCCTAGACGTTCTTAGGAGCCATAAAGATGTACTGGGATACACTATCTCCGATCTAAAAGGGATAAGCCCTAGGCTTTGCACGCATAGGATCCATTTGGAGGATACCGACGCCACCTCCATAGAGCCTCAAAGGCGGTTAAACCCGAACATGAAGAAGGTGGTTAAAAAGGAAATCCTAAAATTGCTAGAAGCCGGTATAATCTATCCTATCTCAGACAGTAGATGGGTTAGCCCAGTTCATGTCGTCCCCAAGAAAGGGGGGATGACTGTCATAAAAAATGAAAAAGGTGAGCCCATATCTACGCGCACCGTCACGGGATGGCGAATGTGCATTGACTATAGGAAACTCAATAAAGCCACCCGAAAGGACCATTACCCATTGCCCTTCATTGATCAAATGCTTGAACGCCTCGCAAAACATAAATACTTTTTCTATCTAGACGGGTATTCGGGATTCTTCCAAATCCCTTTGCACGAAGATGACCAAGAGAAGACAACTTTCACTTGTTCCTATGGCACCTATGCCTACCGTAGGATGCCGTTTGGCCTTTGTAATGCTCCCGCCACCTTTCAGAGGTGTATGACATCCATATTTTCCGATTACATTGAAAATATTGTCACGCCCCGCTTCCCATTCTACCGGGAGCGAGGACGCGAGCGGGTCCGCGATGTGCTTAAAACAAGGAGGAGTACTTTTTTTTCTTTTTTGAAATCTTTTTCTTTTCTTCCTCCTTGGCTTAAACACACTAAGCGTCTGTATAAAAATTGCAGATTCTTGCTTGCAAGTTTAAGAAGCAGCTCAAACAACATTATTACATATCCAGTGTACAATAATTAAGATATAGCTTGGCCTAGCATGGCCAATACAAACAAGGTACACGAATTACATTAATCAAATATATATATATAAGTGCTGACGCGAAGGTAAAAGTCTAGTCTTCTGTGGGTAGATACTCCACGTAGTTTTCGAGCACTGGCTCGACTCCTGCAGTAGTGTCTTCAAGGAACTCACTATCGATACCTGACGGACATTTCGTAAAACAACAAAATGAAATGTCCGTCAGCGAGGTTTACTCGGCAAGATAATCTCAAAACCAAAACGTTAGACGTTTTAAAATTAAACCAAGCTGGACTTTTAAAGACAAGCAATAAGTTTAATTTAAAATAAGCAATAAAAGAGATAAAGCAGTTTAAAGCAGTTAAAATAGTTAAAGCAGTTAAAGAGGTTAAACATTTGCAATCTGCAGCAATTTAATCATCGATAGCCATTTGCAATATCGTTTACAACCTGTAGCAATTTAATCATTCAATAACAATTTGCAATACCATTTGCAACCTGTGACAATTTAGCATTAAATAAACACACCGTAGCAACCTGCAAAAAGATGTTAGAACAATAGTCAAAAACCAGTCTATCCTAGTGATAAGTCCATGTCCAAGAGTACTAGAGATAACCAACATGCAGCCTGCGACGGGAGCAACTCCGAGGCTTACCCACCGTTCCGATATGGCAACGGTCAAGGTTCTAACCCCCGTAATGTGTTGGAGGTAATTTAGTATGGCGCATCCAGTCATTCTGTAACACTTGTGATCATAGACTACCCCAATCCCAGGTCAAGTCTAGTGTCGGTCAAAAGAACGTGTACTATCTGTCTATTATTGAAATTCCATCTTCCATTCTATATTATTAAAGTTTCATCTTCCATTCAATATTGTTGAAGTTCCATCTTCCATTCAGTCAATTCAATCTCGGTGTTCCAATAGTCTGTACAACAGTCTCGTGAAAGTTCACAACTTCACGACTCGATTAAATGAAAACATCAGGATCACTTAAATAAATAAAAGAACAAGTAAGATGTGATTTTAACCAAGCAAAAGAGTTTAAATTAGCTTAAAATACTTTCTAAGACTAGTAGTTATTTTTCAAGATTTTTAAACAATTTTTAAACAATTTTAAATAGCCAAAAAGCAATTTTTAATCAAGAAATGATTTTTAAAACATATGTTCAAGGAATTGTTTAGAGCAAACCGTACATCAGAATTCTTCAAACAAGGTGTCAAAACGATCGTATTTACAAGTACTTTAACATATATTTTTATCGTACAACAGTGAATGTAAAAATCACAGACTATGAATTTTAAAAGGATTTTTAGAACAAGAATTTACTATTACTGCCCATGTTCAAGGATTTATTCCGGGCAAACCGTACGTCAGAATTTTGCAAACAAGATGTCAAAACGATCGTATTTACAAGCACTGTAACATATATTTTTATCGTATAGCAGTGTACGTAAAAATTGCAAGCTACGAATTTTAAAAGAATTTTAACCTATTTAAGTTTTGCCTTCAAAAATTCACTGTGAGAAATATACTTGCCTGATCACGACGAAACTAGCGCCAATGGATTCGTTTCGACGTTTCTGATTTTCTGGGACTATCCACACATTTTTCTGGCCCCTGTATATCAAGTTATGGATTTATAACCCTTAAACCCTATTATTAATTAATTAAAATCGAATATTACGAAAGTTTGCAATATTTACAAGTTTGCCATTCGAGCAAACTTACGCTGTCGACTCCTTCGATTGGCAGCTCCGGAGGCGGGGACGACGTCGGCGGCTAGCGGAGGTGAGCGGGGACCGGCGGCGAGCACTGGGCGGAGGCGGGGCAGCGTGAAGCGGGTGGCAGCAGCGTCGGCGATCAAAGGGGCAGCGCTGGGGCGTTTTCGGGCGGGTGGCGAGGCGGAGAGGAGCGGCGACGGGATCTCCGGGGGCGGTGCACCGACGGGGCGGTGCTCGGGCGTTGCAGCGAAGGCTGTGACGATGGCAGCGGGGTTCGGAGCTCGGGGGAAGCGGTGTTGGGGGGTGGTGGCGTCGCCGTGGAGTGGAGGCCGTCGGAGGCGCCTCAGGGGTCGTGCAACCTCGTCGGAGTGGCGTGGGTGCGAGCTCGGAGAGGCGGAGAGCTCGGTGGCGTCGTGGGCTGCTCTGCTTCGTCGAGAGGGTGGCGGAGGTCCGAGCTGAGTGAGAGCGGTCGGGAGAGAAAGGAGAGAGCGGGATGGGTTGTAGTTTCGAGCGGCCTGGGTTTAACACGAAACGGAGAGAGAGAGAGAGAGATAGACAGTGTGTATGGGCGTTGGGTTGGGTAGTTAATATATAGGGTTAAGAAATTTAGCTGAGAGAGAGATAGAGAGTAGATGAGGTGGGTGTGTGGGTTAGCTGAGAGAGTGTGTGTAGGGTAGATACGGGCTGGGTTAGGTGGGGTAATTAGGTTAGGTTAATGGTAATTAGGGGGGTAATACTCCATTAACAAAAGTCATTAGCGTAACGAAATTACGGAAATGCCCCTACTAGTAAACGTGTCCGAAAAATTACGAAAATATACCCACGGGATCGTATCGACGCGAGGATCGTGAATACGAAGTCCATTACGGGATTTGGACTACGGAAATACTAGTTTTAGGCCAAAACGTTTTGAAAGCGGGTTTGCGGGTTCTCTATTGAAATGATATCAGAAAATTACGAAATTAATGTGGGAAGCCCTAAATGATCATAGGATGCTACTGCAGAAGTTTGAAAACGTTTTGAAGACGTTTGTATAGAAAATAAATTCATTGACCTAAAACTGCAATATCCGAAAATGAATTTTAATCAGATCTTTTAGAGGTATTTGATGAAATCCGATTTTACTAAAATACTTCTCAACTAGTCTGGTACTTCAAAATATTTTTATAAGAATTTTTGAAATCAGTGAAACTCCTAACAAACCATTATAAAATAATTTTTAAAATGAAATTACATTAACTACGGTATTGTAAAAATACAGGCCGTTACATCCTACCCTCCTTAAAAATAATTCCGTCCTCGGAATTTAAAATATTTTTGAAACAAATAATTGATATTACAAAGAAGCTCAAGCAAATAAATGATAAAATGGAAAACTAGTCGAATGATTACAATTTAGAAAATAAGTTGTTAATAGCATGAAATATAATGTGATATAATGGCATCAAGAAAACAAGAGACATTTCTAATAAGTATTAACATCATCATAGTTCCAGTAACTAGTCCCGACCAGTATCACTACAATAGTTACCATGCCTTCTCAAGTAGTCCAAAATTAACATGAGATAATATTATCACATGAAAATGAGGGCTATTATGATGACAACATCTGTTCGAACTTGGAACCTGAGGTGATAAGCCAGTAGCAAGCTATTTAAACCACATAAATGGAAGAACAGAAGGTTTATTCGTGCTACTGGGTCTTAATCAAAGATGTCGCTCATCATATAGCACGGATCGACTAATCCACGGGTACCAACACCATCAATTTCCATAATGCCCAACCACATGCTAACGTCCAAATCACCGCCCAAAGGTAAATACAAGGCCAACACTCTAAGTCAGTACTCACTGCCAGCATTTCTTCCGTCAATCTCCATACTATCACACAATAAGGCAGGATCCATGCTCTCATCCAGAGCCAAGCACAAGGCCTACATCCAACTTCAACACCCAAGGCCAATATCATGCCAATATTCATCGCCATCACTCCTTCCGTAGACCAATACTTGACATTCGCAACACCCAACATCAACCAACAAATGAACAACCAAAAACACGCTTTCCCGAAAACTAAAAGGAGTAGACGCAAGAGGAAGCCTAAACGGGATCTCCACGTGGGTGAGACCCAAGGCAGAGAGCTCAAGAGAAGCCCAAGGATCACGGCTTCCCAAGATCTTAGCCAAGCGGCGGTAGCGAGGGTGGCGGCGAGGGTCGCTGCTAGGCCCAACAGACCCCAAGGTCGTTGGCGGGCCATCGGCGGCTGGCGATCTGCGGCGGCGAGGGCTGCGACTGGCTGTCGATCCATGGCTGGGGAGGGCCTCCGGGATGGAGCGAAGCGGAAGCTGGCGGATCTTCGGGTGAGGCCGGTGGATCGGAGATCGGAGCGGCGACACGAGGTCTGATCGAGCTCGCTTGGGGAAGAGGCCGGGAGGAGGAGGGTGATGTCTGAGGGAAAAGGGAAGGCCACGGGGTGGCTTGCAGAGGAAGGAGATGGGTTAAAAAGAAAAGGGGGGCACCGAAGTCGTCGGTGTTAGGCTGGAACGGGGCTCGAGGAGAGGAAACAGACAGAACGCAATAAAGAGGGGGAAAGGCGGTCAGTGGGAAATGAATCAAACCCTTGGGGGAAAGAAATTGGGTACAAGATAGAAGTAGGGGCTAGAGGAGAAATACGAGCACAAAATGAAAAGACGCCAACAACCTACGCTGGCACGTCAGGTTGGCTCGTCTCAAATCACCAGCACTATCCTCCAATACTTCTGAGCATCCTTCTATTCGCTTCCGCGGAGGAACTTGAACTTAAGATGGTCGGGTATTTCGAACTTTACCCTCCTTTGACGACAGTCAAAGGTGGCATGAAATGTCCTTAACCAATTCATCCCAAGAACAACATCAAATGTTGGCATCTCTATCACCATGGATTTAGCGAAAAGACCTCGTCTACAAATCACAATAGAACATTGGAGGCATTCGATGGGAACTGCCAGCGGTCTCGACCATCCAACGTGGAGTCAGAGGTTTAACAGTTACAGTGATAAGAAACATGTCCAAGCTCTAAATAATAGAGTGAGTAGCTTAGTGGAATATCTCGTACCTGGGATTTACTTGGTCCGTAGCCTCAGCTTCTTCTACCGTCATGGTACAAGCTTGGCGTCTTTGGGGTAGCACCTGTTGTCGAGTCTGCTGGTACACTTGTTGTTGGTTGACGTTGTTGAGCAGAGTTGGAAGGCTGAGACTTCCTCTCAGGACAGTCGCTTGCAGTGTGGCCCTTCGATTTGCTTCAGTGGTTGAACTCGAACTTCTGATGATCCAAAATTCGAATGCTGTCCTCCATAACTAGAGTTCAAGGGGACTAAAGAAAGATTCTAAGAAGGTCAATCGAAAGGTCATCAAGCTAAGAGAAGGTGATAATGAAGATCGATGACGTCACATAATCATGATTCACGCCCTTGCGGTCCAGCGGACACGGCCAGGGAAGTGACTAAGCCAGGATCACTTATGCCCAGTCTAGCTAGGTCGATCCAACAGACTTTAGCCAAGCACATTGACCGGTATCATGGTCCATTGAAGGAAGATTATCATTTATATGCGTGTCATCATCAACTGAAGGAAAGGTGATGAAACGAGTAGATGGTTCATCCAATGAAAATAACTATAACGGTTAGCAAAAGTGGCTACTATGGAGGGTATAACCAAGAATGGAACACGAGTTCCTAAGCACTGGTTAAGAATTCGAAAAAGGTAATGAAGTTCAATGGAAATAGTTCGTTGCGAATTTTGTGGTAAGAAGTAATAGGAAATTTCCAAATCAAGATGTGGACATGCTATAGCACGATAACATATGCTAGCAATGATAATAAAGACGATGGGTGTCAAATTGACATAGAGGGAAAAGATTCAGGTATACCAGTGATTACCGGTTCAACAGCTTCGTGGAGAATATAGGGTTGAATTTCCGGTATTTCCTTTACGATACCCAAGATGTCGTTGTTGGTGACGTCGTCTGTATCTGGTCGACCTGCCATATATACTTCAAAACAAACCGCAATGTAAGGTAAGTTAAAATAAATCTATTCTAGTTGTACACTTGGATATTCATGTCATTTAAACCGATCTTAAAGTATTTGCATAAGCAAGACCTGCATGGGCCGCCAACAAAACCTGCCACGCCCCGCTTCCCATTCTACCGGGAGCGAGGACGCGAGCGGGTCCGCGATGTGCTTAAAACAAGGAGGAGTACTTTTTTTTCTTTTTTGAAATCTTTTTCTTTTCTTCCTCCTTGGCTTAAACACACTAAGCGTCTGTATAAAAATTGCAGATTCTTGCTTGCAAGTTTAAGAAGCAGCTCAAACAACATTATTACATATCCAGTGTACAATAATTAAGATATAGCTTGGCCTAGCATGGCCAATACAAACAAGGTACACGAATTACATTAATCAAATATATATATATAAGTGCTGACGCGAAGGTAAAAGTCTAGTCTTCTGTGGGTAGATACTCCACGTAGTTTTCGAGCACTGGCTCGACTCCTGCAGTAGTGTCTTCAAGGAACTCACTATCGATACCTGACGGACATTTCGTAAAACAACAAAATGAAATGTCCGTCAGCGAGGTTTACTCGGCAAGATAATCTCAAAACCAAAACGTTAGACGTTTTAAAATTAAACCAAGCTGGACTTTTAAAGACAAGCAATAAGTTTAATTTAAAATAAGCAATAAAAGAGATAAAGCAGTTTAAAGCAGTTAAAATAGTTAAAGCAGTTAAAGAGGTTAAACATTTGCAATCTGCAGCAATTTAATCATCGATAGCCATTTGCAATATCGTTTACAACCTGTAGCAATTTAATCATTCAATAACAATTTGCAATACCATTTGCAACCTGTGACAATTTAGCATTAAATAAACACACCGTAGCAACCTGCAAAAAGATGTTAGAACAATAGTCAAAAACCAGTCTATCCTAGTGATAAGTCCATGTCCAAGAGTACTAGAGATAACCAACATGCAGCCTGCGACGGGAGCAACTCCGAGGCTTACCCACCGTTCCGATATGGCAACGGTCAAGGTTCTAACCCCCGTAATGTGTTGGAGGTAATTTAGTATGGCGCATCCAGTCATTCTGTAACACTTGTGATCATAGACTACCCCAATCCCAGGTCAAGTCTAGTGTCGGTCAAAAGAACGTGTACTATCTGTCTATTATTGAAATTCCATCTTCCATTCTATATTATTAAAGTTCCATCTTCCATTCAATATTGTTGAAGTTCCATCTTCCATTCAGTCAATTCAATCTCGGTGTTCCAATAGTCTGTACAACAGTCTCGTGAAAGTTCACAACTTCACGACTCGATTAAATGAAAACATCAGGATCACTTAAATAAATAAAAGAACAAGTAAGATGTGATTTTAACCAAGCAAAAGAGTTTAAATTAGCTTAAAATACTTTCTAAGACTAGTAGTTATTTTTCAAGATTTTTAAACAATTTTTAAACAATTTTAAATAGCCAAAAAGCAATTTTTAATCAAGAAATGATTTTTAAAACATATGTTCAAGGAATTGTTTAGAGCAAACCGTACATCAGAATTCTTCAAACAAGGTGTCAAAACGATCGTATTTACAAGTACTTTAACATATATTTTTATCGTACAACAGTGAATGTAAAAATCACAGACTATGAATTTTAAAAGGATTTTTAGAACAAGAATTTACTATTACTGCCCATGTTCAAGGATTTATTCCGGGCAAACCGTACGTCAGAATTTTGCAAACAAGATGTCAAAACGATCGTATTTACAAGCACTGTAACATATATTTTTATCGTATAGCAGTGTACGTAAAAATTGCAAGCTACGAATTTTAAAAGAATTTTAACCTATTTAAGTTTTGCCTTCAAAAATTCACTGTGAGAAATATACTTGCCTGATCACGACGAAACTAGCGCCAATGGATTCGTTTCGACGTTTCTGATTTTCTGGGACTATCCACACATTTTTCTGGCCCCTGTATATCAAGTTATGGATTTATAACCCTTAAACCCTATTATTAATTAATTAAAATCGAATATTACGAAAGTTTGCAATATTTACAAGTTTGCCATTCGAGCAAACTTACGCTGTCGACTCCTTCGATTGGCAGCTCCGGAGGCGGGGACGACGTCGGCGGCTAGCGGAGGTGAGCGGGGACCGGCGGCGAGCACTGGGCGGAGGCGGGGCAGCGTGAAGCGGTGGCAGCAGCGTCGGCGATCAAAGGGGCAGCGCTGGGACGTTTTCGGGCGGTGGCGAGGCGGAGAGGAGCGGCGACGGGATCTCCGGGGGCGGTGCACCGACGGGGCGGTGCTCGGGCGTTGCAGCGAAGGCTGTGACGATGGCAGCGGGGTTCGGAGCTCGGGGGAAGCGGTGTTGGGGGTGGTGGCGTCGCCGTGGAGTGGAGGCCGTCGGAGGCGCCTCAGGGGTCGTGCAACCTCGTCGGAGTGGCGTGGGTGCGAGCTCGGAGAGGCGGAGAGCTCGGTGGCGTCGTGGGCTGCTCTGCTTCGTCGAGAGGGTGGCGGAGGTCCGAGCTGAGTGAGAGCGGTCGGGAGAGAAAGGAGAGAGCGGGATGGGTTGTAGTTTCGAGCGGCCTGGGTTTAACACGAAACGGAGAGAGAGAGAGAGAGATAGACAGTGTGTATGGGCGTTGGGTTGGGTAGTTAATATATAGGGTTAAGAAATTTAGCTGAGAGAGAGATAGAGAGTAGATGAGGTGGGTGTGTGGGTTAGCTGAGAGAGTGTGTGTAGGGTAGATACGGGCTGGGTTAGGTGGGGTAATTAGGTTAGGTTAATGGTAATTAGGGGGGTAATACTCCATTAACAAAAGTCATTAGCGTAACGAAATTACGGAAATGCCCCTACTAGTAAACGTGTCCGAAAAATTACGAAAATATACCCACGGGATCGTATCGACGCGAGGATCGTGAATACGAAGTCCATTACGGGATTTGGACTACGGAAATACTAGTTTTAGGCCAAAACGTTTTGAAAGCGGGTTTGCGGGTTCTCTATTGAAATGATATCAGAAAATTACGAAATTAATGTGGGAAGCCCTAAATGATCATAGGATGCTACTGCAGAAGTTTGAAAACGTTTTGAAGACGTTTGTATAGAAAATAAATTCATTGACCTAAAACTGCAATATCCGAAAATGAATTTTAATCAGATCTTTTAGAGGTATTTGATGAAATCCGATTTTACTAAAATACTTCTCAACTAGTCTGGTACTTCAAAATATTTTTATAAGAATTTTTGAAATCAGTGAAACTCCTAACAAACCATTATAAAATAATTTTTAAAATGAAATTACATTAACTACGGTATTGTAAAAATACAGGCCGTTACAAATATTATGGAAGTTTTTATGGATGATTTCTCGGTTTATGGAAGTGAGTTTGACTCTTGTTTGGAAAATCTTACTGAAGTCCTAAAAAGGTGCCAACAAAACAATCTCACTCTCAATTGGGAGAAGTGTCACTTCATGGTCACGGAAGGTATAGTTCTCGGACACCTAGTCTCTTCGAGAGGGGTTGAGGTAGATAAAGCAAAGATTGATGTAATCGAGAAACTCCCTCCTCCTATTAATGTCAAGGGCATTAGAGGCTTTCTTGGTCACGCGGGGTTTTACCGCCGCTTCATCAAGGATTTCGCCTCGATTGCCCGACCACTTACTTCTTTGCTCGCTAAAGATATTCCTTTTATTTTTTCAGGTGAATGCTTACAATCCTTCAACGCCTTGAAAGAAGCACTAGTCTCCGCGCCCATCATACAACCGCCGGATTGGAGCCTTCCTTTTGAGCTAATGTGTGATGCTAGCGACCAAGCCATTGGAGCGGTATTGGGACAAAGAAAAGATAAGAAGCTTCATGTGATATACTATGCGAGCAAGACATTGGATGACGCGCAGAAAAACTACACAACTACCGAAAAGGAGCTTCTAGCGGTCGTCTATTCCGTAGAGAAATTTCGCTCCTACCTCCTCGGTTCCAAGGTGATTGTCCACACCGACCATGCGGCATTGAAGTATCTTTTAAACAAGAAGGAGGCCAAACCTCGGTTGATTAGGTGGATACTCTTGTTGCAAGAATTCGACTTAGAGATCAGAGATAAGAAGGGTACGGACAATGTCGTGGCGGATCATTTATCTAGGCTCATGCGCGATAAGGAGGACGAGAGTTTGCCTATCGACGACACATTCGTGGATGAGAGGCTATATTCCATAAGGACCGGTGAAGTACCTTGGTACGCGGACTTCGTCAACTACTTGGCTTGTGGAATCAAACCGCATGGGATGTCTACGCAACAAAAGAGGAGATTTCTGCATGAGGTCCGTAGCTATTTTTGGGAAGATCCCTACCTTTTCAAGATATGCAAAGATAGTGTCATTCGTAGGTGTGTTTCTAAAGAGGAGGCGACATCCATCATTTTGCATTGCCACGGTCTACCATGCGGAGGACATCATGCCGCCTCTAAAACAACCGCTAAGATCTTGCAGAGCGGATTCTTCTGGCCAACAATGTTTAGGGACACCCACGCTTTTGTGAAGGGGTGCGATAGATGCCAACGGACCGGGAATATCTCCAAGCGCAATGAGATGCCGATGAGACCCATCCAAGAAATTGAGCTTTTTGATTGTTGGGGAGTAGACTTCATGGGGCCATTTCCGTCGAGCAATGGTAACAAATACATCCTATTGGCCGTTGACTATGTCTCCAAATGGGTGGAAGAAATTGCCACCCCTACTAATGATGCAAGGGTCGTCTCCAAGTTCTTTAAGCAAAATATCTTCCCACGCTTCGGAGTGCCTCGTACCTTGATAAGCGACGGGGGAAGCCACTTCATAGAGAACAAGTTTGAAGCCATGCTAAAGAAGTACGTGGTAAATCATAGAGTTGTCATGGCATATCACCCCCAGACAAGCGGCCAAGTGGAAGTCTCAAATAGAGAAATTAAGCAAATTCTCGAAAAGACGGTGGATCGATCTAGAAAGGATTGGTCAATAAAGCTAAACGATGCTCTATGGGCATATCGCACGGCCTTTCGCACTCCCATAGGCACCACACCGTTCCGGCTCGTTTATGGGAAAGCTTGCCACTTACCCGTAGAGTTGGAGCACCGCGCGTATTGGGCCATCAAAACCTTTAATTATGATTACAAGAGTGCGGCGGTGAGGCGACTCTTGGACATCAACGAGCTTGATGAGATAAGAAGAGACGCCTACGAAAGCTCAAGAATTTACAAAGAAAGGACCAAGATTTTCCACGATGCCCGCATAACCGTCACGGACTTCAAAGTAGGAGACAAGGTCTTGCTCTATAATTCCCGGCTGCGACTATTTCCCGGTAAGATGAGGTCACGTTGGTCCGGACCTTTCACCATCAAGCACATACAACCGGGAGGAGCTTTCGAGTTGGAAAGCAAGGACGGTTCCACGTTCAAAGTAAATGGTCAGAGGCTCAAACACTATTCCGAGGGAGTCCCGACGGGCGAAACCAATAGAATATATTTGCTTAGGGGACGGTCGGATGATCTTTCGGACCTCCTTGATGAGGTAATAGAAGAGGCGATCCCCCACTCGATTGGCGCTCTTTTCGATGAGGATTTTGATGAAGGCCCGGATTTAGGCCAAAATGAGAAGAAAGATGATTCCCCCGATCTCTCCGCTGAAAATGATGAAGGCGACGCTGATGTCGCAAGAATTCGAGAGCTCTGCAAGCTCTCGAAATTAAAGTCTCCAAAGAAAGCTCCGTCGGTACGGAAATCGGCATCACCGATGAAGCCGTTGACCGGAGCAAATGCTAGCTTGGGGGAGCCTCCCCCCAACACTATTCGAGACGGGAGACCACCGCGGGAGAACACGCCGCCGCAACTTTCGAATCCAAGCGTGCTCCCCGGAAAGTTTGATGGGTGCATCTCATATGCACCAAACATCCCGCATTGATTGAAAATTATAGGGGGTCGAGCTCACGACCTTAAAACGAGCGCTTGTCGGGAGGCAACCCGACGGTTTTTGCTTTATTTTTACTTTTTCTTTATTTTCGTTTTAGAAATCTTTAGTGTTTTGAGTCGTTCGCCCCAAAAATTTTGTGATAACGGGTCCTATTTTTCTTGACAGGAGAGGAGATAGGTAGATCCATCATGAGGAGGATGAACGCGACGACGAGGAGTGCCCCAAGAAGGCGCTCGACGCTTAGGAGGAAGATGGAATCGACTGGAGGAAGAAAGACGGAGTTTAGAGCCCAAACGAAGACAAACAGCAGAACACAAGGCTCACTCGGCCGAGTATACTAGTCACTCGGCCGAGTACATAAGTTCGTCCGGCCGAGCCGCTCACGAACGAGGGAAGTATGTTGTACCCAACTCTCTGTTTATTTTCTTGATTTTAGTATAACTGCTACTCGGCCGAGTATTTATTTGCACTCGGCCGAGTAAAACGGATACCCTCCTAAGGCGAGTCTTGCCGAGTAGCTTGAGCCACTCGGCCGAATGGACTTACTCCACTCGGCCGAGGCTGGCAAAGCCACTCGGCCGAAGCGTAAGCGAGAAGAAATTTCCATTGATCTCGCTCGGCCGAGTGACCCAGTCACTCGGCCGAGTCGTAACTTTTATTA